>CM062819.1:21727383-22927383 GCA_031772625.1 Pinus tabuliformis
ACATGCATAGAGCAAGAGATTCTAGGGGAAGGTTTTTAGCTAGAGCCAAGAGTTCGATTTTTACAACTCCTTCTACCTCAAGGAATAGACAAGAGACACCTCCATCATCTCCAACCTACACTCCTAGCCCTAGGATTCATGGAATTCAAGAGACAGTAGTTGAGTTAGGAGACTCTTCCTCACCATCCATTGAATCTGAATTAGGAAAAGATTCTTTCTTTTCTTCTACAGGGAGACACATTGTATTTGAAGAAGTAGAATCACCTGAGGAAGAAGAGGGAGAAATTCCTCCTCGATCGCCATTAGTAGAAGAACCAGAGGACTCTGAAATCTCTGAGAAAACTACCATGAAAGAAGAGGGTTAACAGATTTGGTAGAGGTAGAGGTAGAGGAGGAGGAGGAGGAAATAATGGAGGAGGTAGAGGTAACAATGGGGGAAATAGAGATGGAAATAACTCATTTGGATTTCCTATAGTCGATGAGGATTCTCGAGCAACAAAGAAAAATATTTCACCATCTGTCCTCCCAAACTTTCATGGGTTAAGAAATGAAGATCCTGAAACATTTCTATTTGAGTTTGAGGTCGTGTGTCGAACCTATGATTATCTGGAAGACTCTCAAAAACTCAAATTGTTTCCTTCAACATTGAAAGGAGCTTCTTTGAAATGGTTCATGGGATTACTCACTCAATCCATTAGGACTTGGAATGATATGAAACAAACATTCTTGGATAGATACATGGATTATTGTATGCCTACCAACCACAAGGATGAAGTATTTAAAATGGTACAAAAAGAAGATGAAAACTTGGAGGATTTACTTGAAAGATTCCAATACAATCTGAAGAGAGAAAAGATGAGTAACTTAGATGAGGAGACCTTGAAATACCTTCTATTAAAATCCATTAGAGATGAATGGATAGATATTTTGAACATGATGGGAAAAGGAGACATATCTCAACTTCCACTTCATGACATAGCAGAACTGTGTGTCCATCTCTCAAGAGGAAAATCTAAAACTGGAAAAGGGCCTAGAGATCCTTCTCTCATCAGAGCAAACAAATCTGCAACTGGATCAGTAAGTAGGGCTGAGATTGGCAATATGCTTGATGAATTCAAAACTGATATCTTAGGGAGTCTTAGTGAGCAACTAGACACTCTTAAGATCCACAATAAGCAGAAAGCTGAAGCTGAAGCTTTAGCCATGTTTTGCCCAAAATGTAGAAAAAAACATGCTCTCAAGGAATATCCCTTGGATGCAAAAGTTGTAGAAACATGTGTGATCTGTTCAGGGAATCATGAGACCAAGGATTGTCCTTCAATTCCTGGGCTCAAAGTTGTCTTTCAAGAAGATCCAAATACAATTGAGTCTCTCTGTTTTGTTGCAAAGAGACCTTGGCAGGGGCAACAAAATCAAGGGTTTAACAACTCTATGAACTTTCAACCCTCACCAAATTGGAATCCTTGGCAACAACCTTGGTCCCAACCTCAAGATCCTTTTCAATCATGGGTACAAGGTATGCAAAATCCTTATGGGATATTTGCTCAATTTTATCAATATCCTCCATCTTTTCAAAACCAACAGGCTCCACAACTTCCAAATCAAAACCCACAACTATCATTTCCATTTCAACAACAACAACCTTCTCAACAAAACCCAAATTCTCAACTCTTGCTTCCATTCCAACAGAAGTCAAATCAACTTCCTTCTCAGCCATTGCCAAACCCCAATAATAAAAACCCTCAAAATGCTTACATGATAGAAGGTCAACAATTTCCTACCTATATGATTGTTCCTCTCAATGATGTACAACTCAGATCCGGTAGAGTTCTAGATAAACCTTCTATAGATGCCCAAAATCAAAGCATTTCTAAGGAAGAATCTCTTGAAGCCAATAAGGGTTCTGAAGCATCTCTTCAAAACCCAAACACTCAGAAAGAAAAAGAAGAACTAACCCCTACAACTCCTATAGTTGAGCAACCTGTATCTTCATCCACACCTCCTTTTCCTGAAAGATTACAAATTGATAAAGGGGTGGAAAAACAAATCTTGTTCCCTGACTATGATTTTCTAGATGAAATGAAGAATGTCTATATCAATATTCCCTTGTTACAAGCCATTAAAGAGATTCCTATTCTAGCAAAAACAATAAAGGAGTTGAGTCTTAAAAGACCAGGAAGGAAACCTAGAGACACAAGAAGAATCCGCCTGGTAGGGAAAATTGCAGACATCATGATGGGAAAAATTACTATGTAGAAGTAAGTATGTAGATCCCGGTAGTCCAATTGTCAAAACACATATCAATGGGGTTGAAATTCCAAACACTTTGATTGATTTAGGGGCTGCTATAACAACATATAGTAGACAGACTATGGAACAGCTGAAACTTCCTAATCTTCTCTTTACACCTACTTTATTGCAACTTGCAGATCGATCAATTATTAGACCATATGGTGTATTAGAAGACATTTCAGTCTCCTTAGACTCTTGGAATATCCAGTGGATTTCATGATTTTAACTCCCAGAGTAATTTAGGAGGACATCCTTTCATTTTAGGAAGACCTTGGCTAGCCACAGCCGATGCTTTCATCTTTGTAGGTCGGGGGATATGTATATTTCTGATGGTAATTCGACAAAGAAATTCAATCTGTATCCTCCAGCAAAAGCAATCACAGAAATAGGAGATAATGAATGGATTGATGATGAAGATACTATACAACCTGTCTTTACCATTTCTGAAGTTAGTAAAGATAGTCAAATTCTGAACACATTAGAAAATTTTGAAACATCTTCAGAATATGACCACACACAATTTCAGTTAGATTCTGACATTGAGTATCTATCATCTAGACAAATGTCTCTTTTCTCTATGGAAGAATTTGGTAGTTCCGCCATTGAGATCTTTCCAAGAAAAACATTGAATATCAACAAAAATTTGGAAAGATCACAACAGGAAGAACTAACCAAAATCTTGCAAAAACATTCTACTGCATTTGCATGGGAGTATACCGATATGAAAGGTATTGATCCTAAGACTTGCATTCATCACATCTATATTGAGGAAAACAGTAGACCAATCAGACAACCTCAGAGAAGGATGAATCCAAACCTTAGGGAGATAGTGAAAGAAGATCTCCAAAAGTTACTTAATGTGAACTTCATTTATCCAATTTCAGATAGCCGATGGGTTTCTCCTTTGGTTATAGTACCTAAAAATAATGGTAAGTGGAGAGTATGCATTGATTACAGGGAATTGAACAAAGCAACTTTGAAGGGTCACTTTCCTTTACCCTTTATCGATCAGGTATTAGATACTTTAGCAGGAAAAAGGTATTTTTCATTTTTGGATGGTTTTAGTGGTTACAATCAGATTCAGGTAGCACCTGAAGATCAGGAAAAGACCACATTTACCTGTCCATGGGGAACTTTTGCTTATCGAGTACTTCCTTTTGGTTTATGTAATGCACCCGCAACATTTCAAAGGGTGGTACTAGGAATATTTTCTGATCTAATCCATGATTGTGTAGAGGTTTATATGGATGATTTTACAGTTTATGGTAATTCGTTTGAAGAGGCATTAGAGAATTTGGAAAAAGTCCTTATAAGATGTAAAGAAACAAACCTATCATTAAGTCATGAAAAATGCTTTATGATGTTTACTGAAGGGATTGTTTTAGGACATCATATTTCAGGAGATGGGATTAAAGTTGATAGATCAAAAGTTGAAGTCATCTCCAAGTTGCCTATTCCAAATTGTCAAAAAGATGTTAGAAGTTTTCTTGGATTTACTGGATACTATAGAAGATTTATTGAAAACTTCACCAAAATAGCATCTCCACTCTTCAAATTACTTACAAAAGATTGTGAATTCAAATGGGATCCTGATTGTCAATCTGCATTTGAAATTTTGAAAACAAGAATATATGAAGCACCCATTTTGAGAGGTCCAAATTGGAAACTTCCTTTCCATATTTCCACAGATGCTTCAGATACAGCTCTAGGAGCTGTGTTAGGACAAAACGATTTAGTTACTTATGCCATTTACTACACCAGTAAAAATTTGACTCCCACTGAGTTAAACTATACTGTGACTGAGAAAGAGTTCTTAGCTGTTGTTCATGCAATCAATAAGTTTAGACACTATATAACCGGCTATGAAACTTTTGTCCATACTGATCATTCTGCAATTAGATATCTTATGAATAAACCTGTTACTAATGGCAGAGTTACAAGATGGCTCTTACTTTTACAAGAATTCAATATTACTGTGTTGGATAGACCAGGGAAACAAAATACAGTAGCTGATTTCTTGTCTAGAATCCAAAATACTAACGAAGATTCTCCTGTAGAGGATAAGTTTCCAGATGAATATTTGTTTGCAGTAACTACTAAGACTCCTTGGTATGCAGATATTTCTAACTACTTGATTACAGGGAAGCTACCTCCACATCTATTTCCTGGTGAAAAAAGAAAAATTATTCAGGAGAGCTCAAGTTATTCATGGATTTCTAATGAATTGTTTAAAACAGGGCTAGATTGTGTGATCAGAAGATGTGTTCGGGAAGATGAAATGCCTGACATCCTCAAGGCATGTCATGATGAACCATGCAGTGGACACTTTGCTGACAAAAGGACGGCCTATAAAATCCTTTCTTTAGGATATTATTGCCCTTCCCCTTTTCAAAGATGCAAAACAATATGTCAGAAGGTGTGATAGCTGCCAAAGAGTTGGGAGACCGACTCTTTCAAATGAAATGCCATTACAACCACAGGTACTCATCGAACCTTTGAAAAATGGCTTTAGATTTCATTGGAACCCATTAATCCACCATCTAAACAAAAGAAGTATATATTAGTATGCACTGATTATGTCACTAAATGGGTAGAAGCCAAAGCATTGCCTTCTGCCACTGAAAATTCAATTGTTCAATTTCTTTTGAGGATATTTTTACTCGTTTTGGTGTCCCAAGAGAAATTGTGACAGATCAGGGAAGTCAATTTACATCTAACTTGATGGAGAAGCTGATGGAAGAATATAAAATCAAGCATAGAAAATCTACTCCTTACCATCCCGCAAGCAAATGGCCAAGTGGAATCTACAAACAAAGTTCTTGAAAGCATCATCACCAAAACTGTTCATCTACACAGAAAAGATTGGGCAGAAAGGCTTCCTGAAGCTTATGGGCCTACAGAACTACATGGAGGAATACAACAGGACATTCTCCCTATGAACTTGTTTATGGGAAAGAGGTCCTACTCCCCATTTGAGTTTCAAATCAAGACTTTCAAGATGGCATCCAGTGGGATGAATCTATCAGAAGCCCAAAAGCACAGAATGGAGCAACTGAATGAGCTAGATGAGATCATACAAGATGCAATTTAAAGGATTGATCTAGTTCAACATCAAAGAGCAAAGTGCATGAAAGATACATCAAAGAGAGAAAGTTTCAAGAAGGAGATTGGCGTTACTGTTTGATTCCAAGTTTAAAGACTTCAAAGGAAAATTTCAGACTCATTAGCTTGGGCCATATGAGATTGACAAAGTCTTTTAACAATGGAGTGGTAAGAATCAAGACTATTGATGAATTTCAAACTCCTCTCATTTTGAATGCCACCGATTGAAAATCTATCATAAGCCACTCTCAAAAGAGGAATTTGTCAAAATGTTCCAGGAGAATTCTGCAATAAGGCTGGTGGAGAAGAATCCTTCTCCCCCATCAGCCTAGTCTTTGTTTCTTTCAGTAAAAAAAATAAAAATAAAAATAAATAAATAAAAATAAAAAAATCGTATAAGCCTGAAAACCAATCATAGATTGGCAGTCTTATATAGAAAATGTAGAGTGAAAATCAGAGACACCTGACACTCTATATTTTCCAAAAAAAAATCTCCTCTCCTTCTCTTCCATCTTCACTCCATTTCATTTTCCATCTCACTTCACCTCCATCTCACTCTCAATACCATTTCACTTCACTCCACTTCATTTTCATTTCATTCCACTCATTCCATTTCACTTCATCAATAAAAGTCCAGGACTATTTTCATTCAGTTAGTTCTTCTCTAACTATTTTTGTGCAGTTAAGGGGGTGTTGTCCTCAGTTTCCGCAGTTGGACACCGTTTCCGCAGCCAGAAGCAGTTTCCGCAGCCAGAAATGATTTCCGCAGCCAGCAATCACTCACGTTTTCAAATTTACAGTCAACTGTTAGTGCCATAATCATGAAATGCAGGTGTAATTGAGCTAAAGACATGGGGCATCTCCAAGACATCAAGAAAAGAATTGGTTAGAAGCCTTGAGGAAAATTGACAAAGTTTCCAAAGGTATGATAAAAAATCTTTATCAAATAACAATTCAAGTCATAATTACGCATAGTTTATCAAACCATAACAAGTTCTACTATGTGCAATGATTTGATACGATAGCTCCACTACCACTCCTATTCCACGATATCACTCCACACACCTTGCATTCTATTTCTCCACGGTCTCATGATTATTCCGAGTTTAAACTCAAGACTGACTGCACTCCATTTATTACCCGTACTCTTGAGACGTGACCTATTGTTTACGGTTCTTCTTAGCCGTGATTTCCGCAGTCGTCTATTGAGACGTGTAAAAATTTCATACACAGTCATTAATAATCCGATTCCATTCATTTACCACTCCACTAATACCATACCTCTCGCATGCATCCGCATTTTATTTTGAACTTGTTCACGTCTGTCTCACCCTCTGTTCCTCCGGTAATTCGGTACTGCCACTACAGTTTGTTCTCCATTTCCGACTGCAGCCACTACAGTTTGTTCTCCATTCCTGACTGCAGTCACTATAGTCATCCTAAAACCCCGACTGCAGTCACTACAATCTATCTTAAACCCTGTAACAAAGCCTTTTTTTTCTGAACCCTCACAAGCAGAAGAACTCTCAGTTGGAATTTAAAACAACAGATGAGAAAATTACTGAGAGCCGAGCCAGAAGGACCGAAATACTTGGAGGGTTATCCTCAAACTAAGGAATTGCTGAAGAAAGCCAAATGGCTACGATTTATTCAAAAGTTTAAAGGCCATAACAAGGAGGTGACCAAAGCTTTTGCGCGGTCTTTTGATGGACAAACAGTGGAGATTGGAGACTTAAAGTTTACAATGACTGAGGCCATAGTAGTAGCTGCCACAGGCCTACCTCAAGAAGGTGAAAGGTGGTTTAAAAATAGAAGTGTGGACGATCAAATATGTAGAATCATGCTACAAAACCAAGGTATGGATACCACCGTATTTACAAGAGGCATCCCTGTTCATGCACTAAAAGAGGAATGGTCTAGTCTACTGTTAGTCATCCAGAAATTTATCACATGTGAAGGTCATTTTGGTTCTATGTATATGTATCATGCTAGACTTATGATGAATTTCCTAGAGGGTCACACTCTTAATTTGCCTCATTTTATGTTATTGAGTTTGAAAAAGATGAGTTTTACAGTTCAAAAACACATAGGCAACATTGAATCTCATCTCTACCATCATGGATTCATAAAAATTCTTATTGAGGACTAGTTAAAGAAAACTAAGGATACTTGGGAGCAATTTTTAACAAGAAACTACTTCCAAGAGCCGTCTGAGGCCTTTGGAAGCAGTCCACCAAAGATTCCAAGGAAAAGTAGGAGGAAAGAAAATAACATTACAGTCCAAGACTCCCCTACAATAGAAATTCAATAAACTGTCCAAAAAGAAGAAGAAGATAGAGCTAAAAATAAGAAACAGAAGAAAGAAAAAGGCAAAAGAACCATTCAAGAAGTCTATCCATCCCCTGAGCAATCCATAGAGGAGGATTATCAACCTCTGTCAGAAAGATTAGTACATCTTCAAGCTGCTGCTATAGCAAAGAAAAAGCAAAAAGGAAAACAGAGTGCACAAGAGAAGAGTACTAGTCCATACTTAAGGAGGAGCACTAGGCTAAAAGGAAAAGTGAATAAAACCCAAGAAAAACAGTCTCACTTTATTGATTTAGGTGAAGAGACACTTGAGAAATCTCCAGCCCAGCCAAGCATTGAATCAAGTCCTCCACATGATGAAAGCCCTTTTCGGCCGGAAAGAGAGAGCAGTCCTCCTCCTCCACCAGATTTTGAGCCTAGTCCGAGAACGACATCTGAGGTAGATCTTAATCAGCAAGAGGCATATAACTACCTGGAATCCTTAGAACAATCAGTTGCAGGACCAAGTACCACTCTGCCACTAGATGCACAAGTTCATTCTTTGAAACAGGAAATATTTGAATTAGAAGTCCTAAATAGGCATATCAAACAGGAAAATGAAGCACTCAAAGAGCAGAGTAAGGTAGACAAGATTGTCCATGATAACACTATGCTCCATTTAGGATTGTGGCAAAAGAAAAACAGGAAACTGAAGAAGAAGTACAAAAAGTTAAGCAGAGCATTGATTAATCTCAAGTTCAAATGTCTAGTCTCCGAAACAAGGATGATTTAGCATCAAAGAAGAAGAAAAGAGGGCTAAATGTCCTAGCATAAGCCTCAGAGCATATGGATTAGAGGGAAATAACTAAATTTTGGTTGCATGAGGACATGCAACACCTTCACAGTGGGGGTATGTTGAGCCTCAAACCTGCATCTTCCTATACACACCTCTCAGCCTTCTTTTTCCCCACTTACTTTCATCCATCAAGCTATTAAATCATTGCATTATATTCTAAAAAGAGCTTCTGACATGGTTTCTAACTATGCTTATGACTGTTGTTTGGTTTAGATTTTTGTTCAGGCAGCTGCGGAAACTTGTCAGTTTCCGCAGCCAGCACAGGTTTCCGCAGCTAGCACAGGATTCTGCAACTATTTTGTTAAAAGCTATGCTACAGGTGTCCTATGAAGAAACGAGCCACATGGGGAAGCTACAGGTGACGGGTAAATGGAACGTGTCCCTTCAAATCTTCCAAATCATCCATAGAAGGTCACGGTCAACAAGGGTCAAAGGCAAAGCCAACCAAGGTATTTAGCGGTGGCACATCTCTGTTTGGAGCACGTGAGAGTTTACGTGGCCCATTCCTCAGCCCACGGAGACATCGGCACACCTGGAGATCATCCTCGTAACCTGAATCCAATAGCTACCACTCTGAAGATTTAATAGGCATGATGACAGTTACGCTAGATCTCGGCTGAGGAGATCTACGTGTCTTTGGAAACGCAGTTAATAGCATAGGATTCAGTTAGTCAGTTCAGCACTTTTTCATTATAAATAACGCGTTGATGAACGTTGTAAAAGATCTTTTTGGAATGTAATTTTTGAACTGTTTTCTATTGTCACCCCACTGTACTCTGTTTTATATATGTTGCTGCTGCTTTAATACATGAGAAGACTACTTTCTTGAGCTCGTTCTTGTGACTGTTCGTTGACTGGCTAAGGTGGCAGAGGGCCCCTGCACACTAAAGCCCTGTATAGTTGTCATTTGATTTTATTATGTTTCTGTTTTTATAATTACTAGCTTGTATATGACATGTTGTTTTGATGCTTTTAATTCGCTGTTGTTTACATTTTCACTTCTGTTTTCTTATAGCGGTCAGCTAATCAACGCTTTTCTGTAGGTTTTCTTAGGCAGCCCGGGAAAATTTTCATCTTTTTGATAACTATTGACATATGAGATCATCTTGTCCTTCCTGCTAATTTCCATTTTCTGAAGTTTAATTCCAACACTGTCCTTTTTCAAGTTGTGATTTGCTTATTTCTTTTTCTGCTACTTAGACATCATACTACTCATTTGTTTATGGTTTCTTTCTATAGTCAAGTGACTCTATTAGTAAGGAATCAGAATATTACTTATTGTAGTGTGATTTAGTTATCATATTGCTTAAAACGTTGTTCATGATTGCTTCCCACAAGGTAGATTGAGCTGAAGGGTAAAGGATCTGAAGAGTTGAAGTAGTGTGATTAGTTTCTTTTATGCAATTTAATTTCTTGCCATTTAGATATCATATTACTTGACTTGTTCATGATTGCTTCCCACAAGGTAGATTGAGCTGAAGGGTAAAGGATCTGAAGAGTTGAAGTAGTGTGAATTAGTTGCTTTGTTTTTAGTTTGAGTTGCTTTAAGTTCAGTTTTTATTTTCTTTTCATTCAGCAGCAAGGATACTGGGCCATTGTCATTAATTCACTGTTTGATACATTTACTTCCTCTCAAGAATTGATTTCATCACAGTTGTTTTAAAGCTTTCTCTTTGAACACTTTTAAGTTTGGGGAAATCACTGTAGAAATCACCATCACCATCCACACTTAACTTTCATTTTCACCATCACACATTAGGAAAAGATAAATCCAAAAACAAACTAGAAAACTCAAAAACGACAAAAGACTAAGGAAATGGTTATCTATTACATATAGTACACTTCACTTCGTCAGTTTACGTATCCTGGATTGACATTTTTAAATAGAAATTTAGAACACACTAAATTGAACAAACACCTCTCTCTCTCGCTCTTGCTCTCTCTCTCTCTCTCTCTCTCTTCTCCCCCCCTCTCTCCCCTCTCTCCCCTCTCCCTCTCCCCCTCTCTCTCTCCCTCCCTCCCCTCTCTCCCCTCTCTCCCCTCTCTCTCTCTCTCTCCCCCGCTCTCTCCCCTCCCCCTCTCTCTCTCACTCTCTCTCCCCCCTCTCTCTCCCCCTCTCTCTCACTCACTCTCTCCCCTGCTCTCTCCCCCTCTCCTCTCCCCCCCTCTCTCCCTCTCTCCCCTCTCTCCGTCTCTCTCTCTCTCTTCCCCTCTCTCTCTCGCTCTCTCCCCCCCCTCTCTCTCTCTCTCTCTACAGTCTCTCCTCTCCTCTCTCTCTCTCTCTCTCTCTCTCCTTCTCTCTCTCTCCCCCCCCCCCCTCTCCTCTCTCTCTCCCCCCCCCCCTCTCTCTCTCTCTCTCTCTCTCTCTCTCTCCCCCCCCCTCTCTCTCTCTCTCTCTCTCTCTCTCTCTCCTCTCCCCCCTCTCTCTCCTCCCCTTCTCTCACTCTCTCTACTCTCGCTCTCCTCTCTCTCTCCCCTCCTCTCTCTCTCTCCCTCTCCTCTCACTCTCTCTCTCTCACCTCTCTCTCTCTCCTCTCTCTCTCTCTCTCCCCCCCCCCCCCCTCTCTCCCCTCTCTCTCTCCCCCCCCCCCCTCCTCCTCCCCCTCTCTCCCCCCCCCCCCCCCCCCCCCTCTCTCCCCCCCTCCTCCCCCCCCCCCTCCCCCCCCCCCCCCCCCTCCTCTCTCTCCCCCTCTCTCTCTCTCCCCTCTCTCTCCCCCCTCTCTCTCCCCTCTCTCTCTCCCTCCCTCTCTCCTCTCTCTCTCTCTCTCCTCTCTCTCTCTCCCTCTCTCTCTCTCTCTCATAATTTAGTCACCACAAGTTTATCTAATAGTTAGATTTCCACTCTTGCAATTTAAAGAAAAGGAGCTCACAAGAATAACATTTTCGATGTACGGTTCTTACAAATATCTAACTATTAATTTAAATATTGAAACTTGTTTGCAATAGATTATAGGCGATACATATTTGCATCTTTTTTACTTAATTTAGCTCAAATTTATATTCTAAATCCATAAAGTGAAGTCCCTACGTCTTTCATAGTTATAGGCAATTTAGTATTAACATCCTACAACATAACTCCAATTATGCATCAAATGTTCATTTGACATGCATTTTAGTAGGGTGAATGCTAACTTTTCCAACTATTATCCTATGACTAACCTAAAGTATGCCTACACCTTGAGGTCTTTCCCTTCCCACTTTATGCCATTCAATCCCCTTTATAAAATCTCTTTGGTTATTTCCTTCTCCCATTATCCTCCATTTAGTACATGCTTCATTTAACAACACATCTTGATATAATATGTCTTTCACCTCTTCCATGCTTTTGGGATACTTGAACTTGTCATATCCATAACCTATCTAGGGACCTGTTACAATAAAATATATCAATCCCTAAGGAGGGAAAACCTATAGAATGAAGAGTTAGAGTAAGTGTAAGTGTTAACAAAGGGAGAATGGCCCACTATCACCACAACCAAAGTCCCCTTCTCTTTACGGAATTTCACCGATTGGAGGAGCCTCGATATGATTATGATCACCTATGATAGATATTCTAAGTATGGAGGTATGAGGTGATGGAACTAGAGTTCATTTGAAAGAGAGTCTCAATAAAGGCACGAGGCTTCAAAGAAGCAAATCACTTTCTAGGAAAATCCCTAAAAACAAAGTCACAAGACCTAGGGTTTGAGGTTTTGTTATGGTAATATGTATTCACAAGGTTGAGGTGCAAGATAAGAAATGGATTATTATGATTTACTCCATCAAGTACTTAGCTCATACAACCCTAAAATAAGTCCTCAAGTTGAAGGAGAAGAGCCTAGGGTTTCCCTCTTGGAGCATCACCTAGGGAAAGAGATTTTGTGGATGAAACTTGAGTGAACGCAAACAAAACTTGGAGCATAAGTAGCCTAGACTCCAAGCTTGATGTTTGAGTCCTCAAATTCCCAAAAAATTACCTCCCTAAACTTTCACTACAAGCCCTAGACTTTTCCCTACATTTAGGGGAACAAAATTTAGAAGAAGAAAATTATGGAGAGAAAGAGGTTTGATCACCAATTGGCTTGGACCAATGCCTTTTCCTTTGGGAATATGGAGTCCTAGATGCTTTATAGTAGCCAAAATTTTCCTTAAGGAGGTCAAGAATTGATGCCCTAGATACTAACCCTCAATAATTACCCATTCAAGAATTATGAGATTTTAAGGAGAAAATTAATATTTCATCCACTAGTAACATTCATAATATGCCATAAAATGAATAACATATGAAATTTTCAACCAAAGAGCTTTCAAAATGATCTTCAATAAATTAGGCACAATAGAGTTAACCTAGTTACAATAATTCCATACATTAAACATAGTTCAAGAGCAAAATTTCAATAAAAAGCAGTTACAAGATTAAAATATGATATAACCATACATAATCCAAGAGATAGCTCGAAAAAAGATCAAGATTTTAGCTCCAAATATCGAAATGCATCCAAGAACATCCAATAGCGAACCAAAGAAAAAGTGTGAATTTCCCAAGAAGGTCGAAATTCCCAAGTGTGATGATGATCCAAAACAAATGAAGTTGAGTCCTATTTATATGAGACCTTTGAGGTCGAATTATTAGATTAAGAGCCCATAACATTATAAAAATGTGCAAAACACAACCCTTGGTCACAAGTCAACCAAGTAACTTTTACAAATTATGAAACAACCATTGAAATGCCAGTTGAATTGATGATGTCATGTTGATGTAGGGTCTTTGGAGTGCCAACATGTGTGAGAGGGATCCATAAATAATAAACTAGGGGATGGCCCCTAACTCTCTTTACAATTCATCACGTGGGGTCCCAAAATGGGTTTGGGGCAAAAAAATTGGTCCCCTGGCTCTTCTGGTGATAAAATAGTCTATAATGCACCAATACCGAGGGCTCTGATGATGGTGCTTTCCCTCCCATGTCTCAAGGGATGAGAGAAACCTCCTTTGGGCCTCAGATCAGCTTCCAAACCATGTGATCACTGCTAAGTCATCTTGGGCATGATAGGGTCATATAACTTTTATAGGATTTCTTAATTATAGCTGATGATTATTATATTTCAGATGTTGTAAATAATATTCCATGTTGTAAATTATTTTCAAAAAAGGTCAAAACCTTGAGAAAATAAAAAAATATTCTTATTTCCTTTTTATCCAAAGTTTTAGTGACATGGTAAAAAGGCGAAAGGGCACAATGGGATAAAGTGCTTTTATATGTTTTATTCATAAGCTTTATCCTAAGTTCGAAAGAAAACAAATGAGAGCGTATATGGACGAATTTATTTTGTCATATATGGTTAATTTTCATTGTTGTAAGAGCTTCGGGATTCCCCACTTATCTTGATCAATGGCTCATATCCTTTCTGCCCCCCCTCTTCATCCTAACTTTACCACTTAGGGGGGGGGGGTTCGAAAAGGTGGTATTCTCCACCGGGTCCCACAGCTACGTGTCTGCTCCCCTACATTCCACACCCCACCCCCTTCTACCCCCCTAGCCGATACTACTTACCTCCTTATAACCCCTCCGGAATCCGCCAACCTTCTCCCCCTTTCCCACTAGATCTTCCCACGTGCTCCCCTCCACTCTCTATCTCAACACCTGGCCATGTCCATTACGAAATTAAATTTTGACCTTGTTATTACTCCCACACCACTCACTGCCTCCCACTTAGAATTCTATCCCCACTCAACTCCACGTCATGTCTCCACATCATCCCCCATTTCCATGTCACCTCACGCCTCCACGTCATATGTTCGTTTCATGGTCAAGTAAAACTATGTTTTTCCCTATACAGCACAGTAATTTCAAATATGGTTTAAAACCAACTGAGAATGAATTTTCAAAATAAGAAAGAGGTTTTGGTTTCTCACATCCTTATGCACAATAACCTCTCTCAATTTTGTGACATCTATTATGGTTTGGGAGATGCTACTAATTCTTTGAAGGTCTATTTTCCAGAAATTTCCTATTTTAGTCACTTTTTTCGGAAACTATTGTGCATAATAAGAGATGAATCTTGGGAAAATGGAGAATTTTTTTGTGCCTCAGATAATCAACTACAAAAACCTCTCTCTTTTTTGTAACATCTATTATGGTTTGGGAGATTCGGATGAATCCTTGCAGGCACGTTTTCCGAAATTTTCCTTTTTTAGTTAGTGTTTTCAAATTCGGTTTCTAAGCAGGTGGAAATGAATTTTCAAAAACTGAAAGAATTTTTTATTTACAACATCATTATCTACAAAAACCTCTCTCATTTTTCTAACATCTATTATGGTTTGGGAGAAACAAAGGTATTACAGGACTATTTTTCAGAAATTCCAGAGGAAAAAGCTCAAAGAAAGTTAGTGACTTGGAGGCCACCTCATCAAATAAGAGTTGCTATCAAATTCGAATTGCTATTCTTTGTCACCAAAAATCCATAAAGATAGTGCCAAGTAGATTCATTAGTTTTGAATGTCCTATGTTTTAGTTCTATTTGTGTAATACAACTGGAGATATTTGTAACAAATCTTGATATCTTTTCAAGATATTTTAGTTTAGAATTTGTATAAATACTTCATCATTTGAAGTAAGAGATGTTGGGATTTGTACAGAGAAAGACTACCATTAGTGTAAAGCTGATCATTGATATTTAGTGGCCATCCACATTAATACAAGCAATTTGTTTCACGATTCTTGTGTCACATCTATGTGGTGAAGTGCTTCTTATTGTAATTCGGTTTCTCTTTGTTTTTCATATGTATTCAGATCTGTTTTGTCTTTAAGAAAATTAGGTTCAGAATTTGTTTCAAAACACTTTGTTCTGGCTTAAAGTAAAATCAATGTTTTCTACTGAACTTTAAATATATAATTCAGGTAACAATGCTCTATATCTAAAGTGAATCCTAATATGTTCTTCCTTCTCCATCTCATAAACTACAAGGATCCAGTAGTATGCCTACCTTGCCCTGTTGCACTCAAGCTTTATTATTTCTGCATTTGATCATCTTAAACCCCGCTGACTCCATTGCCAAATGGCTTTTCCTCGTTGTTCCAACCAAACCAATTCATAAACCAAACTCCAAACTAATGTAGGAGCATCCTACTTCAGAAAATCATTGTATATTTGGTTGACTAGGGGGTGTGATGTTTTAATTTATATGTATAATTTTAATAAATTGAGTGGAAATTTGTGTGTGAGGTTTTAATGGTAAATATTCTCAATTATGAGAGAATATGAGTGATGATAGACTTGTAAAGATCTCATAGAGATCTTAGGGATTAGGGGATCCTAGAATAGAAGATTAGTTGAGCTAAAAGTGGGATTAGATGATTTTTAGGATTTGGATGAGAGATTTTAGGAATCAAGAGAGATATTGTTAGAGTTTGTTAAGGGATATATAACCTACGTGGATTCTAATCCATTTGTATAAATTAAGAGGAGCCCATGAGGCATGGAGGGAGAGAAGTGTGAGAGTGAGGAATGAGAAGTTCTCCTATAAATATTTTATGTCTTTAATAAATTATATTTGAGAATTATATAAATTCTTATATTGTGGATTTTAGAGTTTTATTGTGTGTTTGATTTAAGCGGCAGAACCTATGGTTAGAGCGCTGCATCACGAACTCTCATAACTAGGCTAATATCTCCATATAAACAAATCTAAATCTTATAGAGAGAGCCCTCTCTGAAGCCGGTAGGGCTAGATCCCAGTTTCAAAAGTGGTTTAATGTTGTCCAATGTGTTTACTCCCTCAACCTCGAAAATACAGAACGATAACAGGGCACACTTGTCCAAGTGCATCATCTCGTGAATAAAGTGGGAAATGAGTAGATTGTTGAATGTGCTGGAGGTGCCCATGATGTGAAATGATTTTATACACATTATGGGATTCCCATGGCTCTTAACACTTCACCCGATAGTGTAAAAATTATCCTCTTGCAGACTTGGGCCCCAATTAAGTTGCCCAACCCATAATGAAACCACCTACAAATTACATATAAGATCCAATGTGCATATTCACCATAACGTAAAATAATTCATTAGTACATCTAAGTGAACCAAGATTTTTTATCATGGGCACATTGAGACTACATAGTGCACTTCCCTTCCAAATTTAGGGCTTTAAGCTCGTAATAGTGTTACCTCCCTAGTTAGGAGTGACTAATAAACAACCCTATTAGGTCTTCCTAGCCCCTAAGGGGAAGATAGGTCCCTGATGCATCCTTCAATTGATAGGTGTCATGTGAATGGTGATGAATAGATGGGGACATGGGAATATCAAGGCCAAATTCCATGCATTCAAGGATGGAAATGATGAGGGATGTCCACATATTTGAATGTATAGATGTAGGAGGGAGAAATCATGGATACATGAGTTACTCCTCTTTATTTTTCCACCCTTTTTTATTTTCCTTTTTCCTTTTGTTTATTTTTCATTGTATTACTACTCAAGGCTCCAGGAAATAAGAGCATGTTGTGTATGATGTAATAAATTATTACCCCGTTAACGGGGGCAGTTCAACGTCCACTAGGGGTTGGGATGTGCATGGGATACTTATTGATGTAGGGGCACTCATAGGGCCCTAGGAACTAGGGTGATGACCATAATAAGGGGTAGAGCTCATGCTTGGATTTTTCCCACGTGCTATATTAATGTCCTGACCAACTTTTGCATTTTACAATATTCTTTTCTTTTATTTCTTACTTATGGCCATGATATTATTTTAATGTTCTTAATTTAGCTGCAACAGCCTCTAAGGCAACATTTATAGGCCTGACCCAGACATGTGGACAAGTTGATGGGGGGTGTCAATGCCTTTTGAACTTGATGGTTATGTGGACCTAGAAAAGGGAAATGATGAAATACGGCTTGTAATGTGTGGAGGGGAGTGAAAAATGTGGAACCGGAAAATGGTACCATACCACCAAAATTAGGATTTCCCACGTAGTGCCCCTACCAAATCCATTGGCCATCAAGGTAGATCCCACTAGACTAGGGTTGAGGATTAACCTTCATTTAAGGTGAGGGAAAAAAAACTACAGTCAAAGCCATTCCTTCTTCTAAGTCACCCAATAATCCATGCCCAAAATGCCTAAGGAAAAACAAGGACAAGCACCCAATTGCACAATTAAAAACATACCTTTTGGATTGGATTTCCCACCTTCAAACATATGTTCTCAATTGATGGCCAAGCGGACATATAATTGATGAAGGGAGTAGAGATTAAGTGGAACAATGTATCGACCACACTAGCTCTATCAAGGGTTGTTGGCTACTAACAGAAGAGATATCTAAGAAAAAAATTCTCCTATGGGGTCACCCACTTTTGGTGGGTAAACTTTGGCTCCAACTAGGACATGAGATCTCTATGGAAAGCACGATCAATGTACTCAAACACAGAGGTCATGAGAATGCCAACAATCCTATAGGACCATAGACCTATGTCTTGTACATCACAAACAATGTTGGAAGCATGTGTCCTAGGCATACATTTATTGCCCATGTTTTCATCAAATAGTAAAATCATATAGAACATCAAATTTACTCTAAGATTCAAGTCTAACATAAATGCACCTATCCTAGTCTGAGAACATGATATGATGATAGTAGTTATGCAAATTCAATATGCAATGCATCCTACTCTACCATGAGTGCTACATTATGCAAGTACTCTGTATAGTCATATAGCCAGTGTAAACAACATATCATTAGATCAAGATCACATTTCCTACTCCTATGATCAATTATGATATACATTTGAAAGAAAACATGATAATCATGACACTCATATGCTAGGTAACAAGGGTGGATGGTGGGAAAATAAGGTGACCATGAATCATGCAGAGGAGCCCAGGGAAAGAAGAAAGAACATGAATCAGTCTGGACCCATCAGATCATTCCCTCAACCCTAAATATGTAGAAATTAATGAAAAATATCAAGCACTCTTTCCCAAAAATCTCTTTAGTGGTGTAATTCTTCATGGGGTCCTTAGGAACATGATGAGAAGGATGAAGGAATGGATGGCATAAAGGATCACAACAAATGAGATGCTTTTCCTCGTGATTATATTTAAAAGAGGGAAATGACCTAGGCTCATCACAGTTAATGAGCTTGCATTGGGGGATGATAAGAGGGTCAATAGACGACTTTAATACACCTCTAGGCTCATAAGGAAGGTAGGGAAAGACAAGGTTTTTATTGATATCATCATCGATATTATAGGTAGAGTCCTTATCAAAATGATGGATGACTAATAATTTCCCACTTCCCTTCTTCAATATGCAAGTAATCACTAATATCAATGTCCAAGGGATAATAGGGTCATCTTTCTCAAGTTCCTTGATATGCACATTGTTAAATATAATGTCCTTGAAAAATATGGGGGTATCTTCAATTCTACTTTCTAAGGAACCCTCTTCAAAATCCTAATCATGATCCCATTTAAGATATCTCTTAGTGTCTTCATCAATTATCTCATCTTTATGATCTAGAAAGGGATCCTCTTCTTCCTCATGATCCTCCTTATGTTCAATGAATGCTTCCTCTTGAAGATAAGTATCTAATGTTGGGAAAGCTTCGTCCTTAGTTCGAGAACGCTCCATAAAGTTATAAAAATGCTTCAATTGATGACATACTCATAGGCTTGCAATTATATAACCATGAATCATGACCTTGAAGGGACCTTAAGAAGAACATAATGAAAACATCTCGATGAACCACATTAGCTTGTGAGGTATATGTAGCAAAAATTATTGGGGAAAATACTGAGAAGGGGGGGGGGGAATCTGTATTCTCAAGTCATCAATAACTTTTCCATTTCAAATTTAGATTTCTATACGCGACTTTACTGAATCAAACTTGTGTGTGCATGCAACTGTTTTTAAGGAAACTAGTGTATATCCAGTGAACTTATAATTCAGTTAATCCATCATATGTTTGTCTTCAGCTAGTGCATTAGTACTTTTTTAACCTTTAGATAAACAGTAACTAGGTGCGGCAATAACAGAATAAACCATCACACATAAGAAACATACATGAACACCAATATTTAAGGTGGATACCCAATGCGGGAGAAAAACCACCTATTGTTGTTGTCTCTTTCTTCTTTTAATATAAAATTAAATCTTTTTACAATCTTGTACTGGCGCAGACTCATACCAGTATGCAGGCATCTACCTGCAGAAGGCTACACCCTTCTCTCAATATCCAACTTCTACTGGAAGGGAGATCAACCCCCTAGCTCTTGTACTGGCTGATATGTTTACTAGTACGTAGGTTCTGACCTACATAAGGCTATTGTTAGGGTCCTATAATAATAGGATTCATAATTTTGAATTGGCTATGGTTAGTCTTGTAATATTGTACATACTTTTTCTTTCTGCAAAATTTTTTCCATATTAAAAATTAAAAAATGTAAAGAGGGTATGTCCTAAAAGAATAATCAAAGGACAAGAATAAAGAGAAAAAGATCCAAAAAAAAGGTGAAAAATATGAACCCCAAAAAGAAATAAAACAGATCATGAAAGTGTGCAAATTCAAATGCCACTACTTTTTACTTTACTATGCAAAATAAGGTTGTGTGCAGCTTGTCATAAATGCCACAATCCATGATGGTCAAATAGCTTAATTTTGACTCATTCATGTTTTAAATTTCATGATGATAATTAGATAATAAATATCTAGACAAATTGTTTAACCTTAGCAGATCAGTAGTTAGGTAGAGAATAAAAATGAGCTCATTAGTTTAATCTGAGCCATTGGAAGTTATAAGGTTAGAATTAGATAGTTTGCTTGTCAAAAGAAAAGGAAATAAAGGGTCAGCAAGATCAAATGCACCCAATTAAAATGAAGAAAAAATGTTAGGATAAATAAAGGGTAGGTAGAAGAAAGGTTGCAAATGCACAAAGTTTCTAAGTCAAAACCACATTTATCATGCTTAATCCTATGTTTCATGTGCAAGAGCATTTATGAGAAAGAAGATATTCACAAGCTGGTTTAACTAATTTCCCCTCATTTCTCTATACTCCCACATGCTTATTTGCTAATTTCCCCATTATCCCTTTATCATTTATAAATCCCCTTTTCCCCTCATTTTGACCCTTACCCCTTGGTTTCACACATTTCCCAAGTAATTACCCTTAAAAAATCATCCCCCTGCCCAAAACCCCTTTTTCCCTAGTGTGAAACCCATTCCACATTGCAAATATTACCCTCCCCCCTAATTAATTTCCCTATTTCCCTTCAAAAACCCATAAAGACCCCCTTATCTTAAGTTTTTATCCCCCCGCATTATCTAATTAATTTCCCCGCTTCATATTTTCCTGACAAACCATTTTTAACCCACCAACCCTTGATGCGGTTAAAAAACCCCCGCCACGTAACCCATGGTCCCACTTTAATTACCTGCTGCTTATATTAAAATCTCGACCTTATTTACTAATTAATTACCATTATGTGTAATTAAACCCTGGGCCCCACAAATCTCTTTCTCGATTCCCTTCGTGCATCTTAACCGCATGACAGCCGTTTGATCTCCTACCCCCAAATCTGACGATGCACATCCATATCGTCGGGTTCACCATACGACTGATAGCAGCCTGAGAGCACGCGAGATTCGCGGTTTTGCCTGGGCATTGTTATACTACGTGGCGGCACCAGGTGAGATCGTGTGCTCACAAAAAATACTACCTGCCCTCCAAAAGTGGTGTGATGACCCAGAAGACCACCTCCCTGCCCAGACCAAAAACTGCCTACTGTTCATTTATATTTTCCACACCAAAATGTGACCGTTACCCATTAAAAGGCCAAAAAAGCCCCAAATTTCTCTTTTCACTCATTTTTCACTACAACTGCTTCTCAAGCCATTTTCGACACCCTCAACCTAAAAACAACCAAATTGACCATTGTTTTCCACCTGAAGAAGTTCCGAACACCCAATTCAAGCAACCAGTTCACAGTTGAAGCCACCGTACCCTCTGCATTCACCATTGAACCTAGTTTGCAAGCTAGACCGCAAAATTCCAAGTATTCTTGGGAAAAACCAGAACGGCCTTCTCAATTTCAAAACGCACAGTTTAATTGAACAGTTAATTAATTGAATTAATTAAACAAACGTTCCTGAAAATTGAAGAAAAACTTATTTGTATACCCCAAACCCTCCTTTTACAATCTGTAATTACCCACTCACTGTACCAGAAACCCCTAAACCTCACTTCTAGAACCTCTACAAGCCAAATTCAAATCTATAAACCCAATTATGGCTTCCCAACCCTCTTTGGATGTGAGACCTCTACAAACCCCTCACCTGGACATCGACCACCTTGCATTAGCAAACAAAGATTTCCAAATAAAGGATACTTCTTCTCCAGCTTACCTTCTAAAGCTCCGCTGCTAGAGTAAGGACAAATTATTGAACTAGAACGATGAAATTCACCTTTGGGAGTCTAATTTTCCCAAATATTTGTTTCCAGAAGTACATCCATTCCCAGACATTATCCACTTTTGTCATGCTTGCTACATTCCCAGCCAAAGAGCCATTGTCACCCCTGACCAGCAAGTTTTGTTTACCATCATTGCAGAATCCATTAACCAAATGTTGCAGGTCCAACCAAGCCTTAATGAGACCCCACTGTCTATTGGAGACTTGTTGGACCTCTATGTCAAGTTAGACTTGCCCAAAATAGCCCAAATTTTCCAAGCTCTCATCATAGAGGAATGCCATACTCCTGCAGAAAGTCCTCCATATGCTGCCACTATTTTTTTTGAGAGAGGCAGACAAATCATAACCATACTCTCCTGCATCTTAGGATACACCACAGATGAGCATGTGGATGAGGTTTTCCTTGCTTTCCTCTCCATATTTAGCCCAGGCAAGCCTCCTGTTGTTATTTACAACTATGTTCAGTTCATTGCAGACAGGATGCATGAACAATTCATCAAATTACCTATTGAAAGAGTCTTCAAGTACTCTTCTGTATTATTTCATATGTTCTTGTATTATCAATCAAACAAATTCCCTGTCAGCATCCAGAAGTTGGATACCAAAGGAAATCAAATATCAGTTATCTATTGGACACCCTTGATCCAAAAGTACTCAACTACATTCACCTATAAGGACTTCATTGATTCATTTGTCCATCTAGTCATGGATATGCTAACCAGTAGCCCTCAACCCAGAATCAGTTAAGAGATCAAAAGGGTGTTACAGTTGGCCAAGAACAGTAAGGTGGGAGACTGGTACCTGTACCAGAACCACACAGAGATAAGAATTTATGGATGCCAACTTGCCCCTTACAAACTACCCAAATACCTCCCCATGAGGACATTGCACTAGAATACTTTAGGTAGATTATCAATTCTAATGAAGTCAACTTCCTAGAAGCTAGGAAGAAAACCCATTTCAAAATGAAAAATAAATTGGGCCCCTTCATTTGTAACACTAGAGAAGTTGGACCAGTGGCAGACAAGATTTTACAGCAAATGAAGTTCAAAAGTAGTTTTATGTGGCAGTCTGACCCTCATGGGGTCATAAATAAGTTGAGGTTGATGTAGGAGGTTGACAAAAATGAGGTGGTAGTCTAGAATTAGACTACTGGTTAACTTTGCAACCAATCAGTTGCGTGCAAATAGATTTAGTACGTGGATTTTCCCCCTGATGGTCTCGCTTATCCCGACCAATCACCATCGCTCCCATTTTAACCTTTCCTCAGACCGAACTCTTCAATATGCACCATTAATCTCACTTCTCCAGATCCAACAGATATCGTGTCTTCCGCTCACCAACTAACCCAGACGATCTCCACCGTCGATGTAACCCATCCAATCAAACAGTTATCACGCAATCTCGCGCAGATTCTTGTACGAATGATATCGGGTCGAGAGCGCACGAAAAAGGTGGTTTTCTCGTGCTACGTGTCAACTTCTAAGGTTGATCGCATGAATTTTCCAAATACCATTTACAACCTTTTGGGCCTGCGACATACCACTTCCCACTTATCAAATACAACCCACGTGCTTAAGTCATAACTTTAAGAAAGACGCTTAAGGGAAGGTTTAGCGCTTAAACCCAATATTAACCCTTAACGCTAATTGACTGTGATTTATCAATAAAGTGTTTAAACAGAGAAAAATACCCGATTAGGGTCCATAATGTCGATACACATATACAATGAATTTCTGCACCAGGATTAACACGCAACACCACACTTAATCATTTATTCAATAAAATAGAAATTACAGTCTTGGCCCTCTTGGCTCGATTACAATAGTTTGTCTGACCTTTGTTTCAATCTCAAACCCTATCTCTATCACACCTATCACTTACTCACTCTATTCTCGATCATCTAATCTAATCTAATCTAATATCTCTGTCATTACATTCTTTTTCTTTTTATGAATCAAATCCTATCCTAACTGCATTGACAACTCAATCTCTATTTTAATCAATCTAACAATTAAATCTATATCCTCAAGCTCTGATACACACCTATACTAAAAATTTATCTCTTAGTCTAAAAATAATAAAATATTATAATTATTACGATAATTGAATATAAAGACAAATTCGAGAGATCCAACCCTCTCTACTAAAACTGACTTTGACCACTCAGGTCAATGAAATTCATCTCATGTTAGCCACAACATGTGAACATACAATCACATTGCTAGCTAAATCTGCTTGCTCCTACATCAGACTCCCGGGGAAGAAAAGAATCCCCCATCAGACTTTCAGGGTTTACTCCATACTTCTGCAACTCTGTTGTTGTTAACCAACTAGCATCCTCTATTGGTTGTCCCTTCCATTTGACTAGATACTGAAAATAAACCTGTCCTCTAGTTCTTTTGGATACTCTTTTCTCCAAAATAGCTTCCACCTCTTTCTTGATTGTCTTTGGCATTTGTTCTTCCCAATGTACAGTCTGTTCTTCATCTTCTATAGGTTCCTTCTATAGCTCTGTCACTGTCTCCTTGTATGGATACAAGTCTGCAACATTGAAGATAGGTGATATTCCAATCCCTTCTCGCAACTCAATTTCATAATCATTGGTTGAAAACTTCCTCACAATTCTGCATGGCCTTATCTTTTTCATCTTTAGTTTATTATAAGTCCTAACAGGAAATATTTCTTTTCTCAAGTATACCATCACTAGATCCCTCACTTGGAATTCTTTTTCTCTCCTCCTCATATCAGCTCTCTATTTGTATTTTTCACTACTTTCCTACAATCTGCCTTTTACATCTTTTGTAGTCTCTGCATCTTCTCTTAAAACTCTTCATCTTTTGCACTTCTTGTCTCCTGTTTACCCAAATTTCTAAGCTCACACACACCTCTTGGATTCATTCCAAAAACAATCTAAAATGGACTCATTCCAGTACTTCAGTTTGGAGTGTCATTATAAGCAAACTCAGCTTGAGCAAGTGCTAAATCCCACTGCTTGGGTTTGTTATACACTAAACTTCTCAATATGTTTCCCAAGATTTTTTTTACCACTTCGGTTTGTCCATCTGTTTGAGGGTGATATGCTGAACTGAAACTAAGGTTAGCACCTAGTTTCTTCCAAAGATTTCTCCAGAAATGCCCAACAAACTTTGTATCCCTATGTTGAAGCCCCGAAAATCGGGTCGACAACAAGGGGGATACCCACCCGGTCCGGACCTTGGTTGGCAGTTCCTTATCCGTTTGGTATAGCGGGTCTGAATGGGGATAATGGGACCAGTTTCCCAATCTAAGGGTGTGTGTGTGTGCAAAGTTGGATGATGCCGATCTAAGAGTTCTAATCTAAGCTACTTTAATCTAATTCTATGCTATTGTAATCTAATGAAAATAGCACATCTAATCTATGCTAACCTGGGGTGTGTTTCTTCTATTATGCAATCTAAAGAGATTTCAAACAATAACTGGTAATAAAGATCATTCAGCTATCATAAGAATGGAAATCAATTAAGATGAACCACTTTGCATAAAAATTTAGGCAAAATAGTTGTGAACAGCATATCGCATAATAAGTTATTCATATATCAAACATAAATAAATGACTCCACCGTACAAAAGTGCCAAATGGTAACTCACACATTCATGCAATAACATATAAACAACTAAAAACTGTATATCACTTTAAGAATATAAGCAGAAATAGCCAAGAGATAAAAGTACCATTTATGACTGGTCCTACTCATAAGCTTCAAGTAATAATGATTTATCTCTCCTTGTTCTGATATCTACCAAGAGTACAAAAGTGCAACATCAGTAGCAGATATCAAATGCAAAAATTAATAAACCTTGATCCATTCATTCATCAAAACCTCCTCTGAGGGTGCAGAAGTGCATGTTCTGAGGACAAGTTTTTGACAAATTTCCGGACCCTTCTCCAAATGCATGAGAAGGGTTTAAATACTGCTAACTAAATAACTTATTTACATAAATTTCGGATACAGTTTAAAATGTCCGCCCTTTATCTAAGCAAACTTATTTCTAAAAATTGAATCTAATTTCTAATTATTTCTGCATTTGCTCCTTAGTGCTGTGAGCATGCAAAATTTGCCTGGGAAGAGTCGGCTGGTCGTCTTCTGCTTTTGTTTGAGCTACGAAAATAGAAATGGCAAGCGCTGGCACCTATTTTTAGTAAACTAGAAGATATTTTTGAGAATCGTCTTCTGGTTGGGCGAATTTACTACGTGTATGCTTGGTAACAACCCAGATTCTTCTTAAACTGCCTCTGCTTTTGCTATCTCGGCTTCCGGACTCGTGGATGACTAAGCAAGTTAGGGACTTTTCTTTCTGAACAATTTTCTTAGCGATGCGCGATTAGCGCAAACTGCCTCCGTTCTTTGATCCGGGCCTTTCTGGTGCATTTTCCGCCTTTAGCGCTTTTTCCTTTACCGGGCATGAACTTCAGAATTTTGCAAACATGCTGCTTCTGTGAGTTTTTGACCTTGAGTGTCAAATCACCTATTGATATCAGCATCTGTTCAGTAACACTCTGAAATCTACGTTTCTGTTGCATGTGGTATCCATTTATGAGGGCATCTCTTCTCTGTTCTCTGAGCATTGGCGCTTTTCCCTTTTTCCTTAGATGTTTCCTGCAGTTCACGCAAAGGAAAAAGTAATGATAATAAATTTTGACATGAAAGCTTCAAGTTCTATGAATGTGTAAAATCATGACACCCACAGTGAACTGACCCTTCGAAAAACACAAAACTGTCCTTCATGAATACCTTGGCGTACATTCATTAATTTTCTTTAAGGCGTGCGCCCAATTTTTGGTTTAGGGACAGCTTTTCTTGAATGCTGAGCCGAGGAAAATTTGCGATGGGTAATTTCTGTGACTCGCAGATCGCAAGATCGCAGATCGCATGATCGCAGATCGCATTTATCGCAGATCGCATATATCGCAGATCGCATATATCGCAGATCGCATATATCGCAGATCGCAGATCGCAGCAATTTGTCAAGTTATTCGTGTGTTGTTTATGCGACGTTGCGATATGCGATGTCGCATATCGGCCATTGGAGATTTCTTAAGATTCTCATTTATGGGCGCTTCTTAATGTATGCGATGTGATGAATTTAGCGCCGCTTCTTAGCAGTTGTTTTAATGTGCTCATAAAGAAATGCTTCACTCTTCTCCGTGTGATGTATTTTTGAGGAGTATAATACAAAAAAAAAATTATAAAATCTTTTTGGATTTTTTACTAAGGGTCCCCACTTCTTTAGTGTTATTGCTAATACTAAAAGAAGTAGGGGGGTTTTTGGTGGTCACAACACCCTATCAGACACAATACTTATAGGCAATCCATATAATCTTACAACTTCTGAAAAAAACAGATTAGCAATATGTGTTGCATCACTAGTCTTTTTACATGCAAGGAAATGTGCCATTTTGGAAAATCTATCTACCACAATATAAATGGAATCATTCCCTCTTTGAGTTCTAGGTAATTCCAAAACAAAATCCATACTAACTGCATCCCATGGTCGGTCTGGTATTGGCAATGGCTGGTGCAATCCTGTAATTTGGCTTCTCCCTTTAGCATGCTAACGGATTTTGCACTTCTCAACAAATTTTTTAACATCAGTTTGCATCTTTGGCCAATAGTAAAAAGCATTTACCTGATCAAAATTTTTGTCTTGTCCAAAGTGACCAGATAATCCTCCACTGTGTTTCTCCTTGATTATGTTTTCCCGCATAGAACATTTGGGAATGAAAAATTTGTTACCTTTAAACAGTAAACCTCCTTGGGTAAAATAATCTAACCACTAACTTATATTATGAACTATTGGATTTTGTGCAACTGCATAAATATCTTTGAATTCTACATCATCTTTATACATATCAACCATTTCTTCAAATCCTACAACACCAACTCTTAATTCTTGCACAGCAAAATTTACCCTGCTCAAAGCATCAGCAACTTTTTTCAACTTACCACTTGTATGTTTGATCACAAAAGTAATGCTCGGTAAAAACTCTACCCACTTGGCATGTTTCTGGTTCAATTTTGGCTGGTTGTTTATGAACTGTAATGCATGATTGTCATAATATAATACAAACTCCTTGGGTAGCAAATAATGTCTCCATTTTTTTAAAGCTTGCACAGTAGCATAAAATTCTTTATCATAAGAAGAATACTTCTTATTAGCTTCATTTAGTTTCTCACTAAAGTAGGCTATTGGTCTCTGTCCCTGACTCAAAACTGCTCCAATTGCAACTCCACTAGCATCAGGCTAAACTTGAAATACTTTATCAAAATCAGGTAAAGCTAAAACTAGTTTCTCTGTAATTTTCTTCTTCAGCAACTTAAAATTTCAGTCTGTTTCTTCTGTCCACTTGAATGGCTGATTAGTCTCTTTGATTGTTTCAAGAATTGGTGCACAAATCTGACTAAAACTTCTGATAAATTTTCTATAAAATCTTGCAAGACCATGAAAGCTTCTTACCTTAAATATGTTTCTTGGAGTAGGCCAGTTCCAAATTGCTTGGACTTTCTTTGGATCCATTTTCAAACCTTCTTTAGACTACAAATCCCAAATAGACTAATTATTCTTTCATGAAACTACATTTCTTCATATTTATCAGTAGTTTCTCTTTCTGCAGAGTTCTTAAAACCAACTTAAGATGCTCCAAATGTTCTTCTTTGCTTCTACTAAAAACTAGAATATCATCAAGATAAACAATGACAAACTTGCTTACATATTCCTTCAAGACTTCATTCATCAATCTCATGAATGTGCTTGGTGCATTAGTGAGTCCAAAAGGCATCACTAACCACTCATACAAGCCACTATTTGTTTTAAATGTAGTCTTCCATTCATCTCCTTGTCTAATCCTTGTTTGATGATATCCACTCTTTAGATCTATTTTAGAAAAATACCTTGACCCACTTAAACAATCCATCAAATCATCCATGCATGGTAAAGGAAATCTATACCTGATAGTAATCTTGTTTATGGCTCTGGAATCTGTATACATATGCCATTCACCACCTTTCTTTGGACTGAGTACTGTTGGTACAACACATGGACTAAGACTCTCTCTGATTAATCCCTTATCCATCAATTCCTGTACTTTCCTTCCAACTTCTGCATTTTCTTGAGGAGTTAATCTGTATGTTGCTTCGTTTGGCAAACTTGCTCCAGGTATTAGATCAATATGATGACTAATACTCCTGATTAGTGGTAATGTATTTGGCAACTCATCCACAATAATATCAACAAAATCATTTAACAGAGTTTCCATTTCTTCAAATAAATCATCTAAGTTTTTGGAAGTTAAAATTACCTTAGGTCTCCTTATGACAGCAAAATGCATATGTTCATACTTCTTGACTTCTTGCAGCAATTCTTTCCCACTCATCAGCATAACATTGTTTCTAGGCGCTTCTTTGCCTACTTCATCCTTCAATGGAAGTAGTGTGTGTTTATTTCCATCCTTCTCCAGAGTGTAAGTATTTCTTCTCCCATCATGAATAGCTTTCCAATCAAACTACCAAGGTCTTCCCAGCAACACATGGCATACATCCATTGGCATTACATCTCACAATATCACATCCTTATAAGTACCAATCTGTATCTCTACTGTTTGGTCTAAAATGCGTATGCAAATTAGAGTTCCATTTACTATCAATCTGGGTAAGTAAACTTTGAGGATCCTCCAATATATATGGACTTAGAGACAACTAAACTAAGCTAGGTGAAGAAATGCCAAAGCTCCCTTACAGGAGGTCTTTCATTGGGATCTCCAACGCCTATTCAGTATTTTAAAAAATGAAATCTAAAGACATTGTGACAAGTGTAATAAATATTAAAGCTCCCTTACAGGAGACTGTCCATTAATATTTCTAACATCTTAATCAATTAACTAAGAGATGAAGGAATTTAAACATAATTCAAACTGATTACAAGAAATATTAAAGCTCTCTTACAAGAGGCTATTCATTTATATTTCCATCATCAAGATGTTTAAACTAATGAAATTAAAAACATAAATGAAAGAAATCTTACTATACCAAAACAAGTATGCAAGTGAGGCAATGGGGGCCCTCCATAGCTCCACAAGCACACCTGGAAAGAAGTCAAATGTAGAAGAAAATCCAATCCACTTTATTTGTCCTCAATTGTAAATTGCAATTACAAGCTCCAAGTTCTACATTCCAAGAGATCCTAAACTCTACATCACAATGATTCTAGAATCTAAAATTACAAATGAAGGACTAAGTTTCTAAATTCTAAAAATTAAGATTACAAAATGAAGATTACAAATGAAGGAGATAACACTCCTATTTATACAAAAGCTATGATAACAAACTCATAAATGTAATCCACTATTCCTTCCTTTGACCCACATATTTCTCAACCAATGGTGACACATAACCCTATCCTCCATGATCTCCTCCATGAGGTCCATGATCTTCTCCATGAGGTCCATGATCTCCTCAAATTCGAATTTGAACATAGATTGCCACATAAAGATGCCTTGGAAGCTTCCTTTGTACCCACACATGTCAACAAACTCATTCTCATTGTTAGGTATAAGTATATGGAGATTATTTTCTAAAGTTTAACCATAAATTCACTTAAATAATGAGAATTAATAATGTTTTGGAAAACACAATGGTAACCCATTTAATGATATAAGTGAAGCTGGTTTGGTGACATGGTGGTGGAATAGAGGTGAGAAAATGTGTGAATGGAGTGAAAGTGGATGTATTTTAAGGATAATTCTTAGGCCCAACATCTACCTTGCATTATTCTGTCACAATAAGTTGATGTCCTTTTTGCAACCATGATACTTTGTAAGGAGTAGGGTGTATTGTTTTCACTAGTCCTAAATTGTCCACCATTTCTGTAGAAACAAGGTTATCAGTGCTTCCACTGTCAATTATCACTTTACAACATTTTTCTTTGGACTTTCATGTTGTTCTGAATAAACTATTTCTCTGAGCCGATTCTCCTATCTCTTTCTCTGCCTTAAGAAATACCCTTTTCAACAACAAGGATTCTCCTTCTTTAGGTGATTCTTCCTTGTTTGCAATTTGAGGTTTTTCTTCATTTACCTCAACCACATTCACATTCCTATGATTTGTTGCTTTATTATGAGGATAGTCCCATGATCCATGTCCCCATTCTCCACATGTGTAACACCGAATTTCTCTTCCTCGGCCTCTTCCTCTAGGTGCAAATCTTCCTCTACTAAATTCTCCTCTATGTGGTGATCTACTACTTGAACTTCCTGCTTCACTCTGATGGTGTTGAAATCTTGGTCTGGTAGTTCCTCTACCTCTTGCTGAACTTTTCCCTCTATTCCTCAGATTTTGTTTCCTCGGAATCTTCTCTTCTGCCTTCAAAGCTGCTTGATAGGCATCTTCAATTGTCTTCAGACTCAGCAAGTTGATTTCGACCTATATGTCATATCTCAACCCATTGATATATTTGGCTACCTTTTCTACATATCCTCTGCATGTCCTGCTCTAATACTCAACTTGTAAAACTCTTCTGTGTATTCTTTGACAGTCATTCCTTTTTTCCTCAAATTTTGCAATTGTCTGAAAAGATTTAATTGATAATATTTTGGCATAAATTTGGCTTTCAAATTACTTACCATTCTATCCCACTGTTTAATACTAGACTTTCCTTTCCTTGCTCTGGATGTGTGTAGTTCATCTCACCAAATAGTTGCATGACCCTTTAATCTGGTAACTGCAAATTTCACCTTCTTTTTGTCATCGACCTCCTCATAGTCGAAATACTTGTCCAATGAACAGATCCAGTCCATCAATTCTTCTACATTGAGATTCCCATCATACAAATGTATTACCACCTTTGGTCTTTCACTTGCTTTGGCTAATATCTTGAGAACTTTGGTAGCTTCACTTTCATCCTATTCTTATTCCTCAAAAGATTCTTTTGCAGCACTGGCATCTCCTTCATCAGGTGCTCTCCTCTGAGCAGTCTCCATTGTCTCCATCCTTGTACACAAATTCCAGATCTCATCCATCATTTGCTATAGGTCTTCCCCGACCTATGCCTCCTTTTCTCCTTGGTGGAATTTTTGCTTGTAGAAAAACTTAATCTTTGTGCTCTGATACCAAAATGACACAGGAGGTTAACGAAAATGAGGTGGTAGTCTGGAATTAGACTACTAGTTAACTTTGTAACCAATCAGTTGCGTGCAAATAGATTCAGTACGTGGATTTTCTCCCTGAGGGTCCCGCTTATCCTGACCAATCATCGTCGGTCCCACTTTAAATTTTCCTCAGACCGAGCACTTCAATTTGCACTGTTGATCTCACTTCTTCAGATCCAACGGATATCGCGTCGTCCACTCACCAACTAACCTGGACAATATCCACCATCGATGTAACCCGTCCAATCGAACGGCTATCATGCAATCTCACACAAATTCTTGCACGAATGATATTGGGTCGAGAGCGCATGAGAAAAGTGGTTTTCTCATTCTACGTGTAGACCTATAAGGTTGATCACGAGAATTTTCCAAATACCCTTTACGACCTTTTGGGCACATGAGATACCGCTTCCCACTTATCAAATACAACCCACGTGCTTAATTCATAACTTTAAGAAAGACACTTAAGGGAAGGTTTAGCGCTTAAACCCAATAGTAAACCTTAACACTAATTGACTGTGATTTATAAATAAAGTGTTTAAACAGAGAAAAATACCCGATTAGGGTCCAGAACGCTGATACATAGATACAATGAATTTTTGCACCATGATTAACACGCAACACCACACTTAATCATTTATTCAATAAAATAGAAATTACAGTCTTGGCCCTCTCAGCTCAATTACAACAGTTTTTATGACCTTTGTTTCAATCTCAAACCCTATCTTTGTCACACCTCTCACTTACTCACTCTATTCTCGATCATCCAATCTAATCTAATCTAATCTCTCTGTCATTACATTCTTTTTCTTTTTATGAATCAAATCCTATCCTAACTGCATTGACAACCCAATCTCTATTTTAATCAATCTAACAATTAAATCTTTATCCTCAAGCTCTGATACACACCTATACTAACAACTTATCTCTTAGTCTAAAAATAATACAATATTCTAATTATTACAATAATTGAATATACCAACAAATTTGAGAGATCCAACCCTCTCTACTAAAACTGACTTTGGCCACTCAGGTCAATGAAATTCATCTCATGTTAGCCACAACATGTGAACATACAATCACATTTCTGGCTAAGTCCGGATGCTCCTACATCAGAGGCTCAAGGTCAAATTGGGACTTTTTATCCATCATCCCAGACTAGACATTGAGAGGTTTTCCAACCAATCCGAATGGTTAGAAAACACTCTGATTGGTATGGATAGCACTGTAGTTGATGTAGAAAATACATAGATTAATGTAGAGAGACAGATTGATGAAAGTTCCTTCCTGCAGGTAACCTGAACTAGGAGAACCAATGAATATTCGTCCCATTTTACAAACTCTATCAAATGAGGAGAGAAACCCAAAGAGAAACAGGGAAGAAGGTTACAATTCAGCCATGGAAACCATGGATGAGCAGTTTGAGATCAATTACAAGAAGAGGCCCAAGCTTAATCATGTAACTGAATAGGAAGAAACCAATGAATCAATGGAAATTACTGACACTCATACAATGGTGGAAAGAAGCAAAGGCATGGTAGCTTCAGGAGAAACACAGCAGACTTCAACATCAAACACTCAACTCATTGAGAGATAGTTCAGTGTGGAGGTTTCTTCATCCACCAGGCTAGCCAATAAACAAAAGGATATCAAGGACAGATACAAGGAAATCAAGTTGAGAAATGAGAAGTTGAAGGTTGAAACCTATGCCGAATACTTCAAGCACACACCAGCAAATCAAAGAAGGTTGATGTTAGCTTTTGACATCAAAATAGGAAAAATGTAGGTTTCATTTATGTAGCCTACTGTCCAGCAGCCAAAGACATCAGCTGACTTCATAAAAACAAACTTTGAGGTGTTGGCTAGGGATGTTCATCCCATTGACCAGATTGAATTCCACAAGTAGGCAGGAGAGATGATCTACTCCACCTTGACAAGAAAAGCCATGGCTACACATAAGTTGCAAAGTTCTTTAGACAATATTATAGCACAATACAAACTGGAAAAGGCCTCGTCACAGGCCAAGGATAACAGGATCAAGTCATTGGAGGACTTGGTAATTGAACTGGAACATGATCCCAATGACATCAAGGCTACTGAGAAATTGATCAAAAAGAAGAATGAGGACATAGCTACTCTCAAAAAGCAACTGAAACTTCCTCATTCAGAGTACCCACAGACAAAAGAGGTCCTGGAGAGCCAAACACATCAGGAGGAAATGATGGACCTGGTTTTACAATTGAATGATCAACTGAAAGAAATGGAAAAGGAGTTAGATAGCTTGATACAGTTAAAACAAGCTAGTCTTGATACTACCCCTGCCACTATTATCCCAACAGTCACTACTGCAGTACCATCCACCTTGGCAGCATCATTAGCTCCTACAGCTCCAATGGCTACAACCCTCCCAGCTTCCACAGCGTCTACATCAGCAACAGGGTCAACAGCAGTAGCTCAACCAGGTGATGAGGCAAGTAAGTTGGTCAAAGAAATGGAAGACATGTCCATTCAGACCACAGAAATGAACAAGCTCAAGGAAAAGGTAACCAGTCTAGAGACTGACTATAAGCTTGCACAGATTATGCACAAAGAAGAAGTGCAGAAATCAACCAGGATGAATGAAAGAATAAAAAGCTTGGAGAAGGAATTGACTTTGAAGGAACCACTTGGCCAAGCCAAGGAACAGTTATGGGCCAATATCATTAACTCTGTCAATGATATTTGGCCATCCATCCAAGTAATTTTTTAGAAAATTGACTTAGTGAAAGAGGCTACAGAAGCCATACAAAGAGTGAAAACAGAACTGGGAGACATGCCAGAGGAAGCCACTAGGATCATTCACTTCCTCAACTCCAAAAACAAGTATGAATTACAGGAGCTGGAGATACCTGACAGGACAGGTACAATATTGGAAGTAAAAAGGGTGCTCACCAAAAGAAATTTAATGCTAAAATTGGAAGATAAGTTCCAAACCATGCAACTAACTATAGACAAATTCATGGTTAAGTTTGAAGTTTTGAGGCAAAAGGGTCTGCCAAATCCCTTAGTAATAAATGATAAATTAATGCCTTAGGAGGACTACAATAGAAGAATTAGAGAAGTGGCCAGAGATCAGGTAAATAATTCATCTATGAAGGGGATGCCAACAAGCAAGGTCCTATACCAGACTTTTGAAAACTTGTTTTAGCTCCAGCATGTGGTAAAACACCTTTTTGTGGATAAGCCCACTTTTTCCAAGTACACTGAGGCAGATGAAATTTATAGGAAAATGAAAAATATCCAATTACCAAATGCAGAAACATGGGAGAAGTTGAATGACTTACTATAGAAATATACAGTCAAAATGTTAAAATGTACAATAAGAGTGAAAAAGCACAGTAAAAGGATAATGACAGCCTGGCCAAATGAAAGAGTATCAAGTAAAAGTGTATTAGTTGAAAGGTCGGAGTGAAAAGAACATCCAGCATGAAGACCAACAACAAAGCAGAGATTAAAAGGCAAAATATCAGAGCTTAAAGACAGCACAACCTAATAAACAAGGATAGCATACAGCAGTTGAACATCTGTCTCTATCATCTTGCATGAAGATATTTCTTTCTCCTAGATTAATTCCAAGACAGTTTGGGATATTTTGTAAATTATTTTTGTATAAATATTTCATAATTCGAAGTATTGAGGGTGGATTGCTATACATTTGTAGAGTTGTACTGATCATAAACCTGAGGGTTATTGTACCAATTTTTCAAGTCAACAAACTGGACTAAGTAATAAAGAGATTGCATTACGGGATTCATGTGTTAAGATATTACAGTGAAGTATTTTCTTTTTCAAATTCGTTATTTTCTTATGTATGTCACAAACTTAAATGTTATCTAAAGTTGAATGAATTAACTGGAAATTTATCTCAGATTTTTTTAAGTACACTCTGTTTTGAACAGTTGATCATTTCTATGTTTCCTTCTGATATCCGGATCTAAGAATCCTTAATTTCTCTCCCATCACATTGACTTCTTTCACTTCATTCATAATCCGGCCTAAGGAACCCTTGATTTCTCCCTGGATCCGATGGAAAACCACTTCACCATTCAGCCTTGAGATATGAAGTAACTCATCTATCTTGCCCTATAGACATTGTTTTTAGAACTTGATCCAGTCTTGTTTTCTTGACTTTTGACCCCATAGCCCAATGGCAAAAGACACCCCTCTGTTCATCTAAGTAAGTGATCCCACCACCAAATCAAAATCAAAACCCAAGTACAATCATAACTAGCCTAAAATAAATTAGCTAAACAAAGTTAAATCATAAAGAGAGAGCCCTCTCTTAGCATTAGGAAGGCTAGATCCTAATCTCTAAAGTAGGCTTGTGGTTATCTCTATCATTTCTTTCTCTAACAAATTCTAAAGAAATTTTGGAGTGATAACAGCTACTACCTTCCCTCGTTACCTAGTTGCTACTAGAAGGGAGATACAACCCCCTAGATCTTGTACTGGCTACTATGTTTACCAGTACATAGGCATCGGCCTAAAAAGACTACCACCTTCACTCTTCTTGCAGGGACCACGTTTCATAAATTTTCAAACTGGATACTCTTGGTACACAACAACACAATTTGTAGGCCACGTTTCATCAAATTTTCATACTGGACGCATCAGTAACATTGAAGCTCAAAATCAATCACCGTTGCAATACAATCAATCACTGAAACCCATCTACTCTGAAGCAAATCACAATCAATCAATATGAACCATCAGATCACTATCACCAGAACACAAAGCTAAACCCAGAACTCTACATCAACAACAAGAACCAACTGCAACTTGAAAAATCATATGTGAGAATGTATACGCTACTTAGAAGTGTCGAACCAGCATGTATACGCGCCTTCACCAAGGTGAACCAGCTTATAGATATGCATATAATAACCTATAACTTCGAAGCTATTGCAGACTTCACATATACCCAGATCATAGCATATAAAGGATAAACATGTGTTAACAATCAGATCTAGACTATTCATTACATCATTATAAGTCATTTCAGGTCTTATGATCCCGATCCATCATTAAATCTCTTCCATCATCAAACACTCAGGTGCATACTTAGTTTAGATCAAGCAAAGCATGAAAACCCCATAGCATGCATATTTACTTTTGATCTAACTCTTCATAAGATATTCATTACTTGCACGCCCTCATACTTTGATCTTCAGCTTCTTATATAGTTTTAGCCTTTTGTCAATACCTCGGACCAAAACAACACTTAGAACATGTGGTATTCTTAGACGGGATCAAGTAATTGTTATTCCACTAAATATTGTGGGCTAATACTATGTTATGGACCCCTGGTATTCTTTATCCTTAATTTTCCATCCCATACGCACCTTCCCTCTTATGAAAGTGCATGCATACATATACGCTCCTTTTGTTCTGTGTACCCACGTGTATACGCGACTTGGACTAGGATAAACATTGTATACTTCTTAAAACATTCTCTTTCTTCAATTTATGGAGTCTGATCTATAATCCTTTGGTGTTACCTCTGAATTGACCTGTTGCACTTTGAACTGCCATTATACATCATTGAATCATTTTTGGGTATCATATATGTGAGTTTCCATCAAGGACAACACCTGTACCATAATGCCAACAATCTCCCCCTTTGGACTTGATGGCAACCATATTGGTGTTGATCATGTTAAGTTGTAGAACCTTTTAGATATATCAAGCAACACCAAGATACTTATCAAGAAACACCAAGATACTCTCCCACTTTGACATCAAGGGCTAAGGGAAGACCAAAATATTCTCCCCCTTAGTACATGCCGAGATGCACTATAATGTCCATGCTCCCCCTGTTGGGTCTGCATAAATATTTTTCAAAGAATAACATGACTCTATTACTCATCTATGTGAGTATGACCTTCCTATCACCAATGACTCATACATACATCAATCACCCAAACAAGTGGGGATACATATTTGACTCAACCACCCAACCAAGTGGGATTACATATTTTACATGATCTCAAATGTCCATACATGACTGAATATGACAATTATTACATCATCCTTCCCATGCATAGTGGGGTTACAAATTACATCATAGGTCTTTACATGACCTTTACATCAAATTATATTCATGACATCAAAGACCAAGCACTTAGACAATCCCATGATAGTTATCAGCAACTATCTTGCATCATATATGATCTACACCATAAGCATATGTCAGCAACATCAAGAACAATACTATGTATATGTCCATCATCAAAATATTCATCTGAATCAAAACAACTATGTGGCTCAAGAAATATCAGTATCATCTAAGATTTCATCATAGGCCACCTATGTCTACAGCATAGTATGATACATCATTTCAGAAGCATAGGCATAATTATGTACCAAGGTCTTCTAAAGCAAAACATAATGCCAACAATTCATTATTAGAAGCATAGCATATGCTCCCCATGAACATGTGCCAATTGTTCACTGTCAGATCTAATCATTGCATATGTCAGTGAGAATCATCAAGGCATCGTCATCAACCAATTATTCATCAAGTCATCAACAACTTATGAGGGCCAAAACCACTTCTACATATCATCAACAGACTGTAATAATCATCAATCGAAATAGAAAAGACAATTGATAATTGACTAAACCATATCATACCCCTTTTCCTGAGTCTGTCCTACTAACTCTTCATTAAACCAACATATACGTGACTGTGTCGTTTCTAACTTGCGTATATACGTGACATGCCTTCATAATAACTACATATAATAATTGGAATACTGAAGTTTCACACTTTCAGCTCCCCCTGACTTTGGTCTGTCTATATACTGAGCTATGACATCATTGCCATGATGGTTCTTCATTAGAGACTCCATTTTACTCTTGTATCTAGTCATGTGATTAGCACATCCACTATCATCTTCGTCTTTGAATGATCAGAGAGCAAGATCACACCTTATATGATCTTCCTTTTCTTTATTCTTGGTGGATTCATATTTTTCTGATTTTCTTATATGAATCTGCTTATTTGATTGCTTACCATATTGTCTACGATGATCCATAGACTTATTCCTACATTATTTTGCTACATACCCAAACTTGTTACAAGCATAACATCTTATATGTTGCATATTCCTTCTATACCAATCAATGGCTTTGTGACCAAACATATTGCAAGAAAAAACAATATCCCTTAAAGCATGTGGAAGCTGATGATATTTCTATGTGACAGTTATTAGCTTGAAACATTCTTCTTTTGCATCTAGCTGCAACATGTCCAAAATTATGACAGATATAACATTCAACATTATTCATCAGAGGAAAGAATCGATTAAAACTTCCATAGTTAGGAGTAAATGATTTTCTTTGAAGACTTTCTTTCCTTGGTTGTTGATGGGGTTGAACTTTTATCTCCTTGTTGAGCATTTCATATTTTTCATTAGAGTTCCTTGCCTCAGTTTGTGAGCTAGATTCACCTTTAACAGTTTCATGAAAATCAAGACCAGATTTGATGGTAGGAGACCTTTGACTACTAAGAATATTATCCAAAATCTTAGTACTATCTTGAAATCATAACAATTTATCCTTTTCTTCTAATTTACCTTTGATGATATTTACCTCAACCTAAAATTGCTCTTCCTTTTCCAAATACTGCTTCTTCATGATTTCTTCAACTTTTCTTCCTTCTTCCACTTGTTGTCTTAATTTGAGAATTGCATTTTCTTGTTCTTCAAATGCTTGGAGTAGTTCTTCATTCTGCTTATTTGAATCTTCAAGATCTTCTTTTAGAGAGACAACCTGAGCTTCAATACCTTCATAGTAACTGGTTCTTTCTGTTAGCGCTTGAAATTTCACCTCAGGCTGAGAAAGGTAAACTCCAAGGCAACATCAAACCACTTAGCCTCGTAGCTAGCCCTACGGGGCAAGAGAGGGCTCTCTCCGGTCTATCTCAGTAAATATCTTCAATGGGCGAGATGACCAATAGGGAAATACTGATTTTAGGCTAGTAAACTGATCAAAAGGTTTAAATTTGGGATTTTTAAAGTTTTGGTGGAAAATTGGGGAATAGCAATTTCGGGTGCAGGGATTGGACACAGTTTTCGCAGGGGGTTCTTTGGGGCGAGATAGGAAACAGTATTGATGCCTTTGATAGAGATGGATGGATGAGAATGACCGATGAGGAGCTAAGGAGAGCAAGCAATAACCTTGAGTTCCCCTTAAACAGTTGAAAACATTGATATTAAGCAAACTTAAAAGCAGAGCATGACAGTCATGAATTCTACTTTAACACTTCATTTGCCTATTTTGCAGAAGGAAAAGTAAGGAAATGATTCACATAACACACTTAAAAGTAAAAAAAGAAACACACCATTAATACATGTGACCACAAAAATCCCAAAAAGGACTGCAAAACCCTGGTCTTCCTTTGCCAAAAATTGCAGAGATACAGTGAGTAATACAATAAGAGGTTCTCCCTCAAGAGTCCAACCATGAAAATGAGCAAGAAAGTACATAATATAGGCCATCTAACATCTTTCCCTACCTCTAGGGGTCGCGCTCACTATCCTAGGAGCTGTTTCAACCAATTCTAAACTAAGCACTGAAAACTAGGCAATCAAAACAACTTGCCTCTATAAGTTAGGAAACCAATTCATTCATTACATTTTACCTATCTGATGAATGAATCTTCTAGAAGATATAAATAAGTGCCTAAACATCATAAAATTACATCATTTACAACAAGGAGGATGAAAATCAACTCCCAAAAATTCAAATCCAGTCAAACTGCGTTTTGCTGAGCTGTAGGTTGATTTCCTGTGCAAACTGCCTGATGGGTCGCGTGCAATTCCTGGACAGGTCGCGCACCTTTGGAGGAACTTTTGAGGCACTTCTAAGTGTCCAAATGAGGCAAAAGTGGGCTTTTTGGAAAGGTTTGGATGTCTACTTTCCAACCCAAGTGGAATTTCTGAATTTGGTTGTCATTTGCCCCTCCAAAATTGCAATCTCCCAAGACTGCTTCCTGTGTGTCAAAAATGTGGCAGAAAGTCATTTTTTGCTTGTTTTTTTACTCTCTGGAGGCCCAAAACTTGGTGAAATTTCTTAGTAATGGCTGAGCAAGTGTAACTTTCCATGAAAAATCCAGAAATGCTAAGTTTTCCCAAAATGGAGTTGCCAAACGAAAGGGTCGCGCGCGGCACGCGACCCATCGGTGAAGAAAACCTGTTTTTTGCCAGAAAAATCAAAATGGACCCAAAATGCTCAAAATTTTTTGAAATTCGTGCTGGAGTTGAGTTATTTAGTATCATGCTCCTTCAAAGAAGCCTCAGCCAAGATATGGAGGGGGTCGGTCCTTTTCCTTTGTTTTTGTGCTTTGACCAACCGTCTTTGGAGCACTTTCATTCTTGCCTTGCATACGTGCATCCGCGCCCAATAATGATTTTTCATGTTCCTAAGCAAGTTCTTATCTTGGTTGGCCTTGGCCAGCAACCTCTCCAAATGAGCATTGACCCAGAGAAGCATAGCCTCTCGAGAGATAAAATCCTCCCATGGGATACCCTGCTGTTTTGACTATTTAAATGCTACTCCAAGGGGACAAAAACACAAGGGAGATGTTAGGGAGGGGGACTTTTGAAGGGATTTAGGGAAAATACATATAAAAGGGGAGTTTAAGGGTAGGAATCATGATACACCCCATCACACAATTATCATTTGCAAAGTTGTTATGGGAGGTAGGGTTTTAGGGCTGATTCTTGACTTTTTAGGAATAGGGGTAGGGTTTTAGGGCTTTTAGTATTTTTGGTAGGGAAATTAAATAAAAATGATAAGGGAGTAAGAAATGGGATGTAGGAAAATGTAGGAAAAACTAGGAGTGAAAAGGATGACCTTAAAACAACAAAACAAACCCTAGCACTTTGACATTATTAAGCAAATGCACATGGAGTCCTTATTTTGCAAATGATGGCTTTTTAAAAATATTCTCATGCTATTCTCAAGCTCTAGAAAATAATAATCTTGATGATGGGAGGCCTACCTGCAAGCTTGAAAAATTCCGGGGTCGTTTGGCAGCTCACTGGAAAATTTCTGTGGAGAAATCCCCAACGGGTCGCGTGCACTGCCCAACGGGTCGCGCGCCCTCAACGGGTCGCGCCCGTGTAATTTTTGCACTGGCAAAGGCACTCTGATGGGTCGCGCTCACCCAACGGGTCGCGCGCAAGCTTGGACGGGTCGCGCTTTTGCAGGAGGCTTTTGGAGGCCTTCCCGGTGTCAGAATCGGGTGCAGGATAGCTCGTTGGAAAGGTCTTCGAGTCTACTTTCCAACCCAACTAGAATTTTTCAATTTGGAGTTCATTTTCCCTATCAAAAATCAAATCTCCCAAGACTGGTCAAAAAGTGCCAAATGAGGTTGCCTCAAGGAAGAGTGATGTTTCAGTAAACTTTTGAATGCCTTTCTCAACCCCAAATTGAGCTCATGATAGCTCATTGGAAATATATTTGTGTCTAGTTATCATTTTACCTATCAAGAAAATAATTTGGCCAACCAAGCTAGGAGAAAACTTGATTTTCCCAAGGTCACTTCAGAGGTGTCTTTGATTCTCCTGAGGCAACGGTATTCTTGACATTTCTCTCAAACCATGATACCTGTGCAAAAAGTGAAGGAGGTTTTTATTATTTGGCATGTTTTGGACAAAAACCTCTCTCATTTTCCCAAAATTCATTTTTTATTTCTCTGAAACGGCTTTTGAGTGAGACTGATCCCGATGTGTGAAGCAAGGAATTTCGTGGAAATGAAGCGAAATGAAGGGGATAGGTGGCTTCTAAATTCTTGGGGAAATTTTTGGGAGTGGGGAGGGATGTTAGAAGTATGGGAAAGTGGAATCGCAGAGATCGAGTGAGGAGAAGGGGTCCAAAAGGGCAAAACACAGGCCCAATCTAGAAAATTGCCAGGTTGTAGCTAGAAACTAGGGTTTGTGCAAAAATGAGGAATTTGGGGGATCTAAGTGATGGAAAGTGTTTGATAAGGTACATGAAGGATAGGGGAAGGTTTATGAACATCTGGATACAAGTTTTTCCGATGATTTGACCGTCCAAGAGAAATTGGCTTCAAAACCCTAGGAGAGGAAAATGACCTTGCCTAGGCGCAACCGAAGCATGAACAAGGTGTAAAATGACTCATTAGACACTGAGATGATAATGAAAACCCTATGAATGATGATAGACTCAGCTGAATGATGACATGGACCGACATTTGGACAACTTTAGAAGGAGTGAAAGCAAACCCTAGACCTAATGCCTAGTGACCAAATTTTGCTTGAAAACTCTTTGAAATGACAAAATTTGACCTGGACACTCTGAGACCACTTTGTAAGAGCATATTTGATCACTGGAGGAAGGCTGGAAAGACTGACACTAACACTTTCTTTAAGTTCCTTGTTTGTTGTATCCTTTTCATTCACTTTATTTCTCAATGATGTTACTTCATCCTGCAGCCTTTGACATTGATCTTCCTTTTCCTTGTGTTGCTTCCTTATTTTGTTTCCTTCCTCTAACTGAGTTTTTAACCTGGTAATCTCTTCTTTGTAGGAACATCCCCTTTTATCAAACAGATCTTGTTGATCTCTAACTTTATCTGTGAGCCTTTTAACTTCTACCTTCATTATATTTCTCACACATTCACTATCTTCAAAATAACAGAGAAGGGGATCACCAGAGGACAAAGAATCAGTACTTGATAATTCTTTTGCTTGTTCATCTTCATCCTGAGGTGATTCTGAATCTGAATATTTGCTTCCACCATTGTCATTGTTTCTTTGAGTTGTCTTATTTTTCTTCTTTCCCAATGACTTGATGGATCTTGTTGATCTCTAACTTTATCTGTGAGCCTTTTAACTTCTTCCTTCATTAGATTTCTCACACATTCAGTATCTTCAAAATAACAGAGAAGGGGATCACCAGAGGACAAAGAATCAGTACTTGATAATTCTTTTGCTCGTTCATCTTCATTCTGAGGTGATTCTGAATTTGAATATTTGCTTCCACCATTGTCATTGTTTCTTTGAGTTGTCTTATTTTGCTTCTTTCCCAATGACTTGATGGATCTCCTTCAAGCGATCAAGCTTCTACCTAAGGACCTTCTCTTATACCAATTTTTGGTAAAAATATTGAGAGGGGGGGTAAATCAGTATTCTAAATCATCAATAACTTTTCCATTTCATATTCAGATTTCTATACGTGACTTTACTGAATCAAACCTGCATGTGCACGTGATTGTTCTTAAGACAACTACCATATATCCAATGAAATTATAATTCAGTTAATCCATCATATGTTTGTCTTCAGTCAATGCATTAGTACTTTCTTAACCATTATATAAACAATAATGAGGAGCAACAATAACATAATAAACCATCTCACATAAGCAACACACATGAACACCAAGATTTAAGGTGGAAGCCCAATGGGGGAGAAAAACCAATTTCTACTATCGTCTCTATATTCTTAAAAAAAAAAAATTAAAAAATTAAAAAAAATTGTTTACAATCTTGTACTGGCGTAGACTTATACCAGTATGCAGGAATCTACATGCAAAAGGCTACAATCTTCTCTCATTCTCCAGCTTCTACTGGAATGGAACTACAACCCCCTAGCTCTTGTAATGGATGATATGTAGGCACCAAGCTACAGAAGGCTACTACCTTCACTCGTTCTGCAACTGCTACTAGAAGGGAGATACAACCCCTAGCTCTTGTATTGGCTGCTATGTTTACCAGTATGTAGGCACCGGCCTACAAAAAGCTACCACCTTCACTCTTCTTCCAGGGACCACGTTTCATAAATTTTAAGACTGGGTATTCCTGGTACACAACTACACAATTTGTAGGCCACGTTTCATCAAATTTTCATACTGGACCCATCAATAACATTGAAGCTCAAAATCAATCACCACTGCAATACAACCAATCACTGAAACCCATCTACTCTGAAGAAAATCACAGTCAATCAATCTGAACCATCAAATCACTATCACCAAAACGCAGAGTTGAACCCATAACTCTGCATCAACAACCAGAACCAACTACAACTTCAAAAATCATATGTCAGAATGTATACGCTACTTAGAAGTTCCAAACCAACGTGTCTACACGCCTTCACCATGGTGAACCAATGTATAGATCTGAAAATAATAACTTATAACTTCGCAACTATTCTAGACTTCACATATACCCAGATCATAGCATATAAAGGATAAACATGTCAGATCTAAACTATCCATTACATAATGATAAGTCATTTCAGGCCTTATGATCATGATCCATCATTAGATCTCATCCATCATCAAACACTCAGGTGCATACTTAGTTCAGATCAAGAAAAGCATCAAAAACCCATAACAATCATATTTACTTTTGATCTAACTCTCCATAAGATATTCATTACTTGCACGCCCTCATACTTTGATCTTCACCTCCTTATATAGTTTTAGCCTTTTGTCAACACCTCGGACCAAAACAACACTTAGAACATGTGGTATTCTTAGACAACATCAAGTAACCATTATTCCGCTCAATATTGTGGGCTAATAACATGGTATGAACCCTTGATAGCCAATGTTGGCCATGTTTTTCCTAAAAAATGTCGTTTAGGGCCTCAAAATAGCTTCGGAAGTTCAGGACCTAAAAAACTGCGAAAAATAGTAAATCGTGCTACAATAAAGGAAACTAAAAAACTAAAAGAGACAGTGATGGGGGTCCAAGTGGGATAGGCAGTTGGCCACCAATATCTACCTAGATCATTCCTCCCCCCTTATGAAGCAATGGTCCCCATTGCATTAAGTGCCTCCATGAGATCAGGAAACTTCTGCTGAACTTGGTCCCTAGTGAGCCACTTGCCTTGGTGCAAGAGTTGGCCAGCTTTGAAAACCCGATATAGTTGGATCTTCTACTGGCAAGTGTTCTTGACCTTTGTGTCCATAATTTGATCAATTGTGGCATGTTCCATGCAATCAAGGTTTAACTCTATTAGTGTGAGTTGTTCTGCAATGTCTGATGTGTCCAGTAATGGTGGGAAGTATGGTCAAAGGTGATCCACATTGAACACTGGGTGTAGGCAAAGGAATGGGGGAATGTTAAGCTCAAAATCATTGTCTCCCATAGCCTTGGTAATGGTGTAAGGACCATATTGAAGTGGTTTGAGCTTTTGATGGGCTCCGATAAGGCGTTCTTTCTGCAAATGCAACCAAACTTTGTTGCCCACCTGAAACTTGTGTGGCACCCAATGTTGATCATGTCGCTGCTTCTACTTGGAATTTGACTTCTCCAAGGTGTAGTGAACCTTCTGGCGGATGTGTTGGATGTGTTCAACAAATCTGGTCACTTTATCAGCCTCAGACAATACATGTGTGGATTTTGTCTATGTAGTCGCATGAGGCATGGCAACATCAATCGGACACAATGGTTGAAATCCTAGACCCACTTGAAAGGGACTACCACCAATCAAGCTATGGAGAGCTCTATTATAACTGTGTTTCAGATAGGGAAGACTCTCCTCCCAGGTTTGTGGATTCTTGGAGTTGTACATGTGGAGTATGTGCACTATCATCCTATTGATGACCTCTGTCTGGCCATCAGTCTGGGGATCATAAGGCAGTCGAGTTGGTGATCTTGGTGTCCAATAGTGTCCAAAGGCTTGACCAGAATGTTCTCAAGAACCTACTATCTCAATCTGATATAATGGTTTTGGGATCCCAAAATGTACCCATACTCGTTCAAAGAAGAGTTTGGTATTTTCTTCTACTGTGAAACTCTTCTAGCAGACCGCCAATATATCCATGTTAGAAAACCTGTCCACAACCACAAATACATAGTCATTACCATGCTTGGTATAAGGGATGCCAAACATATATTCCATGAAGATGGATTCCCACAGCTGCTTGGGAGTAGGCAAAGGAGTGTACAGGCCTTGCTTCTTGATGTTTGGCTTGGTGATGGTGAAGGCAGTGCAGGATCTAATATATTTCCGAACATCCAGTCAAAGTTTTGTCCAATAAAAGTACTTTTGTAGTACAGCCACAATTTTCTTCACACCAAAGTGTCTTGCGACCCGACTCTAATTCGCCTCCAAAATCAGCTTGGCACGCCCATTAAAGGAACACAAAGGTGGCCTAGGTAGCATAATAATGTAGCATAATAATGCATCCTAGAGGTGGAAATAAGGAACTTTCTTTCCATCTACTACCATCTGGTATGTGGAGGCGAACTCTAGATCATTTTTGTATAATTGTGGCCATACAAAGGTCTCATGGCCACGAAAGTTGAGAACAATAGTCAGTGATACAACTAGGGGTCGGTTGAGACAGTCTGTAACATTATTGGTGCTCCCCTTTTTGTATTTAATGTTCAAGTTGAATTGTTGCAGTTATGTAGACCACCTCTGATGGTGATCATTCTACAACTTCCCTTGTGTCTGTTTAAACTGAAGAGGTCAGTGATCGATGCGGATGACCATCTCCTTCCTCAGAATGTAATGCTTCCATTTCCGACAAGCCTGCATGATGGAATACGTCTCTTTATCATAGGTGGGGTACTTCTAAATTGTATCGGAAAGTGTCTCACTATGATAGGCCACTGGATTCCCGTTCTGGGTGAGGACTGCACTAATAGCATAGTTTGAGGTGTCCGTATGTTATATTTCTAACCTACAAATATATGAAAATACAAATATACCCAAGAAATAACAAGATCTGAATATAGATAAATGCTTCTCTTTATTGATAAAACCCTTAAGGTAGGGCAACACCATACATTCACTCCTTAAGGAAGGAGAACACTCCACAAGCCATATGCTTGTCCATACAATATTCCTTGACATCTCTTAATGGGGAGTCTCTAGCCTCTATATAGGCCTTATACATACAATACCATGGGTCATTACCATGGTTCTCTCAATACCATCTATCTAATACCATGGGCTTATTACATTATTGCTAACTACTTGTGGTCCCTTACATGATACGGGTTAACCACTTTATTTATTACTATGGACCATCCCATTATTACATTATTCCTTTGGGTGCCTCCCTCTATACCCCATACTATCCCCCCCCAAGTATACTACATTCCACCCCCCTTAAACATGTTTCGTTCCCAAAACATAAGAAGAACACAAATAATAAGATCTACTCAAAATAGTAGTCCACTGGTACCATGCACATGCATTTGGCCATCTAAGAGAAAGGTGAACCCTCGATCTGGCTGGTGCCTTGCTCGCTTGAGATGGAAGTTGAACCTGGCGTCTCTTTTGTGTTGATGTGTAGTAGGTGGATCGTCACCCCTCTCTATCTGCCATGCGGGGGTTGTTGTCTTTGTGGCTAATTTGTTGTCATCGTGTTGGTTGTTTTCTTGCAGGGTGATGTGGGTGGTGATATGCTAAAGTTTTAACCAATGGTGTATCTTTCTTTAATTCACCACGTAATGTAGCCTGATTGGTATCTAGTACATGTTGTGGCATCTGTTGTTGTTGCTTATCTTCCAATATTACTTCAACCACGGATTCCATACCTGTAACATTTTCTGCTTAGTCTCCTTGAACTCTACCTGTTCTTCTCGTACCTCGTTTGATGTTTGTGTTTGGTTTTCGACCATCAAGATCTCATCATCTGATGTGTCAGTCCTTGCAACATCTTCTGCTTCAGCCTCCTTGGACTCTACCTGTTTATTGATGGAAATAACCTGTAATGTAATTTTCTTCTTTTTATACTAGAGCTTCAGGAATTTCTTATGCACATTAATTTTCATAGTACCAACAGATTCCATCCAAGTGTATCCCAAAACAACATCCACATTAGCCATATTTGAAGCATAAAAATCATAATGCAATACATACATGTCTAGAGAAATCTTTAGATCTTTAAAAACTTGCACCTGCTCATTATTAACCTGTGTGTGCTCCATCTGTTTAGCTGGAATTTGCAATCTTTTAGCCAAATGAACATTAATAAAATTATACTTGCAACTAGGATTTATAGACACAACTATCTTCTCCTTCTGAATATATCCATGAACCTGTAATAAGTAGATACCAGTAGAAAATAACCCCACATGTTTCTCATTATCTTGTTTTCTAGCATGAGACCATTTGTCCACAAGGAGTTTTTCAAATTCTTCCTCTGAAAATTCGAACTTCTGGGTGCCAAGTGAGTACCACCATATGGCAGCCTCTTCTTTCAAATTAAGCCATAGGAAACTTCTCCAAGATTTCTGATGGTTTTTCTTAAGATTTTTTATGAATTCTTCAATAGTAGGACCATTATCTTTCCCTGTAAAAAATTTCTTGCTAGAAGCCATGAAGAGGGTTTTGAAAAAAAATCACTTACTTGCCAAAAATTTAAAGTGGCCACAATTCAGTTAATATTGCTCCAAATCCCTATTATGACCTCTTTTCGGAAATGGGACAACCATTCTGCATCTTCCCATGTGATAGAAATCCCAATCCAGGCACTGGAATTTCAGATTCGTGCTGCAACTGTCCTGCCGTCACAAATTTTTTGAAAAAAGAGCTAATTTTAAATCAACGATATCTCCCTCATCTGGACTCCGATTCCACCGATTGTTTTTTTGAAATTGGGTATTTTTTTGTAGAGAACCTAGATCTGTAATTATATTCTTCAAATTTTGCACCAGAATGCACATATTTGATCTGCAAACTCGTCACCAAAAAAATGTCTGCAACACAGCTGATTTTTAAATCAGCGATATCTCCCTCATCTAGACTCCGATTCGGCCAATTTTTTTTTCAAATTGGGTATTTTTTTGTGAAAAATCAAGATCTGCAATAATATTCTGAAAATTTTTCACCAAAACGTACATATCAGATCTGAAAACTCTCCACCCCAAAAAGTTCCTGCAAAAATAAAATAAAAATTTCGCTTTGCCCTGATACCACTTGTTATAGATCTGACCTGCAAATATATGAAAATACAAATATACCCAAGAAATAACAAGATCTGAAGATAGATAAATGCTTCTCTTTATTGATCAAACCTTTAAGGTAAGGCAACACCATACATTCACTCCTTAAGGAAGGAGAACACTCCACAAGCCATATGTTTGTCCATACAATATTCCTTGACATATCTTAATGGGGAGTCTCTATCCTCTATATAGGCCTTATACATACAATAGCATGGATCATTACTATGGTTCTCTCAATACCATCTATCTAATACCATGGGCTTATTACATTATTGCTAACTACTTGTGGTCCCTTACATGATATGAGTTAACCACTTTATGTATTACTATGGCCCATCCTATTCTTACATTATTCCCTTGGGTACCTCCCTCTATACCCCATACTATCCCCCTAGATATACTACACTATCGCAATTTCAAATGGTTGTTGCAGGTCTAGCAATGTGAGTACTGGTGTAGAGCAGATTTGGTGCTTCAACTCAATGAATGCTTTCTGTTGGGACTCGAACCAGGAAAAATTTGCTTTCGCCCCTCCCTTAGTAATCTCAATCAAAGTCCAAGTGATATGGGAGAATCCCAACACGATACTCCAATAAAAATTTGCAAGGCCCAAAAAGCTACGAAGCTCCGTTAGAGTGGTTGGGGCTGGCCAATCCCAAATGGCTTGGATCTTAGTTGGATCCACATACACGCCACGCTTATCTATGATGTAACCCAAATATTGGACCTGGCTCATGCCAAAGGTGCATTTATCCAAGTTGGAACATAGTTTGTGTTGCTGAAGGGTTTGAAGTACTTTTTGAATGTGTTGCAAGCGTTCTTCCCAACTCTTGTTGAAGATGAGGATGATGTCCAGATAAACAACCACAAATGAGATGGTGAAGGGCTACAAGATGCCATCCATTAACCTCATAAAATTAGCAGGGGCATTTTTCAACCCAAAGTACATAACCAACCATTCAAAAAGGCCTTCCTTGGATTTGAAGGAGGTATTCCATATGTCTATGGGCTCTATTGGAACCTGGTGATAGCCAAACTTCATATCGATCTTGTTGAAATACATAGCCCCCTTGAGTTGCTCCAGAAGGTCATCAATCTATGGGATTGGATACCTATTCCTGACAGTGATTTTGTTTAGTACCCAATAGTCAATTTAGAGCCTCCATGTCCCGTCCTTCTTCAATACAAGTACAATCAGGCTCCCACAAGGTGAGGAACTTGGTCGGATGTGCCCTTTTTGTAACAACTCCTGGATTTTCTATTTGATCTCTTCATTTTCCATAATGGAGCGGCAATATATCAGCACATTGGGAAGAGGTGCTTCGGCAGTCAGATTGATCGAATGCTTGACCTGATAGTGCAAGGGTACCCCTATGGGTGAGTAGAAGATGTCCTTGTATTCTTCCATGACGATATCTACCTGTTTCTGCTACATGGAGGAACCATTCTCGGGGGCCATGGATGTGGCTATGATCTTCCCCTTACTTTGAGAGCGAATCAAAAAGAAAACAAATCTCTCAGTTTGGGAGATGATCTTATTATATTTCTTAGCAGAGATCAAAGAGATAGCGGTAGGAAGGGCTACCTCTAGTATCATGTATAACTTACTACCCAAATAATAATAACAGAGCGGGGTCTAGACTCATATACAACATGTCACTTCCACAAGTATGGTTTTCCTAATAATAAATCATAAACTTCAAGAGGAGCAACATCACATAGTACCTCATCCGTGAAGGGCTTGATGTTGTAGGGAAGGCGGCACTAGTGGTTGACATGTAGATCTTCCCCTTAGTGAAGCCACCAATGGTGTACAGTTGTGGATGTGTTGTAGTCGGTAAGACCAACCCTTTCACAACCTCTACTGAAATGAGATTCTTTTGGCTCCCGCTGTCGACAATGAACTATAGTGGAGAACCCTTCACCCACATTTGTGAGTGGAATAGGCATTCCCCCTCCTCTGGACCTTCAGGCTCAATCTTTTGGATCTTGGTGGTGGCCACAGTGGCACTCTGCATCAATGATCTACTTCCCTTTGCCATTTCCCTTTTTGGGTTCCGACTCAATGTCAGAACATGCATCTGAATCGGAAGGCTTCAGCTCGGCCACTAGCAACTGTTTAGCCCAACATTCACTTGTGTTGTGAGTGGAGCTCTTATGGAACTCACACCACTTTCTCATGTCCTTCTTTATCTTCATGGTGTTTTTCTTTTCTTGCAGCTTCGGCGGGTTATCTTGGGTTGCCCTGCCTTGGCTTTTCCCTTTGCTCTACGGTTTGGAGGTGTCCTTCCCTTGCTTTGGATTCGCAGATCCAAAGTCTCACTTTTTATGTTTAAACTTCTTCTCAATATTGGCAACGTATTGGTACATCATGTCGAGCGAGGAGATGTCCAGGAAATCCATCTCATCTTGGATGTACCTATGTAGGTAGCTGCAATACTTGAGTACCAAATGCTTCTCAAAATCCTTGATACCCAACTTCGTGTGAAGGGTATGAAGAACATTGGTAAACTTCATCACATCTTGGTCCCTTCCCCTCCGCAGCGTAGTCCACTTTATGTATTTATCCTCATAGCTCTCGACAGGGTAGTACTACTTGATGGCATCCCGAAACGAATTCCAAGTGGGTGTGGCCAAAAATAATGAGGGTGTATTTTCATCCTTCTTCTCACAATAGATTTCCCACGAGTCCTTGATGTGGGGGGCAGCCTTGAGAAGTGCAAAAGTAATATTTTCCCAGCTGGAAAAATCATGAACCAAAAAATATCCTTCTAGCAGATTTAACTATTTATCTATGGTGTCCGAATTTATTTGACCCTCATATATGGAGATGTCAAAGTTAACTTGTACCTTAAAGGGTGTGATGCTTCCATAGTGTTAGGGCCTAAATCTGCCTTAGGCTGAAGGAAGGAAAAATTTAGGGTAACCACAAACCACGCTCAGTCTGGTAGCTAGCCCTACCAGAACATGAGAGGGCTCTCTCCAGGTCACACTCGGGAAAATAAACAATAGGGTCTGAGATGACGCAAAAATGGATACTGATTTTAGGCTAGGTAAACAAATATGATGGAGGTATTTTGAAGAATAACTGAGTTTTTTGGGATGTGTGGGGCCAAGGAATAGCATGAGCAGAGAATTTAACTCAAAGACGTAGATTATTTTGTGAGGCAAGACAGGCGGAAAGTCTAGCAATTAGATTCAAAATAATATGAAGTGGAGAGATTTTTTAAGAGTGTGAAAAGGGCATAAATACATGAATCCTTTTCAACAGAAAAAACATAGAACGTGAAAACTATCCCAAGGCAAAGCAATACACTGAATTCTACCTTTTTTACTTAGAAAGCTTTCACTGTAAATGAATATGAATGAAAATAGGAAACATAACGAAATACATATGAAACATAAAGAAGACACATTTGCTAAACTCACGCCACATGAATCTCATGAACCAGAGCTGTAATCTTTCATTAATTCTCTGTCAAAATGTATAGTGAGTGACTAGGTTTCTCTCCCACAGTTTCCCAGAAATTCCAACCCTTTACAAAATGACTCTCAATACAATAAATAAGCTTTTCCATGAGAAAGACGATCAACCCAGGAAATGAAGAGCCAACCATCAGTAGTTACATTTAATTTTCTATGAAGACTAATTAGAAAAAAGCAAATATGAGCGTATATTTTTTGGGTGGTTGTTCGCCTTCATTTGGCCACTTGAATAGAAGCCAAAAATGTTTTTTAAACTTTGCCTTTGATGCCGGGAAAATTGTATTGTAAATGAGCGGACCCACTTAGAGAAAATTGCGAATCGAAATTTCGCGAAGCGGGAGTGATTTTGGCCTTTGGGTCTCTGTGCACCGCGCCAAAAACTGTATGCATCGTGCAATGTTGGAGTTGGTTTTGAGGCACCTTCTGAAGTCCAAATTGAGCCCAAGTGTGCTTGTTGGAAAGCCCTACCTGTTTACTCTCCAACCCAAGTAAAATTTCTGAATTTGGTGCCCATTTTCCCCTCCAAAACTGCAATCTCACAAGACTGCTTCCTATGTGTCAAAATAGGGGCAGAGATGTCATTTTTTGGGTGCTTTTGACCTCCTGAGGACTCAAAATTGGCCCAAACTTCTTGGCCATGAACCAACAGTCATGATTTTCCATGGAAAATCCAAAAATGTAAACCTTTTTTCATTTTTAACTTCCTATTGTAAGCGTGCGCCACGTGGCGCGGCACACAGGGAGAAAAACCCTGTTTTTTGCACAAAAAGTTCCAAAAATACCAAAAATGCCCCAAATTTCTTGAAATTTGGGCTGGAGCTTCCTTATCAAGTGTTATGCTGGGCTAAAGAGGCTTCGGCCAATATCTGAAGTCGATCGAGCTCCCTTTGCCTCTTTTGCTTCTTGATTGCCTTCCTCAATTTCGCCTTCAAATTCCTGATTCGGGCCTTGCACACTTTGTTTCGCGCCACGTAGTGGAAAGCCATGTGTCTCAGCAACGCATGGTCCTTGTCAGCCTTGTCCAGCAGCCTCTCTAAGTGCATGTTAACTCTCTCGAGACTGGCCTCCCGATCCTCATTAATCTCTTGCTCCAATGATGTGAGCTCAACTCTTCTCCTTTGCGCAGCTTGGCGATTCTCGCGAATGTTTTGTAGCTCCATGAACGCTTGCTGATCCTCAAGTTGTTTGTTCCTCTGCTCCAGATATTTCATATTCCACTTAGCCCTCTCCAAGTCAAGGGATAAGGCTTTGATCTCTGATTGCTGCTCCTGGATGATCTCTCTAAGTTTGGCGCTTTGTGGACCTGTATTTGTATCATCATCATGAAGGAGAATGAAGTTCTTCTCTCATTCACCTGATGGCTCACCTGAAGGCCCCTCATCTGGCATTGGCTCCTTGCCTTTGTCTGTTCCTGTGAAGCTGATGGAGGAAGCAAGGCCCCTTCCACCCCGGGTGGAGATAACACTCGCTTTGCCGCTGCAAACAAACGTCTAGTGCCTTTTTGATATGTGATGAAAACCGACACACTAGCAGTTTCATGGCACTCATACCGATGAGAAGGTTCACCCTCATGCTTAACCTCTGATACTCCCCGTGAAGCTCTGAAGAAATCACGCGAGATGAAATCATCCCAAGTGATGCCCTGCAATCCAAGCTGATGAACCACCAAAATCTTAATAAGAGAAAAATGATAGACACTGTTAAGTTTCTGCTGAGGTGTTTTGCGCTGTATAAAGGTGGTCATCCTCTCTATGTTCCGGCAAATGAAATACGGAATGTTCATCATCCGTACCCTGGTGAAATGCATGAGCAACCTAATGTGGTAAGCATAAAGACGAGAGAACCGTCCCTCACAGCTGAAATATTTCATGATCAATCTCATTAGTGGAGCATATTCATCCTTCAGATATCGGAACGGGAACACTCTCTTGAGCTGCCTTAAGAAACTGGTTTTGATGTATGGCTCATAATGCTACCGGTCAATCTTCTATTTCTTGTGCCATGGTTTACCAATGTTCGATATACCGGTTGCTAATGAGACAGATTCTGGTTTAAGTGTGAAGGTGACACCAGCCAAGATAGCTTGATCTCCGTGCAAGTGCATCACAAAAAGACGAGCCAGCTTATGATGAAATTGGACACTAGCCACCTTTTGACAAAACTCATAGCATGACTGATGCTGAAAACAGGACATAGCAAGAGGGCAGGCCTGCAATTCTGTAAGGGTGGTTGGTTCTTCTCTAACATGTCTGCCACTCTTATGAGGCCTCCGGGGTGCCTATTCTTCCAAGGGAGAGTCACTTTGGGTTTCCACCTCATAGTCCAATGAATGCTCAGATGCCATGACCGCTATACAAAATACCTTGAAGACAAGATGATTTTTGTGTATGAACTGTGCTTGAACTACTCTTTTTGGTGTTGTATTTCAATTTCTGCCACCAAGGGAAAAAACCAATGCAACAGGGACTGTTAGGGATTGTTAGGAAGGGGAAACAATATTGAGGAATGAGAATTATTGGGATAATTTTAATTAGGGAGAGGAGGGGGATTCTATATATGGGAATAAGGTTTAGGGTTTGGGATTAGTTATATAGGGTTGAGGAGATTTTAATAAGGGCTAGGGTTTTGGGATGTTGAATGTAATGTAGGATTGATCAACTTGGTGGGGGGGTAGGAAATGAGGCAACAAGGGAGGATGGTGAAGGAGGAGAGTCCTTGGTGACAAAATGGTGAGCTCTGAAACCTTGGTAGAAAATTTTTTTATGTTGGGTATGAATTTTTGTTTCAACCTTTATTCACCCTTACACCACCATCTCTTATCATAAAATCTAAAGCAATGTCAAAATGGAAGACCCTACTTGATAACTCCATGCAAGGGATGAGGAATTTGAAAATATTTGACACAATTTCGGGCTCTAAACTGTGTGCGCCGCGCCCTCTATGTGCGTCATGCCCATTCAAATTAACACTGGGTGGAAATCCCAAGTGCGTCGCGCGCTCCATGTGCACCGCGCTCCTCCACCTGTGCGTCGTGCTCCAACCTTTAACACGGTCACGGCCCTTCAAACTGTGGTTTGTTCTTCAACCTCCAAATTTGACTTTGCTATAAGATTTCCTGAATATAACTTGGTACAAATGATTTATATACTTGGAGAAATATCTTGCAAGAGTTGGATTTGATTTTTTCTTTCTCCAAAACCCATTTTGTAATGTTTTCACTTTGGCACTTTTTCACAATTAATTCAACTCTGCTTTTCACACTTCCTTTTGATTTATTTGACTAAAATGATGAAATTTTTGGCAATTTTTTGCAGGGGTAGATGACATGGAATTTGACTAAGGAGGCCAGGGTTGCGCTTGGAGAAATCCACTGAGAAACTTTTGAAAATTATTACAAATGACAAACTGTTGACTTTTCTTCAAAATAGAGTTTTGAAGAACAGTCATAATCTATCGATATGACGATGAAAATCTTTGAATCACAACTTTATAAGAGCCTCCCTCTAGCCTTGCTGGCTTTATTGGACATTGTTTGAAGACCAAATGACTAATCCTTAGACTTAATGACCGAAATGACTCTCGTCCATTAAAAGATCAAACATTGATTGTCATGGACTTTAATACACATTGATGAAAAGACCTAAGCCATCACGTACAAGACATGAGGGGAATAAATGATAAGGCCCTTCTGTCAGATTATGGCATGCCCCTAGCGGAATGCAGCTGACTGAATGGAGCGGGACACCTAAAAATGAAATTCAGAAAGAGTTTTTATCTCTGACGGAGGACTAACAAGACCGACTCTAACACATAGTAGCTGATGGAAAGAGATGTGTCGCCCCTCGATAGTTGTTGAAGGATCTGGGAAAATTTGTCCATCATTGTGTTCCTTTGTCGCTCGAGGGCTTCTTCGAGAAATATTTTTAAAGGATCTCTTGTCCCCTCATCTTTCTTCTCTTCCACCATGGGAGGCTGTCAGGATTTCTGAGGTTGGTCTTGCATAGGTTCGACCAGTTCGAGCCCTAACTCCTTATATCCCGAGCTCGTTGGGGACATGCAAAGAAAAACAGAGAAAGAGAAGACCACTCTAATACCACCGATCTAAATTTAAAAAGGAATGCAAAAAATTACAAATATAACCATAAATCTAGAGATGTTGCAGAAATAAGACTTCATTTCATTAATATCAATGATTAAAATATGCTTACAAACAGAATGGAAATAAAACTAGCTCGGGCGATGCTAGATTATCTCTGAGAAGCGATGTGGTAGCTACATGCCTCTAAATTATGTTACAATTAGGCTCGGAGGCCTATTTATTATTGAGAAATAATGGAAAACCCCAAACATCCAAAAAACCTGACCCTAGGAGATGAAGCGCCAAAACTATGGGCCCCCTTTGGGTAAATTGGTACATCAACTTCCCAGGGTCGTAACTTTGGCATACAATCTTCGTTTGATGTGCACAATACCTCGTTAGAAATATATATCTAACTACAACTTCCAAGTGGATAAAATTATTTAAGAACCCATGGCGGCCTGAGTTTTCCAAAAAAAACATCGTTTAGGGCATCAAAATGGATCTGGAAGTTCAGGACCTGAAAAAATGCCAAAACTAGTAAATTGCTACAATTAAGGAAACTGAGAAATTGAAAAAGAAATTGGTGGGGGTCCAAGTGGAATGGATGGGTGGCCACCAACATCCACTTGGATCATCTTATAACCTTTTAAACCATCCTTATACCCAATAAAGATGCACCTTTCATATTTACTATCCAACTTGTTTCTTTTCTCCTTTGGAACATGTACATATGCATCACAACCAAATACTCTCACATGTGAAAGAGATGGTTTCTTAATAGTCCATACCTCATGTGGAGTCTTATCCTCCAACACAAATTAAGGTGATCTATTAACCTGGTAACATGCAGTCTCCACCGCCTTTGTCCAGAATTCTATCCTAACCCGACACCACTGAGCATGCTTCTTGCCTTTTCCATCAATGTCATGTTCATTCTTTATGCAACTATGTTTTGCTAAGGTGTGTATGGAGTAGTCTTTTGTCTTGCTATACCACACTTCTTATATAACTCTTCAAATTCCTTCTTTTATAACTCTCCACCATTATTTGTCCTCAGCACCTGTATCTTTGGCTCCATCTAGTTTTCTATCAGAGCCTTAAATTATTTAAAATTGTCAAAGACTTCAGATTTCTAAATATATCCATGTATTCCTTGAGAATTCATCTAGAAATTATACATATTTCACAGAATTACCCAATGATGGAACCGACACAGTTCCAAACACATAACTGTGCACAAGCTCTAATATCCCTTTCGTCCTCTTAGAACTATAGGGGAAACTCACCCAATTCTGCTTCCCATATACACAATGTTCACAAAAATCGAAATCCAGAGAAAAATTAGACATACCATGTACCATACCATTACCATGAGTACTTGAAGGCCCTTCTCTCCAATATATGCAAGCCTTTGATGCCATAGCATGGTATTTTCTCCAGAGACCACTAGATTTTATGCTCCACTTTCATGAACCACAAAATTGTTGCACCCATAAATAACAATACTACCCAAAAGATTCTATAGAGTTCCAATATGAACTCCCTACATTAATACCAGTGCTCCCTGAACCATATCGCAGGTATCTTTCTCAAAAAATACTTTTACACCTGCATCATCCATCTTGCTTACAAAAATCATATTTCTAGCCAATGCAGGAATATGATGAACACCCGGAAGTGTTCTAATCCTTCCACCTTGCAAATTCAACTTTACTTTTCCACTTTTGATGATTCTATCCTTCTTTTCATCCCCTAAGAAGACATCACCACCACCATGTTTCTCATACTCGCAGAACCACTCCCTCTAAGGAGTGAAGTGAAAGGATGCACTTGATTAAATCAATCATGCCTCATGATCTACATGTGTACTTGAAGAAGAAGCCAAGTACACATCCCCACCTTCATCTGAGGTTCTTTTTATATCTACAAAAGGAGCATCATAACATCCCTTTTCTTTCTCAGAAGCTTTAGATCTATAGTCCTTTTTGAAGTGCCATTCCTTTCCACATTTCCAACACACCTTTACAGGTTTTCCTGGAGATTTAGATCTCCCTCTAGATTTAGATCTCCCACTCGAGGACTTAATTTTGTTTATGTTTTGGGACAGGTCCTCGTACAAACAAGGCATCTCCATTCTGGCTCTCCATATTTTTCTGTATCATCTCCTCCAACAGCATGGATGAGACTATTTCATCAAACTTCAAGGTAGTTGTATTGCTACCTATTGCAACAACCATACTATCCCACGAATCTGGTAGAGAACACAGCAAACGGATGCACTTATCCTCATCTGAAATTTTAATATCAATAGATAACAACTAGCTTACCATAGTATTAAAGGCATTCATATGCTCTATCACCGAGTCTCCATCCTTCATCCTCAGGTTATACAGATTTTTTCGTAGGAATAGTTTGTTCACCAGAGACTTAGATTGGTACAAAGTCCCTAACTTGTCCCACAAAGCCATTGTCGTAGCTTCGCCTGATACATTCAACAATACTAAATCTAAGATACACAATTGTATTGTGCTCTATGCTTTCCGATCCAACTTCACCCAGTCTTCAGTTGACACTGTTGTTGGTTTAATACACAGATCTGCCACAATCCACTGATCTTTATCCACCATCAGATCCTCCATCTTGAGTTTCCACAACTCAAAACTCTAACCATTAAATTTTTTGATCTCTATCCTTCCACTTCTCTCCATCTTCTTTCACCACAAGAATCGATCCCACAGATCTCCCAATGAATAGGGTCTACCACAAGCCTGAGAAAAACCCCTTAGTGCAAAGGCATCCCCTTGAAGCTGAAATATCTTTGATACAAATGTAGGTTTTAACCCTGTACAAAAATTATCTGCAAACAAATTCTTAAAAAAACAGAAAATATACAATGGTGAGAAACACAAAACAAATACACAGATATTTTCCCCTGGATCCCAAAACCGAGACTGTCATATTTCTTTTTCATTATGTTCCTTTCAATGTTACAATACACATATATACATGTAGAAGCATTAATAAACCCAAATCCATTAACCCTGGATTAGAACATAACTGTAGTTCCCTTGACCGGATCTACAAAATACCATGGGCAGAAAACCATCATGCCCAAAACCATGTGCAAAACCCATGCACAAAACCATAGGTAGGTCCCAACACCTAATCTAGGGTCCAAAAAACAATTCCCTGGGCACTGCCTCGAACCGCATGCAATACCTCCCCCCTGTAAACCCCCCACACATGTGAATAGTCATGGAAATAATATAACACACACCCAACATTCTCATTATACATCTGCCAGCAGAGATGCTAGCAAGGCTAGTTTTGAAATTAACACCATTTTTTTTATAAAAACCTAAATCGTTCATTCACCCAAGGAAACAAAAGGTGGAACCACGTTGTGACCAACAGAGAGGAACTTTGTTGCATGCAGTTCAAGGAGAGTATATTCTAGGGGAATATTCCCTAGAATCTTCTTATGCACAATCTTGAGGAACCTTGGAGATTCTCTGAGGGCTGATTTTTTAAGGTGTCAAAATTATGCCAAGTTTATACTCATTTTAACTAAAATTTTGCCAACAATTCAAATGTGTAGTCCATTTCTTCATATGAGCAACATATTTTTAGCTCGTGTCTAAAAGAAAATCTTGTGAGGAATCTAAAAGATTCCATGGGAGCCAAAATTTGACCAAGACAGAAAGGGGTCGAGTTTATAGTCAAATTCACAATTTTTTGCAAGGAACATGATGGCACATGTTGTTTCTTCATCCGACTAACTGATTTTCAGGTCATCCCCAGACTTGGAGGTATAAGGTGTATTTTCACCATGTGTTCATTTGATTTTGTTGAGATCATGGTTTGAATTAGAGATCCAGGTATGCCACTTTGTTGGAGGATCATTGTATGCCACTTTATGTGAGAGATTGTTATTCTTTCATGCTGAAGGAGAGATTTTATATGTGATAACTCTTATAGAAGAACATCTACTAGGAGAGACATTCCACTCTAGTTAAGGGGGTTCATCATTGTATTGAAAAAGATTGCACCATGTACTCATCATCTTCTTGCAGCAACTAATGAAGCGGCCTCCCCACTCTTGACATTGGACCCAGAGACATATTCCACATTGGACGAACATTGTTATCACATCATGTGTTTATTATTGCTTCTTATTTATTCCTTGTTTCATGTTGATGGTTTATTTAAGTGTTGTTTAAACATTCACATTCCTTATGATTTCACATGCAAATATGTGTCAGTAAAAGACCATGTATAATGAGGATTTTTGTTTGAAATCATTCACAAAAATTTCCCAGATCACATGGACATTCTCATACTGAAGAATTCTCATAAGAATATTTGGATTAGTAATCCATCTCATAAGCTATATTTTTTTCATCTTATATCAGTGCATCTCATCATATCAACCAACATTTTCATATAGCAAGGCCTTGACTAACAACTCTATCTATACACTATATTAGAGCACAATGTTAGGGAGACCATGACTTATAGACACCTTCATAATTGTCTCTCAAGGAACATACCCCATCCGGACATTCACAAGGTATGTCCTTTTAGGACCATTCCCCTCTTGGAATTACACATCCTCAAGGAACATCCTCTTTGACTACTCTTCTTATTGGATGCCCTACCTCATCCTCAAGAGTATTGGTTCCCAAGACTACTTCTATCCTCGATAAGTATTGGTCTCATATGCTTACCTAATCCTCCATTTTTCCCTTTAAACTAGGGAGGATCTACTCATTCCTTTACATGAAATGAATATACGCAAGCCCCCTCTTAACTAGGGACTTGTTTCCAACAACAGCTATTTATTATTTCATGGAGATTATGGTACTATCATATGTTTGTAGGGCTTCTCTTTTTGCATCATCATTTCATGAATAAGCTTTCAACTTCTTCATCATGGAGTCATCTTCTTCCATAACTTCTTCGTAGAGCTTCGCCTATCTTCTACATCACTTTACCTTTTTCGAAACATAGTGTTGAACCAAGTAGTGCTAGTCATGTCATTATTCTTTTCATCATAAAGTGACCTTATTTGTCTTCATTTGGCTATTTTTCATATTGTTACCTCTTCCAAGTCATGTTTTTTTTAGAATTATCTATCCAAATTTATGTGTACTAGTTGTAGGTGAATTTCTACGAGCCTTTGTTAGTAGCCCTATTCACTTCAAACCAAATGTTTTTTCTTTCAAAAATCAAAAGTGAACTTCAAAAATATAAGTACCACCTCATCATGTCCCTTATTCATAACATCTACTTCTACGACATCAACATCTTTTTGTATACTATAAGAATCCATCTCCAAGACATTTATTACCAAGGTTCTCCTACTATACTTATCAGAGTCTTCATATCTTCTTCATGGAGATGTCATAGCTAATCCCTATAATTGTTATCATATGTTGATTAATCACTTTATCTTAAGTAGTTGTAGACACATCTTCACGAACTCTCCTTTCAACTTCTTCACACACTTCTTCCTTGGGATCTCTATACATATCTCCTCTTGCATAGGAACAATTGTTGCCCACCACCTCATATTATCCATGAGGTCATATGAAGTCGATTCTTTCATGTCATAATGTAGAAGAGTTCAAGGATTTTATTATTATTTTTTATGTCGTCATGTGTCATTCATAAGGAAGATTTCCGTCTTCTTCAATCATGCTCATGACATAGAGTATTCTAACCATTCTATCTACAACTAAGTGATGGAATGAATTTATATATCTATTAAAAATTACCAAATATATGCATACTTATTCCTTCATGTGGTCATCTAGAATTCCTTTATCAACTTCCTTTCCCTTGCTTGAAGATGTAAAAATAATTCAACTAAATTATCATGTTGCACATAGCTTCATCCTTCCAAATTATGGATTCTGCACTAGGTGTAATGTAGACTATGTAACACTTGCTTCTTTAAGTAGAGATACACCTTTCCATGAAAGATTCTAATGGAGGATCTTGATTATCCTTTTTTGCAAATGCTTTTTTCTGATGGTGATGAGGTGTGATGAGTTCTGATCTTTTTGTCTTGTTACATGACTATTTCAAACTTGCAAACTTGTTATTTCTGCTATCTACCGTAGGAAAAACCACCTAAAGGAAATTTCCCTAGTTTTCATAATCACCTTACATGAGCCTATGGGTTATGGCCCACCTATACAAATTGGAAGTGTTACATTGTGGGTTTAAACAAAAAAACCCCACCAATCACTTAACAGCAATATAACACATAATCCGCCAACTAACGTCATCCCACCTGAATGCACAAGACTAGGCATCAAATAGATTTAAACTCGTGTCCATACACTTCTCAGGTCCGCTCCTTTCCCACAAATTTTATCGGATTAATTCTCCACTGTTGATCATAACCCTCCAATCTGACGGCTGATAATACACCCAATCATCGCACATCGCAAATCATAATTTCTTCAGGCCAAGGTTCATTCACTCTTGAATGATGTGATGCAATATTAATCCAATGGTCAGCATCAGCAGTGATCCAACGGTCTATGGCCCTTCAACTAGCATGCGGATTACCAACAGCTCAACCCCCGTAGTTGATTGTGACATAAGCATTTGAAATTTAGATCGACGGTTGTGATTGAATGCGGGCCTTCAACTATGATCAGGACACCCATACACTCCTATTCCCTGTTGTTACTGATCATCATCGTTCTACAGAGCTGTCGATCTAACAATCCATATCTCTTCCTCCGACATTCCTCTTTCGTCGTTAATATCCATCGGTCTAACGATCCGACGGCTTCCTCTGCACTTGTTTTCTTATGGTGGAATTCGCCTTTCCACCCAGATTAATTCTGCCACACTCTGTTTAAACACTCACGACACTCATAAAACAGTTAACATGTTTTATCGTTGGATCTCCATTGATCGATGGTCGATCAATGAACCAATAACACGGAATTAACTCAATAACACATAAACGCACAAACATAAGAATTCCACATAACACACAGTTTATACTATACACATAATTAGATTACATTCTAAGGCATTTCAGCCTTAGTCACAATTTCTCCTCTCGACTATATTGAATCCACACTCTCTATCTATGCTCCCTATCAGAACACGCAGGTTCATAATATATAGAAATAACTATATAATCATGGATCATTCCAGATCCATGATCTTCTCCTAAAATCGTTCAAACAATCCCTAAATATTTCGTTATGCATACATGGCAGATAATTAAATTAAATTAAGTCTTCTCGAGACTTATCAATTCCATCAAAGCAGCTCGTTTTGAACAGAAATTTGCTTCCAGTTTACATGATTGTCCATGTCTCCTCCTCCATAGCTTTGACTTTGACTTTTGATTAAGGTTGGTCGGATGCTCCTTCATCACTATCCCTTTATGCTTCTAATGATGTTATCTCAGAACTGCTACAATGCATCCTACCATAACTGTAATGATTCCTATTACAATTTGTATCTTGAAAATGAACTTGATTTATGAGAGACCTTTAATAATAGAGGTCTTTCACTTATTCCTTCTTTGTTTTCTTCTCTTCTGGTTCTTCTACTTCTTCAGTCACATGGGCTTCACTTATTTCTTTCCTTTTCTTGTTGCCCTTCTTGAGTTTAGGACAATTCCTCTTGAAGTTCCCATATTCATTACATTCATAACATTGAATTTTAGACATGTCAACTTTCTTTTCAAATTTATTTCGTGGCTCAAACTTCCCAAACTTTCCTTTCTTCCTTGACATAGCTGCAAATTTTTGAGACTTCTCATTAGATTCAATGTCATTCCTTTCTTTTAATTTAGTTTCCTCAATCTTAAATAATTCACATAGATCACTGAATGGTGTAGCCTCCTTCTTTGCATAGATGCTTGATACAAAGTTTCCCCATTCATTTGGTAGTGCATTGAGTACACAAGTGGTCATTTCTGGATATGACATTGTTTCTGCTAGCTCTTGTAGTTGATCTCTTATTTGTGGTATCTTCATGAGATATGAAGATATCCTTCTTCCTTTGATACTTTCATTTTGTATAATTCAGTTCTTAAGGATATTATTTTCCCAATTGTACTTACAAAGTATAGCTCTACCAATTTGGCATAGATCTCTTTGATGACTTCAATTTTGCTACAAAGGGAATGAGATAATCCTTGATCAATTCAATGAGGATCCTTTGAGCCCTTATTTATCCTTTCATATATTTTGATAATGCTTGATATTGTTCTTGAGGAGGCTTTGTGATGGAGCTCTTGACATAATAAAAACTTCATTTTCTGTGAGAATAAAATCTATTATTTTCTTCCATGCAAGGTATTTTGATGTCCCAACAAGTTTATTGTTCTCCTTGCATAAAGTATTCATTTTATTTGTAGATTGATACATGAATATAAAGTACTTACTTGACGAATAAAGATGCATCCTTTATGATGTTGGCCTCCACTAGAGTTTGGGCTTTATAATGAGGGAGGGATGATCATCCTTATTCAAAATGACAATGCTTCTTCTTCAAGATGAGGAGAGATGTTCCTCTTTCTTCAAAAATGCTTGAGGTCTGCTCTTTTTCTTCAATATGAGGAAGATCACTTTGATTCCTTTGATGATGATGAAGTGTTTTTCTTTCTTCCTTTGGATGATGATGTGGAATGTGGGAGGCTTCCCAAGATGATTCAAATGTGTAAATTCCTTCTTTCTTTGATATGGAGGCAGGGTCCTTGAGGTCTCCTTTTCTTACTCCAAGAGTCCTTCCTCAAGATGATAGGGTTTTTCTGATGTTATGAATATATCTTCTTGATTTTATTCCTCTTATATTCTTCCCTTATGTATCCCTTTTTTCTAATTCAGTGATCTTCAAGTTGTCTTTCTTGTCACCTTAGCTCTGATACCACGTTGATTAATCTGGGGCAGCTAAATTCGGTGTGATTTCTCTAAACTTTATAACTGCTTGTGATGTTTTTTTACTTTAACTTGATGTACTTGTAATTATATTCTTCTTATCTTGATTATTATGGTGTTCTTATAATCAAATAGCTACCAAAGCATGAAGATCAATAGAACCAATGGACATAAGATGTAGGCTGCAAGCCAAGGCCAAAACCTCTCCTAGAGAGGAAAACCCACAAGAAATTCTTCTCTTCTTATAGAATCTTCAAATGACGAATTCCAAGACGCTTAGGCCAAAGATAAAGACCCATCCAAGACCAAGTCAACCTTCCTTCTTGATGAACCTACCTTCTACAAGTCAAAACAAGTCAAGCCTTCTTCAACATCTTCCAGCAACAAATTTTGGCCCTCCAGCAACAGTTGCAACTTCAACCCTCCAGTGGTTGTTGCAACTTTGACCCTCTAGTAATTGTTACAACTTTGCACATGTATGATAAAGAGGTTATTTTAGGCTTCCTTCTTGATTCGCTTGAGTTTCTTCTTCCTTCTAGGATAGTATACCATCAAATAATCTTTCTCACTTCAAATTTTGGTCCTTCTTGAGAGATCATAAATTTCGTCCTTGTAGTTGCAGAAACCCTAGTTGTAATTATCACGTGTGAGGTAATACAAACATAAATTTGGCTTGTAGAGTTCATTCTTCCTTATTCTTAGATCCTTCTTCTTCTTTGTTAGTCTTCTTGTATTTTTTTAATTGCTTCAATGACCTTAATTGATGAGTGATTCAAATGAGGTCGAATGCTTTGTATATATAATTTCCTTGGAGCTCGAATAGCACTAGACAAGGTCGACTTGGTCTTGGAAGGATACTTTGACACATTTTGACTCAAAAATAAATTATTTTGACTTGATACAAAATGCCTAATGGGGTCTAACACATGTTACTATGACTCTTTTGACTTCTTGACTTTATGATAAACCCTAGAATCACACAATGGGCGCTTTAACCTTAAAAAAATTGAATTTGAGCATGAAACCCCATGATTTATAAAATGACAATAATAATTTTATTTCTCTTTTACATCAAATATATAAAATCAATAATACATAAAATATTAGGAAGACCAAACCTATTTACACATTTCAACACCGTGAATTGATCTAATCATCCCAAACCAATATTGTGGAACCTTGCGATTATTGGATACTTAGAATTAATTGTTACCATAAGACTGGATTATGATGAGGCCAGTTATTTTTTGTCTGGGTGACATGATTATGTAGACTAGTTGAGATGTCTGCTTTTATGATTTGGGTGTCGATAAAGAGTTCTTGTGATATGATTTCCCCTTATCCTTTTTGTGGTGTTTGTTGATTTATTTGAGGTACATGATTTCTTTCATACACTGATGGAGCTTGGTTGATCGTTGGATATTCTCTTGAGGTTTCTGTCATTTGAACTGCAACTTATGAATATGTGTTTACTTCAATTTGATTGGGATCATTCTGAATCATGATACTATCTGAATTATTGTTTGTTCATTTTTCTTCATATTTTGATAAACTTATATTGAGTTTCTTCTTGAAAGTTTCATTTTCTTGTTCTAATTTGTGCTTCATAGCTTTACACTTCTTGACCCGTGTAAGAATTTTCTGACTATGATCATTTAAACGAGAAATTTCTTCATTTTTATTGGAGATAACTTCTTCAAGTTCTTTCATCTTCTTTGATATTGTTTTCTTATTCTCTCGAAATATCAGTTTTGAAATATCGTTGAAGTTTTCCGATGAAGATATTATTGATTCTAACTTCATTGTCATGTCTTGGAATGTTATCATCTTCTTCTTATAAAAAACATCAAAAAAAAATATCCATGTTTAACATGAATGTACCCAGTCCTTTAAACCAAGGTACCGAAAATTATGTCAATCTCTTTGTTAAACATAGTTACGACATTGAATTGAGATATACATTCATAATGATCAAATTTCACTTGTAATTCATTAATTCCATACTCTTTCTTACAAAAAATATATTTTGTTTCACCTATTTATGGCTCTGGAATTGATAGTTAATTTGCCAAATTAATATTGGTGTAATTTTCCTTGTTTCTTCCACTGATAATGATATTAATCACTTTCCCTTGGATAATCACTTTTAATGTAAATAATATGTGTGTGTGATTGGAAGACCGTTATAGGAAAATCCATGTTTCTTCATTTCCAAATTATAATCCATCATTTTTTTTCTTCAGTAAATAACTATATTTTGCGTGCATTGATAATTTCATCAAACTATACTTTGACCAAGGAGTTCGTATATTCTTCATATGAAAGACCCACTTATTCAATATACTTTTAATATATAAGTTGTGATAAATAATACCTTAATTTCAAACATTGTTCAATAATCTTTGTTTTTACCCATTTTTTTAACATTTTTCATTTTTAAGACTTCCCTGACAACAATGCCAAAATGTAATAGGTAATAAACATATAGAAACAACTAATTTTAAATCCAATAGGTTGGTTACATAATAAATATATAAGCATGATCTCTAAGGTTTTATGCATTGCATATGTAACCACAAGATTTATAACTAATCAGATGTATCATGTTCACTAATATTAAATGCATAGATGTTGAAAGAAAACTAACTATTCCTTAACGTTAAAACCTAGCACAACCACTCATTGTGCACTAGTTGAACGAATATATTCTAACAACAAGTCATTCTAAGGAAGTACGACTAACCCTAGACATTCATTTATCAATAATGAAAATTGAATGGTAATGAGGGAATTAAAATAATATTAGGAGATAAAACATAAATGAATGTTGATCGTGAAATTTTTGGAGTATTGTGTGAAATTTAACACAATGCTCCAGAAACTTCACAATCGATATATAATTAATTGTGGAAAATCTACATGCTAAAATAAATGAGTGTTTTCAAAAGTAAATTATGTAAGAAACCACAAACACTAGAAATATGAATCACATAAACACAATGCAATTACAAAAACACAAAGAAAATGTACTCGTTAATGCACCTACCCAAATGGGCCCTTCCTTAATGAGAAGTGATGAATCATTGCATTAAACCCTAATATTAAATTTGATGTAACAAATTACTTTTGAAAATTACAAAAAGTACTCGTCAATGGTCAACTTCTATAGTCAAAAGGATTCAAAGAGTCCCTTCTATTACAACCCAAATTAACACCCTTATTGAAGTCCCAACTGCGGTGCCATAGGTGTAAGCACACTTGAGAAATGTACCACTATCATCTTAACACAATTTCCCCTTCACATTAGGCCATTTCCTTAAAACCATGGGGGGTATCCCAAATTATGGCAACAACCCCATAAAGTATATTGTTCTAGTGCCCAATGTAGCTCACTTTAACAAAACACACACCAACATATATGGTTAGATAAACCAATGCCCAATAATTGAGTAAATGCCTTAAAAATATTCAACAAGAAACTAAGGCATAAACCACCATAATCTAAAGAGGGTTAGGAGTTGACTAATAATTGCTAGGTTTGACATAAAGATATGCTATGACATAAAATATGAACCAACACTTAAACATCACTCAATAAATGCAAGAATAAGTTACCTTTTGATACATAAGGTGAAATTTGATTTCATACAGCAAGGGTGGAAGGTATGCTTTTGAGTATCACTTGAAAATATGATTGAAATACAACAACCTTGTAGCTATCCACAAATTCTAGATTTGATTTATGATGGAAAAAAATGTAGAAAATGTGTATTTGGAGTGAGGAAAAGTAGCCCAAGAGTGTCATAAAGCATTTAGAACAAAGTAACTTTGGTGTTTTTCCTAGGGTAATGAATATGATATGTTAATGGGTGAGGATTAAGAGAATTATCCACAGTAATCATTTTTATATCTATGTTTTGAGTCTCAAACAAGATTCATCATCAGGATATGACGTTGAAAGAAGGATAGAAAAGAAAACTGAAACAAATAAATTCGAATTAAAAATCAAGTGAGAAAGAGTAGAGGCTGACATAAAAAAATAAAGAGAAAAATTTAATGAAGAATAAGATGAGAGAAATATAATAAGAAAGCCTGTCTCAATTCACGACAAGTGATCTAGTCCTGTGTTCAGGCGTCCCGGCTTGACTATGACCTCAAAATCATATTCTTGGAACAGTAAGAGCCATCTGCATATGCGCCCCCCCAACATAGGCTTATTGACCAGGTATTTCAACATGGAATGGTCAGTATACATCTTGAAATGTCCTCTGAGTAAATAGTGTTGGTATTTTTGGAGCACGTACACCATAACTAACCCCTCACACTCGGTGGTGGAATAGTTCTTTTCTGCTTTGGACAATCTCCAACTTGCAAACGCGATCGGGTGATCCACACCCTCCGCGCCCTCCTGTGTGAGTACTACTCCCAGCACAATACATGACGCATCAACATGTACATGAAACTCCACATCCCATTTTGGGAAGACCAGGATTGGAGAGGAGGCCAGTTTCCCCTTCAGGACATCCAAACTTTTCCTACAATCATCATTCCAGCAATATGTAACATCCTTTTTCAATAGTTTTTCCATCGGCATTGTTATTTGGGCATAACTTTTGATGAACTTCCTATAGTATCATGTGTGTCACAAGGTAGCGCGCAGTTTTTTAACACTTCGTGATGCTTCCAAATTTAAAATAACGGAAATCTTCACAGTGTCCACCATCAGTCCTTATTTGCAGACCACATGTCCCAGCAGGTTTCCAAAGGGAATGAGGAATGTGCACTTCTTAAGGTTCAATGCAATATAGTGTCAGCGGCAAGTATCCAACAACAAGTGTAAGCTTGCTACATGGTTCTTAACTAATCCAAAGACAGCCCAATCATCCAAATAGACCTCCAAGAACTTGTGTAGGTGTTCTTTGAATGCAGCCACAACGATGCGCAAAAAGATCGTTGCCGCGTTCTGTTGTCCAAACGGCATAACGGTGTATTGAAAGCAGTCCCATTCTGTTGCGAAGGTCATTTTTCTCCTGTCTTTTGGTGCAATCTTAATCTGATGGTACCCTAAGAACCCATCGTGAATGAGTATGCTTCCTGACCGCCAACATTCTCCAGTACTTCATCTGTGAACGATGTCAGGAATGGATCGTGTGCACAAGTGTCATTCAGCTTCCTGAGGTCCACGCATATTCTTATTTCGCCCTTCTGCTTTTTCTCATGTACTACCATAGGACTCACCCAGTCGGATTCTTCCACTGGCTCAATAATTCCGGCTGCGAGCATTTTGTCTAATTCTTCGTGGACTTTTTCCTTATATTTCGGATTCAAGCGATAAGGTCATTTCTTAACCGGCTTCGCATTGGGTTTTAGGGTGATCTTCATCATCCCTAAATTGCCAACAATCCCTTTTAAGTCTGTAATTTTGGTCGGGAACAAGTCTTGGTATTCGTGGAGTAACTCAGCGACCTTATCCACCATGGCATCATCCCAATAGTCCCCAAGTGTTGCATACTTCGGCTCCACCTCCGTTCCAATGTTTACCTGCTTCGTTTTTAGCGGCACAGTGATGTCGGGATCCTCAACTGATGGTCCTCGAACCTCGCTACAGTCTTTCGTTTCTGGAATTTTAATATTTCATGGATCCTCATCATCCTCCTCAACATTTATGTTGTAACACTATATCGCGCAGCTCAGTTGTGTCACCCATTCTGGCTCAAGTAATTCCATTGGTTCCTAGGGTATTTTGAAGATAGTTTCTTTTACTACCTGTAGCGCATCGTCAACAGTATCCCACCAATGATCTTCAAACGTGAACATTAACAGAAATCCCTTGCAAAATATATCCCATTCGCTTGTACCATGGCGGAGATCTGTCTCAGTATACCAATTCATGGGTATGACATCCAGGGTATGATATAATAAATGTACCCATTCAGGTTGTGGCTCTTCCCCGTATACCTTGGTCCATTTCGCAAGGTGTGTACATGGATCATCCCATCTGTTGGGCAATTTAATTGCTTAAATTGCTTTCATTAAATTATTAACCAGGGAAACTCGTAAGCTTGTGATGATGCTAGCAAAATATATGCAGGAGTAGGCAACTAACTCTATGACTAACTAAATGATTTCCAATTCAATATAATATGCAAGGAAGAGGCTCCTGATTGAGAAGGTCCTAGTCGTCCTTCCCTATAGTATTATAGATTGAAAAGAAATCATTGATTGCATAAAGCTAGAAACTTGAAATAAAGACAAGAGAATGAATTTAATTGTTGTTCAAATTCAAGTAGAGAGTGAGACTAACTTAGTCCCTTGATTTTTCCCTCATATATTGATCCAAACTAAACTAATATTCATTCATAAGCATAATAAATGAAATAACTTGAAACTTAAAAGCAAAAGAATGAATTTCAATTATCATGCAAATCAAATAGAGGAAGAGCCTAACTTAGACCCTTGGTTGTTCCCTCATATGCTGATAAGATTTTAATTTAAAACTCATTCATCAATCATAAACAAATCCTCAAACATCTAAGCAATGAAATAAGATCTATTATGAAATAAAATGTTATTTTGATCCTTTTAGAGTGAGCTCAATTCTCCTAAGAACAAAGTGACAAGCTATTCCATAAATTCATATACTACATTAACACAATTCATATCTAAAACTATATAATGGAAATTTATGTAAAATGAAGCTTTATTCTATTCCATCATAAGTTGGATACATGCTCCAAGAGTCCTCCCCTTGGAATGGAGGAGGTGCTCCTATTTATACAAAAATTTAAGCAACTAACTCATTAATGGGGATCCACTAATCCCTCATATGGTTACAACTAATATGGGACACATATTCCTTTATCCATGATTTTTCTCCATGAGATATGCTTGACCCCTATCCCAAATATCCTTCAAATCTTCAAGAGAATTCGAATTTGAGTCTTGGAGGCCACATAAGAGTATCTTGGAACCTTCCAAATCACCTACACATGTCACCAAACTCATTCCACCTTTAGGTATAAGCAAATACATGTTATTTTTCTAAATTTTAATCATAAATTCACTTTAAATACTTGAAATTAATAACTTTGGAAAATGAAAATATAAACCCATATGGTAATGGAAATATAGGGTTATGTAATGATAATGTGATGAAATGAGGTGACAAAATGAGGATAAAGGTGAAAATGGAGTGAAAATGTATGCTAATTTGGCGGCCCAACATACCCCCCAACTTAAGTTATTGCATGTCCTCATGCAATCTATTACATTGATCATGATTTGATCTTTTAAATTGTCTTGCTTTTACATGAACTTTGGCTGATATTGATTTTTTTAACTTCACATGATTTTCTTTTTGACAACTTTGTTCATTTTTGCAAAGTCTTCTTTCTTGAAAAACATTTGATTGCAACATATTATTTTAGTTGGTTCTTGTGTGACAACCAAAATTTGATTAGTATTGGTTCTTGTGTAACAATACTTTCACTATTTTTATGTTGCATCAAAAGACTTTGAAAAAATTTAATCAACCATTGATCCTTCGATCATTATTTGCAAAACATGTAATGTTTGAATCATAATGTAATAGTAATTGTTTGGAGAAAGTATGTTGGTTAGGATGATATGTGTAGAAAGGACATATATGACATATGGAAGGTGATAATGGAGTATGAAAGTGAATATGAACATGGTGAATGTGAATGTGAATGTGAATGAACATGGTGAAACATTTTCCAAAAATTATAATTTTAGTATTAAAGGAATTGTATGATAAAAAGCTAGAAAAGAACATACCTTTACTTACCAAAGTGGACAAACTGTGTATATGTAGACAAGTGTAGCTCCTGCTGCTGAATCAAGGAATGGAGAATACAATAATGTGATCTGTGTCCTGGTTGCATACATGATGGATGAAGTCGTTAATGTGGATCCTTTATTATTGTTGAATATGCCACTGAACCATATAGTCTTCATGTCGTTCCATATCGTGGCACAATTCTTTCCATGTGAATAAATGTGTCGATGTTAAACATGGAAAGAAGTCATTGGATTACCGACCATTGATGAATGTCGTTAACCAATGCGAGGCAAACTCACCATTAATGTCAATGAGTGCCAAGGTACCTAAGTACATCTTGCGAAATGCGAATAGATGAGCCGATGTCGAGCCACTTGCAAGATCCAACGATCAAGGGACATTAGTGTATTCCCATGATTGTTAGCGAGAGAGCCTGTCATTAAGGCATACAAGCCTCAAGGGACTAATAATGAATCTAGTCTTTATCCCAGATAAGGTGCTGAAGTCGATGGGTCAAGACTTGTTAGAAGGGAGGCCTTAAGGAATCCTCCATCATCTAACACGAGTATGAAATAATGATTTTGAAGGACCATAGATGGAAAATTTACATTGAAGCATGGTTTATTTGGAAGGAAAGGAAAATGGGGTGACTCAGCTTTGTAAGGGAGCTGAATGACTTTATTCATGGGCTACAGGTTAGTGAAAGAGACAGGAACATCACTGTGAAGGAAAATGAACAATGGATCAAGATTTTATTTGAAAACGTGAAAAGGAAAATGGAATGGAAAATTTATTGACTAAACAAGTGGGAATGCAATGAAGTCTTTATTTACTGAAAAGGAATAGAAATATAATGGCGAATGTAAAGGGAAATGAGGTGAATGTTTATTAACTAAAGAAGCATGGATGCAATGGAGATACTGGCATCTGAAAGGCTTGCAAGTGATGGATATGATGACACTCTTCCCCTTGGCTTACCCAAAAGCATGTCCTCATGCTTGAAATGGGGTCTTTAAAAGACACTGTTTGCGTGTGCTCATTTGTTTATCTTCCTCGAACCTGCAAAAACTTAGTACTTTTTCTGCAATGAAATGTAAGTTTATCATAATAGAGAGGTGATCAATCTCTCTATTTATGACATTTACAAAAAGAAACTGAGAATTGGTACTAATGAAACAAATTCTTGAAAGAAAAACCAAAAGAATTTTCGTTTGTCTCAAAACTAGTGCCTCATTTTACCTGTTATGTCTTGTCAGCAATTTCTTCATTCTTGAACTATTTCAAACTATTTTGAAAGCTTTCTCATTGTGTAGATCTCGCCGATACCTTTCCAACGACGCTTGAATCGTCGAAATCCGATGTCGTATGAGAAAGTTGTGCTTATTTGAAATTTGGGTGAAACAGTGAAGTTTGTCATAAGGTTTCTCAGTTGCAGATTGCGCCCTTCCTACACCTAAAAATTCTGTCTATCTTCTTTGGCTATCTATCTTGTTAGTAGAAATAAAATGTAAACAATCAATTTATCTAGAAAATTGCAATCGACTTAAAAATAAAAATAAAAAATAAAAAAAATGATTGTGATCAACTGGCTTTTATCCATGCATGCTCAAAGTAGGAATATTTTGTCCAAATGCTCTTCTTGCATCTTCTCCCTCGCAGCATCCCTTCTTTATTCCTAGGAAACCTTTCTGCATGTAGTCCCCATTCTTATCTAGTGTGAATGCCAATGCCAGAGAGACCAATAGAAAATCCTCCACACAATCTCGCTCCCTGTTGGACTCGTGGACTGTTTAGCGGCGCTCCATATTACCCTGGCATTTCGCAAGTTGCTAATTCTTACAAGTGGCAGAGAATTTTAAGCAAAATAAATCTGGAACTAGTTTTATGCTTATCATCTCCACTTCTGTTTGAAACTGCAACTCTCCACCTGGTGTACGTTCTTCCTTCAAACGTTTTACAGCCACCAAGGAACCATCTGCAAGGCGCCCTTTGTACACCTTTCCAAAACCACCTCTGCCAAGAATGTTTCTATTGCTAAAATCATCAGTTGCAACCTGTAATTCCCGTAATGAGAACCTCTTAAGTTGGCCTAAGTGAACCTCTAGAACCTCTTAAGCTTTCTGCGACGCCACCAGGCGAACCCAATTGCAGGAGCTGTAAATAAGAGGGCAGCACCTGCAGCTACTCCCCCAACAATGGTTCCTGTGCTGGAAGAGCTCTGCACCCTTGCTCCATTGCTTCTGGTTACTGGCGGGGGTGGTACAAATGGAGGAGGAGGAGAAAAAGGAGGAGATCCCGGACATGGCTTTTGTGCCACTGGACCACACAGGGATTGATTGCCACCGAAACTTATAGGAGTAAATAGAGAGAATGAACCATTTGCTAGAACCTCTCCTGTGAGATTATTGTTTGACAGATCAAGGACTTGAAGAGTAGTAATGGTTGTGAGAGACATTGGGATCCGTCCTACAAGACTGTTGTTATTAAGCCGAAGGAAGCGTAACCTGGACAGTTTGCCCAGTGACTCCGGGATTAGACCAGTGAAATTGTTCAGGTATAAATCCAGGGTAACAAGATTGATCAAGTTGCCTAAATCACTGGGGATGGGACCACTTATATTGTTGCTATAAAGCTCCAAGTACTGCAGATTGTTCAGTAGGCCAAGCTGGGGAACCAATGAACCAGAAAGTTGTGCGTTTCCCAAGTCCACTCTTATCACACTGTTATCGTTGTTGCATGTAACATGAAACCATGTACAGGGATTGACGAGGGTTGGATCCCAACTCTGAAGCACATTGTTTGGGTCCAGTAAGTTCGACCGAAGGCTATGTAAAGCATCACCTTCTGTATTAGCAAAAACTAGCCAGAGCGGGTGATGCAGCAGCATCCACAACAGGGCCGGTACAACATACGGCTGCTGCATGACTCCGCTCAAAATAACTTCACCTCTTTATTTCAACCGCCTGCTTAGCCCTCGGGGACGAGACTCGATCTTTCGCCCCGTTAAATCATCCACGGATCCACGCGGATTCACAATCCAGATCTCATGACCAGCCTCGCCCCCGCTGATCACTGCTCAGGAGGCATGATTAATATTACCAGCATCGAGTCCAATGAAAATTCTCCTCCATCAACGCATGCAATAGGATCATGATGTATTTGTTACAAGATTTAGATTATTGGAGATTTCCACCGGATTTCTACCACACAATCTAAACTGAAAAATAAGAATAATAATTGCTAAGCAACATGTCAAGTGATTAATATGCCATTGTAAATTCTTTTTATTCAAACATGTTATTTTTCCCAAATAAAACGGATCTATATAACTGACACCATCTTTCCATTCTTCAAATATGACATCCTCATTCTTCAAATCAGAAATTTCGAGCCAGAGATAGATCTGTAGGGAAATCATCAATTTTTTACTTGCAATTTTAAAAGAACACCGAAGCATGAAAAGTTAGATTTGTCTTTTTTCAGAGAGAAAAGTTGAATAGATTATATTAAGATCATATAATTGTCAGTAATACATATGAGAGAAAAAGCTTTTGTGAAAATGTTCATAATCGACGTGCATGGGAAGAGGAGATCGCCAAATGAGAAGTTCTGCATGTCTGCATGTCTGCAAAAAAGGGTGTCCAGGAATGCATGAAAGATGGCGAATAAACATATGGCCTGCAAGATACATAGATACAGTGCACAAAAGACAAATAAAATGAGCGAGGCCGGCGAGATATATAGACGCCGGGCACAAAGGACATATAGCAGAAAAGAGCCAGTGACGACAAGTGCAAAGAACAGTAGCATTAGTCCTGTGGCAGAGAGCCCACGATCAAGGAGATGATGGAATCAAGCGGCAAGTTGCAATCCTCAAAGATACGACGGCATCTCCACTTCCAGATGTGCCAACATGTAAGAGTGAATAAGGCGAGCCAGGTGGGGCGTTGTGAGGACCACCAGAAGAAAGCATCCAGAATAGAGGAAAACAAGCTGAGAGGATATCCATAAATCAAGGAAAGCTCGGTCCAGATCGCCGAGGAGGCAGCACATTGAAAGAACATATGGATGTTCGTTTCCACTTCAGCTAGGCAGAGTTGGCATCTACCAGGGCCGTGCCACCCTTTCTTTTGGAGAACTTCCCATGAGAGGTTCTTGTTGTAGAAAAGGAGCCAAGCAAAAAGGATAGATTTGAGAGGACAAGGGGCTTTCCAAAGCTTGACAGGGAAGAGAAAGGGGGGGAGGGAGATCAGTAGACAGGGCAGAGTAGAGACAACGGACAGTGATGGGATGGATCGAGGAATTTGGGGACCAGATTAATTCATCCTTTGTGCCAAGTTGAAGGATCCCCCGGCGAGAGAAGGAGAGAGTGGAAGAGGACCATAGAGAGCGGAGAGGAGGAGGGATGCGAAGTTGTTGATCAGTTTTCCAGATGGGCTCTAGAGAGGACCATGAATCTATTAGTTTGGACCAGGTGAAAATTCCCCTAGAGTGGAAGAAGGTAAGGAGGGCCGGGGGAATCAAAGATTCTAGGTTGTATAAGGTAGGGTCGATACCAATGAGAACAGATGTGCCTGAGAAAAAAGTCCATTTAAGATTCTTCAAGAAGAACGGTTGGATCTTTCTGAAACTGCACCAGATAGGGGAGCCGTGCCTGATGCCGAGAGATGACCTTCTGAGCCAGTATTCCATGTTCCTGCCTTTTTGATACCTTTGCTTAATGAGAGCGGACCACGGGCTGTTCCCGAAAATACCCCTGTGAAGTGATTTGCATATGAGCGCTTTTCCAAAGAGCCTCATGTTTAAGAGGCCCCAACCCCCCTGCTTCTTCGATTTTGTGATAAGATCAAACGAAAAGTTAGATTTGTCATTTCATGTTCTTACCTCGTTTCAGTTGCGGCTTGATTTGTTCCTTGGCCTGTGCAAATTCGGCCCTCACAAAACTTTATTTTCGGTCGTTTGTTCTCAACCCTCTCAATAATTTCTATTTAAATCCATATCCATTTGCGAAATCAACACGCAGTTTATCAATAAACCAGCCATGATCAGAGTTTCGCGTCCCAGGTTTTTATCTTTGTTATTTAGGTTGCAGGTTAAAAGAGGGCGGATGGCCGAGCTGGATTGAAGCCAGTTTTGAAATCATGATTCGGCCTGTTCAATCCACTTACAAAATGTTGTTTTCAAACCTTCAGGGCAAACCTTTGGTTCATTGTTTCAACCCTCACTTTTTATTATATGCAGCGTTGTTAATAATATCATGGCCTTTTTCTTTTTGATAATTTTTAATATGGTTATGTTAAATGGTCTTATTCATACAATTTTTTAAATTTTAATTTGTTTTGTTTTTGTATGAATTCTTTTTGTAATTTTTTTTAATGCATATATAATGAGTTTTTTATTATGAATTTGTTGCCATGAGTACGTTGGTGGGATTTTTATTTTTTATTTTTTTTAATTGTTTTGTTTTTTTTAAATGATTTTGTTTTGTTTTTATTTTTTAATTTGTTTTTAATGTTTTGCATTTTTTTATGGTTTGTATTTTATTATTTTATTTATTAATGTTTTGTTTTTATGTTTTATAAAAGAGAAATCAAAAATCATTTATTTAACAAATAAGTTGGAGATCATTTTTTTACAATCAATAGCAATTTTAGATCTCCTAGTTATTTATCTAGATCTATGATTTTTATTGTAAACTTTGAAGGCTAACTTATTCAATTTCCTTTTCTGATCTTCCAGGTCGCAACAAGGCGTAGGAAGAGAGCATACTTTGGAGCTTTGTCAATTCTTTATACATTTGAAATTTTGAATTTGAAAAACATAGTAAGAAGAATTGATCTCAAACCTCAAATTTTAGTGCGCTCAACTCCACTTGTTTTCCTTCTCACAAATATCACTTTAATTTTAGATTCCTGCCAATGGTTAGTGAATGAGTGGTTCTTACTGCACTACCATAATTCCAAGAAATAAATGAAATCAAATTTTAAAAATCAAAACTTTTAAAAAACTTTCCAAGCTTGGTTTTATTTTCCTATTCTATCCTACTCCCTTTTGAGAAAGAGATTTTTATTTTTATTTGCAAGAGTATTTTTAATAAAGCCATTTACGGATCAAAGTCTCTAGTATGCTCACATCCAAATTTGAAAAATATACCTGAATGTTTGCAAGGATATGAGAGATCAATTGCACATTTGGATTAAATGTTAGGATTCATTGAAGAATGGAAGAAAGTTGTGGCCTAGTCACCTTTTGAAACCAATCTTCAATGTAGTCCTCATTCTCTTGACTCTCCTCCAAATGCTTGAACAGCATTCTAGATCTCCTGTCCATAAATGGATTAGTTTAACACTTTTATAATGAAAATATTGATTGAAATATATGCATCCTATTTATCATGATTTATATCTGCAACTAAAAATGAGATTCAAAGCTAACCCCTATGTATACTTCCCCATGTTACTAAGATCTTGCTGTCACCAAGTTATCCTTTCAACATGAGTTAGCTTTTCCAAATAAAAATACTGGAACTAAATTAAATTCCTAATGCCTAATCCCTTAGCACCATCCCCGGCAACGGCGCCAAAATGTTGGGCAATTTAATTGCTTAAATTGCTTTCATTAAATTATCAACCAGGGAAACTCATAAGCTTGTGATGATGCTAGCAGAATATATGCAGGAGTAGGCAACTAACTCTATGACTAACTAAATGATTTCCGATTCAATATAATATGCAAGGAAGAGGCTCCTGATTGAGGAGGTCCTAGTCGTCCTTCCCTATAGTATTATAGATTGAAAAGAAATCATTGATTGCATAAAACTAGAAACTTGAAATAAAGATAAGATAATGAATTTAATTGTTGTTCAGATTCAAGTAAAGAGTGAGACTAACTTAGTCCCTTGATTTTTCCCTCATATATTGATCCAAACTAAACTAATATTCATTCATAAGCATAATAAATGAAATAACTTGAAACTTAAAAGCAAAAGAATGAATTTCAATTATCATGCAAATCAAATAGAGGAAGAGCCTAACTTAGACCCTTGGTTGTTCCCTCATATGCTAAGATTTTAATTTAAAACTCATTCATCAATCATAAACAAATCCTCAAACATCTAAGCAATGAAATAAGATCTATTATGAAATAAAATGTTCCTTTGATCCTTTTAGAGTGAGCTCAATTCTCCTAAGAACAAAGTGACAAGCTATTCCATAAATTCATATACTACATTAACACAATTCATATCTAAAACTATATAATGGAAATTTATGTAAAATGAAGCTTTATTCTATTCCATCATAAGTTGGATACATGCTCCAAGAGTCCTCCCCTTGGAATGGAGGAGATGCTCCTATTTATATAAAAATTTAAGCAACTAACTCATTAATGGGGATCCACTAATCCCTCATATGGTTACAACTAATATGGGACACATATTCCTTTATCCATGATTTTTCTCCATGAGATATGCTTGACCCCTATCCCAAATATCCTTCAAATCTTCAAGAGAATTCGAATTTGAGTCTTGGAGGCCACATAAGAGTATCTTGAAACCTTCCAAATCACCTACACAAGTCACCAAACTCATTCCACCTTTAGGTATAAGCAAATAGATGTTATTTTTCTAAATTTTAATCATAAATTCACTTTAAATACTTGAAATTAATAACTTTGGAAAATGAAAATATAAACCCATATGGTAATGGAAATATAGGGTTATGTAATGATAATGTGATGAAATGAGGTGACAAAATGAGGATAAAGGTGAAAATGGAGTGAAAATGTATGCTAATTTGGCGGCCCAACACCATCCGCCATACTTGTCTACTAGCCACATTTGTGGTTTCCCAAATTGTAGGCACATCATCCTTCTGCATCCGTGCCAATCCTCAAAACTTCTCTGATGTGTACCCCACCACCTTGCGGGCGTCACGTACAGTGCCCATTTCAGAGCATCAAACCGCTACTGTTCTGGCACTGCGCTTTCAAATTTGTTTAGGAATTCATCCACTGTTGTCAACCCGTCATACATAGGTAGATCCCTTACCTCTATTATCACGCAGCACAGTGATCTAACCATCATGTTGCAATTTAGCGTGGTTACCTCGTGTAACCGGTTCTGCCATCATTCTGTTTCCTCATCTGAATCTGATGTGCAAGAGCTTTCGCGCTCCCACAAAATCCGTCCATCCGCTGTAGGATTCACCCAATCCTGTTCCCAAGCAGTTATTTTATAGATACAGTCTAACTCGTTGTCGTTCTTGTCGTCATGCACTAGCTCTGTGTAGCGCGCTCCTTCCGCATGGTCTAAAGGCACCACTATGCATAGTGGATTTTTATCAAAAATCATTTTGTGCTTCTTTAGATTTATTACTCCATTCATATCGATGGCCTAATCTACTCCTAGTAGCGCGGGATAGGGATTGTTGTCATCAACAATCTCTCTCACTTCAAAATCCGCCAGCACGCTCGCACCTTCAATATCCACTGTTACTCCTTGCAATCTTCCCATGGGTAAGATCTTCTCCTAGTTCACCATTCGTAATTGGATAGGAGACCATTGTAGTGTGGGTCTGCCCATGCATTCCCATTTTTTGTTTGGTAGTACATTTGCGTCCGATCCGAGATCCAGAATTACCTGATCCATTTCATACTCTCCAATTTGCGCAGTCAATCGCATTTCCCTTCCTGTGCGCAATGAATGCTTTCCAAGTTTTCGGACCACGCGCGGTTCTCCTAACCCCGCACACCTAGTGATAAGTTCCTGTAGTCCTTTTACAACATTGTTTTCATGTAGCAGTTTCATGCATGTCTCCAGAAAGGTAGTGAGCATTGAAGGATCCATCCCTGGTTCTAGTTAATCCTTACTCCCTGAAGTGGAGGCCTCCGTGAAGCTCTTCTTAGCTTTCATGAATGTCTCCTTCATGCATTCTAAATCAAATTCAGGTTCCTTTGTAAGAGCCTTGCGAACCCACGCACTTTCTTCAGGTTGCCTACCTTTATCATCTCTTGTCGTGATACCGCTTCTGAGCACTATGTTTACATTCGGATCCTTTTCACGCGGTTCAGACCTCATCATTTGCACATTCTGAGTCGGGGGAGGTTGGAGTACCCCTTTTTCACGCAGCATCGCTATCAATGTAGGGCAGTCTCGTGCCTCATGATCAAACTGAGTACAGTACAAACATGATGTTCTCATTGGATTCATACAATCGCGGGCATAGTGTCCTGGCCCTCCGCAATTGTAACAAATTAGTTGTTTGCGACCCCTTCCTGGTCCCATTCCACCTCGACCTCATCCGCGCCCCTGAAATCCAGCGCATGCCATTCCTGAATTTGGGTCGAGGGCTCGTGTTTCGGTTTGTACCCTGTAGGCAAGAGTCTGATCCATAATTAGTTCGTAGCTTCTGTAGGTGGGTTCATCATGGCCTACCGACCTGTAGAAATTACAAAACAATTCTTGGGACATCTGCGTATACTTCTACAATAGATGACAATTATCCATAGTGTGTTTTCCTCCTATCTGAAAAATCGCGCACCATAGTGCAGGAACCTCGCTTGGTCCTGCTTATGCCTCGGGTCTTAACGGCATTGGCACTCCTCTCGCCAAGTAATTCGTGAAAACTGGACAGTGGTCCTTGTCATGCCACTGGCCTTTACATTTTATGCACCATACCTCCTCACGTGCCTCTGACCAAGGTGTCCTGTCTTGTTTCAAATTCTACATTTCCAGACACAAATTTTGCAGTTGCGTGTGGATTTGTTGGACTCCCGGACCAGGATCTTCTATAGGGTTCTCATGTAATCTCATTTCCATCTCCAAAGACTCGACCTAGGTGGAAATATTTTGTTGTGAAAACGACGTCCTTAAATGCAGTGTTAGTGACGCTACAAACCATGTGTGATGCTACCCATCCGTCAAAGTCATGTTGGCTTCGCAAACCATACTCTTCAGTCTCTAGTCCAGATGCCAAGGGGATTCACCTAAGAGCATCGCGATATCCTTAAACCTGATAATTGATTGTGTCTCCGACTTTGGCCTTCTAAATTCCCTGTTCAACGTGGCCTGGATTTTTGTGATTCCTACGTTTGGATGGTCATTAGAATGCTTAATGTATTATGTCAATGCTCGATCCTACAACGTGCTTACCAATGTAGCCTTCTTGATATTTTCATCCACGACTCCTTGTGCTTCCCATACTGCCCTTACCACAAACCAAAATTGGTCTGGATCTTCATTCCTTACTCCTCTAAATACCGGCAGTTTGATCGCACTCGCCATACTGAACTGTGGTGGAGGTGGGGTGGGCGGAAATGGAGGTGAAGATGGTGAGACTGGTGGCGGTGTAGGTGGAGGTGGTAAGCGTGGAATTCGCTACCTTATCAGACTGACCGCGCTTCTCGGAGAAATTTTCGCGAGCTCTTCCTTGCTTTCCCGCGAGGGTGAAATTAAGGGACTAGTTTCTAATTCTTCACTACTTCTGTTTCTATAGATCTTCCCACTTCGCGTAGTCCCAAACATTAATTTATTCGCATAACCCACTTTTCACACAATAGCATCTTAATCCAAGTGTTCAAAGATTTAATATACTTACCTCGCGGTCCTTTGAGGAAGCATCATTCTGCCTCACTGTAGCTGACGGTCATATCTACCGCGAACTCAGTGATAAATCCTCCTATAATTCGATCAAGCCAATGGTCCACAGCTCACGCGATCTTATCTTCTGATGCTTCTAGTCTGCGCACTAATTCCGGAGTCCACACAATTGGTTTGTTGAGCCTACACCTTCCCTGACTATTTTCTAGCTTCGTGATCCACTCATACAGCTCAAAAGGAAAGGATGCAAAGAAAATTTCATGGATTTCCATATATAAGTAGCGCTCTAACCACTCTTCCTTAGATACTCGCAGATTCCTATTTTCCTGCACCGCGAACTCGTGAATCTTCTTGTCCAACCACCCTTCAATTTATTTCTTGGTTGGATTCCAGTGACATGACATCAGACATCCCTTATGGAGATCCCTATCCTGGAAACGGAACCATTTGTTGGCTTGTAGGGGCTTGACCCAGGTTCAAAGGTGATTTAGCCAAACAAATCCTGGTACTACTGGCCCTTTTAGCAACAGTTCGCGGAGCGCGGACTAAGGTCTCACCCGAAGTAGTATGGGAGGGTGATAGGACCAAGTTTCCACACCCCAGAGATGTCTAATGATTTTTGGTGGTCTGTGGTTTGACCCTGCGCGCACATCACTACGTGCACCTATCAGTACCTCGCAGCCTACGATGCTGCCTTCACGCAACCCTACTCAGGGCTCGATCTGCATTATTACCCAAACCCTTACTAGAAACCCGATATTAGTTGATTACTTAGCTTTTCTATATGTTGTCACTTATACTTAACAATACTCACCATTCATACAAACACGTGCAGTAAATAAACAGTATAATTGAACTTGATATCAAACATGTAATAACATAAGAACGGATACACGAAATTCAGATAAAACTTCTCTTTATTATTCTTTTTCCTTGGTTACAGACTTGACTCCACCCTATGCACTTAGCTGCAAGGGATTTGTGCACTCAGCTGCAAACTCTACTAGGCCTCTGCCCACTCAACTGCAGAGCCTCTTCCTACTACTACGACCCAAGATACTAGGCTCTTGCTCTATGCTCGCTATCTTCTTGACTCCATCCATTTTTCAACTTACTTCTTCCTAACTACTTTACAACTTAGATCCTCGCTCTGTTTATACAATCCCATAGTCCGCGGACCATGGGTAGGCCAACACTACATTCAAAACTTAGGGTGGACAGCCCTATGACTCTAACATACAATTCGCACTCCGCGCCCACAATTCGCGGAGCTTTTACAGCAATATTACTCAAAACTTGGGCTTTGAGCCCCAAACCTGCTGTGGGGGGGATTCCATGCCCAACACACCATAATCATTGTCTCTCAAGGTACATAGTCCACCCGGGTGTTCACAGAGTATGACCTTATTTGGACTATTCTTATCTTGGGTAGCTATTCCTCAAAGAATATTTTTCCAGTACAACTCCTCTTATCTTGGATGCCCTATCTCATCCTCAAAGAGTATCGGATGCCAAATTATTACCCAATCCTCCATTCTGTCTTTCCACGTGAAGACCAGAATGATGTGTCTTTCTCTCCCTCTCAATTCCAATAAAGGGATGTACTCATTCCTCCAGAAGGAATGTACCTAAGCTCCCTCTTGGCTCAAGAATTTTAGCCTCCCTCTTAATTAGGGACCTATAACATCTCCTCAACCAACTGTTTAAAGAGCTCCTTCCTTCGATGTCATGAATTTATTTGTCAAGGAGTATTCATCTTTTGTGGCTTCTACATAGGGCACAGACCATCCATCACTTTCATCCATGGGGTCAGTCATGTCATTATTCCTTTCATCATAAAGTGATCCATTTGCCTTCATCTGGACTTTCTTCATGTCATGTTGCTTCCCTTGGCAAGCTTGCATAAACTCATCCAGATATTTATTCAAAAATAATAAATGGACACTTAAATCAAAATTACTTTTGTGATGGTATTTCATCATGACATCTTCCAGTGGACATCATCATCCTACATACATGTTAACATATCTCCAAAAGATATCCATTGTCAAGGGTCTCCATATTTTTTAAACTTCCATCAGAGCCTTCATATCTTTCTAGGAGATTTCCTAGTCAAATATTCTTTGTCTCAGATGTTGAACGCCTTCTTCCATGGTTGCAAAGTCTTATGATCTCTTCCTTTATTTCTTCACATATTCCATTCCCAGGAGATTCCATTCAGATTTTATCAATTGTAGTCTACTACCTCACACTTCATATGAGGGAATATTATGTTGATTTCATCTAGTGTGGCCCATGCCTTCCGGCGTTCTTTTATAGGAGGAGATTCCTTTCCTTTGATCATGCTTCTAAAAATAGAGCAGTGGCCCAAGTTACCTGCAACCATACAACATGACTTTATAAATTAAATACAAGTATAAATACCTCATTTACCTTTAGGTCATCAAAGCTTCTTTTAGCAGCTTCGTTGATTTACAAGATCTTCAACCCCTTGATCTGATTTATCTCTTATGGCATCATACCACCATCCCATGAATTCCAAAAGTTGGATTTCCTGATGAAACACTTGCTTCCACTCTAGATTGGTGAAGCCTCCAATGAGGATTCCATCAGAGAATCTTGAGGATCTCGCATATCCTTATTCAGCATATGTTTCCCTTATGACTGATGTATGATGAGACTTGTCCTGGATGACTTCTTCCTTTCCTTAATTTTCCAATGATGTTCCCAAGAGCTATATCCTTCATAGTTGATTATCAGACAACCTTCATGTTTCTTATGGTGATGTCATGAGATCTTACTTCTAATGCTTTTCCTCTTCCTTGGACTTCCTTCTTTCATCTTCCTCCACTTGTTCAGTGAAATGGACTTCTTATCTATTCTTCCTGTTATTGCCCTTCAACTTAGGAAAAAATTTCATGTAGTGCTCATAGAATTGAATCTTAGCTATGTTCTTCTTTCCTTTCGACAAATGTTTGAATACTTTTTCCTTCAACCTATCTTCTTCTATCTTGCATAGAAATCATAGGTTGTTGAATGGGATAACCTTCTTATCCTCATAGCCATTGTTACCTTGTTCATCAGTTAGCTCATTTAGAACAATGAGGATTATCTCTCCCAGATCTTGGAATTTATATCTTATGAGGATAACCCTTTATCTTGGATTTCGTCTCAAGAAAGGATGAGGATGTGGAAGCATTGTTTGTACTATTTTTGTTATCCAACCAGATTGGATACATGAAGCAAGGGATGAATGGAAAAAGGATGAAGAAGTGTGCCCACTCATTCAAAAGTTGCAAAGATCCCAATTCAAACAATATTGCCAGAACTTGAAGAGGAAGGAAAAATCATATTGGAACCTGGAGCAATCACAAAAACAAGAACCGACAGCTATGAAATCGATCAATTTTAGAGTATCTCATCAAGTGGAAGAACTTACCTGCTGAAGATTCCAATTGGGAGGAAAAGAATTTTATACATAAGCATCAAGAACTACTCAAGCGTTGAGGACAACACTTTTTGAAGGAGAGGGGCATGTTAGGTCGTTATACTACTAGTATAACCCCTTATTGTTATTAGTACAACCCCCTTGTTATATTGTTGCACCCATGTAGTCCCCATATTGTTACTTTTGTGCCCCATAGAAGCCCACTAGTGTTGTTATTGTGCCCTTACATTATTATTGTTATGTCAGCTCTGATTATATTATGACCCCTTAGACTCCTATATATAGAAAGGAGGTCTTGTCATTAGTATCATCGAAGAATTGTTCATTTGCGTAATGTAAAGGAGGTTGCCCCCTCGAAGAGTCTTATTTCTAAGGCGTTGATCTATCTTTTCTATCTTTTTGTGAGCTGGTTTCATAACATTTGGTATCAGAGCTTTGGATTCTAGGGTTTCACTGCTCCAAATAGGTCATAATGGAATTTTCGCTATAACTTTTTTCTGCGACGTTTCAGAAGCGGAAAACAAAACCCATTTGAAACAAAATTGTGTTGAACCTCAGGTCTGAATTTCAGAGCTTTTCGCGCTAAATTTACGGAGATATGATCTGAGGAACTTAGGGTTTTTGCAAGCTCCAAAATTTAAGCTAAAATAGGTCATCGTGGGATTTTCGCTATAACTTTGTCGCTACGAATTTTCAGAAGCTAAAACAAAAACCCATTTGAGACAAAATCAGTCTGAACCTTAGCTCCAAATTTCAGATCCTGTCTTGCTACATTTTCAGAGATATAAGCTGAGGAAGTTAGGGTTTTTGCAGACCCCCGAATTACATTCCAAATAGGTCACCGTGGGAAAATCGTCATAACTATCTCTTTGAGCATCATATTGAAATTTTGTAAGAAGTTACAGAAAGAGGACGGACTATAATTTTTTGTGCATAGTTTTTAGATCCGAAGGTCAAAACAGTGACACGTGGCACACCGTACAAGTTCTCTCTACTGAAACATTATATAATCAAGTCATCTTAGGAGATTGGGCATAACTCTTTCTTGGAGAATAAAATTCTGATCAAACTTGTGGGGTTAGAAAGAGGACTCAAAGGGCTACTGCAGGAGATAATTTCAAAACTTTGATATCTGAAAGTACAGAGTTACAATCATTTCAAGATCGAGCTCGTGAAATCAAGAAAAGGCGATATGAGGAAGTTTGATGGAAAGGATACAGTAAATTGGATACTACAGATGGAGCAATATTTTGATCTACATGTTGTACCATTGTTACAAAAGGTAGGTATTGCATCTTCATATTTAGAACCAGATCAATTTTTATGGTATAAAGGGCTTTGTTCTCGTAAACAACTTGTTACGTGGTCAATTTTCATAGAGGAAATGATAGCACATTATGAGGATACAAAGAGCAACACCACAACAATTGGAAGAAAAAAGAGAAAAAAGACTTTGTTACAAAGTGGAAAGAAAAATTATGGCAACAAGGAAGTCTACCCCTCACAATTATAAATATGGAAGTGTTGTTTCTCCTAGCCTTCCACAACCTACAAGGGTGACACCACAAAAATTGGAAAAAAAAAAAAGAGAAAAAGGGCTTTGTTACAATTGTGATAGCAAATGCACTAAATGTCATAAGTGTGTTGAGAAGAAATTATTTTACATAGATTATGAATAGGAGGAATAAAAGGATCAAGAAACATCGAAAGAAGAGGATATACACCAGGAACCAACCCTAGAGAAAGAAGAAATGAATCCAACCATATCTTGTAAAGCATTGGCAAGAATTACCACTCCTCAAACTCTCAAGATAGTAGGACATATCAAGAAAAAAAAGGTTCAAGAAGTAAAAGATCACATCGAGAAAGAAGAAATGAATCCAACCATATCTTGTAATGCATTGGCCGGAATTACCACTCCTCAAACTATCAAGATAGAAGGACATATCAAGAAGAAAAATGTTCAAGAAGTGAAATATCACATTGAGCATCAAGAAATGAATCTGGCCATATCTTGTAAAGCATTAGAATAAATTACCACTCCTCAAACTCTAAATATAGAAGGACATATCAAGAAGAAAAAGGTTCAAGCAGTGAAAGATTACATCGAGCATCAACAACAAGTTCTCCAACTTTTAAAGGATAACGCCACTTTGGTGCATAATCAAATGAAACAAGCGGTAGATCAACATCGCAGTGAAGAATGTTTTGTTGTAGGTGATTAGGTATTTTTACGGCTACATCTCAAGCAAGCTATTTATGAGAAGGAAATCTTGGCAATACTACATGCACTTAAGAAATGGTGACCTTACCCAATGGGAAGACATTTCAAGGTAAAAATGGATCATGAAAGTCTTAAATACTTTTTAGAACAAATATTATCTTTAGAAGAACAGAAAAAATGGGTCACAAATATGTTGGGTTATGACTTTGACATCATCTATAGAAAAGGGAAGTAAAATTTTGTTGCAGATGCACTCTCAAGAAATGATGAGGATGTGGAAGCATTGTTTTGTGCTATTTCTATTATCCAACCGGATTGGATACACGAAGCAAGGGATGAATGGAAAAAGGATGAAGAAGTGTGGCCACTCATTCAAAAGTTTCAGAAGATCCCAATTCAAACAATATTGCCAGAACTTGAAGAGAAAGGAAAAATCATATTGGAACCTAGAGCAATCACAGCAACAAGAATTGATAGCTACGAAATCGATCAATTTCAGAGTATCTCATCAAGTGGAAGAACTTACCCGCTGAAGATTCCAATTGGGAGGACAATAATTTTATACATAAGCATCATGAACTACTCAAGCGTTGAGGACAACACTTTTTGAAGGAGAGGGGCATGTTAGGTCCCTATACTACTAGTGTAACCCCTTATTGTTATTAGTACAACCCCATTGTTATATTGTTGTACCCATGTAGTCCCCATATTGTTACTATTGTGCCCCATAGAAGCCCACTATTGTTGTTATTGTGCCCTTACATTATTATTGTTATGTCGGCTCTGATTATATTATGACCCCTTAGACTCCTATATATCGAAAGGAGGTCTTGTCATTTGTATCATCGAAGAATTGTTCATTTGTGTAATGTAAAGGAGGTTTCCCCCTCGAAGAGGCTTATTTATAAGGCGTTGATCTATCTTTTCTATCTTTTTGTGAGTTGGTTTCATAACAGTAGCATTGATACCTTTACCCAGAGATATAAACTTCTCATTGTCAGTGTCTACCCAAAATTACAGAGAGACATATCCGAACTTCTTACGTTGTGGAGATCTGAAATTTATCCTAAACAAACCCTCATTGTTTTATATGTGTAGTATAAACTGTGTACTGTGATATGACATCTGAAACTATCCATCAAAAGTAGAGATCCGAACTGTTGGGTGACTATACTAGAAGTATGAACTTATCACTATCCTCTCCATCCAAAAATATCTGAGTTGTTGACTATAGCTATCATCGAAAATCTCAAAGGAATCTGAATTCTGAACTATGTTATATGCAAAGTGTCTACACGCCTATCTATATATATATATATTGGTTTTCCCATCAATATAAGACGATTTATACATATGAATAGATGTGTATCCATTGCTTGAAGCCGACATGAGATCTTTACTTCAACTTGAAGTCGACATGAGGAAGAGAGCAAGTGCTTGTCGTTCGAGGGCTTTGTAGACTTATATACATTTCATACATATGCTCAAGAAGATATTCTTTATACATGACATTGACCTTTTACAAATCCTAAGGCTCTCAACGGGAGCCATCTAAAATAAACCTCTGGCTCATGAAACCCATGAAACAAGGCATTACAATAATAATTTTATTCTCTTCATTTCATCATTTACAAATATCATAATTACATGTCATTATGAAGACCGAACCTAGTTACATTTTACAACACTCTTTATTCTCTCTTATTTTCTATTTTTCTTCTAATACTATTCCTTTCCTTTCTAGTGCCTTCTTCCTATTCTATTATTTATTCTATTTTGTTTTATGTTTTATTTTTTATGTTTAATTCTTTCTTATTTTATTTCTTTCATCTTATTCTTCATTGATTTTTTCTCTTTATTTTGTTATGTTGGCCTCCCCTCTTTCTCCCTTGATTTTTAATTTGTATTGATTTGTTTCATTTTTCCTTTATGTCCTTCTCTCAACATCATATCCTGATGATTAGTCATGTTTGAGACTCCAAATGGAGATATAAAAATGACTATTGTGGATAATTCTTTGAATCCTCACCCACTAAAACCCTACCATAGAAGTCTTCAAACAGAAAATGATACGTTAAAACAATCCAATGATAATAAACTTACAAGCTTAATGATAGATAATTGTGAAATTAACAGAAAATTGAAAGAAAAAAATGGTGAATCTCCCTAGGGTTTCACCAAAAGTCTCTAAATTGAAGCATAAACATGATTAAGCGCTAATGAGATGAATTCCATTATTAGGTTGTGCTAAATAATCTTATAAACGATATATAAATAAAATAAATTATAGAGTACGGTTAGAATGCATCTTTCAAAGTTAAACCCTAAATTTAAGGGTTTCACCAAATCTGATTTTCAATGTTGTAATTTAAATTTAGAATTAGTAAGCATATTAAACCAACCCATAGAAGGTCAAATAAAACCTTTTAGCACAAATACATAGTGTCATTTTTGACTTGTTAGTTAACAATTAAGCACAAACCCTTGGAAAATATGTCTAGAAAATGAAATAACACGTTAGATTCCTCTAGTTTTCTCTTCAGATACCCTTGGTCCAGTTTAGAGTTGGTCTCATAGATTAGGGATAGAGACTAGCCACTAGATTAGCCACTCAGAAAAGATCTAATAGTTGTGCTATCTCCATGAGATATAGACTAAGGAATACTTCAACTTCCATTTCCCAAGTTATTGTGAGATCCAAGGATGGTTCCACTATCTTTCTACAAGATAAAAGAACTTGAATGATTCTTTACGTACCCCAACCAAAGATGCCTAGCCTTATACATGCAAGAGGATATTTGTCTCCATGCTTCCATCTCATCAACCACATCCACTCCAGAGGTCAACTTCTACTCAAAAAATTAATTATTTTTACAATGATTCCAAGTCAGGTCATCAAGCGACAAATAGAGATAAATGATTCTAGATCAGTGAGGACATGGGGCTTTATTCCCATCTCTGTGAGATCCCAATGTTGCCACCAGACTATACCTCTTTCCAACAAACAATACAGTTTCTGTTCGAAATCTTCTAGACCCCGGCAATGGGTGCTTCCTTCCAAACAATTGCAAAATATTCACTCAAGCTCCTTGCCCCACTATTCTTCTAGTTAACATCTATGCTCAGTTTTCTCCATTCGACCTCGGATGTTAGAAGAGAGAGCCCTAGTGGTCTAGGATCGCATTTTATATTTGGTAACAAAGGCTAATGAGTCATTCATCTTATACATATTTCACCTTATTTGGCTCTTCATTCTTTAGAGTTGGCCTTCTAGGGTTTTAGATTAGAATGTTCTTTCACTTTTTCGGTTTTGTCTTATATAGGATCCATTTTAGCATTCCTAGTTTGTATTTACATCATTGTACCTAACACAAGGACATCAACCTAATTTTGCGGTCATCCATTGGACATTAATACATTTATCTTATCTTATCTAGACAATGGATACATATTGTTATTTGATTTTTTATGATTTTTTATATTTTCATCTTTCTAGAACAAGAAAGAAAAAATTGTGTTTTTTGAGTTTTTGGTTGGTTGTTGGGAGTAGACTTAGCCCCTTGTCTCCACTTAGGGCTTATGCGGTTGAGAAAAAATCCCCTCTAAGATTTGGTTATTTGAAGCTTATGGATTATAACACAAAACTAGAGCTTAGAGACCAAATAGTCCCTTTTCTAATACAAATAATTTATGAAAACCAAGGCCCTACAAAAAGGGTTTCTTCAAGGGAAAGCCTTCACCAACATGAGAAACAATGAATTGAAATAGAATATTTAAAACTCTTGCCAAGGAATATAAAATTAATCAAGACAAGGGAGTGAGCACTTACTAATCCAATTAAGGAGAATGAAAGAAATGCAAACCCTTTGTTGGGAATCACGATTTCCTTTAGACCAAAGCCCACAGGTGTTAGTCAACAATCGCATCGCCAGAGATAAGGATCCATGAGAGGCAGTTATTCCATGTTGCAAAACACACGGGGAGTGTTGGTTTATCCAATGTCCAACAATCTCCCCCCCAATGCGAGTCGGGTGTGTATCGAACTCGTGACCTCCACTCTGATACCAATTGTTGGAAATACTGAGAAGGGGGGTGAATTAATATTTCTTTTCAATTGTTGCTTTTACCATTTAGACCAATTATAATTATAACACAAAATGAACAATGATAGAATAAATAATTGTATTAATCATATATATTGAGTACAATAATATTGTAGGGCTCCAACCCTACGTGAAGACACCAATATTCAATCTCCCAAGCTCCAACTTGTATTATGTCAAGCATCGACTTGGACTTCCCAAGGCTCCAACCTTGTTAATTTGAGGCACCAACCTCTAGGGATCCAACCCTATCTTTGGTACATGCTTCAACCTAATCTCTTGAGGACTCCTATCCTCTAGGGCTCCAACTCCTTCTTCCAAGGCACCAACCTTGTCTCTATGAGGCTCCAACCTCTAGCTTCAATTTTCAAGATAAATTTAATGATTCTTCACAGCGCCCAATGTCTTCTTTAATGAGCCTTGTCAATCTCTTCAGCAATGTCTTCTCCAAATCACTTCATCAATGACAAAATTGTCTTCTTAGAAGGTGTCACCACTATTCTTCATGTCACCCAAACACTTTCTCCAAGATCACCTCATGATGACTTCAGTGCATCATGGTCTCTAAGGTTGTCTTCAATATCAGCTCAGGTTTCTCAACAAGATGTCTTCAATGGTTCTTCAATACTTCTTTAAGGTCTCCAAAGAAAAGCTTCCAAGAAGTTTCACAACTTTAAAATATTCTCTACACGAGGTCTTCATTCATCCAAGTTTCTCACAAGACTTCAAGTCTCCTACAACAGGAAATTCCAACAACTTCTACAAGAAGTTTCCAAGACTGCTCCTTAATTATGCTATCAAAAGAATCACTATGCTGCTCCAAAAGGTGTCCATTAGTCTTCTCTAAAGATGTCAGTGGGCTACTCCAAAAAATGTCATTAGGCTGCTCAAAAGAAATGATTACAAGACTGCTTCAAAATATGTCACGGGGCTGCTCCAAAATGTCTTCTTCAACATGCCTGCAAAAGAGTAAACAACTCCTCTAGATTTTCTCTCCTATACTAAAATTTTTTCTCCAACATTGTCCTCAAATCTTCTCTGATACTAACCTTTAGTCTAATCCAAAACACCTCCAAGATTTTCTCAAAGGTTGCTACAAAAGTCTACTAATAGTTGTCCCCAAGAACTGCTTCAGAATCACTTCAAGAGTTGCTCAAGAAGTCTTCTCAGAAGCACAAACTGACTTGTCACTTCACACAAGTCTAGATTTGTCACAAATCCTCTGTCACAGGACCAAGCACTATAGATGGCACATGTCCGAAATTTTAGGAACATGTCTAAACCACAAGTCTAAGCTAAGATGAGTGCTTTTTGTATCCTAGTTTGATTCCTTCTTTACTTGATCCAAAATAGAAATGAAAATGCTCTTCAAACTGTGCATCTATCTTCTGCCTCAATCCCGAAAATGTTCTCTAAAATTTGCACCGAATTGATGATGAAAATGGAGTGTTGGACGTCATATTTATACAGGTTTTGACTTATGAAGAATAGACACGTTTGTTGGGTGAAGAGGTATGAGCCTCCACAAGTCGGCTCACCAGAAGTATTGATTTTCTTAACTTAAAAAATCAATTTCTCCCAATCTAGAAGGAGTTAGAAGACAAATAATAGCTCATTGGAAAGAGGAAGAAATCCTATACAAGATAGTAAAGGAATCATTGTAAAATGATGTCTTTAAAATGTCAAAAATGGTCATTTTCCTTATTACTATTTGGAATTTTTAGTACAATCCTTGGGGTTATTTGGATTTTTCATGTATAAGGCCAATGGGACTAGAATGAGGGCTAGGTTAATTTTATTAGGACTTCAAGAGTGGTCTCCAACCATCATTCATATCATCAACTCTATATCATCAATTTTGTCATTATTCATGTCATCATCAATTGTTTCATCATATGGTTTCCAACAATAATCCATCATCAAGTGTGTCATCATTCATGTCATCATCTTGTTAAATGTCTAGGATGGAGTTTAGGGCTTTTTCATCAAGAGCAAGGATATCATATTAGGGCTTCTTCATTAGGGATTCAAGTGACCTTGATTCATAATATACATGAGGTTATGGCATCTTCATACTCTGACAACAAGGTTAGTTCTAGGGCTTGCATCACTAGGGTATTATGATTAATGGGCATCTAGGGCAACATCATGCATGACAAGAATTTGCCATCACAAACAATGTCATATTTTAAGCAATGAAAACCTTGACCAACAGTCTCCCCTTTTTTCATTGATGGAAATACTCTTGTTCTTCAACATTCTCTCCCACTTTGACATCAATGGAAAACGGGGTGCCCAAGTACTCCCCTTATCAATTTGCTTCTTGGTATGTTGCTCCCATCGTCTTTTCTTAATCAATGATAATTCTCCATGATAGATATGTTTCTCCCCCTAATCCTTTGCATGCTTTCATATAGATGGATGAGGTAGATGATCAACCAACTCCCCCTTCCTACATGAACTCCTCTAGCTCAAGAAAGATTGCTTTCCTTGTGATCAAGTGGCATACATCTTCAAAAATGGTCTATTGGATTAGTAAATGATTATGTTCTTCAATGGAGTTTCTCCCGAGAGATCATCTATCAAAAGATGATTGTCCATGTGTGACTCATCAAGGGCTCTAGATAGCTTTTGCAAGAGTACTCAAAAATCACAAGCTCCCCATAACAGTATGCATGGTCTCCTTTTTGATAGAATCTCATCATCAAAACACTTGGAATATCACATCTACCAAGGATGTACTCATTAGATCAACAACATGAGTCGATGTCTTGAGTGTTCAAGATACTTTTGGATCCAATTTTCTTTCTTCTCCAAACTTGTGTGACCTTCTTCTCTTGTTTAGTATTCATCCTCGGTTAGGGACACAATTCAAATTACAATTATGAGCCATATGACCAATATTATGACATTTGTGGCATTCAGTTTTTTACATAAATGACGAAGCATAATTTCCTCCTGCAAAATTGCTTCTAGGAAACTGATGTGAGCAATTATATTTTCCCAAGTGATATGCCCTACAATCCTTTTCCATGTGCCCAAAAATTGTACAAGAATAGCAATAACCAAAAAATATACTTTGGTACCTGAAGGATGGAGATTGCATTGATGTACTTTTGAATTCATTATGTCTTGGGATCCTTTGATGATATTCATTGACTCTTGTATCCTTAACACCATCTGCATATCTTCTTGGAGGAGGGTTTCTTCCAATGTCATCTTGACTCTTCTCCTTTCTTTTGTTGGAACTGTGGGCATCAATATTCCTTCCAGGCTTCTCCACATACTTGTTGTTTGAAGCATTAGGGTTTGCATCATTTTTGTTTGAGGTTCACCTGCATAACCAAGACCTGATTTATCAAGAGGAGATCTTTGATTACTTAAGATGTCATCTAGGGTTTGAGAGCTCTTTATACTCTTGTTCAGATGATCAACTTATTTTCTTAGGAGATTAATTTCTTCTTTCATCATCTTGCATTCTTCATCCTTCTTTGCTAGATGATTCTCCATTTCTTTCTTCATCTTGGTTGTTTCACATGGTTGGGCCTTAAGTGAGGTGATTTCAGTTTTTAATTTGGTGATGTCTTCATCCTTTTCTTCTAGTTGGCATGTCATCGAATTTCTTTCTTTTTTTGTTTCATCGATTTGTCCTTCTAGGAGGGTCAAAACTTCCATCACCTTTTCAGCTCCTTGTGCTTTTTTCTTTGCTTCTTCTAATTTAGATTTAAGGGAGGAGACCTCTTCTTTGTATTGACCAATTTTTCTTTCAAGTTTGTTCAAGTCTTCATGTCTTTGTTCAGGATGGCTTGACAAAGTGTCTTCCCTCTTCTTTGATTTATCCAATTGGTTTGTCATGGATATGACTTCTTCATGATGCCTTTTCTTGTTTTGATGAAATTCCTCCGTAAGCTTGATGAGCTCCTCATCTCTTTCTTCTACTAGAAGCTTGAAAATTTCAACTTCCTTCCTTGTCTTTTCAAGGTCATGGTCACCATCTTGTGCTTTATTCTTGAGCTCCTCATTTTCCTTTTTCAAATTTTTTATCTCTTCTAGGGCAGCTACAAGTTTTGTCATGATATTTTCTTTGAAGTCTTCTTTATTTTCTTCGTCTTCTAGGTCTTCTTTGGCCTTGATATCTTCACTCTTGTTTTCAGCTTCCTTAATGGGTTCTTGATTTCCTTCTCAGTTTCCATCATATTCTTGACTAGCAGTCATGGTCAATGCTCCTTTTGAGTGAAGATCATGAAGTTTGTCCCACATATCTTTTGTTGATGAACATTTTTCCACTTTGGCCTTTATAGGATCCGGTAGCCCATTCAAGATTGCCTTCATCGCTCTTTTATTATACTCGGATTCTCCTTCCATCATGCTTTCAATAATCACTGGTTCCCATACTTCAATGCCTTGAGCCATTAATAAATTCCTCATTCTCATCTTCCATATATCAAAGTTTCCATTTAACAATGGAACTTTCCCAATTTGATTGTCTTTAGTTTTCACAGATGAGGAAGAGATGTCTTTAGAAGGATTGTAGGCTTTCTTCCTTGCTTTTCCATTTGTGTTCTAAGGAGAAACCTTCAATATGTTAGGCTTTGAGTGAAGGTAATGCCTCTGATACTACTTGTTGGGAATCGTGATTGTCGTTAGACCAAAACCTACAAGTGTTACTCAACGATTGCATTGCCATAAATAAGGATCCATGAGATGCAGTTAGTCCATGTCGCAAAACACATGGGGAGCATTGGTTTATCCAATTTCCAACACCCTTGACATTCTCCTTAAAATTAACAAATTTTCTCTTCAACATATCAATCTTGCTAGCTAGTAGAAGTCTTGACCATTCATAATAATATCTTCAATGAACCAACAAAGAGAGAGTTTGAAGAATTAATACAAAAACTCCAAGAAAATATCTTCTTAATGGCTTATGAAAATGATCTACAACACCTTGGAATGAGAGGAGACCTTTAATTATAGATGTTGGACACCTAATCCTCTAAGGGTTGGTGTGGAAGCTGAATAGACTAAGGAAGTCCAAGAGACCTTGGGATGTGGAACCCAACGGTCACACGAATGTACTATAAATGTATATCATTTTCAAATAATAGACGTACTCTCCTGCTTATCTTTCCTATTTTGTCTCTGCCATGTGTGTGTTTACATGGTATCAGAGCTACAGGTGTATTCCTGCCCTGCATAATTACTGTGAGCCTAATTTTACATATATGTTGGTCTGCCATTTTCCAACTCGTCAGAACTGTCCTTCTCAGCTCTGTACCCAGGTGCTCTGCCATCTTTTCATGTCAGAACAACTACCAAGAGCGTTTATTTTTCTGGATGAGAAACTACCTTCTGTAGTCTATAAATTTCCTTGTAAAGAACTATCGTTCTTATTTTTGGATTGAATTTGTCTTAGACTGAATTTGGATTTGCCACCTATTTAACGTGATTAGTCGTTTGTTGCATCTCTGGCTTGACCATTTACTATTTTTCTATTCGCTTGTCATGAGTATTCTCGGGCGTTACCCTACTGTCGCTCAATAGGGACGATACAGATTCCCTATCCCATCACCATTCCTTACCGTGTACTCTCCTTACCTCGACTCAGCATTACCTACAATCCCAATTGTCACTTCCACCTCCCTCGACAACTTTGTTGCATCAACACCACTATTTCTATGCTTGAACGACCTTGAACATGCGATTCCATTCCAAAGGCGACAGCGTGATATGATCTCCAGGTAGCAGAGTCATTACAAGAAAATGGAGTCGCAACTGTATGGTAGATAACGACCTGCTCCTGATATATTCACAAGTAAAGTTGCAAAAATCGTTGGATACCTCTCGGTTTTGAACGTTGCTCGACACGCATGTTATATTCCATGACCTCCTCCATACACAGTGAGCTCCCATTACCTCCCTTCACCTGCATAATATATCCTGCCCACCGGGCTACCATACACAGTCCATACCTCGGCCCTTGACATATGTGAATCTGCTCCCCACACACTTCTAGCATTTGGAACAATTATGTCCTTCATTACCACAAGTTAACGTAGTTGGTAGAAATAGTATAACGTTGTCCATATTTCAAGTGTCATTGTCTATCTTCATATACATAGAACACTGATATACATTATATTGTTTCAAAATTTCATTGTCTTTGAATTATAGTATAATGTTGCTTCAAACTATTGGTATTGTTTCAACTATGTTTCCCTTTTGGTATCATAATATGTTGTTGTCATAATTCGCTCGGTTCATGATACCGACCTCCTCCCATAGCGTGTGTGCCTCTCCATCGTAATAACATTGTCTGGCATAGTATCACCCCATATACACCCTTCCACCTGCATTCAGAGTGTTGACTGTCACCTCCAGTCCCATATGTGTTAATAGCTCCAATACCACACATAGTCCCTCCGCATCCACTCCTCTCCCACTACTCCGGTCCCTCGGCATACAACATGTCTAGTTTGAAGAGAGTGGGAGACAGATTGAAAGCTTGAATCACAGATGCAAAATAAATCTCTAGCTATCCACCTCATAATCGAATGGACAGTTGTGATTCCTTGTGTGGAGACTGTCAACAGAAGATATTCTAAGGACTCTGCATGATTTGAACCGCAGGTCCGACTTGCCAAATTGCTTAACAAGACTTTCCAAGAAGCATTATGACAATGTATGGAAGGTGGAGCATTATAACAGCCTCCATGGTGGTTGGACCCTCGGTATTCAGCTTCGGATAAACAATCCGCTGCATTTCTCCAACAGTTGTTATGACTTTGCCTGTGTAATCAGATTGAAGAAGTTGTTGCCTCTGGTCGTCTTATTTATTCATCATTGCAATCTTGTTGTCGAATTAGGGCTTAAGAATTCACAAAGGATACAAAATCGAAGAACAATCCACAGAAAATCAGTCTATGTCGATCAAAATACCTGTTATCGTATTACTCTAAGCGTCCAGTCATACTGTCAATTTGGCATTCAAAATGCCTTTCTTTAGATAATTATTCCCACGTACTTCAAATAATTAATTTCAATACTTTCATTTCTATAATTCGGAAGGAAGATAATCAACAAGGGTATTGCCTTTTCAATAGCCAGTTCCTTGGTCGTATCATTTTTGTGCTTATCGACTTTCCTTGCGTCTCAAACAATTGGAGGGCTGAGTAACAAGAGTAATTGGCAGTGATATTGTTTGGAGTCTTTATTGTCTTTATTGATATTGTTTTGAGATCCTCGCAGAGCAGAGCTAGAATTATTTTAAAGGTTTTGAAAGCTCTACAAGGAGCATATTTAGACAAAGATATTTGTTGGACAAGAAAGTCATTTCGCAAAAGGGAGTAAAATTTCGCTGAAGACTTATGGTTCCAATTGGTGAAATATTAGAGTTACTGGACAATCTAATACTCTCTACTATGGATAATACAATCAAAATCAGCAAGGATTTTCTCACCGATATTCACAGTTGTTTACAAGATGTACATGACAAGATTGAATTTTTGCAGCTTGAATCTCAACTACAGCAAGCAGAATTACAACAATGGAGTCGTCATTCTGAACCTGTTTCTGTTCAGAACAATGAAACAGACTCCCATATACAGCAAGTAAATAATGTTGCAAATTCATATTCAGTGCCTAATGCAACAACAGATTTGCATGCAAAAGCAGAAATTCAACCTACACTTCCCAAGTTGGTCATCAGACCTTGGGAAAAGCTTGTCCACAACAAGCACAGCACTGGTCTTGGATATGAAAAGGACGTGTCCTTTCATATTCCAGATTACTCAAAGCCCATCCAGTTTCAGAGTGTTGGATTCCTTCATGATAGTTCACCTTCAGCTATTCCAGATTCTACTCCTCTTCCACAGCAACAACAACAAATTGTGAAATGCCAACACTGTGACCGAGTTGTCCATATGAAATATCATTGTTTTTATCTTCATCCATGTAAGCATTGTCATAAAACCAGTGATTCTTCAAACAGATGCTTCATAAACAAGTCTCCTGTAAGAATAAAGATTCATCTTGGATGGATCGCTTCTTAGCAATGGGCATCAACAGCCAAGAAAATATTCCAGTCATATGTCAGAACTTGTTCTAGAGTATTGAACATTCTTGCAGTTGATTTTTCTCCATCATCTCACCTTGTATCTGACAAGGGGGGAAATGATGGTCATCTACAAGCTTCAAAGACACATCAAGAGAACCTGAGCCACAACCTGTCATACCAGATTCAGAGTTGTAGGCAAAGACAAAGATGCCCCTGAGCATGCCTTCAGTCGGTGATACCTCTTCAAAGAATTGGGGACACTTCCTCTAGCAGAAGACTTCAGCGTCTTGCTAGTTTCGGAAGAGTTCTAGGAATTTCAGTTTCGGAAGAGTTCTAGGAATTTCATTAAGAATTCCAAAGTTGTTGGTCATCCTTAAACCATCACAGGTTGAGACCTCCCTTTTCAGGTTGAGGTTCTCCCTTTTATGCGGGGTGAGACCTTCCTTTATTGGTTGAAGGTTTCCCTCTTCAAAACATCAGGAGCACTTCCTCTAGCAGAAGACCTGAGCTTCATGCTAGAGTTGGAAGAGTTCTGGGAACTGCACTAAGCATTCCAATTTTGGTGGTCATCCTTAAACCACCTCCCTTTATACCAACATTTCAGAGAGCACATTCAGCCTAGTGTTGCCATGCATTTTTGCACATTTTGTATTACAACTCTCCTCTTGGACTCATACATAACCCTTCGGATTAAGGGGGGAATGTTGGACACCTAATCCTCTAAGGGTTGGTGTGGAAGCCAAATAGACTAAGGAAGTCCAAGATACCTTGGGATGTGGAACCCAACGGTCACACGAATGTACTATAAATGTATATTATTGTCAAATAATAGACGTGCTTTCCTGCTTATCTTTCCTATTTTATCTCTTCCATGTGTGTGTTTAACAATAGATGAGGCTTGTAACTCCTCATTATTTATTCCTCAAAACTAGATTAAAACATAAAGTGACTTGTCATTCACACAAATAAGGAGTAAGTCAAGAAAAAGATACGATGTGTACAAAATCTTCATAAAAGAAGTGATATCACCCTTAGAAGGGGAGAAACCAGTATTAGAGGCTCAATGTTCTCCTTAAAATGCATTGGAGAAGGATCATAATGAGGTAAGTGTTGAAAAATCTAGGGCATCAAGATAGATGATTTATCTCCTCATGATAATTGCTTGTGATAGTATTTTTACTTCTTGATTATGACCTTCTCTTCTTGAATTATTATTGTTTTCTTTTCATCAAGACAATTACCAAATCATGAATAATAAACAGACAAGGGACACAATATATAGGCTTTTCAACCAAGGCCAAAACCTCTCACTCTTTGAGAGGAAAACCCAAATGAAATTCTTCTTATAGATCTTCAATTGACAAATACCAAGACCATGACAAACACTCTTGACATGAGTCCTCCCAAGACCAAGTCACTAGCCTCCTCTTCAACGTTGCTCTTCTTCCTCCTCTTCTCGGCTTCCTTTGGATTCTCGGCCTCTTCTTGTATGTGTTAGCACTCTGTAGTTTTCCTACGTTGAAAAAGGAAACTGCAGAGGTAACCACAAACCACTTTAAAGTTGTGATCTAGCCCTTCCAGCTTCAGAGAGGGCTCTCTCTGTATGATTTAATTTATGCTTTATATCTTATGCTAGGTATGAAAGGAAAATGTAGATTTTTAAAGTTTTGGTTGTAAAATAGAAGATAAGTCCATTGGGTGTGGAGTAAAAAGGTTTTCAATGATCAATTAGATAAACAAAGGAGTAGAAAACGGGACGAGGTAGGAAAACTCCTTGATCTCGTAGAGTTGTTGTGGTGTGAATGCGATGAATGAGAATTAAGTTCGATTAAATATAGAGCATACACTGGTGAATTCTATACTTAATATCATAAAGAAAACATCGATATTGTTTAACAAGCCATAGCAGAGTACTGAAAGTAAATTCGACCCTTAATCTTCTTGTAAACAATTTAGGAAGAAAACCATTCATGTGAAACTTGAAAGGAAACATATTTACAAAGAGGGAAACATCACCATTTGCTTGACACAAGAATCCTAAAATGACACTACCTCTATATTACTGAATTGATTACTTCAAATATATTCCACTACCTACAATTACAGAAAAATCTTTTCTTCTTGCATAATCAAACCCCTACCAAGTCTTATTACAAAATATTAATTGACTTTCTATTGAACTAACTTCGGATTCCAAAAATGAATTGATTACAAAATAATATCTAACAAAATTATAGATATTTCTGAAACAAAACTAAATAATAGGAATTCTGGACAAATTCGACTTTTCTGTTGAATCTTTGAAGGAAATTTGTTGCTGACTATAGCTATTTATGGCTCCTTCTGTTTGTCTTGTTGCAAAAATTGTAGGTTTTATGTTTGTGCTCATTCGACCAACTCCAATAATTGGTCCCATCGCTATTCACCTGGGATAGAAAAATTTACCATGTTTCGGAATCTTTCAACTACTTCTGTGTAGGCCTTCCAAGAAAGTTTCTCCACTGATAGCTCCTTTTTCCTTTTCAAATTTAGATGCATTTTCAGCTATGTTGCATAATTGATCCTGGTCATTTTCTAATGGAATCAATTTTCCATTAGAATTTCTTAGAGTTTGAAGTCCTTCCCCCTGCAACAAAGAAAATTTTCTATTAAATCTTTTGACTTGTAGCTCCAATTCTTTGCACTTATTTTCTAATTGCACCATAAGATTTTTTTTAGTCAATACTCTTTTAACTTCCATTATTGTCTCTGTCCTATCTTGAATATTGAGCTCTCCAAGCTCATCTTTAGTTTTGGAATTCAACATTTTTATTATCACGTGTGCTTCTGCTAGTCTATGCTCAATTTCAACTTTTGTCTGCTCAATAATTGCCTTAACATTTTGCACCGGCTCTTCTTGTTCAAAAATAATTTGAATAGAAGGCCACAATTCTGTAACATTTGCATTGATATTGTGGCATGTTGTGTTCCTCTTTTGTTAACATCTGAATTATGAGGGATTGGTCCTCATACTTTTGAATCTGCTGAATTAATTTAAAATTGTTTTGTACCTGTACCAAGTATGAATTGTCAGTCTTAATTTTTCTCTCTTCCATCTTGGTCAGTGTTGCCATTAATTTTGCATTTTATTTATTGGTTAATGAGAGTTCTCCTAGAGCTTGAAGTAATCTCTCAGAGGAATCTGAGGTGGATGCTTGGGTTGTTGGTTGCTGGCAGTTGGTTGTGTTGAAGTACCTGTTGTTGCTGATGTACGTGTTGTTGTCCACTGCTCTTTCTCTTTCAATAATGATTCCATGTCTATCTCCATCCTTTGAATCTGAACACTTTGTTCAACAATTAACTTGAACAGAGTCTCTTTCTCAATTTCTAAATTTGTGATTTCCATGGCCTGAGTGTAGGTTTTAACCCTGTACAGAAATTACCTGCATACGAATTCTTAAACAAAGAAAATAAACAATGCGAGAGCATAACCCATAAAACACATATGCACAGAGATTTTTCCCTGGATCCCAAAATCGGGACTACCAGCTTGATTTTTGATTATGTTCCTTTCAATGTTACAATACATATTTATACATGCCGAAGCATCCAATACCATGGACCGAAAACCATCGCGTCCAATACCATGGACCGAAAACTATCGCGTCCAAAAAACATGTGCGAAAATCATGCACAAAACCATAGGTGGGTCCGCCCAACCTAACATATGGTCCAAAACCAAAATTTTCCGGGGCGCTGCCCCGGACCCCATAAAGTGGGGTTACGGGTGCCCTTCAAACCCCTTATTAACTACGTGGAAAGAATATAACACAACCCAACAATCTCCCACTTGTTGTTTTCTTTCCACATGGGGCCACAGGAGAGCTTAGTCATTTTTTCAGCCCTGAGATTCCCATTGCTTCTCTACACCAAGAGAACTTCTCAGAGCTCACAGATTTTGTCAATGCATCTGCAGTATTCTTCAAAGTGTCCACTTTTACCAGCAACACCTTTCTGTCTTCTATCATATCCCTCACAAAGTGATACTGAACATCAATGTGCTTTGTCTTTGAATGATAAGCAGGGTTCTTTGCCAAGAAAATTGCACTTTGGCTGTCACAGTGTATTCTTATAGCTCCCTGTACTAAACCCATACTTGAACACAATCTCTGCAACCAAACTGCTTCCTTGCTTGCATGAGTGGCTGCCATGTATTCTACCTCTGTAGTTGATAGTGCCACTACAGATTGTTTCTTACTCATCCAACTGACTGCACCTCCAAATAGGTTAAACACATACCCATTGTAGATCTTCTCTGATCCAGATCTCTAGCCCAGTCTGCATCAACAAAGCCATGAATATCCAACACTCTGTCCAATCCTGGTCTTCCTTGGTAGCACAAACCATAATCACTAGTGCCACGCAAATACCTGAAAACCCGCTTCACTGCTGTCCAGTGCTCCTTCCCAGGTTTTGACATAAACCTGCTCAATACTCCCACTGCATGTGCAATGTCTGGTCTAGTACAGACCATTGCATACATCAGGCTACCCACTGCACTTGCATATGGAACAAGGGATATGTCCTCTTCCTCTTCTTGTGTCTTGGGACATTGTTCAGCAGATAACCTCACACCTACAGGAATAGGAACCTTCACCGGTTTACTATCCTGCATATTAAACCTCTGGAGTATTGTCTCGACATACTTCCTCTGGTTTAACCAGAGCTTCCTCTTTGACCGTTCTCTTTTAATTTCCATGCCCAAAATATAGTTTGCAGCACCAAGATCTTTCATGTCGAATTTGGAGGACAATTGGGTCTTCAAATCCTAGATAATTTCTTTGTCATTTCCAACCAGCAACATATCATCCACATACAAGACCAGATAAATAATACGATCACCAATTAATTTAAAATACACACAATGATCTGCTTTGCTTCTGGTGAAGCCAAGTCCCCGTATAAATGTATCAAATTTCTGATACCACATCCTTGGTGATTGTTTTAACCCATACAGAGACTTCTTTAACTTGCATACCAGTTCTTTCTTACCCTTCACCGCAAAGCCTTCAGGTTGCTTCATGTAGATTTCCTCTTCCAAATCCCCGTGAAAAAATGTTGTCTTCACATCCATCTATTCTACCTCAAAATCAAAAGCAGCAGCAACAGATAAAAGTAATCTAATAGAAGTTACCTTGGCAACAGGAGAAAAAATATCACCAAAATCAATTCCCGGCACCTGGGAATAACCTTTTGCTACCAACCGAGCTTTGTACTTCTCCACCTTTCCTTCTGCATTTGTCTTCTTCTTGAACACCCATTTGCTGCCAATGGGTTTCCTTCCAGCCGGCAACTCCACCAGATCCCAAGCCTCATTTTTGTGCAAAGATGCCATTTCATCGACCATGGCCTCTTTCCAGAGTTTTCCATCCTCTGAATCCACTGCTTCCTTCACAGTTCTGGGATCATTATCAGTAACAGACAAAGCAAAATTTGAACTGAAAGCAGATGGACTATACCTTTCTGGTTGCCTTCTTTCTCGAACTGATCTTCTCACAGCTGGAGTTTGTGGCTCTTCATCTTCTGATTCCTCCTCTGCTGCAGAGTCTGATTCTTCCTCCTTTGGCTCAAACTCTATCTTCTCAGGTTCCTTTGGTTGGACTTCATGTTGAATAACATCTTTTACCTCTCTGAATAACACATCTCGGCTGTACACAACCTTCCGTGTGACTGGGTTCCAAAGCTTATAACCCTTTAAACCATCCTTATACCCAATAAAGATGCACTTTTCAGATTTACTATCCAACTTGGTTCGTTTCTCCTTTGGAACATGTACATATGCATCACATCCAAATACCCTTAGATGTGAAAGAGAGGGTTTCTTACCAGTCCATACTTCTTGTGGAGTCTTATCCTCCAACGCTGATGAAGGTGATCTGTTGATCAGGTAACATGCAGTATCCACCGCCTCTGCCCAGAATTCCTGTCCTAACCCGGCACCACTGAGCATGCTTCTTGCCCTTTCCATCAACGTCTTGTTCATTCTTTCTGCGACTCCATTTTTCTGAGGTGTATATGGAGTATTCTTCTGTCGTGCTATACCACACTTCTTACAAAATTCTTCAAATTCCTTGCTGCAAAATTCTCCACCATTATCTGTCCTCAGCACCTTTATCTTCTTCTCTGTCTGATTTTCCACCAAAGCCTTAAATTCTTTAAACCTGTCAAAGACTTCAAATTTCTTCTTAAGAAAATATATCCATGTATTCCTTGAGAAGTCATCTATGAATGATACATAGTACACAGACTTACCCAATGATGGAACCTTCACAGGTCCAAACACATCACTGTGCACAAGCTCTAATATTTGTTTCGTCCTCTTACCACCAGAGGGGAAACTCACCCGATTCTGCTTCCCATATACACAATTTTCACAGAAATCAAAATCCAGAGAGCTATTATTCATACCTTCTACCATACCTTTACCATGAAGTATTCGAAGGCCCTTCTCTCCAATATGTCCAAGCCTTTGATGCCACAACATGATCTTCTCTCCAGAGACCACTAGATTCTCTACTCCATTTTCAGGAACCATAGAATTATTGCACCCATCAACAACAGTGCTACCTTGCAGCTTGTACAGAGTTCCAATCCGAACTCCCCGCATTAATATCAGTGCTCCTCGAACCATCTTGCAGGTATCTTTCTCGAACACCGTCTTTACACCTGCATCATCCAACTTGCTTACAGAAATCAGATTTCTGGCCAATGCAGGAATATGTAGAACACCCAAAAGTGTTCTAACCCTTCCACCTTGCAACTTCAACTTTACTTTCCCCGACCAATGATTCTAGCCTTCCTATCATCTCCTAAGAAGACATCACCACCATCGTATTTCTCATACTCGCAGAACCACTCTCTATGGGGAGTGAAGTGAAAGGATGCACCTGAGTCAATCAACCATGCCTCATGATCTACATGTGTACTTGAAGAAGCCAAGTACACATCCCCACCTTCATCTGAGGTGGTTTTCGCCTCTGCAGAAGGAGCATCATCAGATCCCTTTCCTTTATCAGGAGCTTTAGATTTACAATCCCTTCTGAAGTGCCCTTCCTTTCCGCATTTCTAGCACACCACCTTTGTAGGTTTTCCTGGAGATTTAGATCTCCCTCTAGATTTAGATCTCCCACTCGATGACTTATTTTTGTTTCTGTTCTGGGACCGTCCTCATATAGACAAGGCATCACCATTCTGGTTGTCCATATTTTTCCGTCGCATCTCCTCCGTCAGCAAGGCTGAGACTATTTCATCAAACTGCAAAGCAATTGCATTGCTACCTATTGCAATAACCAGACTATCTCACGAATCTGGTAGAGAACACAACAGACTGATGCACTTATCTTCATCTGAGATTTTAATATCAACAGATAATAACTGACTGACCACAGTATTAAACGCATTCAGATGCTCTGTCACTGAGTCTCCATCTTTCATCCTTAGGTTATATAGCTTTTTCCGCAGGAACAGTTTATTCACCAGAGACTTAGATTGGTACAAAGTCCGTAACTTGGTCCACAAAGCCTTCGCCGTAGCTTCCCCTGATAAATTCAGCAATACTGAATCTGAGACACACAATCGTATTATGCTCTTTGCCTTCCGATCCAACTTCTTCCATTCTTCATCGGTCACTCCCGATGGTTTAATACCTGGATCTACCGCGATCCACTGATCTTTATCCACCAACAGATCCTCCATCTTGAGTTTCCACAACTCAAAATTCTGACCATTGAACTTCTCAATCTCTATCTTTCCACTGCTCGCCATCTTCTTTCACCACCAGAATCGATCTCGCAGATCTCCCACTGAACAGGGTCTACCACAGGCTCGAGCAAAACCCCTCAGCAACAAAGGCGTCCCCTTGAAGCCAAAACAGCTCTAATACCAAATGTAGGTTTTAACCCTGTACAGAAATTACCTGCATACGAATTCTTAAACAAAGAAAATAAACAATGCAAGAGCATAACCCATAAAACACATATGCACAAAGATTTTCTCTGGATCCCGAAACCGGGACTACCAGCTTGATTTTTCATTATGTTCCTTTCAATGTTACAATACATATTTATACATGCCGAAGCATCCAATACCATGGACCGAAAACCATCGCGTCCAATACCATGGACCGAAAACCATCGCGTCTAAAAAACATGTGCGAAAAACATGCACAAAACCATAGGTGGGTCCGCCCAACCTAACATATGGTCCAAAACCAAAATTTTCCGGGGCGCTGCCCCGGACCCCATAAAGTGGGGTTACGGGTGCCCTTCAAACCCCCTATTAACTACGTGGAAAGAATATAACACAACCCAACACTTAGGGTGCTCTATGATTGGCAGTTTAAGTTGTTTTCTAAGGGCCTAGATATCTGCATTCTTGCTTTTAATCATCTCCTATGCTGCCTTGACATTGCTAGGATCATATCCTAGCTTGATAATCAAGTCTTCCAAGGCTTTTATCCTGGTGTCTTTGGCCAGAGAGGACATTCTCTCTATCTTTAACTGTGAATGCATATTGTTTAGAGATGTTTGCAATTTGGAGGCAGCCATGGCCGAACTGGTCAAAGTTGAGTAAATCATTTCTCTTGTTTGTTTATGCAAATCAATTTGATTGATTGCATTAAATTTCTTAGCATCAATAGAAAACATGGAGGCTTTATAATCTTCAGCAATCCTGGGCATTGGAATTGTAGGTTCCAGAAAAGCTAACTGAAACTGCCCTTTCTCTGTGTCAAATGTTGATAGTAGCTTGTGTTGTGTAGTGGCAGTCTGCCTCTAGAATTCTGAATAAGTTGTAGATTTGAGGGCTTCATTCTTCTTCTTAATCTCCTTGTACCTGGAAAAAATGTTTGGTTGTTGTGTGGCCATTTGAGATGAGGAAGACACAGGTGACTGTGTGATTTCTTCAACATTAGGAAAAGGAGTGACTGGAAAACCTGTTAAGACCATTGTGGCTTGATCTTGGGTCTCCTTTTCTTCTGATGACTCTTCTTGAGTAGTGGCTTGTGTGTCATCTTTAATATCAATGACAATTTTGTCTTTGGGATCAGTCTTTTTTCTTCTCTTGAATACTTGAAAATCCTGTGATTCTGAATTAGTGGGGGACATGCTTTCCCTTATCCTCTTGGTGTCTTTGTCCTTTGGAATTGGAGTCTGTAGAGAAGTTTGGCTGACAATCTGCTCTTCGGCCTCCTGCAAATTGTTTTTTGTCCATTGCTCCAAATTTGCATGTTGTTCTATCTCCGGTCTGGGTGTGTGTGCATAAGGAGTAGATTTCTGCTCAACTCTTAGTTTAGAAATGATTCCCAGTGGATCATAGGACCATGTGAAACTGAGTTTAAACTTCATCTGCTTGAGTAGTTCATCAAATTTTTTGTTTGTTGCCCTGGTGTTTACAATATATGGCCCCACATATGCCTTTAACTTAAATTGTGCTTTCTTCTTGTTTGAGACAAAGTGCAAATCATCCATGTTAAGCATTTGTCTGATGTATTCGAGAGAAAAAATTCTCATTGGCACAAACTTTGGTAATCTATAGGGAGGAAGTTCACACCCATAGATTCTGATCTCTGTATAATTCTGGTATAAATACCAGTCTCCGACTTTGACTTATTCGGTGAGATGCGGGACCTTTTTTATATCTAGTGAAATCCTTAGTATATCATCATTGTTGACTAGACACAAGGATGTATGTAGAAACTCATCCACAAAATCAGTGAATGAATAATCCTCTAAGTTTCTTCTACTAAAGAAGTCTAGTGAATCACTGATAATGGGGTACCCTGATCATCCATCCTCTGTAATTGGATCTTGAACCTTCTTGCCTAGTAAAATAGCATCAGATATACTAAAATTGATTGATGTTTGAATGCAACTTTAGCTTTAAACTTCATCATAAACTGCTCATGAAGAATATCTGATAAAAATTGGTTGTAATTGAATAAAATTGAAGGCTTCTGTCCAACTGTGAAAGTTGATAGAAATCCTAAGACAACCTCATCTACCCACTGGTTTGAATGATAACCTAACAGACATGTAACCATAGAAATTACATGCCTTGACATTTCAGGAAAAATGGAGGCAGAGTGAGGAGGGTTGCTTCTAGGTAATTCAGAGTTTTCAGGCAGGAAACACTCAAATATATGGGCTCTTTGGGCAAAAGTAAGTTTCTGGTATATCTTTATAAGAGCATCAACTGAAAAAAATATGTAGAGAGGCTTGAGGATTGACTTGAAGGGCTTGGCAGATACTCTCTGGGGTTATTGAGAATAAAACTTGGTTATTTTGGGCCACAACTGCTTTATGGTTGGGAAGGTATCTCATATGACACCAGGTGACAAATTCAGGGAAGAAATGGGTTTGGGGAAAAACAAACTGCGGCAAGAGGGATTCCCAAATGCCCAAATCATCACTGTTATCTAAAAACTTTTGGTTTGCCCAATTTCTGAGCTCGTACAGGTCGAATTCACACTAAGTCTCAACTATTTTGTATTGTGTATCAATTAATGGGGACCTATCTAGATTAGCTACGAGAGGGATCACCAGGCTTTCCTCATCTTTCTTCCCCTTCCCTTCTGTAGTGACATTTTCAATTTCAAAGGAACAACGTTACCTGATTATTTTGACTGAAATTGCAAAGGGGCACGGCTTGCACATGGTGTTGGTAACTTCAAAACACTTCAAGCTAGACATGCACAATTCAAATGATTGTCGAAAGGGAAAATTTGCAGGTTACTGAGAGATTCTTATAACGGAATTCGCGAGGATTGCAAAGGGAATTATTACTGTTTTTGGAGCACGGTATTAATTAGGAATGCATCTGTTGGCGGGAGAGATTGATTGTCCAATGTTTAGTTGTTGTTGGCAGGTGTTTTGAATGGTAACAATCAAATGACATGGAGGGGAGGTGACGTGGATGGCGAGATGAACGACAGGTGGCGTGAGCGGATGGCGCAGGGGTGAACGGGCAAAAGGAAGCACGGGATGGCAGTTTTTGGGGGGGGGTGTTAGGAGTGTTAAGATGTATTGGGAAGGGACCCCCCGAAAACATTGCAGGATGGACACGTAGTTAGAGCGGTCTATTCAAAAACCATGTCCGAAAGTTGTCCCCCGTCGTTGATTCGAGCAGGGACAATTGTCATCATTGATTCAAGCATGGACAATCATTGTCGTTGATACATTCAAAAATTTTATGGTAAATGACAAAAGGTCGTTTCACATCACATCAAAATTATTTAAAATCAAAACTTTAATAAAACATAATTTGGCAGCATTTAGACTAGCACGCCCTATGGGGTTTTATATATATATATATATATATATTTTAATTCCCCTTTTTATTTTTTTTGTTTTTTATTTCTTTCTTTTTCTATTTTTCTTTTTATAGGCTAAACAATTTAAAATGGAAAATAAATTTTACAATATCCATGTGGGATAAATGGCTAAATAACCATACTAGACTATTATATTTATATGACCCTAACAATAGGTATGCAACTCTACTACAGAAACCCTAGATGAGTTTTGTTCCTTGTATAGTCTCCTCAAGAGGGAGACTCCTTTCACCTCCTTACTCGACCTCCTTGAGTGAAGTTCTTTCCCAAACTTGATCAACTTTTATGACTACCAATTTTGGTCTATCCTAGCCAACTTCGAACCTGCAATTTCTCGCACGTGTGAGGGTAATCCAACCCAAAACATTCCTCCAATGTTGACCCTTTCCTTCGCTATCTTCTTGTCCTCCTTCACTGATCTAGAAGCTCTTTCTTAGTGAGTTTCTCGCACTTCTTAGTAGACTTGCTTCACTGAATTGCTTCTCCAAATGAGGCCGACCATGGGTATATATAGTCATTGGTTCATGGAAATTAAGCCAACATGATCTCTTGGAGCAAGCCGACTTCACCTTCTAGAATTCTCCCTTCGTTGTACGCCGACTCAATGAGCGCTGGTGACAAGGTCTTGGAGGATAACTTTACATAGACAAGTATGACTCTTTACAATGTGCAACATGTCTTCATGACAATGACTCTTTTAGACTTTTATGACTAGATGGAAATATCCTAAGGGCTCTCAATGGGAGCCTTTACTAAAATAAAATCTCTTCCTCATGAAACCCATGATGCAAGCATTACAATAATTTTATTTTTCTTCTTTATATCTCTTTACATAAAATCACAATTACATGTCATTATGGAAATCGAACCTAATTACACTTTTCAACAGCAAGCATGCTTCCTTCTCCACTTCTCTAGCTCTAGGAGGTGGAACAACCTCTGCAAAAGTCAAAATAAGTCCCTCACAAAGGGATGGCTCCTCTAGATGGGCTAATAAGTTCTCAAACCATGCTCTAAGTCGCCTTCACATCATCAAACTTATTTTAAATGAGTGTCGAGTCAGTTCCTCATGTTAGGAAGTCAGTTAAGTGACCCTTGCAAATCCTCATATGGTCAAAATAACCCCATGAATTCATTGAGACCACACATGTGGGTTGATCTTCATAATGGATAAAAATAAACTCCAAAAATGGCAAATAAGGGGAGCACTCTAGTTTGCACGTGGCATTTATAGATGATGTCCATGTGAGTGTAAAATAGCCTATTTGTGCCTCAAAAAGTGTGAGCAATACCTTGATAAATATGATATTGCCTTGAAAAATGCAAAAATGCATGAATAAGAACATACTCATCTCTTGGCCAAAGTGTGCTACTACATAAGCAGTCCATGTAGGGTACAAAATGAGTGTGTTAAACATAAGTATGTCAACATTTACATAGTGCAGTCACCTTTACATAGCAAACAAAATAAGTGACTAGGGGCTCTCCTAAAACATGTATGCTAATGTATCCAACCCAATATGCCTAAACACCTACCCAAGACATAAATGTTTGACTTGATGTTGGCCAAAGCAATCAAAACCAAGCACACCTTGAAATGGGGACTAAAGGACAAGTTATGAGGGGTCTGGGCAACCAAGACAATTTGTTTTACATCAATCATCCCAGCATGGCTGAAGCACAATATATAGATACATTATCATCACACTTTGCACAATATATAGATACATTATCATCACACTTTGGGCCCATAATAATGGTCACAACTAGCGAAAAAATGTAGAATACACCACAAAGAATACGAGGTGTAACACCTTCCACTAACTCAAGAAATATTAAATGCCACTAGGTAGTTCTTTAATTCCTTAAAACGGATCCTATGGAATTCAAGGAGCCCCTTCCACTAACTCCTCAAGAAACACTAAATGCCACTTCGTAGTTACAAGATTGTTGGGAACAATATTTCACGAACTCCATCATCCATTTTCTATAGCTCAACTTGTGAATCAAGTTCCCCTTAACAATTTGTCAAGTGGTATAATGTTGTGGTGTGAAGTTAGTGTGTTTTGCCCTGGTTTTTTGGGTTATGGAGTTTAAGAGAACTTCAGACTCTATTGTTGAAAAGTGAGTGTTATTAATAAGTCTTTAATCCATACTTCATGATATTTATATGAAGGGCAACTCTATAACAATTATAAGGGGAACACTGTAGCAAGCATAGATTCTCACAAAGATAATTAAACAACAATTGCAAATAGTTTTACAAACATAACTACTTAGTTTATTCTAATTTAATAACATGTGCAAGCCAAATATTTCGTCAAGATCCTGCACAACACTGTCCAAACACATCAATTTACATGTAATAACCGAATAAAGTAAAATGACCAAAAATATGATAAATTGACGTTGGCTAATAATACACAAATGAAATGTTTGGGTTTTTAATGGGTAAATGCAGAGAAAGAAAATGACCAATTGAGAACAATTTCAGGGCTAATCATTTATCACAATTTAACTTTACAACATGACTTCATATAAACTTTTTACTCCGGCCAGGTCGGTAATTAGTGTCACTTGGGACCTTACCTGATCCTTAGATTCTGGACCTTTGTTTAGACTAGGCGGGTCGGTAACCAGTCTCACCCAGGACCTTGTCTGATCCTTCGATTCTGGACCTTTGTTTAGCCTAGGCAGGTCGGTAACTAATCTCACCCAGGACCTTACCTGATCCTTAGATTCTGGACCTTTGTTTAGCCTTAGAAGCAAACTTTTCCTTGTCTATCCTCTTAAATGAAATATCTCCCTCCCCTTTCAGACAATACAGTATACTAACCATACCGAATGAGCCTTAAGAATAGATCCTTAGAAAATAAGTTTTCAACTTAAACTTAGAAGTTACACAGTATGACCATTATTTAAATATGCATTTCATCAAATTTGTGCTGAAGAACGTCATCAATGAAGCAATCAACAAAAATTGTTTTTAATGGAAATACCAAGACCTTTGGTTAACTATGAGGAACACGAGAGATTCCTCGATGTGAGGATGAAGACAACGAAAGCAATGATAAATGCTATTTTCAACACAAGGAGTGTAAAAGAAACTTGAGTTCAGGAAAAAATGCTGCAGTTGAAGCTAGCAACGATGGTTCATCCAAATCCCTAGCATTTTAGGATGGATTCACAAAGATGACACATTCACAATCAAGAAACAACGTGAGTTTAGCTAAAATCATAGATGATATAGCATATGATGTGTTGTTAGATATGAGTGAATTGGTTGTTGGTAGCCCGTATCTTTAGGATCATCATGCAATGTTCCAGAAGCATGCCAATCAACACAAATAAGTAAGGATGAAAAAGCATATCTATCGTACTCTTATAGAGGAAAAGGGACCATCTCTTACTTTTTCAGCCCAAGTAAAGCGGCTGATTAATGCCTACAAAAAATTCATTTTATTCATGGTGAAACTGCAGACATTAAATGGAATTGGTGCAGACTTGACTCAAGAACAAATGGATATAATGAAAGGTTGTCAGAAAATGAAGGACAATTGGGATTATTGCTGCAAAAGTAGAGTTGAATGTAAATGCAGAGCCAAAGGGGCTACCTACAGCACACCCAATTTCGAATATATAGTTAATTTAGATTCAACATTGTCAAACATGGCTCTGTATCGGATTTCGATCTTGGAGAGTGAGGAGATCAAGTGGCAGGTGCAGGCCTTGCTTGAGCAATGAGTTATTCAGTGAAGTAAATCCCACAGTAGATCAGTAGGCGTTAGTTCCAAAGGATGGGGGATGGCAGATGTGTGTGATCTTCGTGCCTTGACTAACGTCACCATCAAGAACTGGTACCCATAGTCCAGGACTGACAAATTAATAGATCAACTGTAGGGAGCAAAGTATTTCCCCAAGATTGATTTGAAGTCCAGATGCCAACCAGTTTGGATAAGTGAGATAGACACTTTGGAATTTTGAAAGAAATTGAGAATTTGCAAGAAGAAATCCATGATTGCTTTGTCAACTACAGAAGCTGAACACAAGGATGCTAGAGTTGCAACACAAGAAGCAATGTGAAAACAATGAGCCCAACGGTGAATGAAATCTTCAATAGGAAGCTACAACACTCTATTGTTATAATGGAAGCACCATACAGTCGGCAGAAACCTTTCATGCAAGGACCAAGCATATTGAACTACATGATCAATATCATTATGTTCGGAAGCAGATACAGGAAGGTCAAATCATGTTCAAATACTGAAGGACTAAAGACCATGTAGTGGACATCTTCAGCCTATAACTGAATGAAAGTGAAGTTTGTCAAGTTTAGAGACATGTTGGGTCTTAGAAAAGTTCATCAATCTCCTTGCACTATCATATTGGGAGTCCACTTCACCTGGACGTTTGACTCATGAACCATTTGTCTAGTTCCTTATTTACATCACATGCAAACTCCAAAAATAACGTTTAAAGGATGTTTAGCAATGGAGCGGTGGCTGTTGATGCTCTCTGTGAGCATGGAACATGATGATATACAATAAACACAAAATACATCTCTTTATTAATAATAAAATCCCAATACATATTTTCAGAACTAAATCCTTATCACTTGACTCCAACAGTAGCATCAATAGCCCTTTCTCCCATAAACCTTTGTAAAGAAAGTCCTGGGAATCTGATAATAGGATATACAGCTATTAACCAAAATAGGCAGATTTTAAGAAAAAATCTGTCAATTGACTATGACTTCTCTAAACCACACAACATAAAACAAGAGTTCCCATAAAAGAAGCAGCATAAAGAAATCTCTACGTTTCTTTGTAGACAATAGAATTACTCTCTTGTTCTCGAGACAAAATTAAATGATATGATACAATGGATTTGGCATCTTAAAAGTGAAATTCCCAAGAGCAGGGCCACTGATGTCACTCCACTGATCACCAATAGCACCTTGGATGCGAAAACCTAGACTCTCCAGGTATAACCTCTGTTTGGACTTAAATGTTTGAACATCCGTCTGCAAGTCATCTTCAGGCCTGAAATGTAGAAAGTTGAAACAATATGTAAATTTATCAGTGATAATATTAACAAGCTATGAAAAATTGAACACCGAAGCTACAGGACAATAATAAAACATACTGCCTCAGCCCATGATTTTACTCCTATTCTGCATCCATTGAAATAACTATTTCTAGTTTAATTCCCTATATTCATGTTCATAAACTGAAAAATCCCCACGTAAAGAATTGAAAGAAAACATCTTAAAAAGGAAAAAAGAAAAAGCAAAGCAAATAATTGAGTCGCCACGAGCTAATTTGATAGCTGGGGTTTCTTTTCCACTCATGCAATTTAATGCAATGGAGCTCAAAACAACAGCATTTTGGATGTACGGTTCTCAAAACATTTAACTATCAATAAAGCTATTGAAGCTTGTTTGCAGTAGAATATAGGTGATACAAATTTGCATCTCTCTTGTTTTGTTTGACTCATAATCATATTCTGAGTCCACAAAGTGAGGTCTCTACATCATTCACAGTTATAATCAATTCGACTAGTATTTGGATCTTTCAACCTAACTCCAATTATGCATCAAAGGTCAATTCACGCATCTCAGCAGAGAGAGTACCAATTTTATAACTTCACGATGAATTGAACTTTACAGAATAAGGAGCATTTGGAGGTACAATATCAGAAGAATAAATGAAATCCAGTGAGATCTAACAGATCAATGAAATTCGCTGGCCATATACACCCCTCAACAAGAAATCAAACACCAACATGATTAATTCAGGATTAACTGTCTCAATTTTTTGTATGACTTCAGTCAAGAAAAAGAATGTTTGCATCCTCATGCTTCCAACATCAATCAAGGCATTCAGCAGATTCATTCTCAGAAAAATCAATCATCTAAGCTTCTAAATGTTAAAAGAATTTTGGGAGGAACTGATAAACGAAAAACAGAAGCCATGGTTTAAGTTGAGCACTCTAAAAAGTAATGACAACCATCTCTCAAATCTGAGTCAACCTAGATTCAAGGACAGAAATGATGGAAATAAATGTCTTTCTTACCCTGTTCTGACATTTAAAGAAAGAGTAGAATGTCAGATTGAAAGTTGAAGCCGCTATATTTTGGAGAATGTTATAGCCATTTGGGAAGGGATGGAATGGACTAGATGTTTGGGTCTGGATGCCATGCTCATCAAAATTGATTTTAAGAAGGCACATGACAGAGTGGAATGGATGTCCATCATTCTCATGTAGAAGGCCCTTGTTTTTGGCCCCTTTTCCATCACAGTCATCGAAACCCTCTTTGTCGATGCTGCAGTTTATCTATTTGTTTCTCAACCAAATAAAATTTGAGAATATTTTCCTTTTCGAGCTGATTGGACTACAATTACCATTGGCACCTGCTTTATATGTGATGGCCACATAAGCTTGAGGGTATATTTTTCACAACAAAATGGCTCCGGGTGTCATCCAAGACATCCCCTTACCAAGCCCTAAGGGTGAGCAACTAGTTAATGGGCACTTAGTTCATGACTCCTTCCTCACTTTGTTGGAGGAAAAGGAGATTCTTGATAACACAAAGGACTATCCACAGATCTTATGTCAGACCTCCGACTCCAAGCTCCAGATGGCCAAAACTAGGTGCTTTTGTTTGAGCCAAAAATATGCCCCTGATTGGGTTGGGATCCAATGATGGATCTAGATGCAGCTTGTGCAAGTTTTCAAAACACAGGGGATCATTGTTATGAATCAAATACAAAAATTATCATAAGAAACCAGAAGTACACACCATGTACACCAATGTGAACATGGAGCACAGCTCCAAAATATATAAGAAATAAGTTGCACAATAACTCCTTAAAGAATACGAGAACCTCGTCCAAATACCCAAACACATTCATACATCAAAATCACATTTCCTCAATAATGACAACATGATCTTCATATATACCTATACACACAATGTACATGTGTCCCCTTTACTATTAGGCTGTTGGAAATATTGAGAGGGGAGGTGAATCATTATTTGATTATTTTTGTTCACACCTAATCATAGGGATTGGGTGAACAACTATAATTAGTGTAAATAAATAATAGAGAAAATGGAGAGTCATCGGGAGATGAACTGAACAGTCACTCCCTCTTGTATATAATAATGAACAACCGAATGAATAATAAGGTTACATTTGAGGAGTTACCTCCTGGTCTAACATGGTATCAAAGCTAGCGCCATTTTTGGCTTCCCTCTCTGCTTTGTAACTCCTCTCTCGCAACCACTGCCCCTCTCTGGCAACTGCTGCAGACGTTCGGCTGGTTATGTGAGGCAACTGCGCCACAAGCGCAGTTGAGGTATCACTCTCTTGGTTTCATAGTGTTAAACACGGGTGCGATAAATGAAATTCTCTTATGATTATATATCGGCATTCTGGACCCTAATCGGGTATTTTTCTCGGTTCATACATTTTATTTATAAATCATAGTGAATTAGTGTTAAGCGTTAATATTGAGTTTAAGCGCTAAACCTTTTCTTAAGCGTCTTTATTAAAATATGAATTAAGCACATGGGTAGTATTCGACAAGTGGTAAGCGGTATCTTGCGTGCCCTAAAGGCTGGAAATAGTATTCCTAAATTTCATGCGATTAACCTTAGCAGGGGACACGCAACACAAGAAAACCACTTTTCTCGCACGCTCTCGATTTGCTATGCATCGTGCAAGATTTCACGCGAGATTATACGATAGCCGTTGGATCAAGCGGGATTGATCGACGGTGGAGATTGGCCAAGCTAGTTGGCAAGCGGGTGATGCGATAGTAGTTCGATTAGACGTGTCAAATTTGACGGTGATCGCGTCGGAAGATGCATGTGAGTTAATTTAAATTTCAGACGCGATAAGCTTATGAACTAGGGTTTTAATTCCTTTTGATTCCGTTATGAGATTGCGCGACAGCCGTTCGATTGGGCGGGTCCCATTGACGGTGGAGATCGTCCGGGCTAGTTGGTGAGCAAACGACGCGATATCCGTTGGATCTGGAGAAGTGAGATCAACGGCGCGGATTGAAGCGCTTGATAAAAGGAGAAGTCAACGAGGGACCGACAGCGATTGGTTAGATAAGCAGCACCCTCAGGGGGAAAATCCACGTACAAAACCGGATTTAAGTGCAGCTGATTGGTTACAAAGTTAACCAGTAGTCGAATTACAGACTACCACCTCATTTTCGTCAACCTCCTGCGTCATTTTTTTACCAATAGAAGAGCGATTTTTTACACAGTACATTTTTAAAATGCACTCATTGATATCTATTATGGGAGTGGTTCTCACCGGGAAGGAGAACTATCCAGAATGGTCACGGAAAATCAAACACACTCTCATTTATAATGAGCTGTGCAAAGGAGTGTGTGTTGAAGACGAAGACAAAGAGCCAGAACAGCCTACCTCAAACAAGGAATTCGCCATTTGGGAAAATAAGAACAGCAAAGCTTATGCATTGATTGCAGCATCAGTAAATGAAGAGGTGAGTCGCCATATTTCGCCATTTTCAAATGCTTTCGAAGCCTTACAAAAACTGAAGGAACTTTATGACTCACACTCTGCACTTGAAGTTGTTCAACTCATGATTAAATTGTTCACCCTTGAATTACAAAATGATGATCCTCTTGCTCTTGCATCAGAAGTAAAATCTATTATGCATGATATCAAAGTCACTAATGTTGAACTGGACATTCCTCTGATAGCTTTTCTCAAGGCACTTTATCCCACTTACTCAAATTATCTTGAGTCATTGCAAGCAAATGGAAACCTCAAAGATATTACCTTTGACTCCCTTGTGAAAAAAATTGTTGAAAGAGAGAAAGCTTTTGGGAAGAAGACAGCTCCTCAGTCTTCTGAAGAGGTTGTGTGCCTTGCACATAGAGAGAAGAATCTTGCTCAAAATTCTTCGAGAGGAAGAGGTGGTCGAAGAGGAAGAGGAAGAAATTTCAGAGGCAGGGGGGGCAGACACTCTCAAGGAGAAAAGTCAGATTTGCACTGCATACGCTGCAAAAGAGATGGATCACATGATGCATCCACATGCAAGTTGCCTTGGGACAGAATTGAGCATGAAAGAAACCAACCCAAAGGTAAAACTAATAACAAAGAGAAAGGCATAGCACTTGAATCTGCTCACTATGTAGTGGCACACTGTAATATTGGAGTAAATGAAGACTTGTTTAATGCTTCACTTGCTTCTTGGAAAAATGATTGGTTGCTTGATTCAGGAGCAACTTGCCATATGACTTTTAGAAGAGATTTTCTTGAAGAATTTACTGACAATGTTGATGGAGCAGTATACTTTGCAGACAAATCAAAACTCAAGCCATCAGGGCTTGGTATAATCAGGCTTAAATTGCCTGTCTTCTAGACTTTCTTTTGCATCATGTTTTATATCTCCCACAGCTGAGGAGAAACTTGTTGTCCTTGGTCCACATCCGCCAGCAAGGACACTCCATTCATATGTTTGATGGCAATATTGAGGTGAGAAAAGCATCAGACCACTCACTTGTCATGACGGGGATAGAAGAAGAAAGGCTTCTCAAGCTGCAGGGTACCTCTGCTTGTGCACAAAATTTCTCATACAATTCTCATTATGAAGAAGGTACATTTCCATCAAGTTTATTATGGCATGCTAGATTTGGACACTTGAACTATGACAGCCTCCGCTTGTTGAAGAAAAATGGTGTTACTGGTTTGCCTACAATTCCTAGGAAACTTAAGCAATGTGATGCTTGCATTCTAGGAAAGCATAGCAAATAGTGTTTTCATGATTCACATTCCAGAGCACATAGAAAACTTGAACTCATTCATTCAAATTTATGTGGTCTAATGCCTGTTCCTTCTGCAAATGGAAATAAATATATGATAATATTTATTGATGACTACACTAGAATGTGTTGGGTTTATTTATTGAAGAACAAATCTGATGTTTTTCAAATATTCAAGAACTTTCATACATGGATTGAAAATGATGCACAATCTCATATTGGCTCTATTCGCACTGATAATGGAAAAGAATACACTTCAAATGAATTTGAAAACTATCTTCGCCAACATGGGATCAAACATCAAACAACTGTGCCTTATAATCCCCAACAAAACGGAGTAGTTGAAAGAATGAATAGGACAATCTTAAATATGGTGCGCTCCATGATGTTTTTCAAAAATGTAAAAATGATGTTTTGGGTTGATGCAGTTCTATGTGCTGTATATATAAAGAATAGATGTCCATCTAATGCTATTAGAAACAAGACTCCTTATGAAATGTGGTATGGGCACATTCCTTCGGTAAAGCATCTCAGGGTCTTTGGTTCCACATGTTATGCCTTGATACCAAAGGTACATAGAAACAAACTTGGTGCAAGAAGTCGTAAGTGTATCTTCTTAGGGTATTCAAACACCTCCAAAGCATATCATCTCTATGATGAAGTCAATAAAAAGTTTGTTGTATCTAGAGATGTAATTTTTCTTGAATCATCCAAAACTGACAATGTTGTTGAGCAGCAACTTGATCGCTTGGATAGATTCGCAAATGCAAAATCATTTCAAGAATTTGATAATCAGATTCCACATCTTGAAGGGGGGATTCCTATACTAGATCAACCTGTGGAATCTTCTTCTGAAGCACTCTCTCCCCCGCATGAAACTCCAACAACGGATGATACTTTGAGTGATGTGATTGACAGAATTGGGAGACTCAATCTTGATTTAGTCCCAACTCAATCAACGGAGCAGCCTAGACCATCTCAGAAAGGTCCCCCAAAGTGGTTGACAAAAACACTTGAAAGTGTTCATCTTGATGAGGTTGGAAAGACAGGAACTAGAAATTCAACCCAGCAAAATGGAGATGATGTAGATGACTCTGATTCACTTGTTGATATGGATGTTTCTTATGATTGCGAATTGAATTTGTCTACAAATTTTGAACCAACTTCCTTCAAAGAAGTTGCTTCTCATGATGAATGGAAAGAAGCAATGCAAAAGGAGTATGATGCCTTGATAAAGAATGGCACTTGGAAGCTGGTTGATCCTCCATTGGGAACCAAACCAACTGGTTTCAAGTGGGTCTACAAGAACAAATATAAAGTTGATGGCTCACTTGACAAGCACAAAGCCAGGCTTGTGGCAAAAGGTTTTGCACAGAAGGAAGGGGTCGATTATGAGGAGACTTTTGCCCCCACAGCAAAATGGGCTACCATCCAGACACTCTTTGCCCTAGCAGCTCAGAACGGTTGGAAAGTCCATCAAATGGATGTAAAAACTGCGTTCTTGAATACAGACCTAAAAGAGAATGTTTTTATGTCCCAGCCTGAAGGATTTGTTGTAAAAGGACATGAACATAAAGTATGCAAACTTGTGAAATCCTTGTATGGCCTCAAACAAGCACCGCGAGCTTGGTATGAAAAACTAACTGAGCATCTTCTGAAACTCAATTTCAAACATTATGATCTTGATGATGCAACTTTGTTTGTCAAGAAGGTTGGCAAAACAGTTGTATATCTTGTGGTATATGTAGATGATCTTTTGATGACAGGGAACAATGAGAGCTACATTGCATCCATAAAGAAGGAATTGAGGAAAGTTTTGAAATGACTGATTTGGGCTATGTTCATTACTATCTTGGTATTGAAGTAACTCAACATCCGAAATCCATATTCCTTTCTCAAAAGAAGTACATTGGAGATCTGTTGAATATGTTTGGCATCACTGAATGCAATCCTCTGACTACTCCAATGGAACAAAACTTAAAGCTCACATCTATTGAAGGAAAAGAATTTGAGGATGCAACAAAGTATAGACAGCTTGTAGGAAGTCTCAACTACCTAACTACTACCACACCAGACATTTCGTTTGTTGTTGGAATCCTCTCCAGGTTTATGCAAAATCCTTGTGAGGGACATTGGTCTGCTGCAAAAAGAGTTCTAGAGTACTTGAAGGGAACTCAAGACTTTGGAATCAAGTATACACAGGTGGACGACTTCAGCTTGATTGGGTACTCTGATTCAGACTTTGATGGAGACAAAGAAACTAGGGTATCTACTTCGGGTTATGCTATGAGTCTTGGATCAGGAGTTGTCTCCTGGAGATCACGCAAACAATCAGTTCCAGCAGATTCCACAACAGAGGCAAAATATGTGGCAGCAGCTGAGGCAACAAAAGAAATTGTGTGGCTCAGGAAAATTCTGGAAGATTTGCAGGTAAAACAAGTACAATCGACTCCACTCATGATTGACAATACCTCGGCAATAAAGTTGGCCAAGAACCCAAAGTTCCATGATCGAACAAAGCACATCAATACAAAATATCATCTGATTCGACATCATGTTGAGGCCAAAACAATCCATCTTCGCCATTGTTCCACTAATGAGCAGATTGCAGACATCTTCACCAAAGCGCTTGGAAGAGAAAAACTTGAAAGATTCAAAACGATGCTTGGACTCACCAACATCCCTTCAGATTAGGGGGGGAATGTTGACACCTGGGATTGGGTGAACAACTGTAATTAAATAAATAATAGAGAACATGGAGAGTCATCGAGAGATGAACTGAACAGTCACTCCCTCTTGTATATAATAATGAACAACCTGAATGAATAATATGGTTACATTTGAGGAGTTACCTCGTGGTCTGACAATTTTTAACTATTATTATCTTTTAAAATATTTGAAGCACATAAATTATGAAACACAGAACTTCATAAGAAACACTTGTACAAATTTTCTTTGTAAATATTTTGTAAACTTCCTTGTACAGAGTAAGCACCAACTTACAACTTCCGTAGGCACCAACCTACAAGAGATTTCATTCCCCTAACTAAGCACCAACCTGTAGGAGACATCAACCCCCCAAATGAGCACCAACTCAGCAAACTCTAGGCACCAACCTACGTCTTCAACTATAGGTTTTAACCTCGTACAGAAATTACCTGCATACGATTCTAGAACACAAAAAATAAACAATGCGAGAGCATAACACATAAAACACATATATACAAAGATTTTTCCCTGGATCCCAAAATCGGGACTACCAGCTTGATTGTTCATTATGTTCCTTTCAATGTTACAATACATATTTATACATGCCGAAGCATCCAATACCATGGACCAAAAACCATCGCATCCAAAACCATCGACCGAAAACCATCGCGTCCAAAACCATGTGCGAAAATCATGCACAAAACCATAGGTAGGCCGCCCAACCTAATATAGGGTCCAAAAAACAAAATTTTATGGGGAGCTGCCCCAGACCCCATAGAGGGGGGCTACCTGCACCCCTCAAACCCCTTGTGACCCTCCCGCTACGTAATCGGCGCAACGAAGGAGGGGCTTCGCCCCCTCCCCCCCGCCCTCTAACCCCTGCACCCCTCAAACCCCTTGTGACCCTCCCGCTACGTAATCGGCGCAACGAAGGGGGGGCTTCGCCCCCTCCCCCCCCCCCCCGCCCTCTAACCCCCCAGTTAACTACGTGGGCTAGTCGTGGAAAGAATATAACACAACCCAACATTCTCCCACTTATTGTTTTCTTTCCACAGGGGGCCACAAGAGAGCTTAGTCATTTATCTAGCCCTGCAACGCCCATTGTTTCTCTACACCAAGAGAACTTCTCAGAGCTCACAGATTTTGTCAATGCATCTGCAGTATTCTTCAAAGTGTCCACCTTTACCAGCAACACCTTTTTGTCTTCTATCATATCCCTCACAAAGTGATACTGAACATCAATGTGCTTTGTTTTTGAATGATATGCAAGTTCTTTGCCAAGAAAATTGCACTTTAGTTGTCATAGTCTATCCTTATAGCTCCCTGTACTAACCCCATACTTGAACACAATCTCTTCAACCAAACTGTTTCCTTGCTTGCATGAGTAGCTGCCATGTATTCTGCCTCTGTAGTTGATAGTGCCACTACAAATTGTTTCTTACTCATCCAACTCATTGCACCTCCAAATAGGTTAAACACATGCCCACTTGTACATCTTCTCTGATCCAGATCTCCAGCCCAGTCTGCATCAACAAAGCCACGAATATCCAACACTCTGTCCAATCCTGGTCTTCCTTGGTAGCACAAACCATAATCACTAGTGCCACGCAAATACCTGAAAACTCGCTTCACTGTTGTCAAGTGCTCCTTCCCTGGTTTTGACATAAACCTGCTCAATACTCCCACTGCATGTGCAATGTCTGGTCTAGTACAGACCATTGCATACATTAGGCTACCGACTGCACTTGCATATGGAACACGGGACATGTCCACTTCCTCTTCTTGTGTCTTGGGACACTGTTCAACAGATAACTTCACACCTACAGGAATAGGAACCTTCACCAATTTACTATCCTACATATTAAACCTCTACAGTATTGTCTCGACATACTTCCTCTAGTTTAACCAGAGCTTCCTCTTTGCCCGATCTCTTTTAATTTCCATGCCCAAAATATAGTTTGCAGCACCAAGATCTTTCATGTCGAATTTGGAGAACAATTGGGTCTTCAAATCCTGGATAATTTCTTTGTCATTTCCAACCAACAACATATCATCCACATACAAGACCAGATAAATAACACGGACACCAATTAATTTAAAATACACACAGTGATCTGCTTTGCTTCTAGTGAAGCCAAGTCCCCGTATAAATGTATCAAATTTCTGATACCACATCCTTGGTGACTATTTTAACCCATACAGAGACTTCTTTAACTTGCATACCAGATCTTTCTTGCCCTTCACCGCAAAACCTTCAGGTTGCTTCATGTATATTTCCTCTTCCAAATCCCCGTGAAGAAATGATGTCTTCACATCCATCTGTTCTACCTCAAAATCAAAAGCAGCAGCAACAGATAAAAGTAATCTAATAGAAGCTACCTTGGCAACAGGAGAAAAAATATCACCAAAATCAATTCCCGGCACCTGGGAATAACCTTTTGCTACCAACTGAGCTTTGTATTTCTCCACCTTTCCTTCTGCATTTGTCTTCTTGAACACCCATTTGCTGCCAATGGGTTTCCTTCTGTTGAAATTTGGTACCAGAGGACAGGTGGTTCCCTTAGGCTTTGATCTTTGGCCTAGGGAAAAGTGTCCAAAAGAATTTAATTTTTCTCCTAAAGTGACTTTATAATTTTATAAAGTTAAATCTAATTTAAAAGTGACTTTAAGTGATAAAGTTACTAAGTCTAATTTTAAAGTGACTTTTATAAAGTCAATGAAAAATTAGAAAAGAAAAGTGACTTTGGAAATAAATGACTAAGTGGGTCTTTATTAAAGTGGGGTGAACTAAAAAATAAAAAGTGAGATTTAAATGAGCATTTAATCTCAGCCTTAGATCTCAATCTATTTCAGCCATTGGATTTAGGGATCACCCAAAAGTCACTTGGATCACCCAAAAGTCACTTGGGGTTAGATTAAAGGAGGAAAAGGTCATTAATTCTTTCATGAGCAGATTGAGAGAAGGAGAGCAAGAGAGCAAGGGAGATTTCTGGACAGTGAGCTACGGAGTTTCAGCAGCGGAGTTTCAGCAAAGCGGAGTTTCAGCAGAGCAAAGTTTCAGCAGCGGAGTATCAGCAGAGCGGAGTTTCAGCAGCGGAGTTTTAGCAAGGCTGAGTTTCAGCAAGTCTGTACAGCGGAGTTTCAGCAGGGCGGAGTTTCAGCAACGCTGAGATAAGTTGTAAAAGTTTGCTTGCTGATTTTTGCTGAATATTTCTCTTACTGTAAAAAGGCATTTTCCAGAAATAAAGAAGAGCTCTCAAACTGGTTTTCCCCAAGAGTTGTAGGGGGTTTTTCCAGGGTCACATTGACCAAAAATCTCAGTGTTTAAATGTGTTTTAATGGTTGTTTATTACTGCTGATTTTTATTTCTGCAATTTCCAGCATTCTGTAAAATTTCCAGAATTTGTGTTTTCAGCGAATTTATTTTTTCCAGCTTGTTAAATGTATGGTTATGGGAAAGGGCATTTAACTATATGGGAGAAATAAGGAGAAACTGAAAACCGGGGTGGGAAATGAGAAATTTCTACATGGTATCAGAGCTTGAGTGCTGAATGACAGTTTGGGACAGCAAAAGGAAAAATTACAGCTGCTGATTTTTCACTCAGAAAATTCCAGCAAGCTGATTTTTTTCATAAACAGCAGTTTTATCTTTACTACAGCAGTTTTATGTTTTAGGACAGCAAGATGTCATTGGGATTGAGGGTGGAGGATACGCTGGATGGGCATACAAATTACAGCGTTTGGAAGGAGAGAATGCAGAGTATCTTTGAGGAGGCAAGAAAGGCAAAGGGAAGAAGCAGGCTTCCACAAGCAGTGGTGGGGGCAAAGGCAAAGGTAAAGGTAAACAGGGGAACACACAGAAGGACTATTCCAAGGTGAAGTGTTGGAATTGTCAAAATATGGGACACTATGCAGTTGTGTGTCCGGAGAAGAAGAAGAAGAAGGAGAAGAACCAGGACGTGGCAGCTTCAGCAGAGATTGAGGACTTTGCAGGTCATTTTGACCGGGAGTTTGCGTTCACTACGTGTGAGTCCTCTAGTGCAGAATCACCTGCCACACAGGGTCAAAGGGAGCATGCTTTTCCCACGATTAGCGGAGCATCTTCAGGTATCTGGTATGTGGACAGTGCGGCTTCACGTCACATGACAGGAGTCCGTGAGTACTTCTCAGAGCTTTTAGAGAGTGGCACTGATATAGAGGTAGTACTCCGTGATGACAGAGTTGTTAGAGCAGTCGGGGTTGGGACACTGACATTTCTCCAAACCTCCCTTGAAAGTATCAGATGTTCTTTATGTGCCAGGGATGAGGAAGAACCTCATATCCATCTCAACTTTGGAGGACAGAGGATATGAGGTACTGTTCAGAGGAGGACAGGTGTTGATGTATCCCAGGGGCACTCCAGTTGATTCAGCTAGAGTGATAGGTGTACGCCATGCAAAGGTGTACAAGTTTGCATTCCAACCCCTTTTGGCATTGAGCAGTAGTACCGACAGCAGAGCTAGCAGTTCTGAGCTGTGTGAGATTTGGCACCGCAGGATGGGACATATGTATCATGGAGCCTTGAGGACATTGCGGGAGATCACTACAGGTGTGCCAGATTTCAGTACTGATCACTTTGATACTTGCAGAGGTTGTGCGATGGGCAAGTTTGCAAAATCCCCTTTTCCCAGCAGTGACAGCAGAGCGACTGGGATACTTGATTTGATTCATTCCGATGTAGCGGTCGGATGTCTCATGTTTCCTTGAGTGGATATGAGTACTATGTTTTATTCATTGATGATCACTCTAGGAGGACCTGGATTTATTTTTTGAAGACCAAGAGTGAGGTCTTCAAGCGGTTTCAGGAGTTCAGAGCTCTTGTGGAGACACAGACAGGACGAAAGATCAAGTCCCTGAGGTCGGACAATGGAGGAGAGTACACCCTTGGAGAGTTTGTTGACTATTGTGCGGAGGCAGGCATTAGGATGGAGTTCACTGTTCCTTACAACCCCCAACAAAACGGGGTTGCAGAGAGGAAGAACAGATCCATCATAGGGGCTGCCAAAGCCATGTTACATGATCAGGGGTTGCCATTGTTCTTGTGGGCAAAGGCCTGCAACACAGTTGTTTACTTGCAGAACATGAGTCCGCATCGTGCCTTGGGGCACATGACTCTGGAGGAGGCTTTCTCTGGGAATAAGCCTGATATTGGTCATCTTCATATCTTTGGATGCATTACATACTCCTATATACCCAAGGAGAAGAGGACCAAACTAGAGCCCACCACAGAGAAGGGTATCTTTGTGGGCTGCAGTGAGACCTCAAAGGCCTTTCAGATCTACATTCCTGCACAAAGGAGAGTTGTTGTCAGACGAGATGTGAAGTTCGAGGAGGACAGGGCCTTTAGGAGGTCACGGGAGTTAGTGTATCTGGATCAGCCAGACCCTCAGCAGCAGTTGAGTCAGTCGCAGGGATCCAGTGGGCAGGGATCAGGAGGATCAAGAGGTACATCTATGAGGATGTCAGGTCCGTCAATGAGCAGTGGCTCACCGAGCCAGAGGGGTGGTGCTCCAGGCAGCATGCAGAGCAGTTCACTAGGGAGTCCACTGATGGACAGTTCACACGGTACCTCAGCTTCTCCAGGTTCAGGTGCAGGTAGGAGGACAGCAGATAGACAGTCAGGAGTTCAGGCTCCTGATGATGATGAGGAGGAGGAGTTTCATTCTCCGGTGGGAGAAGTGCGCTCAGGGAAGAGGAAGCCCAAGTGGCTTCAGGACACCTTGAGAGATGCCTCATCTGTTGCTGAGCCGAAGAGGCCGGTCAGAGAGAGTAGACCACCTGAGAGGTTTTGTAGCTATATGGCAATGGTTACCAGCATCCCTGACTCTGAGCCTTCTAGCTATGAGGAGGCAGCTAGCTAGCAGTTTGGAGAGAGGCCATGCAGGAGGAGTATTCTTCTATCATGAAGAATAATGTTTGGGAGGTGGTGTCGAGGCCTGAGGGCAAATCCGTGGTTACTTCCAGATGGCTTTACAAGGTAAAGCATGCTGCAGATGGCAGCATTGAGAAATTCAAAGCAAGGTTTGTGGCTAGAGGATTCTCCCAAGCAGAGGGAGTTGATTATGAGGAGACCTTTGCTCCCGTGGCTCGATATACTTCGATCCGCTCCATTATATTGATAGCAGCAGAGATGGGTTGGAAGATCCACCAAATGGATGTGAAGACTACATTTCTCAATAGCTTCATACAGGAGGAGGTGTACATTAAGCAGCCACAAGGCTTTGAGGTGCATGGGAAGGAGTCCCATGTGTGCAGACTGAAGGAGGCCCTTTATGGCCTGAAGCAAGCTCCCAGAGCTTGGTACTCCATGATAGATACATATTTGCAGGGGATGGGTTTCACAAAGAGTGAGGCAGATCCGAACCTTTACTTTATTGTGATTGGTGAGGAGCCTCTCATTCTGGTGCTGTATGTGGATGACTTGGTCATTACAGGTGCAGAGAGACTCATAGAGCATTGCAAGAGAGATCTTGCGACGGAGTTTGAGATGAAGGACATCGGCTTGATGCATAACTTTTTTGGCTTGGAGGTGTGGCAGGAGGAGGGGCATTTCTTCCTGGGGCAGGGGAAATATATTGTGGACATCCTTGGCAGATTCCACATGGAGGATAGTAAACCCATGTCGAGACCGATGATCACCAACTAGAAGAAGCTTCATGCTTCGAATTCCGAGTTGGTGGATCCCACATTGTACAGGCAGCTGATTGGTTCCTTGATGTATTTGGTCAACACTAGACCAGATATCTATTTTGCAGTCAACACGATGAGTCAGTTTATGTGTGAGCCTAGGAAGGTTCACTAGGTGGCTGCAAAACACATTTTGCGGTACTTGCAGGGGACAGTGGATTATGGTCTAGACTACAGGCAAGGAGATGGAGTGAGATTGGCAGGATATACTGATTCTGATTGGGCAGGTTGTGCTTCTGATAGGAAAAGCACTTCAGGGTGTTGTTTTGGGTTGGGTTCAGCAGTAGTGTCATGGTTCAGCCGGAAGCAGCAGTCAGTAGCACTGAGTTCAGCGGAAGCAGAGTATATGGCAGCCAGTCTAGCTAGTTGTGAGGCTATCTGGCTTCGCAAGATGTTGTTTGGCTTATTTGTTTAGCCGTTGAGACCTTCAGTGATTTACTGTGATAATCAGAGTTGCATTAAACTCACGGAGAATCCAGTATTTCATGACAGGTCAAAGCATATCGGGATCAGATATCATTTCATCAGAGACTATGTTCAGAAGGGAGCTGTGAAGCTTGAGTATATTTCCACTGATGAGCAGGTTGCAGATATTCTTACCAAAGCCTTACCACGGGGCAAGCATGTCTACTTCAGAGACAAGATGGGTGTGGTGAGGAACACCTTCCTCGGTAAGAAGGAGTGTTGAAATTTGGTACCGGAGGACAGGTGGTTCCCTTAGGCTTTGATCTTTGGCCTGGGGAAAAATGTCCAAAAGAATTTAATTTTTCTCCTAAAGTGACTTGATAATTTTATAAAGTTAAATCTAATTTAAAAGTGACTTTAAGTGAAAAAGTTACTAAGTCTAATTTTAAAGTGACTTTTATAAAGTCAATGAAAAATTAGAAAGGAAAAGTGACTTCGGAAATAGATGACTAAGTGGGTCTTTATTAAAGTGGGGTGAATTAAAAAATAAAAAGTGAGATTTAAATGAACATTTAATCTCAGCCTTAGATCTCAATCTATTTCAGCCATTGGATTTAGGGATCACCCAAAAGTCACTTAGGGTTAGATTAAAGGAGGAAAAGGTCATTAATTCTTTCATGAGCAGATTGAGAGGAGAGCAAGAGAGCAAGGGAGATTTCTGGACAGTGAGCTGCGGAGTTTCAGCAGCGGAGTTTTAGCAGAGCGGAGTTTCAGCAACGGAGTATCAGCAGCGGAGTTTCAGCAGCGAAGTATCAGCAGAGCGGAGTTTCAGCAGCGAAGTATCAACAGCGGAGTATCAGCAGCGGAGTTTCAGCAGCGGAGTTTCAGCAGCGGAGTATCAGCAGCGGAGTTTCAGCAGCGGAGTTTCAGCAAGTCTGTACAGCGGAGTTTCAGCAGGGCGGAATTTCAGCAAGGCGGAGTTTCAGCAAGGCTGAGTTTCAACAAGGCTGAGATAAGTTGTAAAAGTTTGCTTGCTGATTTTTGTTGAATATTTCTCTTACTGTAAAAAGGCATTTTCCAGAAATAAAGAAGAGCTCTCAAACTAGTTTTCCCCAAGAGTTGTAGGGGGTTTTTCCAGGGTCACATTGACCAAAAATCTCGGTGTTTAAATGTGTTTTAATGGCTGTTTATTACTGCTGATTTTTATTTCTGCAATTTCCAGCATTCTGTAAAATTTCCAGAATGTGTTTTCAGCAAATTTATTTTTTCCAGCTTGTTAAATGTATGGTTATGGGAAAGGGCATTTAACTATATGGGAGAAATAAGGAGAAACTGAAAACCGGGGTGGGAAATGAGAAATTTCTACACCTTCCAGCCAGCAACTCCACCAGATCCCAAGCCTCATTTTTGTGTAAAGATGCCATTTCATCAACCATGGCCTCTTTCCAGAGTTTTCCATCCTCTGAATCTACTGCTTCCTTCACAGTTTTGGGATCATCGTCAGTAATAGATAAAGCAAAATTTGAACAGAAAGCAGATGGACTATACCTTTCTGGCTGCCTTCTTTCTCGAACTGATCTTCTCACACCCGGAGTTTGTGGCTCTTCATCTTCTGATTCCTCCTGTATTGTAGAGTCTGATTCTTCCTCCTTAAATTCAAACTCTATCTTCTCAGGTTCCTTTGGTTGTACTTCATGTTTAATAACATCTTTCACCTCTCTGAACACCACATCTCGGTTGTACACAACCTTCCTTGTTACTGGGTTCCAAAGCTTATAACCCTTTAAACCATCCTTATACCCAATAAAGATGCACTTTTCAGGTTTACTATCCAACTTGGTTCTTTTCTCCTTTGGAACATGTACATATGCATCACATCCAAATAACCTCAGATGTGAAAGAGAGAGTTTCTTACCAGTCCATACCCCTTGTGGAGGCTTATCCTCCAACGCTGATGAAGGTGATCTGTTGACCAGGTAACATGTTGTCTCCACCGCCTATGCCTAGAATCCCTGTCCTAACCCGGCACCACTGAACATGCTTCTTGCCCTTTCCATCAATGTCTTGTTCATTCTTTCTGCAACTCCATTATGCTAAAGTGTGTATGGAATAGTCTTCTACCGTGCTATACCACACTTCTTACAGAATTCTTCAAATTCCTTGCTGCAAAACTCTCCACCGTTATCTGTCCTCAACACCTTTATCTTCTTCTTTGTCTGGTTTTCCACCGGAGCCTTAAATTCTTTAAACCTGTCAAAGACTTCAGATTTCTTCTTAAGGAAATATATCCATGTATTTCTTGAGAAGTCATCTATAAATGATACATAGTACACAGACTTACCCAGTGATGGAACCTTCATAGGTCCAAACACATCACTGTGCACAAGTTCTAATATTTGTTTTGCCCTCTTACCACCAGAGAGGAAACTCACCTGATTTTGTTTCCCATATACACATTTTTCACAGAAATCAAAATCCAAAGAGCTATTACCCATACCTTCTGTCGCCTCCATATTCCTTCTGAATAGGTTCACAAGCAATTTTCTAAGCCATATGGCCTCACACGAAGTTGTGCTTGCCACCATATATTCTACCTCAGATGAGCTCAGAGCCACGGACTTTTGTTTCCTATTGCACCAAGAGGTCATTCCCGATCCAATGTTGAAACAGTACCCAGAGGTACTTTTCTGATCCACTGAACTTCTTGCCCAATCTGCATCAGTAAATCCACTCAATATGATATCCTTACTCCTGGTGTACAAGCGTCAATAATCGACTGTTCCCTGTAACTACCTGAGAACATGTTTGGTTGTTGCCCAGTGTGCCCTCTTCGGTTCCACCATGAACTAACTGAGGGAGTTGACAGCGTAGCAAATGTCTAGCCCGATATTGACCAAATACATCAGGGACCCTATGAGCTTCCTGTATAGGGTGGGATTGGCATCCTTGTCTTCTAATGCATCAATCTTCTTCCAGTTGGTGATCATTGGCGTAGCCATAGGTCTACAGTCCTCCATCCCGAATATTTTCAGGATTTCTGTAGCATACCTCCCTTGCCCAAGGAAGATTTCTCCCTTCTGCTGCCAAACTTCCAACCCTAGGAAGTAGTGCATTCGTCCCAAATCCTTCATATCGAATTATGTGGCTAGATTCTTCTTCAGTGCCCAATGAGTTTGGATGATACTATCAGAAAGAGATCATCCACATACAATACTAAGATTAGCGGCTCCTTCTCTACAGCCAGATAGTAGAGATTCGGATCCGCGTCACTCTTGACAAACCCCATCTTCTACAAGTAGCCATCTATTCGACCATACCATACCCTTGGTGCCTATTTCAGCCCATACAAGGCTTTCTTCAATCTGTATACATGAGACTTCTTCTCATGAGTTTCAAAGCCCTCTAGTTGTTCAATGTATTCCTCCTCTTCTATTACCCCGTTCAGAAATGTTGTTTTGACATCCATCTAATGGATCTCCCATCCCATCTGAGCTGCAAGAGATATCACGGTTCTAATAGATGTATAATTGGCTACCAGGGCGAAGGTATCCTCATAGTCAATCCCTTCTTTTTGAGCAAACCCTTAGCCACAAACCTGGCCTTGTATTTCTCAACACTGTCGTCTGCAGCGTATTTGATCTTGTAGATCCATCTTGAACCTACCACTGATCTGTCTTGAGGTCTTGGCACCACCTCCCAGACATCGTTTACCATTATGGAGTTGTATTCCTCCATATCGCATCAAACCAAACCTAATGTTGAGCTGCCTCCTTGAAACTGGCAAGCTCCCCATCCTGAGCTACTAATCCCTGATATCTATCTGGTTGTTTTCGCTCCCTCCTATTGTTTCTTAGCGCACCGATGAAATCCTATGCATCTCGCAGAATCTGACGAAGTTCCCTGCTAGTTCTTCCTCTACCAGCGGGTGATTCTATTCGCTCCTCCTCCTCATCCTGAGAATCTTCCTGTCCTGAGGAAGAATTCTTTACTTCTGTTAGTTGAAGAGGCTTAACCAACGGCCCCTCTTTCGACTGCTCCTCCGAAGGCATCTCGCGAGATCTTCTGAAAGCCATGTCCTCCATGAACTTTACATCTCGTCGTACTACTACCTTCCTGCTCCCTGGAAGATAGATTCTATATGCCTTAGCATTCTCGCTATATCCCATCAGATATCCCTTTTCCGCAGTCTGATCCAGCTTCTTCCTCTTTTCTTCGAGTATGCAGCAATATGATATACTCCCAAATATCCTAAAATGACTGACTTCAGGTGTCTTCCCTGTGAAGACTTTCTCTGGAGTAATCTTGCCCAATGCCCGATGAGGAGTCCTGTTCTGAACATAGACTGTTGTGTTGCATGCTTCCACCCACAGGAATTTTGGCATATCCTGATCATACATCATGGCCCTAGCTGCTTCTACAATAGTCTTGTTCTTTCTTTCTGCTACCCCATTCTACTCCAGATTGTAGGGAGTTGTCCACTCTCTTCTGATGCCCTCCTTAGCACAAAAATCAGTGAAGTTTTTATCGACATATTCTCCACCATTATCTGAGCACAGAACTTTTATTTTCTTCCCAGTTAGATTCTCCACCAGAGCCTTGAACTCCTTGAATCGACAGAAAAGCTCATGCTTGGTTTTCAGAAAATAAATCCAAATTTTCCTTGAGTGGTCATCAATGAAGGTAAGGAAATACTCGGCACCACTAAGAGCTTTGACGGACATAGATTCGCACATATCTGAGTGTATCAATCCTAGTACACTCTTGGCCCTGTGTTTGCTCCTAGGAAATGCTGCCTTGGCATACCTTCCTAGAGCACATCCCCTGCATACATCATCTCGTTCCGTACTTAGATCCGGAACCTCCTATTACAGTGCTCCTGAGAATTCTCAGAGCTCCATGGTGCAAGTGGCCCATTCTTCTGTGCCATAGTTCGTTCAAGTCCTTGTCTCCATGACTGCCTATTAGTGCCATTGGTGATTCTAGTTGTAATCTATACAACCAATTACTTTTGATCCCGATCTGCACTTTCTTTTTCCAGCTCAAGTGTTTGATGTATACCTTCTCCTTGATGAAGTAGACGTCATAGCCATTGCTTTGTAGTTGCGATACGAAAAGTAAGTTCATCCCCAATCCTGGTACATGCAGCACATTTGTAGCACGGAACCGTTTTCCCGATTCTGTCTGAAAGACTATTGTACCCTTTCCTACTGGAGTACACTTCGCCTTGTTCCACATGGTGATCTGAAAGTTCATCTTCTCTTCTCAATTTTTTAATAAACACTCCCTGATTCCCGTCATATGCCACGAGGCTCCACTGTCTATATACCATACTTCTAATGATGCAACACTAGTCATACACGCCACTTCTTCTTCCAGCTTGGAAGCTAACATAGAGAAATTGACACATCTTTCTCTTGTGCAATCTTCTGAAAATTTGTGTGAGTCCCGTAACGTGGATGCCTTTGCATCGTGGTCTTGACCCATAACTGATTTTCCCTTCCTGTCTTTGATTACTCACTCTGATACCATGTGAAAAATTTTATCACTGCAGCAACTAATTTACTTTTCTTACTTATTCCACAATGAATTATTCATGAAATTACTTCAATAAACATTAAAATAAATATTGTTGCAGATATCACACTGTAATACAGAAACAAACATATGCACAAGAATCAACACATTGACCCAGTGATTTTGGACAACAGTCCCCGAAAAAACCGGTGCAGCAAGGGATGTTTTTATTATTCAGCAATTCTTCAGTACAACAGGGTGCCAAACTGGCTTACCCACAGAGAGAAATAATTCTCCAGCACTTCTCCCAATCCCAGCGTCAACCCAACTGACCTCTGTGTGGCTCTCCAACCCTCTGCGTCAGCCCCTGCTTGACTGTGTCAACCCTGGGCCTCTCTGCGTCACCCACGTAGGCCCAGCTAGTGACTGCGCAGTCTTCTACTGCCTCTGCGTCTGCCTGAAAAGCCCTACGTCTGCCTCTCCTACCTTAGCACTGATCTTTAGTGGCTGATCCCGCCTCTCTACTTCGTACTTGTTGCCTCGTGACTGCTCACCAGACCACTGGTTCAATTTCTCAGCTAACCCCGCTACAGAAATTGAATTGACTGGTCTCCCTCAGTGTGTTCTCCAAGTGACCCTCAAGCCTCCTCTTATACTTTTCTCGTTGACACATCAACGGTCGAAATTATCTCCCTAATCAACGTCTAAGATTAGATCTGGTCTGATCCATGACTTTTGGACCATTCTAACACAGTTTTATATTAATTCACATTAATATTTTATTTTCCCTAAGTTTAGACTTAGGGACTCCATTAAAAATATTAATTATTTTAATATCTCCCAAACTGTTTAAAATCTACCCAAACCCTTTCTGGGTATTGGAGATCTCATGTGCCTTAGCCTCTCAACCAATTTTCGTGGCTAGAGCACATCCGATGCTACCCCAAATCAAGAATTTCTAAGCTAAGAGTAGAAAACAAAACTACTCCATATATCCATACCTTTACCATGAAGTATTCGAAGGCCCTTCTCTCCAATATGTCCAAGCCTTTGATGCCACAGCACGGCCTTCTCTACAGAGACCACTAGATTTTCTGCTCCACTTTTAGGAACCACAGAGCTGTTGCACCCATCAACAACAGTGCTACCTTGCAGCTTGTACAGAGTTCCAATCCAAACTCCCCGCATCAATACCAGTGCTCCCCGAACCATCTTGCAGGTATCCTTCTCGAACACTGTTTTTACACCTGCATCATCCAGCTTGCTTATAGAAATCAGATTTCCGGCCAATGCAGGAATATGCAAAACACCCGAAAGTGTTTTAACCCTTCCACCTTGCAACTTCAACTTTACTTTTCCGCAACCAACAATTCTAGCCTTCCTATCATCCTCCAAAAAGACATCACCACCATCATATTTCTCATACTCGCAGAACCACTCTCTATGGGGAGTGAAGTGAAAGGATGCACCTGAGTCAATCAACCATGCCTCATGATCTACATGTGTACTTGAAGGAGCCAAGTACATATCCCCACCTTCATCTGAGGTGGTTTTCGCCTCTGCAGAAGGAGCATCATCAGATCCCTTTCCTTTATCAGGAGCTTTAGATTTACAGACCCTTTTGTAGTGCCCTTCCTTTACGCATTTCCAGCAAACCACCTTTACAGTTTCCCTGGAGATTTAGATCTCCCTCTAGATTTAGATCTCCCACTCGATGACTTATTTTTGTTTCTGTTCTTGGACCGTCCTGGTACAGGCAAGGCATCACCATTCTGGCTCTCCATATTTTTCTGTCTCATCTCCTCCGTCAGCAAGGATGAGACTATTTCATCAAACTGCAAAGCAGTTGCATTGCTACCTATTGCAATAACCAGACTATCCCACGAATCTGGTAGAGAACACAACAAACTGATGCACTTATCTTCATCTAAAATTTTAATATCAACAAATAATAACTGAGTTACCACAATATTAAATGTGTTCAGATGCTCTGTCACCGAGTCTCCATCTTTCATCATCATGTTATACAGCTTTTTTCGTAGGAACAATTTATTCACTAGAGACTTAAATTGGTACAAATTCCCTAACTTGTCCCACAAAGCCTTCGCCGTAGCTTCCCCTAATACATCAACAATACTGAATCCGAGACACACAATCGTATTGTGCTCTTTGTCTTCCGATCCAACTTCTTCCATTCTTCATCGGACACTCCCGTTAGTTTAGTACCTGAATCTACCGCGATCCACTGATCTTTATCCACCAACAGATCCTCCATCTTGAGTTTCCACAACTCAAAACTCTGACCATTAAATTTCTCGATGTCTACCTTTCCACTGCTCACCATCTTCTTTCACCACCAGAATCGATCTCACAAATCTCCCACTGAACAGGGTCTACCACAGGCCCGAGCGAAACCCCTTAACAACAAAGGCGTCCCCTTGAAGCCAAAACAGCTCTGATACCAAATGTAGGTTTTAACCTCATACAGAAATTACCTACATACGATTCTAGAACACAGAAAAAATAAACAATGCAAGAGCATAACACATAAAACACATATACACAGAGATTTTCCCCTGGATCCCAAAACCAGGACTACCAGCTTGATTTTTCATTATGTTCCTTTCAATGTTACAATACATATTAATACATGCCGAAGCATCCAATATCATGGACCGAAAACCATCACATCCAAAACCATGGACCGAAAACCATCGTGTCCAAAACCATGTGCGAAAATCATGCACAAAACCATAGGTAGGTCCGCCCAACCTAATATAGGGTCCAAAAAACAAAAATTTTCGGGGCGCTGCCCCAGACTCCATAGAGGGGGGTTACCTGCACCCCACCCCCGCCCCCAAACCCCCCGGTTGACTACGTGGGCTAGTCGTGGAAAGAATATAACACAACCCAACATCAACTTGTTCCTTGAGAGCTCTGCCCACCTGGCACTTCAACTTCCTCAATTCTTGTTGTTCATTGTTCAATTGTCACTGCTTAAGCTCATTATATGTTCAAAGAGAAGGTTTGCCCACCTGGCAGCTTGTAATCAGCACCGTAGATTTCTTTCTGATACATAGGGTTTTTCAAAACACTTGGAACCAAACAAGATTTTACAACCTTGAAGGTCTGCCTCCTACAACCTATCAACCTTTGCACTAAACACTCACCTTATGCAAACCACAAGCCTACCACAAAAGTTGTCCATGTTAGCCTTGTTCTTACTGCATCTCTGTCCACAATAGAGCTCAGTCCTATCATCACCTTAACAGCACAACAACTTTAGTTAACAGCGCCCTTAACACTGACTTAGCCAACAAGACTCGGCCTCCAAAGATCCTTGCGATATTTCTCCAAAAAAGCTCGGCCACATCAAAAATCAAACCAAAACTTGGTCTATAACAGGACTGCAACTTCAGCCACAAACCAGACTTGAACTCAGCGTTCAAACACCAAAAACCAGCCTTCAAACCAAACCTGAACTCAGCCTTCAATGCACCAAACTTTGCCCTCAAACTAGACTTGAATTTGGCCTTAAAATTTCCAAGACCCGACCTTAAAACTAGGTCTGAACATAGCCTTCAAACACTAGAATTCGTCCCCCAGAACAAACCTGAAACCTGGCCTCAACAAGACTGAATTTCAGCCTTCAACAGGGCTAAAACTCGGCCTAAAACAGCTCTGCAACTCACCTTCTAACCAAGACCAAAACCTGCCCAAAGAGTGCCAAAACCCTTCCCATAGAAAACCTCTCCAAATTGGCTTCACTTCACTTAAACCTCAAAACTGCTCCTTTGCTTTCTTTGATAGATCTGAATTAGCTTGAGCGAGTGAGTCCTAGGTTCCTCCACATAACGCCTATATCTATTGCGTTTGACCCCCAAAAGCAGGGTCGACTTGGCCACTGGCTAGGCCGACTTGTCCACTAGTTGGGCTTCCTTGTGCAACTGGCAAAATTTATAATGAATATTCAAAAAATCATTTCTCCTCAACCATGAGAGGTTAGAGGGAGTGCCATATATCATTGGAAAGGTCATGGAATAAGCTTTCCGGCCATATATATTGTGTTCCCATTTGAGCTAGGTAATTGGAGTAAAAATGCATCCAAATATAGGGTATCTAAATAGGGCATCAAAAATCCAAAAACAATATTTCCGGAAGGCATGCCATATATCATTTAAAAGCTCGAAATATGTTATTTGACTATGTAACTTTCTCTTTCATTTCGATAGCCTTTAACATCAACAACAACCATTTTCAACATAGGCCAACCCTATTACACATATATTTACACATTATATGTACGTTTAACCCCATATATGCCCCCATTTTGCTATCATGCACACCAACGTGAGCATGGAGCACAATTTCCATATAGATAAATAAGATAAGTTGCACAATAACTCCTTGAAAAATATGAGAACCTCCTCCAAATACACCAATACTTTTATACATCCAAATCACATGTCCTCAATAATGATTACATGATCTCTATATATACCCATTGACACAATGCACTGTGGCCCCTTTAATATTAGGCCAACCATATAACATATACATTTATACATTACATGAAACTTTGACCCCATATATTGTTGAATTTTCTACAAGAATGAAAAGTAGAAATCGATTTTCTAATATGATAATTACTTCTTAATGATATTTATCAACTTATCTTTCGAGTCACTAATATCATTGAGCAATTATACACAGAAAATCTCAACAGTATTATAATGAAAAACAGTAGGAACATAAAGAGACGACCATGCACAATAGAGACAACAATTTTTCCTTGGGAAACCCAAACTAGGGAGAAAACCCAACAACTTTTCTTCTAGGAGAAATTGTTCTTCAGCATGGTTGACAATTACATAAAATTTCTAGAAATCTGTGCCAAAAACCAAACCCAAAGTGTCAGTCAAATGTGGTCAAATACTAGCCGATCAAACCACTCAATAACCAAAAAGTCAATGCCAGTCAACCATCAAAACTCGGCCTATGGTCAATCTGTGGTCAAGGCCTGCAGTCAAAGTCTACAGTCAGAAATCCGTGCAGTCAGCCTCAACCAATAGTCAGATTTTGGTCAAACTTCAGATCCTTCGCTCCTTTTCCATTCACGCCTACAGATATCTCCTGTGTAGAAAATGGTGTGTTGTTGTTTGGTCGAAATGATGTTGACTTCTTGTGTATTTATATTTGTCAAGTGAGTTTGACCAAGGGTCACACCCATTCATGGTGGAGTCAACCTCTCAACTTGTAGCCTATGAACTCCAAAAGAAATTAACTTTAATTTTATTTTTCATATTTTTTCTTAGCCGATTTGGGAGGCCTCTTAACATGAGGGAATACCTCTTGATGCTACACAAAAATCAACATATATGCCCCCCTTTGGGATCATGTTATTAACCTCGTGTATTCCCCCCTTGGGGTCATATCAATCCATTTCACAGTTCTCTGGTCCACCAATCAACTATGAGATGTGGACCTTCAAAAGGTAGCCAAGAAAATCAATAAAACAATTACAAAACCAATGTCCCTAAAGTGTTGGGCACCATTTGTGAAGTACCCCAGTTTGATAAGTTTTCAATTGTGCCTTTAGCTATCTTAGAGCCAAAAAAACATGTAGAGGTTGAGAAAGGGAACGAGGAATGGGAATCAATTTTGACTTAGCATGAGCCTGCAACGAAAAGATCGAGCTCAACTCCTTGATCGAGGAAGGGCACCATCTTTGCAATTGCCTTGCATGACACTTTGCACTACCCAGTTGACCTAATGCTCTTGTTTTTTATCTCTAGTGTTTTAGCTTTGTGGTAAACGAATAAATAAAAAGAGTTCAAAAATTGCTTTCATTTGTAAATGAAGTGAGCATTGGGTTAAGGAATGACCTCAAAATGAGCCTTGTGAGAATAGACGGGGGAACTTTCTCTACACACATGATAACAACTTCTAAGGTTGTGATATGCATATAAAGTAAAAACTAATATAAGTGAAATATTATAGTAAAAGGATTTCGCACTTTTGACTCACACACAAATACCCATTAGTGAGGCTAGGGTGTGACCCTCTTTTGTACCATGTCCATTTGTGAACTACCTAATGATGATACAATATCTCTCCAAATTGTAATTATGTGGTTGACCACCATCCTTGTGCTTCCAGTACCTTAGCCTAGATATGTGACCTCTTAGGGATATCTAACAATTTGGTAAGACACTTGGATTCCTTCTCTCTCTTTGTCCCTAGCCCTTGGTCACCAATTTTATTCACTTTAATAATTGAGGCACTTATTTTTAGGTATTTCCTAACTTCAAGGTTAAGGACAAAACACCCAATTGTGTCCACAATTACTTAGGATACTTCATTATTGATCCATGACAACCCAAATTTGTTTGAGATTGCAATTAATGGGCTCAAATGAGTCAAGCCTCATTAGACCCTCCTAATCTCTTGGCAGAGAGTGTGTTGCAGGTTCCTAAAGAGTACTTCACTTGTGTTTTGCTATAGGCATAGGAGAGGAGCATTTTGGGCCTAAAAATCCATGGCACAGTGTTAGTAAACCCATGGTACTGAGTCAACACATGCAACATGACTTTTCTTATGACTCAATTCCTCTAATGACTAACCTAACACACATCTATGCCTTGCAGTCTCTCCCTTGCCTATTTATACCATTCATTCCTCTTTGTAAAGTCTCTTGGATTCTTCTTTCCTTGTCCCATTATCTTCATACTACACACTCAAATTAACAATACATCTTGATATAGGCTCTCTTTCACCTCTTCTATGCTTTTGGCCCACTTGCACTTGTCATCTCAAGAATCTCTACAAGGACCTCTTGTGATTAGCTTGTCTCCAACCTTGAAGGCTTGATTGATTCACATCCTAGGGTATTTTCATTGGCATAGTTAAACTCAATTAAGGATTCACATCCTTGGACATCTTTGTTGGCATAGTTCCACTCAAATTGGATGAATCAACCCTACAACCTCAAGGGAGGTTCCATCAAAGCTAGTACAAGGGAGGTATTATCCCCCTGAGGACACCTAAGTCCCTCTACTAAATATTGCCATTAATATATCTTTTACAGTAGGAGGTCTAGTGCTACTTGAATTTATGAATATATATTTTTGTGTTGGAGATCATGTTCAAGTCTTGTTTTGCAACAAAGTCGAGTTGCATGAGTAGGATCATTCGAGATGTGGATCACTCTTGGAGACTCATCACAACTATCACCTTCAAAACCTAGAATAACAAATTCTAAGTGAGTTCCTTCCATACTTCTCATTGTCTTTTCTAGTACTAGGGTTTCTAGCTCACTAAATTAATTTGGAAAAATTAACCCTAGATTGTTAGTTTAATTTTCTCTATTAATTTATTGGAAAAACCTAATTGAAAACCTAAGTGGAGTGTCGAATCTCTTTGTTGACATCTCAAAGTTCCCTTAGCCAACAGTTTTGTTAAAGTGTCTAAATCCTAAGAATTTGAAAGAACATAATCTAGGATCAATGAAACCTTATGAACTATCCTTGATGAAATGGTACTTGATCTCAATATTCTTGGAGTGACCATGAAATATTGATTCTCAAAGCGCTTGATGCAACCTTAAATTTTTCATAGTAAACCACTATGGGCTCCAACGTTTAACCGATCAACTCTATGAATAATTGCAAAGCCAAATAGCTTCACAACTAGCAACACTCACTGCCATGTACTCTGCTTTTACTAAATTGAGTGCAATTGGTGCTTATTTCCTATTTCTTGTTGCCTATAATCTCAATGAAGTCCAAAGTCCATAAGAACTCATCAGTATATGAGTACAAAGCATATAGTTCTAGCTTCAACCCATAAAGAGCTTTCTTCAACCTACACATAGACGTATCCTATCTATGCAACTCAAAACCTCTTGGCTTTAATGTATACTTCTTCCTCAATCAAACCTTGAAGAAAAGTCATCTTAACATCCACCTAATATAAAAGCCAAGAAAATATTGGTGCTAAAGACAAGATAGCTCTAATGGAAGTACACCAAGCAACTAGAGAAAATGTTTCTTCATGGTCTACTCCCTATTTGTAAGAATCCTCTCACTATAAGCGTTGACTTATACTTCTTAATACTATCATTAGTGACATGCTTCACTTTGTACAACGACTTGGAATTAATCATTGACTTCCCTACTAGTCTCAATACTATCTCTCAAACATCATTCTTCGGGATGGCATTGAATTCTCTACAATATCATCCCGCAATACCTACTCATCTCTTGACTCCTCATAGTTGGAAGGCTTTGCATCAATAATGGAAGACATCAATGCAACTAGTGCTTTCAAACTCACCATGCTTGGACTTAGACTTGGATAATTTAACCAAGTTGACCCCTAAACCAAGTCAGCTCGGCCTTCTTCTTGATTTAGGACTGGTTTGGTACCGAATTGGCCAAGTCAATGTATAACATAGCCAGTTTGATACTAGACTGGTCCAACTTGGAGGAGTTGATTTCAAACCTCACTGAAACATATTTTTAGGAAAAAGTCAAATTAAGGCAATCTTTTTCCAAAACAAAGGTTTATACATCGATGAAAACTGTAAGGGTTTCAAAGAGTTGTGGCTCAAAATAGGTTGTACCATCACGTCAAATGGATGGATTAATGGAAAGAACCAATCATAAATTTCCTTGTCTCTTTCCCTCAAGGAACCATGTTTTTTAAATTAGTGGTTGCATCTAATAAGGTGAAAGATGAAAACCTATTATTTCAATGTTTAGACAAGATTGTTCTATTAGTGGGGGAGGGAAATGTTATTTAACTCATCACAATTAGTGCCTCTAACTATGTTATTTCCGATAAGATGTTAGAGATCAAATACAAAACCATATTTTGTAACCCATTTGTTGCACATTGCATAGACATCATGTTTGATGACACAAGAAAACAAGACTGGATCAAGAACATTGTAGAGCATGACTAGAGCATTACAAAATACATCTACAACTACTCATGAGTATTGAACCTAATGAGGAAAAACATTGGGGCCAAGGAACTTGTAAGCCCATCATAATGATATTTGGGGACAAGGACCTTGTTAGGCTTGTCATAATGATATTTGCAACTCACTTCCTCATATTGCAATATTTCCTTTCCTAAGAACAGTACTTGAAAAAAATGATTTCAAGTGATAAATGACATGGATAGGGGACTCACAAACAAGATGGAAAAGACACTAAAAAAATCTTTTAAGGAAAAAATTGGAACAAAAAACAGAAAAATTTGTGAAAATTGTCGGGCCCCTTGTTAAGGTATTGCAATTGGTGGAAGGGGAAAAATTGGCCATGGGTTACATCTATGAGGCTATGGATCAAGCAAAGGAGTATATAAAGATAACCTACAATGATAGAGTAGCTAAGTATGGGCCTATCTATGAAATCATTGATAACAGATGGAACAATCAATTCCATCACCTTAAACATGCAGCTAGATATTTATTGAACCCAAGGTATTAGTACAAAGCTTGTTTAGAAGAAGATAAAACTTGGGTGGTCAAAGATGGATTGTACAAATGCTTAGAGCACATGGTCCTTTAAAGGAGTGAGCAACTAGAAATATATCGACAAATTAGTGCTTTCACTAGGGCCATAAATATTGTTACCCACTCATGTGGGTAAACCCTAGGATAAAAATGTTTTCCTATTTGTTTCAATTTCCCAGCTAGCAGCCCTATCAGGATCCACAGCAAGCCAACTTCAGATGGCCTCTCAGCCACTCTATGGTCAATGCATTCATTCATCTAGTTTGCCCATCCAATGAAGGTGAGTCGTCTATTGTGAAGTACATTAACGATTTTCGTATTCAAGTTTTTCATTTAATGTTTAAAGTCGTTCTAGTATGGATTACAAGTTGAATTGGATGAAAGATCATTATTGGATATTCACTTGTTCCCTTGCTTCACTTTGGTGTTTATCATTTGCCCCTAGTCCAATGTGACCTTTCTTGAGGCCTTTCTTTCACTATCTAGGAGGGGCACAAATAGGAGGCTTTGATGATGGTAACATCCCATGGTCCATACTTAGCCTTTTTCATGATTTCCTTGTACCACTGTCCTATCTTTTGATTGGTTGTTATCAGTGACTCATGCTAGTTCATTGTTGACCTTGTCCATGAGAAGGGGTTTTATATAACCAAGGTTGATGTCGTTGAAAGAATAGAAAGAGCATGAGCCAAATGTTAAAATGCAAAAGAATGGCAAGGGATATAAAACGAGTAAAAGCTACATAATACCTTGAGCTCTACCCCCTCTTACATTGCCACTCGTCCCTGAGAGTATCCATGCATATCATATCTATCAAAGTAAAAGGAACTCTCTATCAAAATCTCGGCCCTAATGAAGCAATAAACTACCCATTAATAAAAAAGGGTTATCTCGTTATTACATGAAAATCAATGAAGCTTGTTAAACAAGCCATCTAAAGAAAAGAAAAAGGAAAATATGGGGGCTTGGAAAAACAAAGGTGAGGAAGGTAACTCAGGCAATGCTAAAGCGCTCCCTGTTAGATTTTAAAACCCAACTACTAATTTAATGAAATTTCAGAAATTAAGGAGCTGAATTTGAACTTTCAAAAAGCATTCATCAAATATATTTTCTTAACTGAATATTGCAACAAAAAATGAACTTGAAGACACAAGCACATAAAAAACTGAAACACCAAAAACTTACCCAAGAAACCCCAACTGGGGAAAACCTGCAACGTGTGCGTGTTCTTTTATTTCTTCTCAACTAATTGTTCTTTCAGAAAAAATTATAATAGAAAGGGAAAAACATCCCTTCACTCCTAGCAACTCCTGAAAGTCTCTTTACGCCCAAACTGAACTACGCACTACTCTCAAAGTGTTAAGTTTTTATAATAATGGTATGTTCTATGCTTGCAACAATTACTCCAATATCCTTTTATTAGCCCAATGACAATTCCACTTTAATTTTTAATAGCAATCACATAAACCATTAATTCACATTGACAGTAACTGCCAATAGAACATAAACCATGCAGAAGACAAGTCAAGACAAGAGAACATCAATATTTGGTTGAACCCAAGGCAAATCCCTAGAGGGGGAAAACCCTTAATCAATCCTTCTTATTATCAAATATCAAATGTTCAACAGAGAGAGAATGTCCAATAGAGTACAATGATGAAAGTCAAAGTCAATGTGACAACTTTTGCAAAATATCCAAACCAATGTCCAACTAATCAGCTTGATGAAGGTCTGCAATTTTGTGAAGTCAACAGCGGTCAACTTGCCCTAACCAATCACTTTTGAATTTCCACGACCTTGGGTCTAGGATAGAATCTTAAAATCTCTAATGCTACCAAACCAAGAATCTCAACGATACTACTTTGCACAACGGAATATAAACAGTAGTAAATCACACATGCACAGAATATAGACAATTTTTTACAATTTTCAACCCAACTTCGTTATATTAAACAACATATAATACAACAGTCTAGGGCTCCCATACCAGGGATAATGGCCCTCATACATCCACTAGTACAAGAATACAAACTGGGGCTTGGTGTCAGTACATCTGTTGAAGTTTCTAAGTTTACTTAGTTTAGAAACCCTTCATGCACTTTTTCTGATTTATTTCTACCTACTTGTTATTTTTCTTTAACAAGTTATTTACAAAGTAAATACTGAAAATAAACACCAGTGCATGCTCAACATATTACAGATCAGCAACTAAAAGAAACAAGAACAAACACACCACATGACACCATTATTTTTGGACCAATGTCCCCGAAAAAACCCAATGCGAAAATACCGATGCAGCCATCTAAGAGTTTTCTTATTAAGCAATATCATAGTACAATCTGGGTGCCGAAACTGGCCTACCCAACAGAGAATTTCCTTAGCAACTATACCTCACAGTTTGAGAAAAATCTCTTGGCTGATACCCCAGTAAAACCTTTCGGCAGCTCCTTAGCACAAAACTGCTCTGCAACCCCAGCATCTCTGCCCAAACTGGACTGCGTCAGCCCCTCTCTGTCTCACGTTGGCCCTGCGTCAGCCTTTCTAGGCATGTGTCAGCCCCAAGAGGCCCTGCGTCAACTCTGGGAGCCTATGTGTCCGCTGCACTAGCCCCTCTGGTGCTTTGCGCAGCACTTGGCTGCCTCTGCCTGGCCCTGCGTGAGCCCTTGCTGGCTCTATGTCACCCTCCTTGGCTGTTGCACTACTCTCCCGACACAATCTTTGCCTTCTTTGTTTCTCTGTACTCAATGCCCCTCAGTTGCTCTCTCGATCACTGATTCTATCTCTCTTAGCAAACCCCACTTTAGAGAATAGAATGACTAATCATCTAGTGTCTTCTCCAAGTGACCCTCAAGCCTCCTCTTATACTTTTCCTATTGACATCTCAACAGCCAAGATTAAGTCCCTAATCAACGGCTAAGATTAGATCTGGCTTGATCCATGTCTTTTGGACCACTCTAACACAGATTCATATTAATACACATTAATAGTTTATTTTCCCTAAGTTTAGACTTAGGGACTCCATTAGAAATATTAATTATTTTAATATCTCCTGATCTATTTAGAATCTGCCCAAACCCTTTCTGGGTATTGGAGATCTCATGTGCCCCAACCTCTCCACCAAATTTCGTGGCTAGAGCACATCCGATGCTACCCCAAATCAACACTCCCTCTTAGCGAGGACTGTGCTCTAACAATACTCCTCACTAAGTATTACTTTGATCATCCGGCATCAGTACCTGTGCTGATGCTAGGCCTTCCTGCCCAACATCCTCTGCACTGCTGCCTCTTGTACTGCTGCCAATGGTTCTGCCACTGCCACTGCTGCATCTATACAACAGCTCCCTCTGCATCCGCGCTACTACTGATCCTTTCTCCCAGCACTGCATCCGCACTGCACCTCCTCTCATCATGTTGCATCGTGCTGCCCACTGCTGCACTGCAACTCAATTACTGAGAATTAACTGATCTCCCAACTGACCTCCCTGTTGGGCTAGAAACACCCACTGATGCTGAAGCTCCCTCTGCTGCTGACAAGTGCTCCCTCTCTCTGACCTTTGCGCTACTGCAACAACTCCCTGCATCTCGCACCATTGCACACCTCTTTGTGCCTTCCTGCACTGGTGCAACACTCTTGTGCCTCTCGCACTGCTGCAGCCTGCTAGCTCTGCATTGTCTTGGGACTCCTACACTGTAGCTCTCTCTGCCGCTCCATCCGCATCCATCTCTACCCACTCAGCCAGTCCTGCTACTCCTCGTCGGGGCTCCCGTAGCAAGGTCTAATCCAAGAGGCTGGGTACCTCAAGAATCCTGCCCCACATCGCCTGTAGTCCGCTTGACTATAGCTCGATGTCTCCCCACTTACACTCAAGTGGCGTGTGTGCACTCATGGCACAGTCATCGTCTATCAAAACTTCTTTCTTTGCCCGTGCTAGCGCTGCCTTAGTCTCAGAAGACTCTCCCTTACTCTTCTTCCTTGGGCACTGGGTCGCATAATGACCCATCTCCCCATAGTGGAAACACTCGATCTTGGAGAGATCTTTCTTCTTCCGCTTCTCCTGCTTTCCCTCAGATGCTAGGGCCACATCCTCCTCCTCCTACTGAACTTTGATCCCTTTGCTGCTGCTACCTGTCTTCGACTGTTGTCTGATCTCTTCCTGGCGAAGAGCTGCCCACATCTCGTCCCAAAGTAGGAGTCCCTCTACCCAGGATACTCTGGACAAACACTTCCCAATTTTCTGAGACAGCATTCAGGGTTGTCCTCACCATAAGCTCCTAATCCAGTGTCGCTCCTATAGCAGTCAACTAATCTCGGATCTCATTCAGTCCTCCGAGGAAGGTGTCAATCGATTGACCCTTCTTCATCTGATACGGCCTCATCTGGTTCTCGAGCAGCATTTTTCTCTGCACAGAAGTATGTTGGTACAGGTTCTTGAGAGCCTCCCACATCTCAACTGTCGTTTCCTTCTCGGGTACATGTGGTACCACATGATCCTTGACCTCGTCAAGGATAATGCACTTGGCCCTTGCCATCGCCTCTTCGTACTTGTCGTTATCATTGGGGTCGACTGGGATAGCTATAACCTTTAAGGCAAAGTTCTTGACATGATTCCTGTCAAGCACTGGTAAGATTCCGGCCTTCTAGACTGCGAAGTTCGATGCTCTGTCCAGTCTATCCTGGTCTCTTACCCCGTGTAGTGCCATGACGCTCCTCTACTTCCCTCCTGGAAGTTCTTTGTTCGACTCCTCTAAGTCTCTACTTCCCATTTGGAAGTTCTCTTCTAGACTCCCTCTGAGTCCTGATTTCCCTCCTCGAAATCCTTCTGTCGCTTGTCGAGATGCCCCATACTCTAATCGTCTTATGCAACTGCACCGCTGATCCAGGTTCCTCGGCTAAAAACCCTCGGTAACAACTCCTCTGGCCCTGCTCTATCAGGTATTGTTCTAACTACAGTACCTCACCAGCTCCACTCTGCAATATTTATGCAGCCTTCTAGACTCCAGCAACTGCCTCTCTATGAACTGCGTCAGCCCTTCTCTGCCTCGCGCTGGCTCTGCGTCACCCCAGATGGGTCTGTGTCAGCCCTCTGGCCCTCTACGTCAACAACGTTAGCCTCTCTGAGGCTCTGCGCAGCTCCCGACAACTTCTGCGTGGCTCTGGCTGGCTCTGCGTCAAACTTCTTGGCTTCTCCGCTGTTAGAAACAGCTTTTGTCACCTCAGGACAGTTGTTTTCTGCTGCTATTGCTCCGCTCAGCTAATGTCTTTTAGTCCTCCTGTGATCTGCAATCACGCTCTGATACCATGTCGAAGTTTCCAAGTTTACCTAGTTTAGAAACCCTTCATGCACTTTTTCTGATTTATTTCTACCTACTTGTTATTTTTCTTTAACAAGTTATTTACAAAGTAAATACTAAAAATAAACACCAATGCATGCTCAACATATTACAGATCAGCGACTAAAAGAAACAAGAACAAACACACCACATGACACCATTATTTTTGGACCAATGTCCCCGGAAAAACCCAATGCGGGAAAACCGGTGTAGCGATTTGAGGGTTTTTTATTAAACAATATCATAGTACAATCTGGGTGCCGAAACTGGCCTACCCAACAAAGAATTTCCTTAGCAGCTATACCTCACAGTTTGAGAGAAATCTCTTGGCTGAAACCCCGGAAAAACCTTCCGGCAGCTCCTCAGCACAAAACTGCTCTGCAACCCCAACATCTGCCCAAACTGGATTGCGTCAGCCCCTCTCTGTCTCACGCTGGCCCTACGTCAGCCTTTCTAGGCCTGTGTCAACCCCAGGAGTCCCTGCGTCAGCTTTCTAGGCCTATGTCAACCTTTCTAGGCCTGTGTCAGCTCCAGGGGGGCCTGCATCAGCTCTGGGAGCCTCTGTGTCAGCGGCGCTGGCCCCTCCGGTGCTCTGCGCAGCACTTGACTGCCTCTGCGTGGCCTTGCGTGAACCCTTACTGGCGCTACGTCACCCTCCTTGGCTGCTGCGCTGCTCTCCCGACACAATCTCTGCCTTCTCTGTTTCTCTGTACTCAATGCCCCTCAATTGCTCTCCCGATCACTGATTCTATCTCTCTTAGCAAACCTCGCTCTAGAGAATAGAATGACTGATCATCTAGTGTCTTCTCCAAGTGACCCTCAAGCCTCCTCTTATACTTTTCCTGTTGACATCTCAATGGCTGAGATTAAGTCCCTAATCAACGACTAAGATTAGATCTGGCTTCATCCATGTCTTTTGGACCACTCTAACATAGATTCATATTAATACACATTAATATTTTATTTTCCCTAAGTTTAGACTTAGGGACTCCATTAAAAATATTAATTATTTTAATATCTCCTGATCTGTTTAGAATCTGCCCAAACCCTTTCTAGGTATTGGAGATCTCATGTGCCCCAACCTCTCCACCAAATTTCGTGGCTAGAGCACATCCGATGCTGCCCCAAATCAACAACATCGACAACCAATCTGCCCTCAACAAGATACTTTGACCATCTGTATGTCAAATTCTCTCTCAGCTTCTCTTGGTCGTACCTTGTACCTGTCCGGTCCTTCGACTCTCGATCTGCAACTCCTGCCTCTATCAATGCTCCAAGTCCATCTAGCCACTGAATCTCGGCTATCCAATCTGCTCACTAGTTCATCATTCGTCCATCAACACATCGAGACTCCTATCGAGTTGTTCACAACTCCACTTGTGAACAACTCTCAATCTACCCACTGTTGCGCCTCAGCTACTCAGAGACTTCCACAGATTATGGTCTTCCTGCGCTGCTCCGATGAAGACCAACATAGGGCACGAAGGGTTGCCACCTATCACTGCAAGATGTCCATCTCCCACAATGAACATGGGCTAGGAGGACTACCCATCTTCTGTTGTAGATGTCCTTCTCCACACACAAGTCTCGGGCTCCACAAACTGCTCTTGGTTTATCAAATCCTTGAGATCATCAACTGCCTCTCTCGCAACTACCTTTGTCCATCAAGGCGTTGCTCATCGGGCTCCAACTTAGACACTATCACGCTGTCCTCCAACAGACCATAAGAGACCAATCACATCCACACTTGGTCTTATCTCACCCTGCGCTCCAACAGTCCACGAGAGACCAAGTCCACGTTGTAGCATCTGCACCTAGTTAGGGCATCCCCACACCCAGGAGACCCTTACACAGGGCACCAACTTGTCCTCTCCTAGGACACAATCTAACCACCATCCAATTGGACATCTGCAGCTCTCTTTGTTGTTGTCCTCTTGCCTCTCATTTGATATGCCTGTTGTCACCTTGGCTGCTTGGTAGACTTTCCAACAGTCCACGTGGGCTCCTCCAAACAGCTCCTAAGGTTTCCACACGGTACCCATCAAGTTGATCCAAGCACTGGTCAAAAACTTTGACCCAACATCCCTCCAAAAACATTATTGTAATAATGTTTGACTTCGTTGTTTGTGACAATCCTAGTTAGGGCACTTACTGCAGCCCTAAATCCACTTGACAATCCCCAACCAAGCCCTTAAAGGGTTGCGGCATACATTAAGAAGGTTCCTCCTTTGCAACGCTGCCTCTTTAGGGCATAGTCCACCCTTGACAGCCCTCACGTAGCTCTTGACCGTGTGCTATGGCCTGCGGCCTAGCACAACAGTCCCCCTATAGCACCGGTCCCTCCAAACAATGCCCAAACACCCTCAAACAGCAGCGTCCTTGCCTCTTATGAACTCGGCCTCACAGCAAGCCTACTCGGCCCTCAAAACAGCAACCTGGACAACCCAAAGACATTTCACACCAGCCTCCTTACTTGGCCTCCCTTGCAGACTTCGGACCCTCTCCTCCACGCTATCTAGGACTCTTCTTTTGCTGCGGCTAGGGTTAATTTCAGAGCTCTTTTCCTTGAGATGATGTTGCGCAAATGGATGAGTGACAAGCCTCATACTCACCTCTTATTTATACACAATAAGAGGGCTCCAAAACGTCACATTCTAGGGGTTGTCCAACTGTCACATGCCTAAAATATCCTTAGGCCGACCTTAAACATAAGTCACAGCCCCAACATATGACTTTAAAAATTCATAACTCCTCAACAACAACTCGAAATCAGATGATTCTCGTTGCGTTAGAATCGTCTCGCCGAAGAGCTATCATCCTCATCCATCACATGTCGAAGACTCATCAAGGTTTTGGCCCAAACATCTATGTGCAATACCCCAAGCTTGGGTTCTAAGCCCACAAGCCTACTTGTGGCACTTTGACCCCCAACCCTCGAACAGTAGGGCTTGGAGTACCTCCCAAGATACACAAATCAGTACTTCCAAGACTAGGAGGTAACCATCATCATTCGGCGATGACACTAGCCCATCTGGCATCCATCACTGCAGCATACCCTGTAGAATGAATCTGGCAATCTCGGTAGTGCCACTGCCTCATCACATCCGAAGTTGAAGGTCCAAACCTCCACAAGGTTGCTCCCTCTAAGGCTAGACTCCCTCTGAGCCTACATGATCTCCACTGGCTCAGTCCTGCAAGCACTCATCCTCCTAGATCAAATACCACTCGTGCAAATCCCACCAATCTCGAATATGCAACATCACAATCCGATGAAGACTCTAGCCTGCCAACCTGTAGTCCATCACATGAAGCCATCTCGATCAACCTGATCTCGTCCATGCCAAAGAAACCCTCGAGTTGTCCCAACCATCCATGACAAGACATAGGAAGTCCATGATCTACAAACCGCCACACAACATACTGAAGTGCACCAGGTTCACCACCGATCCACCAGAACTCCCAGCCCATCTCATCATGTAGTCTATCGAGACCACATCTCCATGTCTTTAGCTGAACCCTCTACTCCATGATCCAGACACCCACAACTCCCTCTGAGTTGCTTCATTGTGCACACTCTAATTCATTGTCCCTCAAAGTAGCTTAGATATGCTTTGATACCATGTTGAATTTCCACGACCTTGGGTCTAGGATAGAATCTTAAAATCTCTGATGCTACCAAACCAAGAATCTCAACGATACTACTTTACACAGCGGAATATAAACAGCAGTAAATCACACATGCACAGAATATAGACAACTTTTTACAATTTTCAACCCAACTTTGTTATATTAAACAACATATAATACAACAGTCTAGGGCTCTCGTACTAGGAATAATGGCCCTCATACATCCACTAGTACAAGAATACAAACTGGGGCTTGGTGTCAATACATCGACGACCAATCTGCCCTCAACAAGATACTCTGACCATCTGGCTGCCGCATGCTCTCTTAACTTCTCTTGGTCGTACCCTGTATATTCCTGGTCCTCCGGCTCCCGATCTACAGCTCTTGCCTCTATCAATGCTCCAAGTCCATTTGGCCGCTAAATCTCGGCTATCCAATCTGCTCACTAGTTCATCGTTCGTCCATCAACGCATCAACACATCGAGACTCTTGTCGAGTTGTTCACAGCTCCACTTGTGAACAACTCTCAATCTGCCCACTGTTGCTCCTCAGCTACTCAAGGACTTCCACCCACTATGGTCTTCTTGCGTTGCTCCGATTAAGACCAACATAGGGACGGAGGGCTGCCACCTATCACTGCAATATGTCCATCTCCCACAATGAACATGGGCTAGGAGGACTACCCATCTTCTATTGTAGATGTCCTCCACACACAAGTCTCAGGCTCCACAAACTGCTCCTAGTTTATCAGACCCTTGAGCTCATCAACTGCCTCTCTCGCAACTACCTTTGTCCATCAAGGTGTTGCTCATCAGGCACCAACTTGGACACTATCACGCTGTCCTCTAGCAGACGACAAGTGCCCAATCACATCCACACTTGGTCTTCTCTCACGCTAGCCTCTAACAGTCCACGAGAGACCAAGTCCACACTGTAGCATCTGCACCTAGTTAGGGCATCCCCACACCTAGGAGACCCTTACACATGGTTGTCCACAGACTCCACCAATCTACCCTTTGTTCTACAATAGAGGAGCTATTGCACAAATCTAGGCACCAACAACTTGTCCTCTCCTAGGACACAATCCAACCACCATCCAAGGGGACATCTCCAACTCTCCTTGTTGTTGTCCTCTTGCCTCTCATCTAATGTGTCTGTTGTCACCTTGGTTGCTTGGTAGACTTCCCAACAATCCACGTGGGCTCCTCCAAACAGCTCCTAAGGTTTCCTCAAGTTGCCCATCAAGCTGATCCAACCACTAGTCAAACCCTTTGACCCAACATCCCTCCAAAAACACTGTTGTAATAATGTTTGACTTTGTTGTTTGTGAGAGTCCTTGTTAGGGCACTTACTGCAGCCGTAAATCCACTTGACAGTCCCCAAACAAGCCCTTAAAGGGTTGCGGCATGCCTTAAGAAGGATCCTTTGCCACGATGCCTCATTAGGGCATAGTCCACCCTTGACAGCGCTTACGCAGCTCTTGACTGTGTGCTATGGCCTGCGGCCTAGCACAACAGTCCCCCTATAGCACTGGCCCCTCCAAACAATTCCCAAACACCCTCCTACAGCAGCGTCCTTGCCTCTTATGAACTCGACCTCACAGCAAGCCTACTCAGCCCTCAAAACAACAACCTGGATAGCCCAAAGACATTCTGCACCAGCCTCCTTACTCGACCTCCCTTGCAGACTTCAGACCCTCTCCTCCATGTTGTCTAGGCCTCTTCTTTTGTTGCGGCTAGGGCTAATTTCAGAGCTCTTTTCCTTGAGATGATGTTGCACAAATGGATGAGTAACAAGCCTCATACTCACCTCTTATTTATACACAATAAGAGGGCTCCAAAACATCACATTCTAGGGGTTGGCCAACTGTCACATGCCTAAAATATCCTTTGGCCGACCTTAAACATAAGTCACAACCCCAACATATGACTTCAAAAATTCATAATTCCTCAGCAACAACTCGAAATCAGATGGTTCTCATTGCGTTAGAATTGCCTCGCCGAGAGCTATCATCCTCATCCATCACATGTCGAAGACTCGTCACAGTTTTGGCCCAAACATCTATGGGTGCAAAACCCCATGCTTAGGTTCTAAGCCCACAAGCCTACTTGTGGCGCTTTGACCTCCAACCCTTGAACACTAGGGTTTGGAGTACTTCCCAAGCTACACAATCAACAATCAGCAATCAATGGTCAAATTTGTCCTTTTGGAGCTTAGTCAATAGTCCTTCTATTCGGCCTCAATCGCTAGTTAAATAGGAGTCAAAACAGTGCCAATTTTTTGCGGTCAAAGGAAAGAGAATGAACCAGTCAACTACGGTCAATGCAGGTCAAACAGCTTCAATCACCTTGATTTCTATGACAGATAATGCGGCCTAGAGAGACAACGACACCATAGAAAAATCGAACCAAAATTCTACCCAAAACATCCACGTCAAGGTTGGTCAAAGTTGCTGCAAAAGAGAGTCAACACAAGAAGAAAAAACAGCCAAGGAACCCTTCGCACGTGTGGATGATAGAGCTACCTCAAGAGTCAGAAGGTGTACGAACCAAATAGAAGATGAGAGAGAATGAGTTGTAAATGAATGTACAAATGAGGTGAACAAGAGGCTATATTTATAGTGGTTAGCGTGGGTGAAGAGACGTGTCTTTTCATCAAGAGGGCCGACATGAGTAAGGGCAGACCTGAGCCGACATGAAAAAGAAGTATTTGGAGGAAGACAAAAATTTCAGAATTCCCAATGACGAACGATGCCATCAAGAGCACTTCAAGGGTGAAGTGTGTCATCAAGAGGAGCCTTCCAAATGAGGGAATTAATCCCTAGTTTCCATCTTTAACACTCCCTCTCAACTAGGGAGTAATTCCACCTGTCAACGTCCATCCATAGCTATGCCATCAAGATCATCATATACCATCTCTGCATCTCATCTAGTCTTTGTTGAAGATTGATATCATGATCAATAAGAAGGATCGAAGAGAGGGAGTCACAAGACATTACCACTCTCTTCCCACTGACGAAAGTCAGTCCACGTAACCAAGGGTAGAACCCCAATCGGACTTGATCATGCATCCTAGACATAGGGAGTACAGTGGTACACGATGCGTCCATCTATACTGTTATGGCCCCTAACCACTTTTCCCAACTCATTGGCCAAATGAGAGGTACTTCCCAAGAGTCCAAGACTACAAGGGTAGGATGTACGTTGGGGCATCCACAAGAGAAGGTGAACCACTCATCCTGCTTATGTGTCATAGGAGAAGGTGAACCACTCATCTCATGCATATGTCATCAACCATAGGGGAAGGTGAACCACTCACCTTGTGCTCAATCATGTTGGGGTATATACTCCAAAGGGGAAGGTGAACCACTCACCCTATGCTCAATCATGTTGGGGTATATACTCCACAGGGGAAGGTGAACCACTCACCATGTGCTCATATAGCTCCAAGAAGTACCCCAACCCCCAGGAGCTCCTAGAGTTCAATGTCCAAATCAAGTGGGCCCACACGAGAGGGTCTTTCCACGACTCTCTCGAAAGGCTAAGAACTTTGCCTTCCCCAAGGGCTTCGTGAGGATGTCAACAACCTATTCATCAGCGCTGATATGATGGAGCCTTATTGCTCCCCATTGTACCATATCCCGGATAAAGTGGTACCTGATATCAATATGCTTGGATCAGTCGTGGAACACGAGATTCTCTGAAAGGTGAATCCCACTTTGGTTATCGCAATAAATGATGATGGTATCCAGCACATGCTCAAATAGCTCACTGAAGAGCTTCCTCAACCAAATAGCTTCACAATAGGCCATACTATCTGCAATATATTCAGCCTCGGCGGTGCTTAGAGCAACCAATTTCTACTTCCTGCTTAGAGCAATTGATTTGAATGATAGTACTCATGGCAGCCCAGTATCCTAGACATTTGTTAGGCTTCTTACTTTCTTGAAATGTTCCTCTAGGGGCAGAATGTTTTTCTGCATCTTGAAGAGTATAGCGGAGCCATAGTGGTATTTTCTTTGAGGTCGAGGAATCACATGGGAGTTGGATCAAGGGAATCCATCAAGCCATCAACATCGGGCATAGGCTCATCCATTGGAGGTTCTTCTTGTTTTTCAGCGGCATCATCATGCTTCCTTGAAGTGGTGAGATTTTTGGCTTTCCCAAGAGCAGTGTCTTCATCAAAAGTAACATCTCTACTTCTACCTCTCTTTGACTAGGAACATAAATTCTATATGCCTTTGAATTTTCACTGTATCCAACAAATACGCCTTTCTTTCTAGAAGCTTCCAACTTGTTCCTTTTCTCTTTAAGAACATGAAAATACACAGGACAGCCAAAGATTCTAAAATGAGAAATATCAGGTTTCTTACTAGCGAACACTTCTTCAGGTGTCTTGAAATAATCCAAAGCTTGGTGAGGGCTTCTATTTTGAACATATACAGCAACGTTAGCAGCTTCTCCCCACAAGAATTTTGGTAGACCTTGATCATAGATCATGGCACGAGTGGCTTCCATAATAGTTTGATTCTTTCTTTCAACAACACCATTTTGCTCTGGAGTATACAGAACAATTGTCTCCCTCTTAATGTCTGCCTCTCTGCAAAATTCATTGAATTCATTAGATTCATATTCAGTTCCATTGTCAGTCCTCAACATCTTGATCTTCTTTCCTATTTGATTCTCCACCAATGCTTTGAAAGAACAAAACCATTTGAACACTTCATCCTTCCTCTTCAAGAAATAAATCCATGTTTTGCATGAGAAGTCATCCACAAAAATTGCATAGTATGAGTATCCTCCTAATGAAGTTACGGGCAAGACACCAAACAGGTCAGAATGGATCAATTGAAGAATATCAGTTGTCTTGCTCTCACTAGAAGGGAATGGTCCCTTTGTATGTTTCCTAGTTGCACAACCTTGACAGACTCCTTCATGGTTCATATGAAACTTGGGCATTCCTATGACCATCTTCCTTACTCCAAGGCTTTGTAATGTAAGTGGGCAAATCTCTGGTGCCATAGCTCACATTGAATAGAGGTATCACTTGTCAATGCTCCCAAAGGACTTCCACCAACTTGATAAAGACCATCAACCCTAAATCCAAGAGTAAAAGCATCTTTGAAGTTTTTATGCCATACACATACCTTTCCATCAATGAAAGCTACCTTGAAGCCTTTGTCTTCCATCGCAGAAATAGACACCAAGTTCTTCTTCAAATCGGGCACATACAAGACTTCCTGAAGATGTATGGTTTGACCATAGTTCAAGTGAAGAGTAACAGTTCCTATCCCTTTCACGGGGTAGGTGGCATTATCTCCAAGAATAATTTTTAAATTAGTTTTCCTCTCAACTAAATTTGAGAGGGCCTCCTTATATCCAGTGAAATGCCTTGAGGCTCCACTATCAATTAACCAATGATCCAAGGTATCCAGAGGAGAGGCAATAGATAGAGAAAAAATAAGATAAAACTCATCTTGTTTTTCTACAACATTATTTTCATCATACCTGGAATTTCTTGTCCTCTTGGGAGGTCGATTATTTCCTTCTTGGGCATAGGGGCATTCCTTTTTCCTTTATTGTTATACCTATTGTTTCTTTGATTGTTATTGCTTTTGTAATTGTTGTTGTTGTTGTCATCCCTTGGAGGATTTTTCTTGTGAGGACACTCTCTAGCATAGTGGCCAGACTTGTTGCAATTGTAGCATTTTCCTTTGCCTTTTCCTTTAAATTCCTTCTTAGATCCATGAACATGTTGCCTTGAATTAGATGGACCAACATCACTTCTCCTTTTAGCATGTGCGGAGAAAGCAATAGGTTCATTTCCATTGTAGGACTTATCTCTCTCCATCATCCTTGTTTCCTCTTGAGTGCATCTAGCCAATAGCTCATCAAACCAGGTATCCTGTTATTGAGTATGGTGATAACAAATATATCCCATGGTCTTGAAATACCTCCAAGTGTGATGAGAGTGAGTTCCCTGTCAGCAGTAACTTCTCAAATATATAGTAGGTCATACTTGATTTGAGTTACTCTCATAAAATAGGATTGGATAGACTCCCCTTTATCCATATTGATATCCTTCAACTTGTTCTTGAGAAAAAGGATTTGATTTTCATTGTTCACTTTGAACATCCCAACCAACTTATCATACATTTCCTTAGAAGTTCCCAAATCAGAAATATAGGCAACCAAATGAAATTTTCTTAGCTTTGACCTCACCTTTTCTATACTTTGTTCTAGCAGTAGCAGGTGCATTTGAAGGAGGCTCCACCACTTTCCCTTGCACATAGTCCAATACTTCATGCTCCTCCAAGGTCAAATCAAGGGTCATCTTCCAAGCATGATAATTTGACTTGTCATTGAGCTTATCCTCAGTCTTGAAATATGAAATCGCAGACATTGAGACTTTAGTCGTTGTCAACAAATATCTTGGTGATTGTTTTTTCTCTTTGCTTGGGCTTGTCCTCACCTTAGCTCTGATACCATGTTAAGTTTAGATAACAATGGTATGTTCTATGCTTGCAACAATTACTCCAATATCCTTTTATCAACCCAATGACAATTACACTTTAATTTTCAATAGCAAGCACATAAACCATTCATTCACATTGATAGTAATTGTAGATAGAATATAAACAATAAATGCAAAAGACAAGTCAAGAAAAGAGAACACTAATATTTGGCTAAAGCCAGGGAAAAACCCCCCGAGGGGGAAAACCCTTAATTAATCCTTCTTATTATCAAATATCAAATGTTTAGCAGAAAGAGAATGCCCAATAGAGTACAATGATGAAAGTCAAAGTCAATGTGACTTGACTTTTGCAAAATATCCAAACCAATGTCCAACTAATCAGCTTGATGAAGGTGTGCAGTTTTGTAAAGTCAACAACAGTGAACTTGCCCTAATCAGTCAGCAGTCAACGGTCAAATCTGTCCTTTTGGAGCTCGGTCAACAGTCCTTCTATTTGGCCTCAATTGTTGGTTAAATAAGAGTCAAAGCAGTCCCAAATTTTTGCAGTCAAAGGAGAGAGAATGCACCAATCAACTGCCATCAATGCAAGTCAAACAACTTCAATCACCTCGGTTTAAACTTTTTGTGCCAGATAATGCGGCCGAGAGAGAGACACCATAGAAAAATTGAAAAAAAAAATCTGCCCAAAACACCCAAGTCAATGCTAGTCAAAGTTGTTGCATAAGAGAGCCAACGCAAGAAGACAAAATAGCCAAGGAACCCTTCATACTTATGGATGATAGAGCTGCCTCAAAAGGTGTACGAACCAAACAGAAGATGAGAGAGAATGTGTTGTGAATGAATGTGCCAAATGAGGTGAACATGAGGCTATATTTATAGTGGTTGGCGTGCGCGAAGAGATATGTATTTTCATAAAGAGGGCCAACATGAATAGGGGCAAACCTGAGCCGACTTGACAAAGAAGCATTTGGAGGAAGACAAAAATTTAAGAATTCCCAATGATGAGTGATGCCATCAAGAGCTCTTCAAGGGTTATGTGTGTCATCAAGAGGAGCCTTCCAAATGAAGGATTTGATCCCTAGTTGCCATCTTTAACACATAGTCTTCTCTTACGCACAATTGTCTCTACTTGCACACTGTATGGAATCCATACGGGCCCATACATCCTTCTGCATGGGCTTTCTGAGCTGAAAAACTTTGTTTAGCTGTGGGAATTACTTGGTTGGGAAATCTGAGGGCCATATGGCCTCTTTCCTTCTGCACTACTACGCTGGTAATGAAGCCCTAGAGTTGAGTAGCCTGGCTGCAATAGCTAAGCAAACACACACACAACTCTGATGCACACATTGAACTGCCCAACAACTACCTTATCTCCCCTTTATAACTCAACCTAAGCCCCATTAAGCACTACCAAGGTTGAGAATACTTTATAATATGAGGCCAGAATCTAATTATAAATTGACTTTAGAAAAAAATAAACTTTTCTGAAGTCAATACATAGGAAATCATTTAAATCTACATGTTGTGGACTATGGGTCCCTCTGCTAAGTTTAGTGCACCTCTAAACTTAACTAAACCCTTCCTTCTCTAACTCCATTCAACACTCCCTCTACAAAGGCACTCATGGACAAGTATGTTGATATAACTTAGCATAATACTATGACTCCACTCATGAAGTAAACCTCAAATCATAACACTTTTCACACCTATCTTTTGAAAGTGTCGGCCTAGGAACTATTCCTTCCTTTAGGGTTGGAAGCACTTAATAGGGCCTTGTAATAACCCTCCCATGCCTAAACATGGTAACTGTGTACAAATCATAACCTAGGAATACATTTGAAGATGATGCTCGTATGAATTTGATGCCTTTAACATTGAATATGGCCCACTCTGATACCCTTATGGTTCTTGCACTCCCAATGTTGATTTCACATGATTCTATGAGCATGTTTTAAACCTTTTCTCCTAGGTACAATTACCATCCTTTGAGGGATTGTATGTTGCTTTTCCAACACTTCACAGAGGACGTCCAAACCCACTTGATCATTACACAGGGGCATTTTGACAAAGGACGTTGGACAATTATTAAGGAGAATTGACCTTGGAATTCCGTGGCACAATTGTTGAAACCTCCACTTACCTCTAGAGCCCAAACATTGACTTGAGAGTTGATGTACCCCAGAGTTGACAAGAAGCCCCCAAGCCGAAATTGCACTTACTCGATAGACGTTGCCCTATTTTTTAGGGTATTTGATGATGATGATGACATGGGACCCTTGTGGCGGATATGGAACATTGTTCTCCATGATGACATAATGCCCTAGCACTATGACGTCTACTTCATGATGCTTGGATTGATGATGTGGCATTGTTCTAAAGGACCTTAGGGTTGAAGAGGCCTTGCTTGATGAGTAGGAATCCAATTGATAAGGGCACATGACTTTTGAGATGAGATTCACCCATTGAAGTCATCCTTTGTGTCACACTCCCTCCCACCCCCTTGTACTCTTGGGCTACAGGAGTTGTTACTTGCTAACTTTAACCCAACCTCCCAGGTCTATTATGACAATGGAGTTACAAAAATCCTCTTTTTCCAACTTCGTCAAAATTGGTGCAAATGGTGAAAGAATGTGGCATATCATCATATACTGAGAAATGTAGGGTTGTTGGTTGACTGGCTGTCCAAGATGAGGAGAAATTTTTTTCTCCTATGGGTTTACCCACCTTTTAGTGGGTAACACATCTAACAAAACTTAAACTAAAAAAAGATTCTTAGCCAAACCAAGAACATATAAAACACCACTAAGCTCAAGAACATCTGATAAGATAAGATAATTTTATTAATGTTCGACAAGTGACCATAAAAGTAGGTCAATGGGACTAAAGAGCACGACTAGCATGAGTACAAAGTGGGAGTGAAAGCGCATCTCATAGAAAATCCTAAAAATAGCACAAAGAAAGAAACCTACACAAAACTAGCATCCAAAATGAGATGGATCCCCTTCTTGTTACTAGATACATGGAATCATCACCAAGCTCTACTTGTATGTCTGCCTCCAAAACCTTAAGTCGTTGAAAGCTTTCTTGTTGAAGGTCATATGTTTGGATCCTCCATTGTCCACATACCATCGAACACCAAGCATAGTATTAGAAACTTAGAAGAAAGACATGAGACAATGCAAAACATTGTATCAAACTTGGATGTTAACTCATGCACTCCAATCAAGACTTCTACATTCCCTGCAAACTGCTTCTACTACCATGGTTTACCATTCCCATTCTTCTTCTTGGGATACTAAGAAGGAAAATGGTCACACTTTTGACAATTGAAATACTTGACATGGCTCAAGTCTTTCTTGCCCTCATTCAAAAAACTTGAATCCTCTTTCTTTTCTCTTTGACCCTTCTCAAGTCCTCCTTTCTTACTGCCCTTCTTCATCTAGCTAATAAGGGCTAGATTCTTCTCTTCCTTCTTTATCCCTATTGTTTCCAATCTTATCTCCTACTAAATGAAATAATTCCATAGTTTCTCGAAGGTTAGAAGCTTATCTTAGGCACAAACACTCCCAACAAAACAATGTCAAGAAAGCAATGGGAACTAACTTTTCACTCATGACTTTTTCTCCAACTGTTGCAAGTTGATTACAAAGTCCAATGATCATCAAATAACTAGCAATAATATTTTCCTTGCTCATCCATGTGGCTCTGAGCTCATTCTTCATAAGTATCTTATGATTGATGTTCTCACTTTGATATAAAATGACTAGAGCAACAAACATCTCCTTAATAGTTGTCATTCCAATGATATGAGGGAATAAGTGATCCTTCACCCAATGAAGGGTGATTCACTTGGCCTTAAACATCTTCTTGTTATATTCTTCTAACAAGGAGGATCTGTAGGAAGCTCATGCTAATCCAAAAGCATCTATAACCTACGCTTCAATAGAACAAAGTTGGAAGGACCTTCCAATCCATATTAGTATCTGAGAGTGAAGGCATTCATATTGTTGCTCCTCAAACAGACAGCTAGAGAAACATATCAGCAACCTAAAATAACGTATCACAGGTCTACAACACTTTTCTCAATCATTAATCTCAGGCACCGTAACCCTGAAACCTTCCAACAACTCCCTGTGCATGGGAGAATTCCTACAAACCGTACATTGATTCCTAGAAGGTTTCAAAAAAGCACATTATAATACCATGTTAAAATTTCAATACAAGGTAAACAGAATTGCAACTAAGAATCTTTGGAAAGCTAAAAACTTTAAGGAACTCTCAAAAATACTTCTTTATACTACGTCTGAAAACACATGCTAACTGAAAAAGTATGAACAACCTGTTAGTTTTTGTAGCATCGGACAGGTGTTTTAGTCTCAACTTTGGTCAGAGAAACTAAAGACCACAAAATCTCCAGAACCCAAAAAAAGTTCCAGGAGAAAACACCTAGAGATGGCTCAATTAAGTAAATTGATCAATAATTAAATATTTCCTAAGTCTAACTTAGGAAAAGTAATTACTTAACAGTAATTAATTGAGAAATGTGAGAATTCTCTAAAACTCACACGAATCGAGTTAGAGATAATCTTAGTTGTTGATGGAGAGCTAATCATGGCCGTTGGTGAGCCAATGAGAGATTACAAAAGCAACTTGATGGGGATGGAGAAGACACATCAATGAGGTCGAGCTCCTTGGCATATCAAGCTATCCAACAACGACAGTTGAGCAAGGAAGAAGAGTTTGATCCAAAAGTGTTAAGTTTAGGTATGTTCTATGCTAGAGCAATTTATTTCAATTTTCACAGTTAGCTTAATATCTTTTCCAGATTAGCAATCACATCAGCATTGAAGTAAACTGCAGATAGAACATAAATATCAATCGCAGAAGACAAGCCAAGACAAGAGGACACAAGATGTGGTGCTAGCCAGGGACAAACCCCAATGTGGGGAAACCCTTCATCAATTCTTCTTATATGATCTTCAATAGTTCAGCAGAGAGAGAGAGAGAGAGATAGAGTTAATACATTTACAATAGAAGTCAACACTTTGACTTATCTAGATAAGAGCATAGATCATCTCCTAGGATGATGATACATGAGATCAGTTGAAGACATGTTGCTTCAACTGATTCTCCAAGGTGACTCCTTCACCTATCATAGTGCTGCATCTCGTCATCATGCTGCACCTCACCGTGTTGCACCATGCTACACCCATCATCACAATGTTGGACCTCATGTTGCTGTTGTCCCAGTGTTTAGCACTGTTGTACATAGTGCCACTGCTGCACCATGCTTACTGCTGTCCCAATGTACTTGTTGCACTGTACTTGTTGTTGTCCATGCTTTACCATGTTGCTGCTGTCCATGATTCTTCATGCTTGTAGCTATCCCATGTTGCAGTTGTCCCTATGTGTCACCAAGCTTGCAATTGTCCCACTTGCAGTTGTCCTTCATGTTGCACCTTCACTGAGTCTCACAAAATTGTTGTACTATGCATCACAACATTCATCCTAAGATACCAAGGTTGCTTGCTATGGTGCTATGGCCTGCGGCCTAGCACTTAGCAATGCCAATGTAACTGGTTTGAGTTAGGATTGCTGCAATAGTCCTAACGGATTGACCCGCTGCCTACCACAGTTCAGCTGTCATCTACAGCTCACCCAAAAACAGATTTCCTTACCTTGATTGTTGTCCAAACAACCTTGATTAGGCTCCTGTAGATACTTGGCCTAACAGCCCTACACACAGCTCCTACGCAGCCTCCTTTCCCACGCAGTAGTAGCCTCTCTCTGCAGCTCAAATAGAAGTGCCCTAACTATCTTTACTCCAGCATCTCGGTGCTCTTGAATTGCCTTCAAGATAGGCCTACGAGGAGCCTCCTTAATCGGCCTAATCTCCAACTCCTTGTTCCTTTGAGAGAGCCTTGTTCTTGGCCCTGTTTGCACCCTCAAATAGCCCTCAAACCAACCCGCATCCCCACAACAACTTGGCCTCTAATTAGGCCCTCCACGCTGTCTCTTTTGTTGCAGCTAGGGCATAATATGTTTGCCCAATCCTTGTTGTGACCATGACCGCATTTTAGGGCAGCATTAGAGCTGTGTTCTAGGACTGCGGTTAGGGATTTTGTGGATCTCCATTTAGCTGTGTTCATGACTACGTTTAAGTGTCTCTTCTTGTTGCGTATTAGACAGCGTATTAGGGCATCAAGTGGCTTCTCCATACCAGCGTTAAGGCTGGCTTTATGGGCTGTAGTTTAGGGCAGCGTAGGTCTCCTTAGAAAACCTTTACAGCTCCACGTCTAGGGCTTCTCCTTGACAGCGTATGAGAAACTGTGTCTCCTCCATGACAGTGTTAGGGTCTAGGGCTTCTTCTAGGGCAGCGTATCATCTTGAGATCTCTCCTCCCACCAAAACCCAAAGACAAGTGGAGAGGAAGAGATCACAAGAGGTGTGTGAAATGACTTGAGAGTCACCTTTATTTATAGTGCTACGTTGAGGATGAGAGGGGGAAATTTGGTTGTTGGCCGACCTTGACGAATTGTCCCATAACACAAATAAATTCATATCTCCATGAATACTTATCGGAATCGGATGATCTTTAGATCAAACCTACACCTCTCGGCGAGAGGGATCCAGGAAAAATATCAGCGGCCATAAATAAGATGACCCAAATGGAGTTTGTCCCTAGTTGAAAATTTTAACAAAAAGGGACGCAAAGACACAGAGGGAGCAGAGACATTGATTCCAAAGGAGTTTCTAGTTCCAGAGAGGCAACAGCAAAGAGGTAGAGTATTTCCACTAGAGGTTGCGCAAGCAGCTTCAGTGTGGCAATTTGATTTCTCTGAGAAGGGGGTCGATTCAATTGTCGAAGGCCAGGAAAATTTTCTAGAGGGATGGAGGATCACTTCCAGTAGCAGCAGCAGGCAAAAGGACTTGATCAGAGGCAGATTCAAGTTGTGCGTGTGAGGGTCTGCGCAAGCACTGTGTAGAGGCCTATGCAAGGGTTCTTAGAGGGCCAATTTTATGAAGCAGGTTGTGCCAAGATTGCTTGTGGAGAAGAGAAAAATTCCCTTAATAATTTTGGCCAGGATATTTGTTGAGGATTGCAAGTTTTGGGCATCCAAGTTGTACTCAGATTTTCACTGTTGCATAATAATAATAAACCCTCATCTGTTGCACCAGTTTTCCCACATTGAGTTTTTTTGGGGACAATTGTCCAAAATAACGATGTCATTTTTATTGTGTGTGTGCTTTATATTTCTCAGTTTCGGTATTTTATTTTCCGCAACATTCTTATGGTGAAAATTGCAGTTGTGATTTCATTCGTTGATTGTTGTAACAAATAAACTACACTCAATAATAATCAGTTAGAATAATTTCTAGTTGATGCAATAGAGTTGAAAATTTCACATAGCCAAACAAAATGACAGCCAAATCTCCCACTGGTTTTTTTATGAATAAAATATATTAAATATAAATAATGAGGATAATTGTAATAATGATTAGTTAATTAGTAATTAGTGTTGAAGAGGCATGTCTAAATGGGACATGACTTTCCATGAAGAGGCACCTGCCTAGTATATAAGCAGGCCCCTCACTCTCATTTGTAACATCATTCTTATTTATGCATTTTAATATATATTCGTGTATCTCAATGGAGATAATTATATTCCAAGTCTTCTGGAGCATTTAACTAGAAGAAAGAACTTTGTTCGTTCCATTTGGTATCAGAGCAATTCAATCCTCTCGCTGCTCAACCGCTGCACAGAGTCGTGTTCTCCGATCCAGGCCTTTGGCCATCAACATTCTGTCAACCTTGTTGCCATATAATTGAAGCGTTTCGCTCAGAATTTGGGAGTTTCTCCTCTTCTCCATTTCACTAGGCCTTTGGCCATTAAAATTAAAAGAAGAAAAAATTATATAACCAAAACAAAACAAAAATAACAAGTATTAAAAATATACATATATATAATAGTCAAAATATACAAAAGAAAAAAAGAGCAGATATTAAATTATAAAAAAAAAAAAAATCAAAATATAAATAGAAGTTGTAACCCAAAAAAATAAAACGAGGGGGGGAAGAACCATTGACTCAACAAGTCGCCACGATCCGACATCGTGACACCACCAAAGAGCACCGAAGTACCCGGTAGCAGTCATAGCCGATATAACGTTGCGGTGCCAGATTACCTTTTTGTTGAACCGGGATTGCCTTCATCAAGCTGTCATATATCCAATTTAGATAGCGCTAACTCGACCAATGACTAGCTCTCAACTCAATAATACTCTGTCGTGATCGCCTTCCATTGTCGTGACAGCTATCTAGCTCGCTACTACAGCCAAACTGTTAAAATTGGCAACTAGGGCCAAACTCCACATGGGTCATCTTATTTATGACCGCTTATATTTCGGATTCCTCTCTCCGAGAGGTGTAGGATTGATCTAAAGATCATCTGATTCTGACATGTACAAATGAAGATATGAATTTATTTTGATTATGGTCAAATTGTCAAGGTTGGCCAGCAAACTTATGTAGGTTCAGAAGCCCAACAGTCACGTCTATTCATCCTCAACATTGCATATAAATAGAAGGTGACTTAGCCTCATTTGGACACACTCATCTTCACACTTCTCTCTCTCTCTCCTCATTGATTGGGTACGGATTTCTGGGCCTCTCTCTCTCCACACGTCTGAAATTTCAGGAAAAAATTCAGGAGACCGAATTTTTGGACAGTTTGACCAAGCGTTGACCAGCATGTGTTAACTGTAGCTAGGGCTGACCGCAGGTAGGTTGTTTGACCAGACTTTGACTGCACTAAATTCAGTGTTTTGAGGGTTGTTTTATCTTGTTGTTTGGAGGCTGAAGTTGACCGATTTGCTGAGGGTCAAATCTGCCCTATTGACCAGCGTTGACTTTTTGGCTCTTTTTCTGTTGTTATAAATTATCATATTTGTAAATTGTACTCTCTCTATTGAAGACTAAAAGAATAATTGATCAAGGGTTTCCCCACATTACGGTTTGTCTCTGGCTGGTGCCACATCTTGTGTCATCTTGTCTTGGCTTGTCTTCTACTGTTTATGTTTATGTTCTATCTGCATTTCACTATCATGTTGATGTGATTGCTAATATGAATATTGATACTGGGCTAATAAAGAAATGGAAGTAAAATTGCTCTAAAGCATAGAACATACCATTGTTGCCTAAAATTACGGGCCAAGCCACCGCAGCCACCGACAGGAGTCGTCACAACGAACAGGTCACAACCAACCTCTTCCACCCCAATATCAACAACGCCATCCATCCTTCGCGCATACAGGTTTGATCACCTTTTTACTACCCTCTTTGCCACACCCGGACGAACCCCACCTCTAATGTCACACATCCTGGTTCGAGCCACAACAACAAGCAAGTCTTGTCACACTGCAAGCACAGTTGTTGCCGACCAAATCCGTGTTTTCGGTCGTCACGTATCTCACTGTTCACCAATCGAGTTTACCTACAGTTCGCCTTCCTTCCCACCGCTACCCAACATCTGCTAACTGTGAAATAAATCAAGCCACTCTGCAACCAATAGGCACGTGGAAAAAATGAAACGACAAATTAGTGATGTCGTGCCTAGTGATAATTAAAGGAAGAAGGATACAATATGTAATATAAGGTTAATGGTTATAAGTTTTATAGTTAAAATTTTATAATTATATAATTTATTTATAGAAAAATAAATAAATAAATAAAAATAATATATATATATATAGAAAAAGACAAAACAAAAAGAACTATAAATAAAAAAGAGAGATTCAAGAACAAAAAAGTCATAAAAAAATTATTGAAAAAAGGGGTATTAACAAAGTACAAGTTACAAAAAAAAGTACTAGTACTTGTAAAAAAAAAATAATAATAATAATAATTAAAATTTATTTTTTTGAAGATTTATAAAAAAAAGAGTTATTTACAAACCCTAAATTTTTTGACGAACACAATAATTAATATTCGATGAACAAATGGAGTCCAATTCGAAAATGATGAAGGAAGTCAAGATGAGTTCCACACAACAATCATTATTTTGGACTAAATGTTTGTTTTGTATAACATACATTGAATATCCTTGGATTCATAAAAATTGCAAATTATGTTGTCCAACATGTGGAAAATTATTTAATGCGGAAGAATGTCAAGATGATGTATTGATGCAAATGACAAAACGAGCAAAAACTTGCAAAACTGAAACAAAAATTGACAGAAAAAGACGAGGAAATTTTGCGTCTAAGAAACCATAGCCAAAAATTACTTGTGAAGGTCAAGAAGTCCAAGGAACGAAATAAAAAATTAGAAGAAGAAAATGGATGTGTCAATAAGAAATTCAACGAGATTCTATCACAGAAGGAAGAAGAGAATTTGTGCTTAAAAGACTTGAACCAACGGTTATTGGAACAAATCAAAGATCTAAAAGATGAAAAGCTTAAAAGTCAAGACATTGAAAATAAGGTTGATGAATCAGAAGCCAAGGAACTCTTACGTCTGAGAAACCATAATCAAAGTCTACTCACTCAAGTTAAGAAACTTAAGGATGATAAGCAATCATTAAAAAAAAAGTTAGAATAATTACTCACGAAAGAAGTATCAAAGTCTTTAGACGTAACAATCCAAGTCGAAGAAAAGGAAACAAACACATATCCCATTAATCTCACAACTCAGAGAAATCCAAACCGAACTAAAGTAAAGACGTACTCAGAAGTTGCAGTTCAAATGATGAAAAACTCAGGTAAAGATTTTGTAACTAACTCGACGACATCAGAACCTGAAGTAAGTCTAAATCTTGCCACACACATGATAAGGGAAAGACAAACTCCTTATCTACATCTGAATCACAAAAGCAGACATTCCAATCAGTCTGCATATCTGTATCTCTCAAAACAAAAACAACAAACTTATGTTCAGAAGGATACTGAAGTGCGCACAATTCAGTGCAGTGATAATGATTCATCACAAGTTTCTAGTAATCGAAAGATTCCACAAAAGATTAATTTAGGATGGTCAGATCCTTTCTCCGTGCGACAATTTTATATATCACTCCAAGGATCATATCAACTTGTATCAACGAAGATGACAGTTCTGAGACGAGAAGACATTCGAAACAAAAAAAGAGATCAAGCCTTTTCATCAGCAAGCTTTGAGGACAAAGCTTTTTGAAGAGGAAGACAATGTTATGAATAAAATATATTAAATATAAATAATGATGATAATTGTAATAATGATTAGTTAATTAGTAATTAGTGTTGAAGAGGCATGTCTAAATGGGACATGACTTTCCATGAAGAGGCACTTGCCTAGTATATAAGCAGGCCCCTCACTCTCATTTGTAACATCATTCTTACTCATACATTTTAATATATATTCTTGTATCTCAATGGAGATCTTTATATTCCAAGTCTTCTGGAGCATTTCACTTGAAGAACGAACTTTGTTCGTTCCAGGTTTCTCATTATCTCACAAAATCATTTATCTCAAGTGCAAAACTAAACTCTCCCTCACATCTCTATCTTATTAACCAAAAAATAGGATATACAATGCAACTAGCAGTGAATCTAAAACTTTTGTTCTAGTCGAAGATCCTAGTGATCTTTGTATAAGAAAGATAGCTAGGATTACAATACATGTATAAATCCTAATAAGGGTGCCTAAAACCTAATCCTAGTCTCCTAGGGAAAGATGCTTAGATTAGCATGGCCACTCTTGAATGAGCAACTTCTTAGGATGGAGTGCTCATGAGAAGAGGAATGCATGAAGGCATGTGCCGCCTCCTCTTTGAAGTCTCTGCCCAGTTCTAAGACTGAAACTTGTTGATTTTGGTACCTTGGAAAGTGTGTTCATGTCCTGGGCACACGTGTTGGTTTCAGCAGATCCATACATGATTGATTTCCATGTAGCACAATGGTCTGTAAAATGAGGGAGCCACAGTAGAGTAGACTAGAGGGCACACCAATACTTTTGTAGGCTTCCAGCACTGAGGGCACAATCCTGCATGCATGTGTGTGTCAGCAATAGATTAGGAAAGGATAATGTTATCTCCAGCAGTTTACATGAAGGTTGCATGTATCAGACAATTTGCATGTGCACGTGTTAGACAAGTTGCATGTGAAGGCGTATGTAGTTTGCATGCATTAAGTTTCTAATTTAAGTTTGCATGCATCTGTTATGTAAGGTGTATGCAGCCTAGCCCAGTTTGGTAAAGTGCATGAACCTAGTAGTTAAGGTGCAGATCTGAGAGGATGCAACCTTGCATGCCTCAGATCATCTCCAGTTGAGGCACTGTTGTGCATGTCTCCAGATGCATTGTAACTACTCTTCTTCTCAGTCTAAAGAGGATAAGGCACAGAATCAGTTTTCAGTTCAGTGGTCAGAAGTTTGCTGTTTTTCCTGTACCTGATTTTCGTTTTCAGTAGTAAAAATGGAAAACAGTAACAGTTTTTAACAGTTGTCGATTGAATTTCTATTATATATTTTCCACAATGTGTTTATAGATTCTAACACTCATTGAGTCATTAGTAATTACGGAGTGCAGTTTTGAGTAGCTTTAAGTTTTCTGTTGTTTAGTATCCTGTAGGAATTATTTTAGAGTGCAGAATCTTTACTATGGTTTAGAAAATTTAACAAAAGTTCCCCAACTCATGCACCTCCTATACTTGAAAATTCACTCATGCAAGTGACTAGTTTAAAAACAGAACAGCGGTTATGATAGCACCTAATCTAAAACTGGAAAAGGCATGTGCCATTCTAAATTTGTAACGAACAACTAAAGCAGGAATTTTGCTAATGCTGGTGCATGCATGCCAACCTATTGGCATGCATGTGCCCTAGTCCTCTGCTACATAACTGTTTCCCTCTACCCCTCTTCTCTGTTGCACCCTCATCCTTGCGTCATCATTGCAGCTCTGGATCTAGTGAGTGCAGCCTGCAGGAGGACAACTGAACAACACAGGTACAAAAACTCACACTCAGCATGTGTGTGCCCTCTATCTCTGCTACATAACTGCTGTGCCTGTTCCAAAAGGATCCTCTGTTATGCCATCATCCTCATGGCATCAATGTTGTGCTGGATCTAGTGAGTGAACCCTGCTGCAGAAGGATGACAGCCAAGCAACACAAGAACAGGAACTACCATTCCTAACCCTAGGGTCTCGTTTTAGCCCTAAACCGAGTGGTGACACCACTCTTCTCTTCCCCCCTACAAATACAACATTACAGGACTATGTTTTCATGCAAAGCTCCTATGAAATATGCTGCCTGATCTGCTAGATATGATGCAAATAGTTTATACCAGAAGAAGCAGAATTTTTATGCAAGTACACTGGATCTCAGCCATAATAAAATTACCCATCACAGGCAGGGTAATTTGCATTATCCAGCTTAATGGAGTGCAACTAAAGAACACGGCTTACCTCATTATTAGCATTTTCCAACCAGAATAACCTGCTAGGAGGAGATTTTTCACAGTTGAGCTCCGCTGATTCTCATGCCTTCTAGTAAGAAAAATCAACGCCAAACCACTGGTCTGGAGTTTCTGATACAGCTTCAAAGTGTCAGTCAATGCTGGAGCTTTTGCTTGTTCAATCCAGTGATTCCAGGCACTCTCATTGTGTAGCTGAGAACTGAGGATATAGACATTATAAAAGGTCAGAGGTAAATCCAATTGCAAAGCATTCTATAAAGTATAAACTAACAAGCCAAAAAATACGGCAAAGCTTCAAAAGATTATATGTGCTTCCTGAAAGGAGTTTATAAATGTAGCAACATAAGGTGAGTCCATGAAGGAATATTACGAAATTTGTTGCGGTTTTAAAGATAGATATTTGAGCTTAATGACAGAGCTCCTTTTCCAGGTGGGATGCCCCGTGCAGTAGGAAAATGACAAACAAAAAGTTTGGATCTTTAATAAACAAAATCATAAGCTATAGCAAAAAGAAAAAGAAAAAATTATCGAATGGATACAACTATTGATGACATGTGCTAGAGGAACGAAAGAAATTACCGGAGCTGAAAAGAATTATAGTAGGGCACGTTAGACAGAGCAGTTTCGTCTATTTCCATCAGCACTGCATCGAATCCATCAACGTTAGGTATTACTGAACTCCAATAACTCTCTGCTGCCCTGACTGTTTCCTTAACATCGTTCTCATATTGACCACTTCTCATGTAATGAAAAACATACTCTCCACATGTATTGGGAAACACAACGTTCCCCCGCAAGTTATTAAGTTCAAAGTTCAGTGCAAAGCTCCTGCACACGTCAACTCTGTCCAATGCTCTTGACCCTTGCTTGACCACAACATCAGGCTTGCTTTGACAAGATGCCAATAGTATAGCTAATGTAATAACAGACGTGAATAACAAAATTAAAATGGTGACTGTTGCTGTAATCAAGATAGTGATAGCTAAGGACGTTAAATAAACTCCGGTGTCATCCACTTGAAGAAACCGGCTCGAATTATAGAGGCCTGAAAATAAACATTTCAAGGTCAAAATAAAAACCTTTAAATTATATAGGAAAAAAATAAATCAGTTCCTAAACAAAACAGAAAATATGAAATAGCATCAAAACAAAAATCAAACATCAGTGGAACTGGAACAAGAAAAACTGAGACTCAAATGAAAAACAAATTAAATGAAGAAAAGACAAAATTGGATTGAGAAATATGGAAAATTAAAATCATTTAGAAATTGAAAACTACCCAAAAAGAACACAGTTGCACGAAAGCAATGGAGACAACCAATTGTAAAATGAAGAGGAAAAATCCCAGTTTCGGGACAAAACAGAAAAACACCCATCGAAAATAACAACCACTCCAAGGGAAAAAAATAATAAGAATAAAATTCACAAAATTTTAAAAAGGAGATAGATAATAATAAGTAAAAATTGAACCCCACGGCAAGTGAAGATCTCAGTCATTAAATGCGGGACATGCGGCTGATGGGCGTCCGACAACGGAGGATGGCACCCTCCATTTGGCCAATCTACAGTACAGTTCGACAACTGGAAACCACCACCGCCGCCACCTCCAGGCTCATTAAGGGAATTCATTACAGTGATTGGGGTTGTAAGGTTGCAATGTATCGCTTCCAGGACAGGTTGCAGAAAGGAAGGAGCTGGACAGAGAAATCAATTATGGAAACTGTTGACTTCATCAGTTAACAATCTGGTCTGCAGAGAAAAGGGTACCAGCGAGCAAACGCCTCTTCAGGAAATCATGCAGCCAGACTCCGGCTTTCGTGGTCAGGAAAGGTTGCTGGACAGCGGCACTCTTATCTGTTTACCCCCTATCCCCTTCTGTTCTCTGTTCTATCATGCCTTATGGCAGTGGAGGATGCAACAGGAGCGGACATCGCAACTCGGCTAGGGTCTATTTCAACAACACTTCACCATCAATACAGCAGAAAATTGAATGGGCAGAATGAGAGGCCAAAATAGAAAGAAGATTCATATCAAATGAAAAAGTATTGGACCAAGTCGGTCACTGGTTTCTGGATACAGGTACTACAAGAACAAGGAATACCAAATATACAGACTGTCGATATCCATTGACAGCTGAAGACAACCATGGTAAAGGTGTTAGTGGAAAGGTCAGAGGAACAGCAGGAAATCCTTCTCTATGGATAAAACTTAGAAACAGATCAGGAAGCTGGAAATCAAGATGACAAAGATGGCCAAAAAGCTAGTAAATCTGGATTTTATAGACTCAAAAGAGAAGACCAGTTCATCTATAACAATCCAGGTGGACTCTGTTGAGAAATCAATGCAAGTAGATTAGGGTTTGACTCCTCTTTCTTGATAATTACTTGTGAGTTATGTTGGCTTCTTTTACTTCTTTTTTATCTTATCTTTCATCAAGCAATTACCATATTATGTGTGTATGAAGATCACAAAAACAAAGCAATTACCATATTATGTGTGTATGAAGATCACAAAAACACAAGACAAAAAATGTAGGCACTATGCCAAGCAAAACCCCCTCAAGGGGAAAACCCAGTCAAAAATTCTCTTCCTTCAATAGTATTCTTTGAGACTCTTCAACCTAGACAAAGACCAAACCTTCCCTCCACACCAAGTCAGTCTTCCCAAATCTCTTGACCCCTTTGCAGCAGCACTTCCAGCCCAACAACTTACAGCATCAGGCAGCAGCAACACTTGGAAGACTTTGATCTCCCAAACTAGGGCACGAAACAGAGCAGGAGAGAGTAACACCAAAACTTTGATTTCTTCCTTCTCCTTAGACTTGACCCACTTTGCACTTCTTTTAGACTTCTTTGACCCACTTCGCACTTCTCCAGCTCCCTTGGAGATATCAAACTTGCTTGAGATGAGATGCTCCAAATGAATTCGATCTCCTTCTGTTTATAGGCTCCAAGTGAGGTCAAATTGGTGTCCTTAGGCCGACTTGTTGTGGGGGTTACATAAATCATATTTGACTCAATAATAAACTTTTTTACATTATTCAAAAGCCCAAAAGGGTCTCTTTAAATATACAATGACTCTATTGACTCAATATTAATCCTAGGAGTCCACAATGGGGACTCTGACTAATACAATGATGACCCAAGCATGAAAACCATGCTTTAATAAGTCATTGATACAATAATAAAAATTATTTTCATTATTCTTTTGACAAGTACATTACATGATGACTCAAATACATTAATGAAGACCGAACCTAGTTACATTTTCCAACACTCCCTCTTAACTAGGGAGGCATTCATAATATACAAATATAATGGAAGATCTCAAACTATATGAGCGATGAAGAGTTTAAGCACGCAATACCATGGACTAGATCCCTGACCAGGGCAGTCTATCCATTGGTCTCTCAACAGTTTAGGCATCGTAATGCCACAAACTAGATTCCTAACCAGGGAAATCTATAGTGGGAATAAGGTGGACTCAAGCCTTCAGCCTCTCTAGGTACCTCAGAGTTACTTGCTAACCACCAACCTAGGGACCTAGGTGCATATCCATGGTCAAAGCTCTACGACCCACGCCAACCTCCCTACTTTGGGACCTAGACATCAACACAAAGTGCGGCCAAATGTCCTCCCAGGCAATGCTTCACTCACAAAGGCTCAACAAATCTCTTCCAATCTCTTATCATCAATACAATCAGCAATATTTACTAAACCAAGCATGCTTCTTAAATATTCAAACTTCTTATTAAGAAGAGACTTTGTTAATATGTCTACTACCTGTTCATCTGTCAAGACATACTCCAACTTCACAATCCCATCCTACACCAACTTCCTAATAAAATAGAACTTATTGTTGATATGCTTCGTTCTAGCATGAAACACGGGATCTCCAGACATCTTGATACAGCTTTGATTGTCACAATTAATCATAGTAGGACCCGGAGACTTCTCAAACAAATCTATCAGAAGCTTCCTTGACCAAACAGCCTCCTTTCCTACTTCACATGCAGCCACATATTCTGCTTTAGCACTACTTAAAGCAACGGGATCTTGCTTCCTACTCACCCATGAGATCATAGCAGCTCCTAGACTAAAACATCCTCCGGTAGTGCTCCTTCCATCGGTCTCACTGCCGCCCCAATCAAAATTTGTATAACCAATTAGCTTGACTTCCTTACTATCATACTTTAGGCAATGATGTATAGTGCCACAAAGATACCTCAATATGAGTTTTGCAGCTATTAAGTTATCATGACGAGGCTCCAACTGAAACTGACTAAGAATGTTTACTACAAAACATATATTTGGCCTAGTATTTACTAGATACATTAGGGAGCCCACCAACTGACGATAGGAGGTAGGATCCATGAGACTAGAGTCAGAGCCCTCAACTTCTTGAGATTGGTGATCACAGGAGTAGTCATCGGCTTGGAATCCATCATCTGAATTTCTGCAACAACTTGATGATGTACTTTCCTTGCCCCAAATATATCTCCCCGGGTCTCTGCCACACTTCTAGACCCAGGTAATAGTGCATCAGTCCTACATCCTTCATTTCAAATTCAGCTACCAACATTTTCTTGCATTCTTGAATTCTTCGCTCCACACCTGTGATGAATCGATCATCCACATATAGTAGAATAATGACGGGTTCATTATTCACGACCTTGATGTAGAGATTTGGTTCAGCAAAACTCTTTACAAACCCAATTCTAAGCAGATATGCATCCATCCTTGCATATCATGCCCTAGGTGCTTGCCTCAAACCATATAGGGCCTTTTTGAGTTTGTAAACATGAGAGTCCCTGCTATTAACTTCAAAGCCTTCGGGTTGTGTTGTCGCACAAAGTGTCTAGGCACCGTGACAACGCTCAGAGTAAGCGCTGTCACTCTTGATCCTTACTCCGTTTAGACTCTCTCCTAGGCAAGTCAAAGGGGGTAGTCCCTAAGGTAAATGGGTGATGATAGTCTGTGAAACATAGACTCTAGGAGATTTTAATGATGAGTAACTTGATGAATTTAGAGCAAGTCTCAGTCGATTTACGATAGATGGATTAAGATAAGACACAATTACAAGATATAAATGACTACAGACCAGGGCCTTTATGTTGAATGAACCATAGAATAAGTAATAACAAGTCATCCAGAGAAAACTTATAGATGTAACAAAGCGACGATCATGAACAATTAATGTAAAATGCCCAAAACTTTAACATGCAAGAGATTCAGGATTTAAAATGATTTTCGTTAACTGCCCAGATCTAGATTTAATCAACTTTCTCCTATAGCCAATATAAATTTTAAAATATTAGTCACACTTTGACCATAGAAAAGTCATGAAAATGCATTTAACCACCAGATAACACCAAGAAGCTTTAGATTAGCGCTTCAATTATTCCTTAGGCAAAATATAAAAGAAGTAAAACAAATCAACGGGTTAATAAATCGAATTTTTAATGGGTCGTAGACCACATTAAAAATTATAATGTTTAAGCACAAATCCCATAATTTATTTTAACTCCTTAGTCAAAAAACTAAAAAAAAAAAAATTATGATTTTTAGATATTTTAGATTTTTTAAGTTTTTTAAAAAATGAAAAAAAGATTAACTAAATCAAATAAAAAAACAGAAATAGAAACTAAAAAGAAAATCTAACTAAAACAAAATAATAAAATCAAATATAAACCTAGACTAATGAAAATCGAACTATGCTAATGAACCAATCTAAACCCTAGCCCGATATATAAACAAAAGAATTAACGCATAGCATACAAAATAAAAAATTTCAAATGTTTTTGTTGACTGCAGGTTCGCGGAAGGGTTCGACGGCAGCGAGGGAGAAGACTTCAACGTTCTGGCAGTGTGGAGAGGAGTTGCGGATAGGGAGAAAGGATTAGACTGCGTGAGGGTTGAGGGATAGGTAGGGGAGCGTATGGAGCAATATCGAGGGCAGACGGAGAGGGATGGACGGTTACGGGAGAAGGGAAGGCTGCGGATAGGAGAGCTGGAAGGGAGCCACGGGGGATGAGGTTGCGTGGAGGGGATTGCTTGTGGCAGCACGCAGGTGAGGGTTTGCTTAACGAGGAAGCAGCGTCGAGGAGTTCAGGCAATGAGCGAGGGTTAGCGGATGATTAAGGCAGCAATACGCAAAAGGGTGAGTTGGAAAGGAAAGAAGGATGGCAGCGAGGGTCCTGTAAAAAAAAAAAAAATCAAAATTTTGCAATGAGACGAAAACCCAACCAACAAAACGATAAGCTTAAACAAATGGTACCTAGAAAACCCTAGAAATTTCCATAAAACCTTGATCAAAATGTTGTACTTCTATTTCAGATTTATCAGTGAAGCCCTTAAAAATTTTCCAGATTAAAAAAAAAAATAAATTTAAACACCTGGACTGCGAAAAATATTCTTGCAAAATGATGTTGATGAACCCCAGATATCCAGATCTTACCCTCCAGGGCCTAGATCTGGACTCTACACAGTTTTCTTCTTCAGATCTGTAGTTGCACTGCAACAATAAAACACCCAAACGATATATACAATGACCCAAAAGACTAAAACCCAGAAAACCCAAGTCAGAAAACTGAAAATAATTACAGATCTATGTACATGAATGGCAGATCTATCAGATCTAAGGAGTGTGAGTCCAACTCCGCTCCCAGATCTGATAATCTGAAGCTCTTAACAGTCAGATCTATCGATTTAGCACAAAAAAATGAATTTTAAAGGAGGTACTGAGCTCAAAACCCTTCATGCATCACCCATAAAAGATATCTTATGATAAGCCTGGGATAAAGTTAAGCTGAGCTCTTCAGAAGACACGTAACGGGAGTTGGCTGGTTCAACCGAGAACTTCCCCGAACGAACGCCCGATGATCTAATAATCAAGAATTTCCTACAAAACTCAATTCAACCATCAACATAGAGTGAGAAAACGATAATAAAATTCAGATAAATAGAGATACCTACTATTATATTCAAAACTTAAATTATCATTCAAACCCCAACGACTGAGCAAGATACCTGTACTCAAATCACTCTTCAGAAAGCTATCATCAATGGCTAAAAAAAATCTATGCATGAAAATGACACATCTTACAGTATTTCCACGAAGAGTAACACCAGCAAAAATTAACCCCAAAGTCTTTCTTTATTGCTCATAAAAAGATTACAAGAGAGCTTTTCGCTTAGTACACGATCCAGAGATCGGATGAATTGACTGACAAATGACCTCCTATTTAAAGATAAATCCTCCAACGACTAGTTCGAGTGATCCTCGTCAAAGCAATCTCGACCGTTGATGAGGATTAAAATTTCTTTTAATCTCATCCGTCGAAATTTTAAATTATTGAGAAAATTCGAATTTTCAATTAAATGCATTTTAATTAATTCAAAAATTAAAATTTTGAATTAATTTCCTCAAAATTTTGACTTTGACTTAACCCCAGGGACCAAGAGCTTAAAATTTAGCAAAATAATTAATTTACCTTAGTCCCTGGACCTCTTAAAATTTAATTTTTAAGGACCAACGAATTTTGCCTTCAAAGAATTTAAATTTACCTAGGAACTAGAATTAATTAAATTTTTGGCTTATGATTTTAATTAATTTTGGCCAGAAAATTTAATTAATTAACCTACGAGGGGATAAATTATTTTTCCAACCCTCAAGACACTTTACATCATGATTTTTACATTTTTTACATCTCAAAGGAGGAAACCCATTTGCAAAAGACCCTCACAGACTACCCAGTTCTTCGATACAAATATAATCTAGCAGATCAAGCAATTTGTAATAAAATAACTTAACCAAATAGTTAGGATTATTCCCAAATCACTTTTACATAGACTCGATCTAAAACACTAGGACTCCCCTAAGATCTCAGTGACAAAATGCATTCCAGCTTTGGGGTAAGGCTGAAGGAAAACTCTGTCGACCATCCGAGAATGGATCGGTGATACAAAAAAACCTCCCGAAATGTAGATCATCACCAGAAAAGTAGGTTTACCTAGGAATTACATACACGACACGGATCTGCTGAGATTATTTACATTACACACATGCAGATTGGGTTTACATTATAAGATAATGATCAAGCTAATAATGATAGTTGGACGGCACGAACACATCAATCAGGCACTATCCCTTTTGCAAAAAAAGAGGGTGTACAGCTATGGGTCGTTGACGCGTAGTGGTCAACAACGTTGCTCGATATACACTTCCTCATCAATGGTCTCATTCAGAAATGCGGTCTTCACATCCATTTGATGGATATTCCAACCCATTGTAACAGCCAATGAAACCAAAGAACTAATGATAGTGTATCGTGTTCTGGGTGCAAAGGTTTCTTCATAATCAATGCCTTCCTTTTCAGAGGAACCCCTTTCAACGAATCTAGCTTTGTACTTGTTTATACTTCCATCAATAGCATGTTTGATCTTATAGATCCATTTGGAAGTGACAACCAATTTGTCACTAGGTTAAGAACGATTTCCCAAACCTTATTCTTCATAATGGATTGATATTCTTCCTGCATCGCTTTCTTCCAAACCTCTTGATGAGCAACTTCCTTGAATGTAGATGGTTCAGCTTCAATTAACTTTGTCATATATGCAGCATAAACAAAATATCTTTTCGGTCTCTTACTTTCCCTAAAGGTTCCTTTTGCAACTTCATGTCCTTAAACATCTTCTAATGTAGCTTTTAACCAAATTTGGCCTTTTCCTTGTGGTTGGGATGACCACCAATTCAATAGGCTCACTTGGTCCTTCTTCTTCATCTTGATTTGTAGTAGGGTTTTCACAATGATCTTCTTCTTCTTCAAATATTGGAACTTCTTTGTCATTAGAATCAATACGAATATCCTTTGATTTCTTGTAGGCTTGATTTTCATCGAATATGACATCCCTGCTTACTTTGATATGTCTTCCTTCCTTAATGTAGATTTTATATGCTTTTGAGGAGAGACTTCTATGAGGACTTCTATTTTGAATGTACACAATTGTCATTGTTGCTTCTCCCCATAAGAATTTTGGTAGGTCTTGATCAAGGAGCATTGTTCGAATGCCTTCTTCAATTGACCTATTCTTTCTTTCAGCCACTCCATTTTGTTCGAGATAATAGGGAACAATGAGCTCCCTCTTAATTCCTGCTTCCTTACAATATGCAATCAATTCCTTAGAAGTGTATTCCCCACCATTGTCAGACCTTAGAGTTTTTATCTTTCTTTCAGTTAGGATTTCCACTTCGGATCTAAACTCCTTGAACTTTTCAAATACTTCATCTTTTGTCTTGAGAAGGTAGAGCCATGTCTTTCTAGAATAGTCATCAATGAATGTTACATAGTAGAGATGACTTCTAAGTGACTTGTCAGACATGGACCCACACACACCAGAATGAATGAGGTCTAATATCTCTTTAGACCTAGTTTCACTATTTGGAAATGGCTTTTTTGTATGGTTTCCCAAAGAGCATCCCTTGCACACAACTTCATGATCTAACTTCATATTAGGAATGCCATGAACCAATTGACTAAGAGTAGGGATGACCTTATAATGTAGATGACCATACCTCCTATGCCATAGCGCAATGGGATTGATCTCCATGTGAACCAAAGCTTGAGGAGGTGGTGGAAAAACTCTATAAAGGCTTCCTTCACGAACTCCAATAACCTTAGCTTTATCAATGCTAGAGTCTTTTCCCCAAACCAATACTTTTCCATCAACAAAAGCAACTCTATCCCCTTTATCTTCTAAACAAGAAATAGAAAGCAAATTCTTTTTCAAACCTGGAACATATAATATGTTGTTGAGGTGCAGCTTCGATCCATTTTCTAGCTTCAACGATGTTGATCCCAAGCCTCTAATAGCATAGCTTTTGTTGTCACCCAATTCCACTGCATGAGAAGATGGCTCCTTTGATAGTGTATGAAGTTGTTTACTTTCTCCTGTCATGTGCCTTGATGCTCCACTATCAATGATCCATGCATTGTCATCACTAAGAGAACCTGTAAGAGCAGCCAAGAACCCTTGACTTTTGACCTTGTTGAATAAGTAGTAGATGACCTTCTTGATCCAGCTTCTAGCAATGTTGATACCCATTCTCATGTAGTTCATCAAAGAGGGAGAATCCATGCCAACAAAGTGATCTTCAACTTTTCCTGACCTTAGCTCTGATACCATGTTGAGAAATCAATGCAAGTAGATTAGGGTTTGATTCCTCTTTCTTGATAATTACTTGTGAGTTATGTTGGCTTCTTTTACTTCTTTATTATCTTATCTTTCATCAAGCAATTACCATATTATGTGTGTATGAAGATCACAAAAACACAAGACACAAGATGTAGGCACTATGCCAAGGAAAAACCCCCCTCAAGGGGAAAACCCAATCAAAAATTCTCTTCCTTCAATAGTATTCTTTGAGACTCTTCAACCTAGACAAAGACCAAACCTTTCCTCCACACCAAGTCAGCCTTCCCAGAGCTTTCGACCCCTTTGCAGCAGCACTTCCACCCCAGCAACTTCAACTATGCAACAACTTACGACATCAGGCAGCAACTGGCAGCAACAACACTTGGAAGACTTTGATCTCCCAAACTAGGGCACGAAACAGAGAGAGAGTAGCACCAAAACTTCGATTTCTTCCTTCTCCTTAGACTTGACCCAACTTGCACTTCCTTTAGACTTCTTTGATCCAATTCGCACTTCTCCAGCTTCCTTAGAGATATCAAACTTGCTTGAGATGAGATGCTACAAATGAATTCAATCTCCTTATGTTTATAGGCTCCAAGTGAGGTCGAATTGGTGTCCTTAGGCCAACTTGGTGTGGAGGTTACATAAATCATATTTGACTCAATAATAAACCTTTTTACATGATTCAAAAGCCCAAGAAGGATCTCTTTAATTATACAATGACTTTATTGACTCAATATTAATCCTAGGAGTCCACAATGGGGACCTTGACTAATATAATGATGACCCAAGCATGAAACTCATGCCTTAACAAGTCATTGATACAATAACAAAAATTATTTTCTTTATTCTTTTGACAAGTACATTACGTGATGACTCAAATACATTAATGAAGACCAAACCTAGTTACATTTTCCAACTGACTCCCCTACTAAATAGTTTTCTCTATGACATTTTCTGTTATGATACTTTGTAATTTTTTGAGATCACAGGTTAATAGGATAGGCATTTCAGTTGGTAAATCAAGACATAGTAGGTTTGATAGACAGTACCTTTTCAGTTTTTATATCATTTCAGTGGTCCAAAAAGGTAATGCTAGGTTATTGGTCTGGTTTCCTTGTGACAAACCAGTAAAGATAGAAGATTTATTACATGTTCAAACGTTTTTTTTGTGCTATAATATAATATAAAATGTCTGCCTAGCATATAGAAAAATAATTAAAAATTGAAAAAAAATACCAGGAAAAGTCCGAAAACATACACAATATAAAGAGATTAGTTCTGAGCGATATAACAAAGCCCAAGTATAATACCTAATGATTTGGCGTTTTTCTGTCATGTAATTCTTTATGGTCGGTAACTCTTTATTATTGGACGGTAAACCAGAATTTTTTTCAGAAATCCGGAAAATTTGTTTTTTAATGAAATTGCAGATTTCAGAGGTTGAAAATAATCTGTGTTTCTGATGCTGCAGAATGGATCTGTGCAATAAAATCGTCATTTTCAATCAACTTATAAACAATCTTAACAAACTCATCACCAAATTTCAACAAAGTCAAATCCCAAAAAAGCAAATCTTTAGCTACTCTTCCAACTCCTGATAATTATGATAAAAAAAATATATCACATTCAAGTCAAAATGAAAGAAATTATGACATGCAAACTCACGGAAAACACAACCTGATTAAAGTCAAATCGAAAACTATGAATCATACTTTAAATAAAATAAAATTCAAAGAAAAAATCAATTTTCAAAGAAAATTACAGCAAAATTTAACTTCATCTACGCTTAACTAGGGCTAGGGCTATGAAGAGAGGAATCATCATACTTGAACCTCGTCTGCTCAGAAGGCTCTGTGAGGATTCACCAGGATCGTAACGGTTGCTGAGAGCTGACGTGGAAGCAGGTAAATCGGCCGCCATTGTTGACTCGCCAGGGGCGCTTATTCTTTGCATAGCTGAAAATCACCGGCAGAATATCCGTCTCCAAGTTCATACTGGTTTCAAGTCGAAGTCATTGTGGATAAGGGTTTCAAACTCTTCATTTCCCAGTGAGCGTTTCAATACTCGATTTTTCTGAAATCTGCCAACCTTACTTGGAAGCCTTTGCCTGGTTATCGATCGGATTGCTGCAGGTCTAGTACATATTTAATACGATTCATCTAAGTTTCTTGAATTTTGTTGTTCAAAAAATATCTTTCTACTATAAATTAAACATAACAAAAAACTGAAAAGAAAGATTGCATGATCTTAAGGAACGTGTTTACCTCTCCTGTGGTAAATATAGTTGCAAATGGTCACTAGGCTTCGGGGCTAAAACAAAGGATTTTCCATGTATTCTCGAACTGCTGATCTGACCAATCAAAAAAGTCGGTGTTCAGTCGCCTAAACATAATCAATCAAATGACAACCAAAACAAAAACAACACCACCCACTTGAGGGTCCCTAATTTAACATATTGCTACACAGATGGGGCCGATTCAGGCTCTCGGTGAAATCAAAATAACATGTTTTGTTTGGTGAGATCATATTAATAGAAGATGCTTGAAAGTTGCTCGAGAGTCGAGGTCCCTTAAGAGCATGCGTATTTGATGAAATTTGCCGCTGCTTATCCTTAAAGCATGTTCGAAAGCATGCAACGGATACCGGCTAAATATTATGTCAATAAATCGGTCATGTAGAAGCCTAAAAGCATGATATGCAAAATGCCTCATTGATTATCTTAAGCAATCGGCCCATATCGTTTCAGAAGATATTTTAGACACAAATTCGATTTTCAGATTGCTGTGCTCATGTTGAATTTGCATCTTCGAAAGCATGCAACGGATACCGGCTGAATATTATGTCAATTAAATCGGCCATGTAGAAACCTAAAAGCATGATATGCAAAATGCCTCATTGCTTATCTTAAGCAATCGGCCCATATCGTTTCAGAAGATATTTTAGACACAAATTCGATTTTCAGATTGCTATGTTCATGTTGAATTTGCCTGCTTCTAATTATTGAATTAGACTGCTGGCAGAAAATTGAGAGACAAACAACAATCCTTTTAGGTCATTTCCTTTATACTGGAGAACTAATTGAGAAGATTCCTTCTTCTTACGAAAGACAAAGAATAGATTTACCTGAACTGTACCATTGGCCTAGTGGAGAATAAGTATAGAAGCAAAAAAATGGTGGTATTCATTGCACTAATGAAATTGCGAAGTATTATGGACCATTTAAGAGAGACTATAAATGGACTTCGCTTTCACGCAAAAGTTAGCGTGCAGACGTGGTTAAATCAGCAAGTATCAGATAGCAGCAATATGATTAGTGAAAGTGGAGATCTAGCACAGACGAATGGACAACGTGGAGGTCAAGCATGAGAATCATGGAACTGTAATCCTCTCAAAGATAAGAAATAAATTTAAAAACAAGTAAAATAAGAGGTACTTGTAAGTCATTCACATGAAAATTGAGCTTCTACTTATTCTTTATAATGCTGAAGAGAGTGAATGCTTAGCCTTCCTTATAGATTGCACAAATCAGGGAACTTCAGACCTTTTCTTATTCTTCCTTATGGGGAAAATTGCATATGGTTGGCCTATTCTTGACGACGAGTACACAAATCGTAGGTACCACACAGATGTGAGTAACAACATTCAATAATCTGTCTACTAATCAAGAAATGTGAAGACGTTTAGCAGATAACAACTTGTAAATTCGAAGGCCAGTCATTGGAACCTTCAACTGATGGCTATACATGAGCAAGTCATTATTATGAGTATGGCAAAGTTTTGCTATTGAAAATATCAGAGAGGAGTTGTAAATTTCAAGGCCTAAAAGTTTGAATTGTGATTTGGTATTTGTTGCTGTGAAGGATATGGATAAACTTCCCTGCGCTAGATTATAATAGACACTGGACAGGCGACTAGATATCCGTATCAAATTAAAACTCAAACTTTGAATTTGGCCTATGTTATAAAGAGTTGATGGAGATGGGTTACCTCTAAGAATAATTCATCGCTACGAGACAATCGCACCAATTCAGACATTTCACTATGTAATCCAAAGTATTATCATAATAATTGTAATAAGAACTTCGGCGTAAATCACATGTAGAAAGACCTTTGTCGACGCGTTTCGAACCAACCAGTGTGGTTCATCGTGTGGTTTATCATAATATTTCAAATTTTCTTCTGTTGCAAGAAATCAGAAGAAATAAGTTAATAACTCTTTCATTGTTTTTTAATAATATTTTGATTGTGGAATAAAACAAAAGCAATTTGTTCAGTTGATCTGGCTTGGATCATGATATTGTTTGTCATCCATCTACATACTTTCAGAGTGGAACAAATGGAGGAATCAGCTCACAAGACTATTTATACTGACAAGACCCAATTTGATGAATTGGCCTCTGAAACCTTCCGGAAATAGTTTGAGGCATTAAACATTTTTTTGGGAGATAAAACTTTGTCGTTTAATCACCGCATCTTATAGTGCTATTCTAGACACAGATACCTTTCCAATGACACAAGAATCACTTAAAAATCGGAGTCCATATGCAAAGGTTCTATCACTCAAAAGTTGATCTACCTGTTTTGACCACCATCAGTTGAGAGGATGCCACATCACCCTCATTATTCATTGAAAAGGGCTAGCCACATGATCATGATGAAGAAAACCCTAGAAGAGGGTTAAGCACTGAAGGAGTCAAGCCTAACCACTAGTAGGTTATTGGGTTGTGTTATAACTGGGCCACTAAGAGGAAAATGAGGTTTCATTCTATTCGAGTGCATTTTGTTCCATTGATAGGCAGAGTAGTCGAGGGTGAATAAGGAGAGAGCAAACAGAGAGGATTTGTTCATTGTAGTAGCCCACAAGCCACATGCCTCACTTCTTTGTACTTGCATCCATTTTCCATTCAGAAAAAGGAGAGCAGAGCAGCCTCATCTTCTAGTTGAGTTTTCTCCCAAAAGGGTTTCCCAGGTTATATCTTGTGTTAATTTGTAGTTTGTGAGTTTTATTTCATTGTCCTCTATTTTCTATATAATTTTAATTCGCATGCATACACAATAAACATTGATTTACAAATCCAAAAATCTAAGGAGAAATAAACTCTTATAGTGTAGATTTCGGATTTTCAAATATATTTTAGTAGATCTATTGTGAAATATCCACAATAATTTACGGATCATATTGGTATCAAAGCAAATTTCTTTGGGTATATTGTGGGGAGTTGCAAGGAAACGAAATCAACTAAGCCAAAAGTCATAAAACCCCAGCCATGGCTGACAAATCTATCAATAACCCTCAAGATCCCGCAAAGGAGATGTTTGTGCGGCTAGAAGTACAAGTCGCAGATATAACCACAATGTGAGCCTCTTATGGTGACCCTAACCAATAAGTTTGTGTTATTCAAAGAAGATGGCGATCCTGACACAAAGGTCAAATCGGAGGGAAAAATTGACAAATCGGGAAGAACCCAAGAGGGAATCTAAGAAAGAACCCAAAAAGGATCAACCCAATTCGAGGGCCCTGAACCATTCACAATCCCTATTCAAAATGGAAGCAAAGGTCGACATCAAGCCATATCAAGGTGAAATTAGTTAAATCATTGGTTACAGCAATTATAAATTTATTTTAGTGTTCATCATATAAAGGAAGAACAAAAGATTTCATTTGTTACGTTGAAATTAGAGGGCCATGCTCTGACCTAGTGGGAAAGTCACACAAAGACCTTAAGGTTGGAGGGAGGTCCTCTAGTGACTACGTGGGAGAATTTAAAACTCTCATAAAGTCACAATTTTACTCTATCGGGTATGTAGAGGACCAGTGGATCCGGTGGCATTACTTTAGCAAAAGCAAAGCCAGAGTGTACAGGAGTACACCACCGAAATTAGAAAGGTGGCCATAATGTTGGGTATCTCCCCAAAGAACCTAGATGTACTCCTCAAATATATGGGTGGTTTATACACAGCCATTTGTGGAAGCAAGTGATGTTGTACAAGCCTATATCAATGGACACGGCTTGTGTACAGGAACAGTTTTTGAAGAACAAAAGTAGCCAAAAGGGCAATCAAGTGGGTCAAGGGAGAAGGAGCACCAAGACGCTTCTAACAAGAGGACAAAGAAGTGAAAAGGGGGAAAAGATAAAAATACAGCAGCCACAGCACACCAGTGCAAAGATCCCAGCAACCACTAAAACATTGACAGTCATACAGAGGAGAAGTGTTGGAAGTTGCATCCAAAGCTTAACCTAAAGAACAAAAAAAAATATGCAAAGAAGAAGAATCTTATGGCCACTAATTCGAACAACTAGGTTGAAAGTAGCTCAGACGTAGATGAGAAGATCATTTGTACATCAACGCAGGAGGAGGTGAATCTGAATAGTCTTTAGCAAAAGGAAGAAAACAAAAAGACCAAACTCTTCCATATAAAGATAGAGGTCAAGAAGACAAATATTGATGCATTGTTTGACTCGGGATCACAGGCAAATCTGATTGAAGCAAAGTTGGTCAACTGCGATTCGAAGTTTGTGACCATCCAAGCCCATATCCATTGGAAAGGGTAAAAAAGGCTACATAAATAAAGGTAACCAAATAGTGTAAAATCATATTTGCTATCAGTGTTGATTTTATTGATAAAGTAGAACTAGATGTAGTTCCCCTTGATGTATGTGGAGTGGTGTTTAGAAGTCCCTATATGTACATGCGAGATGCAATCTTCATGCGAAGAGCCAACCAATATTGCCTGATTAAGGATAGAAAATCCGTCACAATCAACGCACATAGGGGCAAGTCCAAAATTTCGCTAATAAGTGCCAACCAAACCAAGAAATTGATCAATTCTAACAAAAAGTATGTTTTATTGTTTTTAAGAGAAAATCAATCTCTAAAGGAGACAATGAGAGCAAAGTATCCCTAGAGGGGTGCGCTAAGAAACGAAAATAGCAACTGGAAGAGTTACTACAACGATACAGATATGTGTTCCAGAAGCCTAAAGGGCTACCACCCAAGAGGAAAGTGGAACATGAGATCCAGCTATTGTCAAAATCCTCGTTGCCAAACATTGGAAGTTGCAATAGCTACTGGAACAAGGTGTCATTCGACCAATTACCTCACCATGTGGATCACCCATCATTGTTGTGCCAAAGAAGGATGGGACTTGGCGGATGTGTATTGACTAGAGGGGTTAAACAAAACTACGCTCGAGAACAAGTACCCCCCTACCCAAAATAATTGATCTGCTAAATTAGTTGCAACAAGCCAAATACTTCACCAAGTTGAACATAAAGTCAAGATATCATCGGGTTCAAGTCAGAGAAGAAGATACTTGCAAGATCACCTTCAACAACTAGGGAGGGATATAACTACCTGTTCATGGTAGTTGACAAGTTTAATAAGACATGTGTTTTGATGCACTGTAAAAAGACCATCAGCGTGAAAGAAGCAACAAACTTGTTCTTTGGAAATGTTTGGGTGCACTTTGGGATACCAAGGAGCATCATTTCAAACAAAGAGACAAGATTTCTCAATGCATTTTGAACTACACTGTGGGAGAAGATGGACACAAAGTTGAAGAAGTCTACAGTGTTCCATCCATAGATAGATGAGTAGATTGAAGTAGTCAATAGGACTTTGGTCCAACTTTTGAGGGGTTACAATCAAAAGCATTCGAAGACCTGGGATGAAAATCTAGCATACATACAACATTTTTATAATAAAGTAGTCCACACTTCTACTAGTAAGTCCCCATTTGAAACTTGTTTTTGATACTCGCCACCTACACCTTTAAATATTGCATATGGACAACAAGGAATGAGGAAGGATCTTATAAGGTATGCCTTAATGGCAAAAAAAATGGTTGAGAAGATCAAGTAAATCCATATACAGGTACAGGAGACACTGCATAAATCACAGGATTAATACAAGTTTGGGCATGATCAACACGGTATGGAGAAGTCATTCAAGGTGGCAGACAGAGTATGGATATAGTTGAATAAGGAGCGACTATAGGGTCCTAGTAAGAAAATCAAGGCTTTGTTATATGGCCCCTTTGAAATACTGGAAAATGTGGGAAATAACGCCTATAGACTCAATCTACCCCCATACATGTGCATCTACTCAATGGTAAATGTAAAGAATCTTAAACTCTATGACACTTCCATGCTAGATGGGGAGGAGGAACAAATCCTACCTTTTGTAGAGGATTTCGCATCAAAAGCTCAGACAAAGTTGACAAAAGATACAATTTTGTACAAGAGGTCTAGAACTACAAAATAGGGGCAGCATGACCTTTGGCAGATTAGGTTGAGAGGATAGTTTTTGGGCAAAGTTGAATGGTACACGTGAAAGAAGGTGGAGAAAAAATTTCCTCACTATTGGAGATACTAAGAGGGGGGGTGAATCAGTGTTTCTTTACAAATGTTTTATTGTGTTAGTTAAGATCTTATCACAAATTATACTAGAACACAAGGAGAATAAAAAATAATTTTATTAATAAGATGGTGAGGACTCCAATCCTCCTTTTTACAACAAATTAGGCTCCAACCTGTACAACAAATCCAAGCACCAACACGGTCTACTTGAGGATTCCAATCCTCTCAACAAATCTAGGCTCCAACCTGGTTTTCCACAAAGCTCCAACCTTGTGTAAGGACTCCAATCCTCTAGGGCTCCAACCCTCTTAATTTGCTTCATGGTGGCTTCAATACTGCTTCAAGTCTTTCAAAAGGCTTCTTCAACAAGACTTGAAAGATATTTCCTACACAACTCCAACAATGCTACAAAGTTGTCAATGACAAAGCTCCCAAAACTCACCTCATTCAGTAGAAGTTTTTGGGGGCCAAAAGCCTCCCAAAATGGGGAGGTGTGATCTGAATTGGATCATTATATCGTTTGTCATCTATCTCAATGCTTTCAAAGTGGAAAAAGTGGAGGAATCAACTCACAAGACATTTTTACTGACAAGACCTAGTTTGATGAATTAAGGTTTGAGGCATTAAACGGTGCTTTTTGGGGGCAAAAATTTTCCCCTTAAGCATAACACATCTTTGCGCTATTCCACACACATTTACCTTTCGAATGGCCACAAAAATCACTTCAATCAGAGTGTATATGCAAAAGTTATGCCACTCAAAAATTGACTTCTCTATTTTGACCACCATAATTTGAAAGGATGCCATGTCAACCCCTATTATTCATGGAAAAGGGGTTATCCACATGATCATGATGAAGAAGACTCTAGAGGAGTCAATATTGTAACTCTAGTTAGGAATTGAAGGAGTCAAACCTAACCACTAGTAGGCTATCGAGCTATGTTATAACCAGGCCACTAGGAGGAAAAGGGGGGTTTCGTTCTATTTGAGTGCATTTTGTTCCATAGATGGGCAAAGTAGTTGAGAGTGGATAAGGAGAGAACAAACAAAAAGGATTTGTGCATTGTAGCAACCCACGGGCTACAGGCCCCACTTCTTTGTACTTCCATCCATTTTCCCTTGAGAAAAATAGAGCAGAGCAGCCTCACTTTCTAGATGTGTTTTCTCCCGAAAAGATTTCTCAGGTTATATCTTGCGTTAATTTGTAGTTTGTGAATTTTATTTTGTTATTCTCTATTTTCTGCGTAATTATAATTTGCATGCATACGCAATAATCAATAATTTACAGATCCAGAATTTTAAGGATAAATAAACACTCATAGTGTAGATTTCAGATTTTCAAATATATTTTAGTAGATCTGTTGTGACAAATTGATAAATAGAATATCCACAGTAGTTTACAGATCATTAATTGAAGCAGGAACCCTAAATTTGCCATTAAAAATGGTCAGGGTTTTAACAATCCAGCAAAACTAAAGTTATATTTTCAATTCCAATCACTTGCCCCTAAAGTTACAGTACTTGCATTCTACTCATGTCAATCCTACCTTTCAAACAGAAAAGTCCCACTACTATGCAAACTCCTCTAAAAAGCCAAAAATTGAAGAATTAAATAACAATGACATAACAACCGACCTGTCACAGTCAAAACCTAGGCTCAATGAATGATAATGCTTGACTGCTGATTCAGCCCTGGATTTTAAGCATAAACATCCCACGTCTATGAATGCTTCGACATCAAGAAGTTACGACAAAATCGGACAAAATTTTGAAGTATCGAACTACTTCAACAAAACTAACTTACAGATAAAGAATTCAGATTCCTCACCAAACTAGATTTTCATGTAAAGGTCTAATCTCCAAGAAACCGAATATAACAGAAAAATCCATTTACCCTTGAACAAATTGGCATATTCGTCAGACACAAAGTAAGACATTTTATAAAAAGACTCAACGCTTTACTGAAATAAATTTGACAGATAAATAAATTAGGTTCTTACTAACTTTAGCAGGTGAAGTACATGATTTCCAAACAAGTTGTTAAAAAACTCTACTTCTAAGAAATGAGAATCTAACGAAAACAAGAAGTTACGTGAGACTTTACTAAATTTCAAAGATAATAAAGAACTTAACATCTTGAAAAACCAAAGTTTTGACAGCCGATGCAATAAACTTGAGCATTTCCATATGTTCGAAGAATCTATCACTAAAACCGAAAAGCAAACTTGAATCTATATAAATTTCACAATCAAGGCAAGTTAATGGATGAACCTTTGACCTTAAGTCAGAATCCGAGAATCCAGATAAATCCTCGGCCAAAGAAGCGCCAATGTGCTAAGTCTATCTCTGAAACGTTGTAACTTCCAGAATTGGAGTCCTCTGCAGTATATTATCTACGGATCGTCACAGAAAAAAGTGATCAGAGCTTCAGCAGAACTGAAGCATTCCTTTGCCGCCGGCCGATACATCAAAACGGCGAAAATACAAAAGAAATTGGTGAAAAGAAAATTGAAAAATCAAGAAAACCTCGAAAATTTTTGACACAATAGGAAAGAAGAGACGCCATATATTCGATCGGGGAAGATTTGCTGGAAAAATTACAACTCGATCTGAAAATTCGACACGCGACTTTCGGCCTCTTAAGGCGGCAATTTCATATCGCGGCGCTGGATAAACGATAAGGGCAGGATAAAATGGACGGATACTCGGACCTCTCGGCTCCTCGGGGGCTAAGATCCGCGCTTGCAAATGATAAAGCTGCTTGGTTGCGGAGCGTGAAACTCCAACGCTGTAATGTCGGCCATTTCTGCGCTGTGTTCATGTGAGGTCATTTTGATTCCTAAAATGGTCCCAGCCAAACAGCCAGTCTGATTTATTTCGATTTTTTGGATCGGTAAACAGTCAATCTCATGATGCCAAGTGTCTGTCCCTTTGCAATAAATGATCAGCTGTTGACGGGTAAAACTTGACAGTATTCTCACTGGATCAACGATCTTCGGTTTATGGTGGTGCTTTGTTAGCGTGTCGATATTTAATGGGTTCATCCGGGAGTTGTATGTGTGCATATCTGATCAACAATTATTGAAATCATAATGTGTAATATTTAAATCATCATTTTAATTATTTAGGATTGGTTATTTTGAATTTCCTTGCATGTTACGTATTGAAATCACACTATATATAATTTATTTAAATTATTTTTTAATTATGATCCATTTGGATTTTTTTCATATTAATATGTTTTTATATTTTCAATGACTGAAGAGCACTCCGACAGTATATTTATAATCATAATAAAACAGAAAATAAGACAATCATTATTAATATAACATAAAAATATCTCATCATAACAAGACACGATATAATATATATAATAATTATTATAAAAATTATTTTAGCTCAGCGAAAATATTATTTTCAAAATTTCATAAAAAAAATGTATAGGTTTAGAGTAGGTCTTAAAAATGTTTTTGTTTGGTTAAGAGTTTGTCTTTTTTGATGTAAAGAAACATGTTAACGGTTCAAGATCTAGAGACATCTAACAAGAGTGAACTTTCCTTTTTTAAGAATCATTGGTGAGTAATTACATGTGGTGTGATTTTCCTTGAATAACAGTGATGAAGCCAATAATGACTATCCCCACTATTGATTTGACAAGTATAATATATTTTCTCAATAATTTTATTTTTTTAAATAAAGTGGGTAGTTTTTTTCATTAGAAAAATTGGAAATGGGCCAGGTCCCATACCTTTTTGGATAGCAAACTCTCAGAATTTTTCGGCATTTTAACCAGAAGAATGACCCTATTGCTACCAGTATTATTTACATACGAGCTTTTTTACATAGCTTATACTATAGACCTTCCAAAAGACTCCACCATACTCTATTAATCGACAAAACATATATATAACTTAGAAAAGAAAATTGCTACCCGCTGCTACCAAGTTCGATTTCTTCCAAAGCCTCATCAGGAGGCGTGACCAGTTCTTCTACGCCGCCAGCCCCAGGTTCTAGGTCCTAAATTGCAGTGCCCGCAACACCTTCAGCATGAGGGACAAAGCCATCCACGAATACAAAGACTTCTTTCAACACCCCCACAGTGGCTGTCTCGACTTTTACTTCAATGTTTTCCACCTTGTGACCCAGGCTCAAAACGTTTGTACTCAGACTTTCCATGGTTTTCTGGAGCAATTCCATGTCTTTACCAAGACCCGACAGTTGGGCATACAAAATCGCCATGTTTTCGTTGATTTCTTTCATTATTTCCTTTATCACTTGCTTGCAGGAGCTATCAACAATGTCCCCTAAGTTCCTGTTGCAACTAGACCTTGCCGTGCCACCACTTCCATTGCTTGTTGAGGCCATTTTCTTGGCAATTCTTCCTTGTACTGACAATATCTTATGGTTAACCATCTGCAACCAACTGCTGTAAATAATTACCTGTTTTAGCCTTACATTCATTCCCATCTTTTCTTCCATAAATGAGCATTGATTCTGCATCATGGCGAAACAGCTACCCTCCATCTCCACCACCGCTGAAACAAGCCTATAACGAATAGCGATGGTACCAGCCCAACCCACGAATGGAACTGTAATAAATATCCAGGCAAATAACCAAGGACTGAAAGCCCACCTGTCACAGATCATGGCCTTCGAACTCCGGCTATCACACATGTTCAATAACTTCCTACCAATCGCCCCTGCTCCCAATGCACTATAGAAGGCCATCAGGATGTTGTCCATCATAACCACATGATTGAGGTTCTGCAGACTCATACTTCAGTTGTACTACATCAGTCTTATAATTTTATACCGTATTAGGGGATATGACATATTTCAACTAAGTGGTTAATATGTAAAGAGCATTGCTCTAATAACACCTCGGCGTTGGATGCTTGGTTGTTGGCACACAAAACATGGAACATTTTAACATTTTCAATTTTATAATGATTGGGGAGGTTTCAATTTCGAGGAGTTTTTCATGCTCGGAGAGCCTCCAGCATTTTTGGATTATCATCATAGAGTCACCAATCATTATCAAGTTCCTGATGCCCTTGGAGACACTCATATTCAGTCCCTGCCAAAGAAAGAAAGTTTATGCTTGATTGTTCATGGCATTGCCTAGTCCCCATGCAAACTTTAATTCAGTCTTTTCTTCAAGATTTACTATTACCCCTCGTGCTCTAGCCTCCCTAAAATTTTCTCAATATTTAAAAACAAAACATTATACAATAATTCCCTTACACTGTATAATAATTTTGTTCCCAAGATTATTTAGAAAATAAGATAAAAATTATTCTATATGATGTTGAGGAGGTCGCTTTTGATATAAAAGTATTGAAAATCATTAACATTTATTTAGAAACTTGCTATTCCAAACCTAAAGTTTAACTTGGTGAAGTTTTAGTTTCTAATGCCTTAAAAAGTGCCTTTCTCATACAATTATTATGAATGATTGCCCGGTGTTTAACCATTATGTTAAGACAAGGAAAATGCATGGGGAGAATATTGATGTGAAATAAAAGTGTACTATAAAATATAAGAGGGAAGAATATTGATGTGAAATAAAAGTGTACTATAAAATATAAGAGGCTATAACAAGATAGCATGTTACATTACATTAAAAATAAACCAAAATTAAATTAAAATCATCAATAAACATATAAAAAGACTTTTTCCAAACACTCTGCTCACATAACCATCCATTTAAACATTATTTTGAATTAAAAAACTCAGACCTAGAAAACAAATATACCTTTATTTTTATTAAATAATCTACCAGATGCCTTTATTTTTATTAAATAATTCAAATAATCTACAAGGTGTCCACTTTGTTAGGTTCACTTTGTTCTTATCGCGTTAAATATTACTTTCTCAAGAGACGTTTTAGCTTTCCACAAAAAGACCCTCGCATCAAAACCATCTCACGTTGTCCAACCACAATGTAAGTACTTCATACTTATTTATTCCCGTATCTCATTTTAAAAATCATAAATTTGCTTAGCACCATATTGCTTTAAGCTTTTAATTTTTTGATAATCTTTCGAATTTATTAAATAATAATAGGTTAGTTGTACAATTAATAAATATTTTTATATTTTTTAAAATTTATTTAATATAATAATTAGTTGTAGAATCAATTTGCTTTATAATATATTTTATTTTTTATTTATATTTTAATAGTATATAGCAGTTTAGAGGTTTGTTTCTTTATATATTAGTAGTAAGGGATATAAATTAAATAGTTGATAAAATTCCTAATAAATATATAAATATGTATATGATACCTCTTACATTATTAAAATTTAGAAAATTAAATAAATAAGTAATTATAAAAATTAATTAAATTTTATTTTATTATTATTATTATTATAAGAGTTAAAGGTATGTATATTTTTAAAAATATGTAATAAGATTCAATCTATTTTATTGTAGATTTTTAATTTGTAAATAGGTTTTGTTACAATATTATAGTTTATCAATATCAAATGTCATAGGGGTTGACTTAAGTAGTTTAAGTTAAATATTAAATTAAAACTCTAGAAAATAATCATTTTCACTTAGGTTAAATGATATATTGAGTGCGTTGTAACTTTATATATATATATATATGTAAGGTTTTTGTAACATTTACTTAAAAGCCTCATAAACCACGAGAGTGGGGGAACCTACTCTTTGAGCCTTATCATAAAGGGCCAAAGATTCCCCATGGGATTTGATATCAAGTGGAGGGGATAACATCTCATTGTGTCCACCATTCAATCATCCCATAAGGAGACTATTGTGTGACATATTTTATAATAATGATCAAATGAGATATTGGGTATCTAGTGAATTTAATAACTTTATAAAATTATCTTTAAATGTTGAAGTATGACTTAAAACTAATTTTACTTTTGTTAACAGTTCACCTTCCTTAAATGTAAAGAAACTTAATATCCACCCAAAATCAAGAAATATATCTAGATGAGCTCTATTGCATTATAAATCATTAATAAATTATTTTAAATAGACAAATCTTAAAATCATATCAATAAAAATTAAAAAATAACTCTAGATGTAAAAATAAATAAATAAATAAAAATAAAAATAAAAATCAGTACATATATATAATATATATATATATATATATATATATATATATATATATATATATATACACACACACCAGCCTAGATCCATCTTAACTTTGGATCTACCAAGCACCGAGATGGATCAAATCCGTTGAGGTTCAAACCACTTTTAGAGTGAAAAGAAATTTGATCTCTTTTGGTGTGTTGTAGATCTAGAGTTAAGATGGATCTAGGCTGGTTTATTTTCAATTGGGTTTATTTTTATGGTTAGGAGGAATCATTGTTATCCTCCCCACCCAAATCCAATTCTCGCAAGTGATATGTTGTTGGCTTCGAGCCTTTTTATTGTATGGTTTTTGAATCCTATAAAATATCTTACTCTTACCTATTGGATGATAAAATACTTCACATATTATTGATACTAGCGCAACCATATAAATTAAATGGTTGATAAACGCCAACATACATCAACACACTTACCTCATGATACATCTCACATTGTCAAGATTCAAAAAATGATAAGAATTAATTAAATTACAACTTTATTTTAAGTTTGTTATTATTATTATTTTATGGATTATAAAAAGAATTAACATATGAAACATGTAACAAGATTCTTGATCATGGAGATTTACTCCCACTTTATTATGAAGCTTTTTTAGCTTACAAATAGGCTTTCATAAAATGTCATGGGTCAATGCCATAGTTTACCAATACCACAAGCCCAAAAAATCATAACTTATTTCACAATCAAACCACATATTGTCAAATGATCTTAGCTCTAGTGGTTTGATGAATAATTTGTTTTCTCAAATGAGTGGTTTAAGTATTTGGAGACATGTGAGGGGGGAGAGAGGAGATCAATCGCTTTATGGTCAGAGTTTTTGATGGGTTGGCTAGACCTCTTACATTTAGAGAAAGTAACCTCATTCCAGATGCTTCCTAAGGCATGTTGCTCTAAGTTCCCTAATGATATACTTTTGCTTCCCCAGCTTAACCTTAGGGGAGGCTTGATTCATGGCTAAAGAGATAAATGAATCTCTTCCATGACCAAGGCCCTGGATCATCTGATCATCTAAAATGCCTAAACCTCCACCTAGTACAAATTGGGGAAGCCACTCTCAAGCGGGCAAGAGGAATGTGACCTAAGATTATAGGGATGATTCTAAGGAGTAGCAAAGGGAGGAGGTAAATGGTCCTCAAAAAGGAGAGAAAGCTTCGATATGGGGGACAAAGGATTTAAGGTTAGGAGGAGAGGAAAATAAAGTAATGGAGGGAGGGGGAGGAGGGAAAAAAGATGGGATTGAAAAAAATTGTGGGAAATGGGGTTTAAAACATTAAAGGAAAAAGAAGAAGGGTTTATGGGGGAAGACATACACGACGAAGAATTCGTCGCAACTACTGAGGGAGGTGAGTATCCCATTGAGGTTGCAACAGGAGTGCCCTGAATAGTTTCCATATGAGCTAGACCTCGACTATCCGAGCCAGAAGTGGGGAAAGAGACATTTTATTTGTATTTTGACCATCTGTATCTAAACTACGTGAAGGGACGCTTCTAGAGTCCAAACCCTTTGATGGATATTGAATCCATTTTTTCTTGATCCTTTCACTGGGGAAATCCTCTCCCAAGTGGTCGTAGGAATGACATCTTGCACACTTATACATAATTCCTTTATAATCTAGGGTTTGCTTATGGGTTTTTGTCTCAACATATATGATGATTGAATCTGGAAGGCCTAATGTTGGGTTTAAACCAACAAGTATTTTGGCCATCGGCATTAACCCAATATTTTTGTAGTAGGAATCAACTTCATAGAAAGAACCTACTATGTTTCCAATTTCTTTGAACACTTCCTCCAACCAAAATTGCAGAGGGCTGGAAGTTGAACCCAGATCAAAACCACCAAAAGTTGTTAAGATCATGCATCAAAGTCTACAGTCAAATTCTTCAGATGTAATGCTTGCTAGCCGCATTGCCATCAACATTGAAGCTTCCTATCTACATCCACTCGAGAGGACATTATTCAACCCATCCAACCCTTGGCTAGAATGACAATGATATAGTAAGACAAGTAACCCAACATAGAAGTAAAATCATTTGTCGTCCAGCTTCGCATCACTGCCATGTTCATCCTTTTACTAGTGAAACGACCAATGAATGTAATTTCTTACATTTTAGTGATATCATCAACTTGATATCAACACCCAATACTAGGTTTGGCTCTTTGGTCTTCCATTTCACACATTTTTTACTCGTTTTTTAGGCATTCTTCTTCACCAGCTAGAGGGAAGGTGACCAACTATTCGAGGAGGTACCCCCACTAAGCATTTCCAAGGTAAGGAGGTCGTAAAGGAAACTAGAAGAGGTGGCAAGGAGACATAGGTTGATTACCGACACAAGGGTAGTCAGATCCTCTAAAACAATGAGTAAAGATAGAGGTAAACGCTGGTAACCATAAGTCATTTCCGTGAAGGTTTCAAAAAGAGACAAATATGAAGTGATGGGGGTTTGGTGGGGGTCCACTAATGGAGGAGGTGACATAAGAGAAAGGGGATGATTGAGAGAGCAAGGTGGCACTTTCGGGAAAGGAGCCAGTGACATGGAGGATGTAGAGGGAACTATACCAAGAGGGAGGGGCTAACATGACATGGATGATTCCCGAGATGTCCAAGGAGGCGAAGGGAAAAGGCATACCAACGTCAATCCAAATTTGGAGGCCCTCATAAAGGTCCTCCAAATAGTTTATTAGCTCCACATCCATAGTTGAGACCATAGTATTCAGGGGCCCATCGGGCCCAACCCTTGATAGAAGCTAAAACCTCATACGCATGATTTCAATCATTACAACTCCCAAATCAATCCTGACTCATCTCACTCAATTATCAAAATAATTCACATATTATTATTAATATCCATCTTAAGCACAAACCTAGCATGAGTCGAGAGGGATCAAATTTCTTTAGGTGCAAACTTTAATACCATGTGTAATTTTTCATCGTTTAAATTATATTTTTAAATTCTATATAAGCTACATAACTTAAACTTGTAAGTCCAAAAAATATTTGTTGGATTTCGACCAAAGAAACATATACCTAAAAAGGGAACAAATTGTAAAATACTCAGACCACTTCAAATGTTTTAACCACAATAGTTTTTTTTTTGCAATAGCTTTAGATGACATATACATAAAAATTTTAAAATAATATATAATATAGACATAGTTAACATTAAAATATTTTACATAACATGTACATTAAGGCATTTTATCAGTCCATATTAAAATGGTTTTTTTGTTATTAATATATTTTTAAGTATACATCAATATTAAAATGTATTAAAATATTTTATTGATAACCCACATTGAATATTTATTATATACAACATTAAAATATTTTCTTTTAACATCTCTACCAATGACGTAATATAATTTCATGTAAAGTAATTAGAATTAAAACAAAATGGGTGAGTAAGTTGTTTAAACCTTATACTTTTCAAAAATATTTCAATACGAGATTTAAATAAACTATTTGAAGATCTATGTTCACTAATTAGTGAACATAGATCTTCAAATAGTTTATTTAAATCTTGTGTTGAAATATATATATATATATATATATATATATATATATATATAAAGTTGATATTGACATAAATTAGTGAACATAGATCTTCAAATAGTTTATTTAAATCTCGTGTTGAAATATATATAAAGTTGATATTGACATAAATTAGTGAACACAGATCTTCAAATAGTTTATTTAAATCTCGTGTTGAAATATTTTTGAAAAGTATAAGGTTTAAACAACTTACTCACCCATTTTGTTTTAATTCTAATTACTTTACATGAAATTATATTACGTCATTGGTAGAGATGCCATTTGATTGCATGATCTTAACTATGAGAGCTTTCCCTTTCGTTGCAAGTAGTACCATAAAATTGGGAACTTGGTCAATCAATGCTCCCTTTCCTTTAGGGGCAATTCAAATAAAGGGATTTTTAAAAAAAAACAGAGGACGAACTGGGCTATTGGTGGTGCACCACATTGGGCTTCTTCCATGGATGAAGGTTGGGCACATGATTGTGTGTCAAATGCATCATCCATTCCCACTTCGATGATGGTGACTAGCTTGGGTCTTTTACTAGGTCCCTCTGCTTCCTCGACGTTGGTGACGGGGATGGCTATTTCTCAGGAGATGTCTTCGGAACCTAGTAATTCGATTACCCTCTCTTTGCATAATTTACACATCGTTTCATGTTCTGAAATGTTGAGTATGATCATTCCTGTATGTTCGACAGGGGTGTCTGGGTCTATGTCTATAAAATTTCCCCGTTCTCCTTTGAAACATGTATTGTGTTTGTTGTTATTTGAGTCAGTCGATTTCTCTTCTCTGCAAGCCTCTGTTTTCTAGAGTTGTTCTCGGGAGTCGAGTGGGGGTGACATTTTACACCACCTTCACTCTTGTTTGGTGCTTGCGGGCTCAGGTGGTCCTTTGGGTGGTTTTAGTCATATTTCTATATGGAAGTCCTATGGCAAGGGTAGGGGCAGAAAATATCACATATCCTTGGCCAAGGCAAAGGCCTATGGCTTCGGGCCATCAAACTTCTATGGATGGAGTGCTTAGAGCAATGAAATACCTTCAAGGGGTTTTCTCGTGAAGACCCCCTATTTTAATTGTAAGGAAGTTGCTAGTGCTCCCAAAAAACTGGCTCTCATACAAATTTTCTCCTTGGAAAGTCTTGATGTTATTTTCCTCCAAGAAACCCTTGTGGATGGTGACTGTGTGGTCAAAATTTTGGATTCATTTTTACCCTCTTAGAGTTTCATATCAAGTGATGTTCGTGGTCATTTAGGTGGTCTAGCTCTGGGTTGGGATTCTAGAAAGATAAAAGCCTAGAATTTTTGGAGAACTCAATCGAGACTTGGGATGACAAGCTACTCCTTAGAGTTGGATAAGGCTTTAACCTTTGTCAATATATATGGTCAAGTTAATTTTCCACTACTCTATGTTATGTAAATTACTTTAGCCCAATTAAATTATTCAATTAACAATTTTCTCTGTAACAATTGATTCTTCCAATGATCAATAGTAATTGAAGATATAACAATAAATGCAATGACAATAAGAGACAATCAAGAGAATCAACAAGAGACACCAATTTGGTCAACAATTAGGGAAGAACCCCACAAGGGGGAAACCCTTTGAAATTATTATTCTATTAGATTGTCTTTAAATGTTTAGTAGAGAGAACATCAAGATGGTCAAGTAGAACATCAAGATGGTCAAGTAGAAGATCAACAAACTGATGGAAAGAAAAAAACTAATAAAGGTCTTTTTCAATGCAAAGTAGTAGACGTTCTAGGGAAAAAATGTTTCTTCTATCTGGCGAATATTTGCAGGGTTATGTCCGAATGAAGGATCCGTGAAATGAGCCTAAATTCATAAACAAGAGTCAAAGTCAAAGTTTTGACTTATCCAACAAATCAACCAACCAAGATCCAAAAATGTTATTGATGAAAAGTCAAATTTGGTAAACTATCAAAATATGCAATTTTGGTCAACGTTCAACAACAATCAACATGCCTTAACCAGTCCCAAGTCAACAGTCAAATCTATCCTTCAAGATCTCGGTCAACTACCCATAAACTCAACCTCAATTGCTGGTTAAAGTCAGCCCAAAACAGTCAAAGAAAATCCAATGAAACTCAGTCAAATGAGAGAGAAACTTATGCGGTCATAGTATGCATATTTTCCTACGGCCAACCCAAGTTAAACAACTCCAATCACCTCAACTTTTGTGCCAAATGATGTGGCCTAGTGAGACAAAGATACCCCAAAAAAATCGAACCAAAAAAATGTTAAATAACCATTGGTCAACGTTGGTTAAAGTGCAGATTAGCTAATATTTTCAACCATCTGAAATTCATCCTCCTTCTTACTCACACATGTGAATAAAAGAGTTACCTCATACCTATACAAACCAATCAAATTGAGAGAGAGAAGATGAGATGATGTGATGTGATGTCCAAATGAGCTTGAGGAACTTGTATTTCTATGAGTTGGAGGAGGGGCAATTTGTCCTTAGGCTGACCTTGACAATTTATGTACATGTGGGCTTGACTTCAAAAACACTTTTTTCCATGTCCAAATTCAGTGCTTCAAAGTCAATTTTGGTCCTCTCAGAAAAAGGAATCTAGTCAGATGATTGGAATTTGTCACCGAGTTGCCAAATTAACAGGTTTGCAAGATGGTAGGGTGGATTTTTGGAACTCTTTTTTGGAGATGTTTCTTATACAATCCCCACATATCATTCTTGGTGGTGATTTAAATTTCTCCATGGGAGAAGCAAAGTTGCGAGGCCTTCAGGCTCGGGTTAACACCCTATCTTTTTATTTTTCTCACAAGTTTTCCTTATGTCAGCTGGTTGATGTCCCCCCTATTTGTCTGGTTCCTACCTAAAATAATCAAACAATGGGGGAGGAGAATGTTGCAAAGCATCTTGACCGTTTCTTGGTTGTGAAATTCACTAATGGTGCTTTTCCTCTTATCCGACAGTGGACTGGTTCGGGGGGGTATTTTTTATCATAGATCTACTTGTCTGGGAATTAAAAGCACATATCAAAAACCATCCAACCCTTTTAAAATGAATGCAAAATGGTTAAAAGAGTAGGAATTTGTCATATTGGTTCAACAGAACTAGACTCCTTACAAGGGTGGGGTGAATGTTTCTGTTGCATGGAAATTTTCTCAGAACCTTGCTCATTTTAAAATTATGATAAAAGATTGGGCTATAGTTTGTTGCAAGCGAGAGCTAGTGGACCTATTGGAGGTAGAACATGAGATTGGGGCCTTTTCAGATTTAGATTCCAGGGGGTTTCAATCTCAGCTCTCGAGGGAAACTTATCATGGTTTGATCGTCAGAAGGAAATAGATTCTAACAAAGCAAGAAGAATGTTGTGACTCAAAAGCAGGGAAATTTGGTTGGTTAGCGGGGATGAAAACTCGAAAAAAATCATGCTTATGCCAAAGGTTAAAAGCTACATAACACCATTTTGGGTATGGGGGATGGTGAGGGTCAAACTATGTCAAATTTTGAGGGGTGAGTTGTGATTAATGTGGTGAAGATTATTAGGGTGGCTCAATTATTTCCTCGGTTTGTTGGGAACGAGGAAAATATAAAACTCACTGGGGAGGTATTAGAAGCAGAAATGAAAGCGTCATTGGTAATTTTTCGAAAGGACAAGAGCCCAAGGCTAGACAAATGGGTTATTGAATTTTTCTTTGCTTTCCATGATCTTATGGGTTTGTATCTGCTTCAGGTTGTCAATGAGTCTCGCCAGAATGGTAAGATTCTCCCTGCTTTTAATGCTACCTTTATTTCCCTCATTCCTAAGGTGGACAATCCCATTTCATTTAGATATTTTAGGCCCATTTCCTTATGTAATTGTGGGTAAAAAGTAACCCGAAAGGTTATTGTTAGGCATATTAAGCCACTCTCAAAGGTCATATCACCTAAACAGTTTGGATTCTTGGTTGGGTGACAAAATCATGAAGCTATTGGGGTCACTCAGGAAGGTATGCACAACATCAAGCTCGGGAAGTTAAAAGGGGTTATCTTCAAGATTTATCTCTCAAAGCCTATGACTGGGTCGACTGGACTTTCATTTGTCTTCTTCTCATCCATGTGGGTTTTGATGCTCTCTTTACTAACTAGGTTATGGGATGTCTTACACCTGTTTCATTTGTTGTGCTCATAAATGGGTTTGCCTCACCTTTCTTCTCGGCGCAACGTGGTTTGTGGCAGGGATTACCTTTGTCACCATTTTTATTTTTTTGGTGGTTGAAAGTCTTAACTTGATGCTAAAGGATGCATATCATGCTAGATAATTTCAAGGTGCAGTGATTGCTTAGGTGATGGTTATTTTTCACTTATTATTTATGGATGATATATTAATTTTTCTGTAATGGGTCCATTGGGGACCTTCACAAACTTGCTGAGATCCTTGATCTATTTGGTGTTGCTAGGGGAATGCTGATAAATGATCGGAAATCTACCATCGTTGTTCATAATTTGGAGTGGCAGGAGATTGAGGTCATTCGCTCAATTTTCCCTTTTACTATTATGGATCTTGATGTTGACTTTAAGTATCTGGGTTTTTATTTAAAACCAAATTGCTACCTAAAATTTGATTAACATTAGTTACTGGAAAAATTTGAAAACCGTCATTTTGTGCAGTGTTTTCGATGGCTTTCCCGGGTTGGCCAATTGGTTTTTGTTAAATCAGTTTTGGAAGCTATTCATGTTTATTGGATGTTCTTAGCTTGGATACCTAAGGGTATTCTAGAAAGTATCAGGAGGTTGTGCTTCAAGTTCTCTAGGTAGGTTCTAAGGACCATATGTGTTGCATTGGAGTAGATTAGCTATTCCAAAACTCCTTGGGGGTTGGGGCCTAAAAAACATTTTTTTATTTCAAAGGCTCTGGCTTCTAAAAGTGTTTGTAGGCGTATCAACATGGAGATGTGGACACAGGTGATTTCTTAGAAGTACATTGTACCTCTTACTTTATAAGATTGGATTTGTATGCCAAACAAACCTTGGTTGAACATTTATGTGATTTTTCATGTGACCCTACACTCTTTTAATCTGGTGGCCTCTGGCCTTGCTTGGCGGGTGGGAAATGGGTAACAACTTTGCATTAGCTTGGATCTATGGCTTGGGTGTTGTGACAGGCACATACTCTTGTCACCACTCTTATCTTTTTTGTGTAACAAAGGCATTGCTCGCCTGTCCCATATAAACATGTCGGAGCATGCAACGATGTGGCGCTAGGGCTGGCTATCCGCCCAGGATATTCATATGCCAAATTATTTCAATGAGGAACAATTTTGTTTTCTCCCAGCCTTACGTTCATCTCATCTTAGGCTAAATGAGCACATGGACAAACTAGTGTAAGCAATCACATCGCATCGTGTATATTCTCCAAAACTTGGTTACACATTTCTTAGTGCTATTGAGCAGGGGCCAGTCGTTGACTAGTGGTGGGGAGTCTTGTGGAAATATCATTGCCCATAAAAATCAAGGTTGTTGGTATGGTTCATTATGTATGTAACACTTCCAATGTGGGATATTATGCAACATCGTTATAATATTGGGGTGGGTTGGTGTGCTCTGGGTATGAACTCAGGGGAGTCGATCGACCATCTTTTTTTTTAAGTGCCCATTTATGGTGAGATTTTGGGATTCTTGTCCCATTGTATTAGGGCCAAATTGTCATTGATTGGGTTTATTTCTTGCAGCTTCATGGAAAGTCTGGGTGGGTGATCGGGCTACTATCCTTTTCCTGTTTTACCTTTGATTTTGTGTTGGGGCATCTGGATCGCACACAATAAAGCAATCTTTATGGTTTCTCCTTCCTATCCTAAAAAAATTGCGTCAGAGAGTTTTGTTATTTTGTCTCATTTCTCTCAGGTTCATTTTTCTGCTCATGGATGGGTCATCATTCCAGAACTTCCAAATTATTCAAAACCATGGGGCTACTTTGACGGGACATCAGAAGGGGATGGTCTTACATGTGGGAGGGGTTTCGTCTTACATATAAATGAGAATTATTCTTTCCATGTGTTAATGGGCTTGGGCAAGGGTTCTAACAGTTGGGTTGAGGTTCTTGTATGTTGTGCTCTTATCTCCTTTGCTATTGAAAAGGGAGCATCCCTTTTTAAGTGTTTTGGGGATTCACTTATTGTTGTTAACTTGGTTAATAAGGTTCAATGACAAAGGAACTTATTGCTTGTTGATATTATGGGTGGTATACAACGTATTATGTTATTTTTCACATCCTTCTCATGTTACCATGTTTACAGGGAGAGGAACGAGACATTGACCAGTTTTCTAACGTAGGCATTCTCTTGGATCTAGGATTATGGGTGGTGATTGAGTCCAGGGGCTTTGAGCAGTTATGGTTTTATCGTAGACCATACTTAGTGTCAGGCCAGGCAGTAAATCTCCAAAGGCAGAAAAAACTGATTTGTATTTTATTCCATAGGTAACCCATTGTTATATACAATAGGGAGTGATTGTTCAGTTCATCTCCCGATGACTGTTCACCTTCCCAATTTATTATTTACATAAAATTCCCAATCATGAAGGTTAGGTGTCAACATTCCCCCCCTTAATCTGAAGGGATGTTGGTGAGTCCAAGCATCATTCTGAATCGTTCAAGCTTTTCCCTTCCAAGTGCTTTGGTGAAGATGTCTGCAATTTGCTCATTTGTGGAACAATGACGGAGATGGATTGTTTTGGCCTCAACATGATGTCGAATCAGATGATATTTAGTATTGATATGCTTTGTTCGATCATGGAACTTTGGGTTCTTGGCTAACTTTATTGCAGAGGTGTTATCAATCATGAGTGGAGTTGATTGTACTTGTTTTACCTGCAAATCTTCAAGAATTTTCCTGAGCCACACAATTTCTTTCGTTGCTTCAGCTGCTGCCACGTATTCTGCTTCTGTTGTGGAATCTGCTGGAACTGATTGTTTGTGTGATCTCCAGGAGGCAGCTCCTGATCTAAGACTCATAGCATATCCTGAAGTAGATACCCCAGTTTCTTTGTCTCCATCGAAGTCTGAATCAGAGTATCCAATCAAGCTGAAGTCGTCCACCTGTGTATACTTGATTCCAAGGTCTTGAGTTCCCTTCAAGTACCTTAGAACTCTTTTTGCAGCAGACCAATGTCCCTCACAAGGCTTTTGCATGAACCTGGAGAGGATTCCAACAGTAAATGAAATGTCTGGTCTGGTAGTAGTGAGGTAGATGAGACTTCCTACAAGCTGTCTATACTTTGTTGCATCCTCAAATTCCTTTCCTTCAATAGATGTGAGCTTTAAGTTTTGTTCCATTGGAGTAGAAAGAGGATTGCATTTTGTCATGCCAAATCTATTTAACAAATCTCCAATGTATTTCTTTTGAGAAAGAAATATGGCTTTTGGATGTTGGGTTATTTCAATGCCAAGATAGTAATGAACATAGCCCAAATCAATCATTTCAAAACTTTTCCCCAATTCCTTCTTTGTGGATGCAATGTAGCTTTTATTGTTCCCTGTCATTAAAAGATCATCTACATATACCACAAGATACACAACTGTTTTGCCAACTTTCTTGACAAACAAAGTTGCATCATCAAGATCAAAATGATTGAAGTTGAGTTTCAGAAGATGCTCAGTTAGTTTTTCATACCAGGCTCGTGGTGCTTGTTTGAGGCCATACAAGGACTTCACAAGTTTGCATACTTAATGTTCATGTCCTTTCACAGAAAATCCTTCAGGTTGGGACATAAAAACATTCTCTTTTAGATCTCCATTCAAGAATGCAGTTTTTACATCCATTTGATGGACTTTCCAACCGTTCTGAGCTGCTAGTGCAAAGAGTGTCCGGATGGTGGCCCATTTTGCTGTGGGGGCAAAAGTTTCATCATAATCGACCCCTTCCTTATGTGCAAAACCTTTTGCCACAAGCCTAGATTTGTGCTTGTCAAGTGAGCCATCAACTTTGTACTTGTTCTTGTAGACCCACTTGCAGCCAATTGGTTTGGTTCCAAATGGAGGATCAACCAGCTTCCAAGTGCCATTCTTTATGAGAGCATCATACTCCTTTTGCATCGCTTCTTTCCATTCATCATGAGAAGTAGCTTCTTTGAAGGAAGTTGGTTCAAAATCTGTAGACAAGTTCAATTCACAATCATAAGTAACATCCATATCAACAGGTGAATTAGAGTCATCTACATCACCTCCATTTTGTCGGTTTGAATTTCTGGTTCCCGTTTTTCCAATTTCATCAGGATGAAAACTTTCAAGTGTCTTTGTCAGCCACTTTGGGGGACCTTTCTGAGATGGTCCAGGCTGCTCTGTTGATTGAGTTGGGACTGAATCAAGATTGAGTCTCCCAATTCTATCAATTACATCACTTAAAGCATCATCCGTTGTTGGAGTTTCATGCAGGGGAGATTGTTCTTCAGAAGAAGATTCCACATGTTGATCTAGTATAGTAATCCCCCCTTCAAGATGTGGAATCTGATTATCAAATTCTTGAAATGATTTCGTTTTTGTGAATCTATCCAAGCGATCAAGTTGCCGCTCAACAACATTGTCAGATTTGGATGATTCAAGAAAAATGACATCTCTAGACACAACAAACTTTTTATTTACTTCATCATAGAGGCAGTATGCTTTAGATGTGTTTGAATACCCCAGGAAGATACACTTACGACTTCTAGCACCAAGTTTGTTTCTATGTACCTTTGGTATCAAAGCATAACAGGTGGAACCAAAGATCCTGAGATGTTTTACCGAAGGAACATGTCCATACCACAATTCATAAGGAGTCTTGTTTCTGATAGCATTAGATGGACATCTATTCTTTATATATGCAGCACATAGAACAACATCAGCCCAAAACATTATCTTTACATTTTTTAAGACAAGCATGGATCGTACCATATTCAAGATTGTTCTATTCAGTCTTTCTGCTACACCATTCTGTTGGGGATTATAAGGCACAGTTGTTTGATGTTTGATCCCATGTTGGCGAAGATAGTTTTCAAATTCATTTGATGTATATTATTTTCCATTATCAGTGCGAATAGACCCAATATGAGATTGTGCATCATTTTCAATCCATTTATGAAAATTCTTGAATGTTTGAAAAGCATCAGATTTGTTCTTCAATAAATAAACCCAACACATTCTGGTGTAATCATCAATAAAAGTCATGATATATTTATTTCCATTTGCAGAAGGAACAGGCATTGGACCACATAAATCTGAATGAATGAGTTCAAGCTTCCTATGTGCTCTTGAATGTGAATCATGAAAAGACTGTTTGCTATGCTTTCCTAGAATGCAAGCATCACATTGGTTATGTTTCCTAGGAATTGTAGGCAAACCAGCAACACCATTTTTCTCCAAGCGGAGACTGTCATAGTTTAAATGTCCAAATCTAGCATGCCATAATAAACTTGATGGAAGTGTACCTTCTTCATGATGAGAAATATATGAGAAATGGTGTGCATGAGCAGAGGTTCCTTGTAGTTTGAGAAGTCTTTCTTCTTCTATTCCCCTCATGAAAAGTGAGTGGTCAGATGCTTTTCTTACTTCAAGCTTGCCATCAAACATATGAATGGAGTGACCTTGCTAGCGGATGTGAACCAAGGACAACAAGTTTCTCTTGAACTGTGGGAGATATAGAACATGATCCAGAAGAAAGTCTGGAAGACCAGGCAGTTTAAGCCTGATTGTGCCAAGCCCTGATGGCTTGATTTTTGACTGATCTGCAAAGTATACTGCTCCATCAACATTGTCAGTGAAATCTTCAAAAAAATCTTTCCTATGAGTCATATGACAAGTTGCTCCTGAATCAAGCAACCAATCATTTTTCGAAGAAGCAAGTGGAGCATTAAACAAATCTTCATTTACTCCAATGTTACATTGTGCCTCAATATAATGAGCGGATTCAGGTGCTTTACCTTTGTCTGTATCATCAGTTTTACCTTTCTGCTGGTTTCTTTTCTGCTCAATTTTGTCCCATGGTAGCTTGCATGTAGAAGCATCATGTGATCCATTTCTTTTGCAGCGAATGCAATGCAGATCTGCCTTTTATCCTTGAGAATGTCTGACCCCCCTGCCTCTGAAGTATCTTCCTCTTCCTCTTCGTCCACCTCTTCCTCTTGTAGAATCTTGAGCAGGATGCTTTTCTTTATGAGCAAGGCAAATAGTATCTTCAGAAGATTCAGGGACTGTCTTCTTTCCAAAGGCTTTCTCTCTTTCAGCAAACTTTTTCACAAGAGAGTCAAAGGTTATATCTTTAAGATTTCCATTTGCTTGTAAAGACTCAAGATAATTGGAGTAAGTAGGATAGAGTACCTTGAGAAAAGCAATAAGAGGGATATCCAGCTCAACCTTAGTGGATTTGATATCATGCATTATAGATTTTTCTTCAGATGCAAGAGCAAGAGGATCATTATTTTTCAGTTCAAGAGTGAAGAGTTTAATCATGAGCTGAACAACTTCAAGTGCAGAATGTGAGTCATAGAGTTCTTTCAACTTTTGTAAAGCTTCAAAGGCAGTTGAATATGATGAAATATGGCGACTTACTTCTTCATTTACAGATGCTGCGATTAATGCATAGGCTTTGCTATTCTTGTTTTCCCAAATTACGAGCTTTTTGTCTGATGTAGGCTGCACTGGGTCATTGTCTCCTTCTCCGACACACACTCCTTTCCACAACTCATTGAAGATGAGGGTTTTTTTTATCATCCGGGACCATTCAAGATAGTTCTCCTTGCCAGTGAGAACTATTCCTACCATAGAGATGATTGAATGCATTCTGTAAAAAATACTTTTGCTGATAAAAAAAACTTCTGCTGATAAAAGAAACTTCCTTACGTTACAGCCTTATGCACTATATTTTCTTCAAACCCCTCTAATGTTTGATAGAAGCATCAACATTTCATTGAAATATTATGTACATATGACTTCAATGTTTTAAAATGTAACATATTTATATATTACATATCACTTTAATGCTTTAACTTTACAACGCAGCATTACCATTCAAATGATGAAAAAAAAACTGCGCAATACTACTATTCACCTCCACAAATGATTTGAATGATTTTAAAAAAAAACTACGCAATACTACTATTCACCTCCACAAAGCTGTGACTATGCGGCTGTTGTGAACGAGGTCGGTTCATAGTCGTTCACAAAATAAAACCGCAGAGACCGACAGTTACCCTTCAGCATTCAAATCTCATTCTGCATCGCCACGCAACTTTAATCTCCACAGAAATTCACCAAATTATATAATATCTACATACAGAATGATCAATGATGATTACGATTGTATTTCGTAAAAGTATGCATATGTGAAAAATAAATCCCGCGTATCGTGGCGAAAATGGTTCCGACAGGCAGAATCCCGTTCAACACACGCAGCGGTCGTGGCAACTTCGACAGGTCGAATCTCGTTCAGGACTAGCGATGGAAAGAAATTGAGGAGGAGCGGGCGCCAAGCTTGAATATAAGTTCTGCAACTGCGGATGCCAGGAGGAGTAGGTGGGTTGTTTCATTGTTCTTCTTTCATTTATTCGTTCACGGTTGAAGAGGCAGAGGCTTATGCCATCGAAGAATAATAGCGAAAGTCAGATGAAGAGATGCACCATTTGTTAAAGAACAAATGAAGTCGTGTATCTCTACACATCGCAATTTTCAACTTTAAAATCAAGCCAAAGTCAAATGAGAATGGAGTGATGCATTAGAATTGAGCTCCTTCGAATCTGAGAACTTGAAGGCGGAAATGACCGAATTGGAGAACGACAGACAGCGCTTTAAATATATGAGACAGCGTTTTGAAAAATACATACAGACAGTGCACATATGAGACAACGTTTTGAAAAATACATACAAACAGTGCACATATGAGACAACGTTTTGAAAAAACTTATGGAACGGTGGCAACATTCATAGAAATGCAGAGAGCAAAATGAGCTCGGACAGGTCTGCATAGAGGCACCAACGCATCTCTGGGCATGTCAAAGGTAGAGCAGCGCTATATCTGGTCAGACAATGGACAGAGGCAGAGCAGTGCTCAGGACTGAGGCAGTGCCAGACTATTTCAGGACAGAGGCAGTGGCAGAGATGAAGGGAGTTACAACTATTTTTAGAACTAGCTCTGATACCATGTCAGGCCAGGCAGTAACTCTCCAAAGGCAGAAAAAACTGATTCGTATTTTATTCCATAGGTAACCCATTGTTATATACAATAGGGAGTGATTATTCAGTTCATCTCCCGATGACTGTTCACCTTCCCAAATGATTTATTTACATAAAATTCCCAATCATGAAGATTAGGTGTCAACACTTAGATGGGCCTTTTTTTAATTTATTGCATGATTTTTATCTATATTATGTTTCCTAACTGTCATTTTGTATGTTATATTGTCGACAAACTTTATTTTTGTTTTAGATGACTTTTGAAACAAGATATCCTCTCTTGTCTTCTCTTTTTTATGATACTTTAACTGATTATATATCTCATATAAACACTGATGGATTTTGGATTATATTTGACTTTCTGGATTGGTTAAGAATACAATAGAATGCACATGAAAAGATATAGAATGTATTTTCCTTTAAATATAAATGAAAATACGAGTTTCTTTTCTCAGGAAAAAAAAATGTCATATGGACAATAACTAAACATGCATAACGTATTCATTTTTTGTTTTTTATTATAGTTGACATTGTTTTTCTATTTAGAGAATAGTTTGTTTTTATTTTAAGAGAGACATGTGTCAACTCCACGTTGAGCACAGATGGAATTACTGGGGAATTACACATCGCCTTCACACTGAGTTGTAGAATGAGCCTCTTAGCTCAACTAGCGCGGCCATATAAATTAAATGGGTGATAAATGCAACATCAACACACTTACCTCATGATATATCTCACATTGCCAATATTAAAAAAAAAACATAAAAATTAATTGAATTACAATTTTATTTTAAATTTGTTATTATCATTAATAATTATAAAAATAATTAATATATGAAACATGTAACAAGATTGTCAAGAATGGATATTCACTCTCACTTCATCATGGAGGCTTTTAGCTTGTAAATAGGCTTTCATACAATGTAATGGCCCAGTGCCATAGTTTATCAATATGACTTGCCCAACAAACCCTAACTTATTTCATAGTCAAAATATTTTATACATATTGTCAAATGATGTTAGCTCTAGTGGTTTGATGAATAATTCGTCTCCAGATGAGTGGGTTCAATTATATGGAGACATGTTGTAATTTCCCCTCTTCTTAGCATTTATAAAAAATATATATAACTACCCTTAAAAATAAATCTCTCCACTCTCTCGCCTTGAATATTATTAAAAATATTATGTAGCTATTTTATAAAGCTAAATCCTTTGTTAAATTAATTTTTTAAAACTTTATTCCAAAATAAATACATCTATCTACATACCAATCTAGATCCATCTTAACTCTGAATCTACCAAGTGCAGAGAGGGATCAAATCAAAGTATGGATACTTATGGATTGGAGCTCCGGTGACAATGGCGGAACCCTAACCCTAGTTTCTGTGCAGGCACGATTCTAACCATGGCGATGATCGGCCTGAGCGTTGGGTTCACGGATCTCTGACTGGCTGCATCGCGACAACTGCTCACGGGTTTTTTGGCACCTTGTTTTACGCTGCGGTCCCCCACCGGTCACTTTGGTGCACAGGTCTCCTACCTTTCCGTTGGGCGGCCCCCTGGTCGGTCCCCTCTGGGACAACTCTGCATCGACAGGCAGTCATGGGCGACGAAGACCTCGTAGACTACGAGGCGGACCCCACGCCTCACCAAGACATCTGGGCGCATACGAAGAGGCCTACTATGAAACCTCGGAGTGTTGAACTGGCCTCTGAGACAGCTGCCTCCTCTCTGCAACCGCATCTGCCGCTCACAGGGAAGAAGAAATCCTTTGATTTCATCCTGGCCGACTCTCCGGCCCTTGAATGCCCGCCCCTTTCCCCTGCTACACTACATTTATTGGGCTCCTGCCTTCAGACCTCGCCTTCTTTCGACTCTCCGCTTCTGAACCCCACTCGCCCTACCTTACCAAAGCCCCCACCGCCTCCGCCTCCATCGACTTCACTTTCACCCTCCGTCTCATTTATGCCGCAGAATCAACAGGCTTCACCCCGCCCCCCCCCCCCCCCCCCCCCCCTTTCTCTTCTCCCGGGCACTAGCTGTATTGGACCTCGCTCCCCGATACGCTCGGGCTGTTTTAACACTCCTCTGCTCCCGGTTCGATCTGCGGGATCCGCACAGCACAGTTCATCGGATCCGTGTCGTAAACTATTAAAGGACCTCCCCTTTGGCAAGCGCACAGAGAAATTGAAAAAAGGCAGGTGCCTTCGAGCTATTGATTCAGACTTCAACATCACCTTTGGGGAAGAAGCACTGTTGCCGGATGTGATGGAAACTGCCCGTAAAGTCCTGGTCGGTAGGGTAAGGGGACGTACCTACTCTGTGGAAAGACTCAAGCTCTGGGTGGAGGAGATATGGGGCACTCTGCTCAAAGAACTTCCTGATATCAAGGTCCTCGCGAGGGGCTGGTTCGCATTGCACTTCCATAGGCCTGAATATACTCAATGGATTCTCTCCCAATATTGGCATATCGAGTTAGCACCAGTCATGCTCAAGCGATGGGATCCTTTGTTCGACCCGGAACGTGAACAATTGGGGGCTGGACCCATCTGGGTTCGTCTTCCTGGTCTGCCCATGCAATTTTGGAACCCGTATGTTTTCAAGCGAATTGGGGACACTCTAGGCACCTACCTGGAGCATGACAAATCCTACGAGAAAACGGGAATCATGACAATGGCCCGTATACTTGTTCATCTTGACACCAGGCCAGGACTGGAGGAGAAAATCACCCTGCATCACAGCCATGTCTCACGCAAGCAACTACTGGATTATGAAGGTGTACCATTCAGATGTCGAAGATGCCATAAAATTGGTCATCTCTATAAGGATTTCCCACTGAATTCGGGGGTGACTTCCGAGGATACCAAAGGCCCCAGACAGCAACCTACTATGGATCAAAACATAGGAGTTAATTTTCCTACGGAAGGGGAGCATACTCAACATGAGACTCCATCTAAGCTGGCTAGTGAAGGCGCCAAAAAGAACACCAGAAGAAAGGCTTCATCTACACCTGGGCCGCCTCGTACCCACTCCAAGACTGCGGAGACTACTCCTGCTCATCCGGGGAAAGAAATTCAACTGCTGACCGGCTCTCGAAAGAAGCGGCAGATCGACCTCTAGGAGATTGGATGATCGAGGAATACAATCCAGATGGGATGCACAGATTTTTTCATCGACCATATATTGACGGCCTCCTACAGGGGGACAATGCCCCCATCTAAATTTTTTGCTATGCTATGATACTCATTGTATATAACAGCCACAGTACAGATCGACCTTTTTGCTATGCTATGATACTCATTGTATATAACAACCACAGTACAGATCTTGCTTCTGCATAGCGGATACACTCTACAGCTCTGTTTATTTTGGTTTTTTTTTTAGACATTGCACTTTCTCTGAGGGATACAGACCCATCGTATCTCTGTGGGTCTCTTTTTGATGTAATTTTGTTTTTTTCTGAGCAGTGGTGAAAACCACACTACAGCATATGCCTATGGCATCAACAGCATGTAATTTCTTTTAATAGAAATTATGAATTCTCTTTCTTCGGAAACAAAGAGAGGGATCAAATCTCTTTTCACTTTAAAAGAGGTTTGCATCTTAAGAGATTTGATCTCTCTCGGTGCTTGGTAGATTTAGAGTTAAGATGGATCTAGGTTGGTTTAATTCCCCCCTTTAAATAGGTTACTTTCCACATGAATACCATTGGTGAATACCATCTAAGTCACCTGACATGGGGAGATGGGATACGCAGGACACGAAAATTCGAGTGTCCAACATGGGCACGTTGTATATATATATATAACGTGTCCTACATGTCATGTTTTGAGGGGTCAACGTGCCCGTGTCGGACACTTGAATTTCTTACACAGATTATATATATTAAAAATTAGATATTTCTTACACAAATCCTCATTCATGATACAAATTCAGACATAGATCTAGATTCTACATTGTAAATTTAAAATCTGTAAGTTTTACAAAGCAACATTATGCATACAAATACAATTGTGACAGATTCATCAATGATCCAATAAGAGAAAGAAAAGAAATTGCAGTTTTCTCATTAAGTCATCAAAATAAAAATGTGTTACATAAGTAGTAGAAATGCCAATGGCAAATAGAAATATGCTAATAACAAATACAAAACAACTTATACAAGTACAAGGCAGTAGGTAGATCATGAGTCATCAATAATCATCATCAAAATTAGCATCAATATCATGATCACCACTGCTCTCCTCTTTTGCATCCTCCTCTTTTGTATCCAATTTCATCTATGTATTTGTTGGTGTGGAGGATGACCCCTCAAAAATCAAAAGTGACAGGCCCTAGCACTGGCTCATTAAGATCAAAGTTGGCCAATTCCAACTCAACACTATTGTCGAAACCCATATAATTAGGAAAGACATCCCACATCTTCGTCTTTCCCTTCAACCACTCATCCTTTTGTCTATAAATAAGACGAAGGTTGGTGTGCATATACACCATTGTCTCTGCCATGGACTGCTCAAGAACGATCTTATTGACACTATACAAATTCCCATATGTGCTTCAATTCCTCTCACAACAAGAGGATGAAGTCACCTCAGAGAGGGAGCCTCATGGCTAACTGCTATAGAGGAGAGCTTGTTGCCCCATGAGTTGCCCACCAAGAATAGGGCTTCTTAGCTTCCCTTTCTCTAATCACATCATATCCTACAAATCAACCAGTGCTAGTGGAAAACTCTTTAAAGATATCCTCCACCTCATCAAGGGATGCTCTATCCTGAAAAATCTTCTTTTATGCATCCTTCCTCCCTTGTGAAATTTCACCATACATTTGAGGAGGGAATCTGCAGGAAGGTCCACCATTCATCCACTCATGGTTGTAGAATTTTGGGTTCAATGAGTGAGCCAAACAATGCAAAGGCGTGTCATTCTTGTCCCATTTGTTGACTAGAATATCATGTATGGTGGTGAAGAAGGCCTCTGATGATGTCTCATACTTGAGGCACTCACTCTATAAAATAATGGTCCTCATAGACTCAACCATGGAATCCCATCCCTCTTAAACCTCTCCTAGGATGGGTTGGCATGTATCTACAAATTGTAGCAAAGCAATGATAGGGTCCATTTTATTAATAAGCAGATCTACCCTCTCCCACCAAGCATCATCTAACACTGTGTCCTTCACTCTTTTTGAGGTTGCTTGATATGGCTTTCTCCAAAAAGACCAAAACACTCAAATAACCATGGCCCCAAGAACAGTCTTAACCTCCCTCAACCTCTTCAACATGATGAATGAAGAGTTAAACCGTGTATCTGCAATATTTAACAATGATAGGTTGGTGTACTGCTTGTAGATTGTGAGGGAATTTGTATTTTGTACAAAGTTGTGGATATGTCATGCATCCTCAATAATACTTCCAATTGAAAGCACATCAAAAGCAATAGATTTAAGTGCTAAATTCAAGGAATGGCAATGCAAGGTGTTCAAAATACTTGTGGATATTTAGCTTCCACAATCATGCCAACAACCTTGCAAACAAGTGCATTATCTATAATGATTTGCACACAAGAATCAACACCTACATCTTCAATAACTTTAAGGACCAACTCACCCATATATTGTGCATCCTTGTATTGTCCAGGTGCATCCATTGATTCAAGAAAACTGAGCCATTCAAGGAATACACCATGAAGTTGATGAGTGGGTGGCATGTTGGATTTGTCCATCCATCATAAACAATATTAACCCTAGATGTTGGCCATGCTGATTTAATAGGCTCAAGCATTTTGTCCACCTCTTTCTTTGCCTTAGTCAATAATGTGGTTCTAAGCTTCTCTGACCCAGGAGGCACATACCCTAATGAGCCCCTTGAGTTAGAGCTCCGCAAGATCTCAATAAATAAAGGTGAGATTACAACATTAAATAATATGAAATTCTGATAGAAAAAGAATGGAATGGTGAGATCAAGCTCTTCCCATTTCTCTTTCTGAAAACCTTGTCAATTGGACCAAGTGCTATTGTCTTTCTTTTTGCTGCTTGACCTACACCCCAACCAAAAATCTAAAATGGAAATTTGTTGTTGCTTTTCCTAAAAAACAAAAGGGGATCATCATTCTTGTTTTTTGAGATGATGCAACCACCCTTGCCACACCAACATTGGCCTCTTTTTCCATTTCTTTCCTCTTAGCTAAAGACACCTGTGTACATGCTCCAATTCCACAACCTGGTAAAGCCAACAGCTGGCATTTCACACGGTAATAAGTGCTCTTGAAATTATTATTGCAATAGTTGCATTTCCAAGCAACATTGCCTCTTCCCTTCAACTTGTTGCCTGTGCCTTGATCTCTTGTGACATACTTCCACAAGGGATATTTTTTCTTGGGCCTTTTTTCACTCTAAATTAATTTGTCCCTCGACATTTGAAGTTGTTGTTGCAACCCCACTTCCAATAGAGGGAACACTTACAGATCCCAATGAAATTGGAACATGAGGGGCATCACCAATGGGGACATTCTTCCCCTTCCTTTGCCCCTTCCTCGCTTCCCTCGATTAAGCCATGACTGTTGTAAAAAAATAAAGGAAAAATGCACAAACTTGTAAAAAAATGCACATGCTAATTGTTGCAATAAAAATGCAAAAAAATAGAAGCAAAATGCACTTACATGTTGCTTGAATCACCTCCAAAATGCTCCCAAACCCTTTGTTAATTGCTCCCACGCACCCAAAACAAGAGAGACACAAAATAATGTGGGAGAAATGAGCCAAAACCATGTTTTATGGGTCGTGCGACACACATTTCTAGGGAGCATGTGTCCTGAAATCAGGACACGCTAGGCATGCTTGAAGGATTCGCATGTTCATTGAATCCCACAAGTCGAACATGCTTGGAGGACACGTGTCCCAACGAATTGTGTTTGATTCGTGGGATTCAGGACACAACATAGGTTTTGATTGAATCCAATTTCTTAGAATACCATGATGTTATTTTTATTTTAATGTTTTTTTTAACCTGGTAAAAATGTTTTCACATTATTTGATTTATTTTTTAATGTATTTTCACTCAGTCAAAATGTTTACAGGACTCGACATTACAACATCTCTTCCATATTGAGCTCTAGGCGCAAAAACTTACACTTATCAACATAAAAACGTATATTTATTAAGATAAGAGTAAATCAATATGTGAACTATATCACCTTCTATAGTATGGAAATTGTTCTTTATATTTAATAAAAAATTTGATTATAAAACTTTATCTTATAAAAATTTTATTCATTTCAAAATAATTTAAATTATATAAATTTGGAAAAAAAATGTATTAAATTAAAATTTTGTTTAATAAAATTCTAATTTTATTTATTTATTTCCATTAAAACTAATTTCAAAAATAATATTTATAAAAAATATTTTACTTAATTTATTTTTCAAAATTAATACCCACTTAATTATATATTAAAAAAAAACTTTACAACCAATTATGTTTTTTTACTCTTTCCAACCTTAAGCCTTATGAAAATCAAATATAACTTTTTGTTATAAATATAATGTGACCAAAATTAAAAACTCCTATTAAATATTTTTTTTTATTATAAATATAATTTTATCATAATTTAAAACTCATACATTGTGAAAATATCTTCATATTTTTTTGTTATTTAATTTTAAATTAATTAAAATAAATTAATAAATTAAATATAAAAAAATATAGAATTGCTTTGAAAAGTGCTCTTTTGTCTATTGATGATGATGATGATGGTTAACATCCACTGAGACCAAACATTGGTCTATTGGACCTAAAGAAACAAATTATTTATTTTGATTTAAGATTTTATTCCTATGCTCAAAAAGCTTGGAGAGAAGCCTCCCGAGCTCATTATAATTTTGACATTGTAAAAGGCTAGTAAGGTCAGTATTGTAACAAAGATTGTGAAACTGAGATCTAATGTGGTTTTACGCGGGGCACTCTAAGAGGAAGTGGTTTTCATCCTCGATGTTCCTATTCTCACATATATGGCAGACCCTTTCCATCCATGGTGTTTTAGGAACTGCCCAACGACCTGTTTCACTATGGAGCTCATGAGAATTCGTTCTAATCTTTGCTATATTAATTTTCTTCTTTGAGTTAGTTAAAATAGAGAGATACTTTTGATCTTCTAGGGTGAGGTTGATGACCTTCTTATAATAACTTAATTTTCTTTTAACCGCTAAATCTTTCTCACACCACATTTTTTCTTTGAACTTAGAATTAACAATATCTTTAAGGTTATTAATGTTTTGCAATGCATCATTCTCGTTGATCTCCCAATAATTTAACCAGGCCCTTGTGTCTTTATGCCACCCCCGATTGAGCCTTAGGTGGTTTTGGCTGGAATTTAAAGCTAGCTTAGGAAGTCTATGGTCGTCTATGTTATTGAGTTTGTGCTTGTACAACAGAAACCTAATCATAGCTAGGCTCTCAATAGGGGAAATACCTGCTTCTATAAGGAGAATAGGATAGGGTGTATTAGTTTTAATTTTCAGGTTATAAGTTATAAAACGCTTCTGGATTTGCTCAATCTTTCTCCATGATTCTCTGGAGATGCTGCAACCCCAAAACTCACAGCCATGTAAGATAACAGGAGCGGCTAAACTTTCAAAGAGGAACTTCTTTTTATCCCACATTACGAGGTTTGTTGTTTTACAATTAATTTCAAGACCAAAATAAGCTTTCCACCCCCCATTAATCCTTTTCTCAATTCTATGGTTCCAGTTGAGCTTGTGATGAATATCAATTCCTAGGTACTTGTAAGAATACACTTCCTCGAAGTTATTATTGTCATACATAAAATTAGCGTAAGTGTCCTTCTTGGATTTGATAATCATAACTTTTGTTTTCTCAGTGTTAACAGTCATACCCATGGTAGAGAAGAAATCCTTAAGAACCCTCAGTTGCTTATCAAGATCAGATGGGCACCTTGCAAAAAGAACAATATCGTCAGCATAGAGAAGAAGGATGACGACTATCCCAGCTAAGATCATGCCATCACATCCTGCTTCCTCTAAATAGCCTTCGAGCTTATCGATGTAAATGCCAAATAGTGTAGGAGAGAGGGGGCAACCTTGTTTAACTCCGATGTTACACTTAATATCTTTCGACCACCCCTCATTGTTCTTTAGCTTGGCAATTACATTATCGTATAACCTTATAGCGGCAACTCTCAACTCGAGAGGAACCTTTAGCTCTTCTAATCTATTCCAAAGGTTGTATTTAGGAACCGTATCGAAAGCCTTTCTAAAGTCCACAAAGCAACAAAATAAATTGGATTTATCATTACGACATTCCTCCGCAACGATCCTAAGCGTAACGAGGTGGTCTATTGATGAGTGATGCCTTCTGAAACTTGCTTGGCCTTTAGCCCACTTACCTTCACTTTCAAGCCATATGCTTAACTTCTTTTCCAAACTACTACCATATAACTTGGCTAAGAGAGGGCTGATCATAATTGTCCGATAATTAGAGGGGTTATTTGTATCCCCACTTTTAAAAGTAGGGATAATGAGGCTCTCAGTCCAAGGTTTAGGGAACCCTTACTTGACTGCTTGATTGAAAACCTTTTGGATGTGGGGGATGAGGACAGGACCTCCAATTTTTAAGATTTCCGCCTGGTAACCTTCAATGTCCTTAGCTTTCCCATTAGTGAGGCGATTAACCCCAAACTTAATGTCTTCTAAAGAGAAAACTTCTTTCGTTGTGAGCAGGGTTTCCAAATTATCCATGACATTTGGAGATTCATAAAGCTTTTTAAGATAGGAATTCCAATCGTGAAGAGCAATTTTATTATTATCTTTAGTCTTCCTAGTCAAAATCTGCCTCCAAAATTTCTTAGGAGCTACCTTAGAGAGGTGTAAGAGATTCTCCTATCTTTGACGAATGTACTGCCTCTTTTTCCTTTTAGTTAGGGTTTTGTATATTTTTATCTTGTCCATTTTAAGTGATTCATCAACAACTTCCTTAACTTCTCTCCTCGCACTTTTACAATCTTTGTCATACCATGGATTGGTTTTGCTATTTCTTTTATTATTTGAAACTTCAATTGAGAATTTGTTAATAGAATATGAGAGGATTGTAGTAAAATTACGATAGAGGTCTTCTATGTTGTCTATACTAGATAAAGGAAGCAAATTAGTTTTTAATTCATTTAGAAAGAGATTGTTTTTATTTCTATCAAATATTAAGTTCTTTTGGCTGTAAGTATTATTTTCTGTGGGAACTCTATGTATGACAAAATTGAGAGTTATAAGTAAAGGCCTATGATCAGAGTCATGTTCGTGGTCGTTTAAGATGTCAAAATTTATTATTTCATTGTATAATCGGAAATAAAAAATAATGTAGTCTACCACGCTGCTATGATGTCCATGGATGTAGGTCATCTTGCTGGAATTGGCTCACTTCTCTAGACCGTTGCAAATTATGAGATCCTGAGCACTACAGAGCTTGACTAGCTCCGACCCAAACAAATTTTCCCCGAGGTCTTCAGAGCTCCTTTTGTACCTACTAGCCTGAGTAGGGTCTTCGTCTAACCAAAGAGGATTAGGGTTGGAATGATTGCTTAGAATAATAGCTTGGTTGTTTGAAGTTCGAGAATTAAAGTCACCTATTAAAAGGATATTACCGTCATTCCTTAGGCTAGAAATATCATTCTCTAAACCATTGTAAAGGTTAGTTTTATCTAGATTCTTCTTCTTATAGAAGTTAGAATTGATGGGGAGAATAACATATTGCTATGTAGGAATTTTTATTATTAATGTCACTGATCTCTATCCAACTATATTGGTTATGAGGGTCGTTTTTATAAATCCTAGCATGGGGGGAGATGTTCTTCTTAATGTAACAAGCTATTCCCCCAATGCCTCTACGAGAGGATTGCTTGTTCCAGGTAGACCATAGCGTAAAGCCATCTAGGTTAGGGACCTTAGATTCTTCGTGCTCCCAAGTTTCAACAAGCAAAATAATAGCAACATCATTTGAAATCCAACTTAGCTTGGGGCCTCTGTTCCATGGGAAGCCCCGAAAGTTCCAAGAAAGGATCCGGAACATGTTTAATTGCTATTGATTACTATCTTTTTGGTTTCTATCTCGAATAAAGGCTTTTCTATTTCTGATTATTGCCCATTTTCCTTCCTTTCTAGCTTCTTTTACCTTTTGAATCTCCTTTCTTAATTCTGCTTCATCTTCTGGAATGAGATCTTCATTTATGAATATTCTCATTCCTTTTAGACTTGAGGTTTCACTAAGTATGTCGTACTTATGATCAGTGGAGCTCACCTTTATGCGGATTAGTCTTCCTTTATTCTCGGTTAATTTCCCCAACCTTGTTGCTTCTGTGAGACACACTGTTTCAATTTGTAATCTATTATGTAATTCTGTTTGGGCTAAGACTAAAGTATCCTCATCTACTTCCTCTTTTAAACCGAAGATTATTGTAGGAATTTAAAGGGTAAGTTCCTCAGACAGAACACCAAAGGACACTGCTCACAAACAGATCGCAGATCAATACACCAGTACTTTTGACGTGGTTAAAACCCTCAAAGAGGGAAACAGTCCACGGCCTGAGCCAATGCGACCACTTCAGGCAATTTATTAATAAAAGAATGAAAATTTACATAAGCTTCTCTCATGAACGGTTAACCTACAAATGACCCTCCATGCTCTTTAAATAAAGATCATGGACCAATAAGGTGTTAAGCCATGGATCAAGTGTCGGTAATACCGAGGAGAGAATGAACCATCGAATCACTACATATCGTGACCGTCGGATTGTAAGTTACAAAATGTACATAGTAAAGAAACACACTTTACCTAACTCTATACTAGACCAAGTTGTACTTAACTATTTCCTATGTGTCGGAATATCCTAACATCCCCCCTTAAGAACAACTTGGTATAGGATTGAAGGATTTACAAATATGACACGATAGGAGAAGGAAGGAGGCACTAGAGCCTATCCCCCCTTAGTGACAACTTCCTGAACTCCAACCATAAATCGAAGTTTAGTGAACTTGGCCTCTGTGAGAGCCTTTGTAAAGATGTCTGCAACTTGATCATCTGTTGAACAATATTGCACTTCAAGAACATGGTCATGAATGAGCTTTCTGATGAAGTGCATGTGCAGTTCAATGTATTTGCTGCGCTGATGTTGGACTGGATCTTTTCATAGTTGAATGGCACTTTGATTATAACACCAAAGTGTAGTCGGATGCTGCTACTGAAACCAACCAATAGAGGAGATGCTTCGGCACTGTAATGAATCCCAAACTGAACTGTACCTCGAACATAACGAAGTATTCTTTTAGCTTCTTTCCAATGACTTTCACGTGGGTTTTGCATAAACCGAGCAACAAGGCCAACAACAAAGGAAAGGTCAGGACGAGTATGGGTTAGATACAAAAGTTTTCCTACAAGTTGACGGTATAAGGTAGCATCAGCTTCAGGAGAAGTACAAGTGACTGAAAGTTTGACTCCAAACTGAAAGGGAGAAGGGGCTGGCTTACAGTCTTCCATGTGAAAATGGCGTAGAATATCACAGGCATACTTGGATTGGGAAAGGGAAATACCTTCCTTGGATTGCAAGACTTGAAGACCAAGAAAATAATGTAATTGTCCTAAGTCTGTCATTTGAAACTTCCTTTTAAGGCTAGACTTCACTTGATTTATAAGGTAGGGATCACTACCAGTCAGGATAAGATCATCAACATAAAGAACAAGAATGATAAGAGACTTGCCCACTTTCTTGGTGTAGACAATATTGTCAGAATGACACCTAGAAAAGCCATTTTCTAAACAAAAGTTATCCATTTTGGCATACCAAGCTCGAGGAGCTTGCTTGAGACCATAAAGGGATTTCTTAAGCCGATATACAAGGATTTCTTAAGCCGACATACAAGGCTGGAGTCTGTTTGTATAAAGCCAATAGGTTGTTCCATATAGATTTCTTCATGCAAGTCCCCATGCAAGAAGGCGGATTTAACATCCATCTGATGGACTTCCCATTTGAAAGAGGCAACAAGGGAAAGAATAAGGCGGATAGAGTTCATTTTGACAACAGGGGAGAAGGTTTCAGTATAGTCAATGCCTTCAACTTGTGAAAAACCCTTAGCAACAAGACGAGCTTTATGTTTATCAACTTTCCCATCTGGTCCATACTTGGTTCTGTAAACCCATTTGCATCTAACAAGTTTTCGTCCCTTTGGTAGAGGAACAAGATCCCATGTATCATTTGCCAATAATGAATGATATTCTTCATTCATAGCTGCTTCCCAATCTAGATGGCTTGAAGCTTCTGTAAAGGTGTCAAGATCATAATTCACTGAAGCTTGAGCCAGTAAAGAGGAGGCTCTCTCGAACTGAGAACGTGTACGTCACTGATCTGTAGGATCACCGGCAAGATCACCTGCTGCATCCCGAGTAGCACGGACCCATTTTGGAAGCTGAGGAGCTGAAGGAGGATCCTGAGAAGGTGGGGGAGGATTTTCATCCTCGCTTTCATCATCTGAAGAAGAAATATTTTTAAAAGTAGAAGAGATAGGGAGAGGTGGCACATCCGCCGAACTAGGCTCGCAGGCCGATATATTTTCAGCAAACTTTACATCTCTTCTAATGATAACATTTTTGGACTTAAGTGGAATAATTCTATATCCTTTGACATCTTCAGAATATCCAACAAAAATACATTTTTCACTCTTAGGTTCTAAAGCTTTATGTTTCTCATCTGGAATATGGGCCCATGCTTCACTTCCAAAAACACGAAAGTGACTTACATCTGGTTTGATTGAGCTCCATGCTTCTTTTGGAGTGATATTCTTTAAAACCTTAGTAGGAGTGCGATTTATTATGTAATTTGCACAGTTAATTGCTTCTGCCCAATAATTAAGACTAAGTCCTTTAGATTGAAGCATACAATTAGCCATTTCCTTTAAGGTGCGATTCTTCCTTTCAGCTACACCATTTTGTTGTGGAGTATATGGAACAATATATTGCATTTGAATTCCATTCTCAGTGCAAAAGTTGATGAATGTGTTTTTAACATATTCTCCGCCATTATCAGATCTTAGCTTAAGAATTTGATGTCCAGATTGATTTTCAACAAAAGCCTTAAAGGCCAAGAACATGTTAAATACTTCACTCTTGAGTTTTAAGAAGTATACCCAAGTGCGCCTGGAGAAATCATCAATGAAAGTTAAGAAATACTTGTAGCTAGAGAATGAAGCAACTGGAAGTGGACCACATAAATCACTTGCACGAGCTATAAAGGGGCTGAGGCGTGCCAAGAGGCACTTTTTTCAAAACTGTCCCGATGATGTTTTCCGAGTACACATCCGGAACAAACACCATCTCTGCAAGATATCATTGGAAGACCTGTCACCATATTTTCTTTACATAGATTCTGAAGAGAGCGATAGTTTAAGTGACCAAATCGCTCACGCCAAAGTTTGCTCACTTCATCATTATGAGCAAAAAATACTGAGGGAAGATTTGATGACCCAAAGTTGTGAAACTTATACAACCTTGTAGAATCATCAGCAATGCCAGTAGCTAAAATCTGTCTAGGATCTCTTAGGTCCTTAATTACAACATCGTGAGGTGAAAATTCAACGATTTTACCTTCACCTGAATGGGTTATCTGATATACAGATAGAAGGTTGTAGGATAAGGTTGGAACACATAATACATCATTAAACTGACCATTGTCTAGATCTATCATCACCAACTTATATATTTTTGGTGTTACAATCATTTAAAGAAGAAAACATTACTTTGTTTCTGGCCATGTGATAAGAAGCTCCAGAATCAATGAGCCACTCATGAGAATGAGAAGAAGAAGATACATTTAGTGCATAGCCAGATCGAGATGCTTGACAACCACATGCAGAAAGTGCCATTCCTGAAGATGAAGTTGAAGTTGAAGGTTGCTCCAAATGGATGTTATGCTTCTTCATTGCTGCTTCCAAGGCTTCCATCTTCTTAAAGCATTTGGATTCTAAGTGGCCATCTCGATTACAAAAGTTGCAATGTCTATCAGTCTTCTTCCATTTGTTTTTATTTGTCTTATCATTTTGTTGAAATGATTTTTCATTTTGAGGCGGAAATTGCTTAGGACCCTTGTTTGGTTTAGGACCATTTCTTTTAGGATACGACTTCTTAGGATTCTTTGAATTTGGTTGTTGTTGGGTGGCTAACGCTTTCTTAGAAGAGTTTCCAAGATGAAGAAGACCAAGGTGTAAGAGTTTTTCTTGTTCTCTTATTAAAGAATCACAAAAGGAATCAAAGGAAGGGGACTTGTAGGCTTGTCCTTGAGAAATGAAGGCTTCTCTTGTAGAATGGAAGGTGGAAACAAACACAGAATAGGCTGGTCCCAACTTAGTAAGAATGGAGTAGATAAGGCTACTATCTTCTTTCTTAACCTTAACACCTTCCAAGAGAAGTCTATGGGTCTTGAACTTGGACAAAAAATCTTCAATGCAAGAAAAATTATTGGGGTCCAATGTAAGCAATTCATTTTCAAGTTGATGGGCTTTAAGTTCATTTTTAATTCCAAAGACTTTAGTAATCTGTTTCATTGCTTCATCAGGAGTATCAAGTTCTACAATATGGAATCTAAGATCTGGAGAAATAGACATCCCTATCAACCCACGTGCTTGGTCTTGCCTATTTTCCCATTTAGCTGCCTTGTCTTCATCTTTCAGTTTGGTCTCTTGGCCTGTGGCTATTATGTAAATGCCTTTACTTCTAAGTAAATCCATAATGTAGGACCACCATTGGAAGTAGTTGGTGTTGTCAAGAATAACTTGGCATGGACTTTCCATTTAAAAAAAATTGAAGCTATAGATGCTAAAACTAAGTGTTTCAATGGAAGGATCTCGAAAAATTAGGCTGTTTGAAAAAAAATGGTTTTGAAAACGGCTTCTGGATAAAGAAGTTATGGCTTTTTGAAGAAAATTTGATGAAGTCGCCGACGAAGTGCGGGAATGTGCGGAAATGAAAAATCCGCCCCCACAAAATGGAGACTTGAACCCAAGACCTCTACTCTCATAAATTAGCTTTGCACGAAGTGAGCTATACAAAAAGTTTGAGAGAGAGAGAGAGAGAGAGAGAGAGAGAGAGAGAGAGGCGGGGGGGGGGGTGTTGATGCTTTGGGTTGCGTGCTTGTTTTGAGAAAGATCTTTTTCCCTACAAAATAAAAAACACAAAACCCAACACGGACATACAAAAAAGAACGAACCTTGCAACTCGAAGTTAGCTTTATTCGGAAACTAAATATTTTCAAAAACGAACCTTGCGGCTCGAAGTTAGCTTTAGTCGGAAACTAAATATTTTCCTCAATGTTTCTGATTTTCCGAGATCACACTAAGGCGCAGCGAAAAAGAGCATACGCATGAGAAAAATCATTCCTTTCTGTTTCTGATTTGCCCAGATCGCACAGAGTCGCAGGGCAAAGAGCATACGCAGAAATGAAAGGTATAGATCCGGTAATAAAAAAACTAAATAAACCGAAAACCGAAATAAACAGAGAGAAAATAACTGTAAACTGCAAATAAACACTGTATACCTCCAGATCTTAAAAATGACGTAGCTAGGGCTACCGGAAACCATTTCGCGCGAAACGAAAGGGGTTCCTCACTGGAACAGATGCTCCCAACATAACAGAGCAGTCCTCTCGCGGCCCGAAAGCAGTCAGAAACAGTAGATCTAGGAAACGGTAGTCGGATGCAGTTCTATCGGCTTCATATTTGGATCACCAACGGACGCGGCCCTCAACCTGGCTCCGATACCATGTAGGAATTTACAGGGTAAATTCCTCAGACAGAACACCAAAGGACACCGCTCACAAACAGATTGCAGATCAATACACCAGTACTTTTGACGTGGTTAAAACCCTCAAAGAGGAAAACAATCCACGGCTTGAGCCAACGCGGCCACTTCAGGCAATTTATTAATAAAAGAATGAAAATTTACATAAGCTTCTCTCATGAACAGTTAACCTACAAATGACCCTCCATGCTCTTTAAATAGAGATAATGGACCAATCGAGTGTTAAGCCACGGATCAAGTGTCGGTAATTGTTTAGTCAATTTAGTGTTGTCTAAATTGCTATCATAAATTGTCAACCGGGGCTCGTAAGCTGATGAAGTGAAGGTGTACAGTATATACTTAAGTAACCTCTTAGATCTTTTTGTCGTTTGGGGGTGTTGTGGTCAATTTAACTTCCTAAGATGGAGTGATGATTTTATAAACAAATGAGTGATTTGTGTGTGTATGGTGGTTTCTAAATGAGTGAGTGTGTGTAACTGGTGGTTTCTAACTACCTTCTAAACTTGCAAAGAAAGAGCTTGAAAGAAATAACTTGAAATGAAACTGAAAGCAAAGGATAAAAACCACTTTCTAATGGCACTAGTCACTACTCATGCTGCTGCAATAAAAAGGTAAGAAAAACCACTTTAAAGACCAATTATAATGTTCATCTCTTCCTAACACTCTGCTTCCAACATATAGTACTATGTGAAACACGATTAAGAAGTAATTAGATATAAGTCTAAAAAGTAATCAAGCTCTAAGATGACAAATTATAACACCACTGTGCCTCTCTCCAACATTCTGCTTCCAACATACATTGTAATGTGTAACAAGTGAAGAAAGAGTTAGTGATATAAGTCAAAAACTACTCAAAGCAAGCTGTGATTTATTAGTATTCTGATCTCTTAAAGATGAACAACTTATGATAAGGAGACCATCAATATGTTAGCATACAACTTGAGAAACTAAACTAGAAATCAAGCTAGAAAAGCAGAGTAAAGGCAGCAACTATGAATATGACAACTGAAAATACCATTAGAGATAAAGCAAATACAACAAAGACACACAATCCCGGGCTAACACCTGCAGAAAACAATCCTGATCAGTTAAAGTAAATGCTGGAAATGAGATGACAGTGAAAGTAAATCAAAACTGTACATGTATTAAAGAAAAGGAAAATTGCTGAATTCAAAAGAAGGAAATGGCAAGAACATAAAGGTAAATTTACTGTACAAAGGCTGTTATGAATGGGGGCCCTCCATCCACAAAACCCAAGGAAAGATCAGCTACTTGAAGGAGTCAAAACAGCACAGTCTTCTATTAACTCATATGCAGAAATTACAGTAAAAAGTGCTGAAACAGCAGCTTCAAAACAGAGTTTCTGTACACACTAAAATTGTAGCAATTACATAAACAAAGCAACTAAAAGCTAATCCTTAAGCGTGCGCAGACGCTGGATTTTATAGGCGTATGAACAACTGCCTACTGCGTAAAACATGAAACTAGAAATTAACTGACAGTCATGCTAATTAAATGGTACAGCAACACGTAAACAGGTCCGTGTGTTATCTGGAGGGTACGGTCATCATGGAGGTTGAATCCAAGGTTGGATCCTGTCTCCCATAACCTGCATAGCGTGGAGGAATCGCCATCTGGAGTGACGTGACCTATCAGCTCACGCAGCACCATTTGAGCTGGCTTTGTTGACCGAAGTTTGATCCACGTTGACCGGAGGTGTGCGTGGCGTTGCTGACCGAACCAATAGCATAGGAACCTTTAACACCTTCATTCCCACGTGCCCATGTGATTCGTTTTTCAAAATGACACGTGGAACATAGAGATCAATGAAAAGGCTGCAGAATGACTAGATAGCTGCGGAATTGCTGAATGGCTGCGGAATTTCCAGACAGCTGCGGAATCTCTGTGCATATGTCAAAAATCTAGACAAACAGTCAAACATTAGCAAAGTTAACCAATCATGCTTAAAGACATCAAATGTAATGATCTGGATAGGTTTATGAGGAAAATAGGGCAAAAGAGAGGGATAAGTGAGGAAAAGCTGTAGTTAATGATAGACAATTAGATGCAAGTTAGAGGCTCTACATACCCCCACTACGAGGGTGTTGCATGTCCTCATGCAACGAAAATATTGTTTAATCCACCTGCTGAGATGCCTCTGCTAGGACATCTAGTTTTCTCCTCTTCCTCTGTGTAGCCACATTGACTCTTGGTTTCCTCACCAAGCATCTGAATTTTAAATTGACCAAAGCTCTGCTTAGCTTCCTGCATTTTTTCTTTAGCTTTTTGTTTTTCCTTTGCCAAAGGCCCAGATGAAGCATGGTATTATTGTGGACCATTTTGTCCACTTTACCTTGTTCCTTTAATGCTTCATTCTCTTGTGTGATGTGGCGGTTTAAAACTTCAAGCTCAAAAATTTCTTGTTTAAGTGAGTGAACTTGCTGTTCAAGAGGTAGAACAGTGCTTGGACCAACAGCAGCTTGTTCTAATGTCTCCAAGTAGTTATATACTCTCTGCTGATCTGGGTCAATCTCTGGTGACCTCTTTGGACTAGGCTCACGCTCAAATTCGATTTTATGCTCCTGTTGAAAAGGGCTTTCCTCTCGTGGAGGAGTAACCTCAACATGTGGTGGGCTTGCCTCAAAGTCAAGTCTTGTAGCAACCTTTTCAGGTGTGCTCGAGTCAATAAAGAGTGACTCTTTGTTCTTTGTGGCCCCCACTTTGCTTTGTAGCCTGCTGCTCCTCCTCACGGTGGTGATGCTCTGTTTTTCCTTTTGTTGCTTCTGCTTTTGTTTTTGCATCTTCTTGGAAAGGGCAGCCTCATGAAATTGGGCCAATCTATGTGCCAATGGCTGAGTGTCCTCTTCACTGGAATTTTTAGGAGTAAGGTAGGTTTCTTGGGCTATAGCTTTTCCTTTATCCTTCTTTTGTCTCTTCCTACTCTCCTTTTTCTTTTGAGCAGCCTCTTGTACAATTTCTTGCAGGGTTTCTGTAATGATTTCTTGGGCTGTTTGGTCAATATCTACAGCAAGCTCAGGGTCAATTTCTTCCTCAGAGTTATGGGCAGCAGTTTCTTCTTCAACAAGGTCTTGGACAGTTTCTTCTTCAACAAGGTCTTGGACAGTTTCTTCTTCAACAAGGTCTTGGACAGTTTCTTCTTGGACAACAATTTCTGGGGTAACCTCTTCTCTTCTTCTTCTTCTACTCTTTCTGGGCACTTTAGGTGAACTACCAGAGGCTTCTCCTGCCTCTTGGAAGTGGTTCCTCACAAGAAATCTTTCCCATGTATCCCTTTTGGCCTTTAACTGTTCTTCAATTAGCATTTTGACAAGCCCGTGATGGTATAAATGTGGCTCAATATTATTTATGTTTCTTTGGACTGTTGAGCACATTTTTCTAAGGCTAGATAGTAGAAAATAAGGAAGATTAATGTCATGCTCACCCATGAAATGCATCATAATTTTAGCATGGTAAACATACAAAATTCTGAATCTTCCTTCACATGTAAAGAATTTCTGTACTAACAGAAGCAAAGCTGTCCATTCTTCTTTGACAAGACTAACAGGGATTCCCTTTGTAAAAATACTAGTGTTCATACCTGGATTTTTCAATATTTGCTTCCATTCCTGGTCTTTCACTGATCGATTCTTGAACCACCTTTCCCCAGTCTGAGGTAATGAAGTTGCTTGTGCTAAACTGCCTTCTGTAACTGTAAATTTCAGATCTCCAATCTCCACTTTGTTGTCTTTGAAAGAACGAGCAAAAGCCTTTGTGACTTCCTTATGGTATCCCTTGAATTTTTGAATGAACTGGAGCCATTTGGCCTTTTGCAAAGCGTCTTTAGTTTGGGGATAGCCTTCTAAAAATTTAGAGCCCTCAGGCTCTGCCCTCAATAGCTTACCCATCAGCTCTCTGGCTGCCTTAACAGCACTGTTTTAACACTTGGTGAAAGAGTTATACGGGAGAAAAGTGTTTGGACAGTGGGTTTACGGCTACAGCAAAATAGCCGTGATGCACTTACAACAGTGGTCAAGATTTTAGTGGAGAAATGAGAAGAAAATGAAACAGAGAGTGCTTACGGTGGACAGAATAGTGAATAAGACAGAGCAGTGAAGAACAATGGAAATGAGGGAGTGAATCAACAGCGGGAATGGAATTATGTATGCGTAGGAGGGTTACGAGTAATGGGTGAAAACGGTTAAATCCCATAGACGTCGGTCATTGGTGTACATCTGGCTGCGGAATTATAACTCAGAGTGTCGTAGTACAGTTGTATACGTCACTCTGGTACGAGAGTTTTAATGAAAGAGCAGCCGTGTTTGGGTTTGAAACTGTAATGAGTAGGGACCGTTAAGGCTGAGAGATACGTGGATTTCCGGTCGAGTAATGGAAAGGATTGGTAATCATTACATTAAATGGCTAAAAACACAATCCGGAAACCATGCAAAATGTTATAACCGTAGGTTTAGAAATTAGATCATACCTTATGTATCCGCGCTTTGATTCCTTTTGCTCATATGACACTAACCTTTCATTGTTTATTGCTGCTACATGACCTTTTTTCAATTATTGCTGATGACTTTTGGACTGCAGACTCCTTCTTAAAACAGACTGTGTTTTTTTTTTTTTATGCAGGTGCAGAAAGTGTATCGGCTGCGGAATTGGGATGTTGGCTGCGGAATTGCTCCTCAGCTGCGGAAACTGCAGTGATACCCTCTGTCTGCACAAAACAACTTTAACTGTGTGAAATAAATCTGACAATGACTTTATTGGTGAGATAGAATGTAATGGATGGATGGATGGAAAGAAATGAGGTGGACTGAGAGTAATTGGATGAATGAGATGGTGAATGAAGTGGGCGAAATGAGATGGAACAAGGAGGAGAGAGAGATTTTTTTTTTTTTTTTTTTGGAAAATGTGAGGTGTCAGGTGACCCTGATTTTCACCTCAGATTTTCTGCATAGGACTGCCAATCAGAGACTGGTTTTCAGGCCTATACATTTGTATTTTTTTTTTTTTCAAAAACCAAAGATTAGGCTGATGGAGGAGAAGAATCCTTCTCCACCAACCTGATTGCAGAATCTTCTTTAAACAACTTGACAAATTTCTCTTTTGAGAGTGGCTTCTGGTAGATCTTCAAGCGATGGCCATTCACAATAAGAGGAGTATGAAATTCATCAATAGTTTTCACTCGAACTGCTCCATTGCTAAAGACTTCATCAATCTCATATGGCCCAAGCCAATGACTTTGAAATTTTCCTTTGAAGTCTTTAAACTTTGAATCAAACAATAGAGCTCAATCTCCTTTCTGAAACTTCTTCTCCTTGATGTATCTATCATGCCATTTTGTTCTTTGATGCTGAACTAGATCGGTTCTTAAAATGGCATCTTGTCTTATCTCATCTAGTTCATTTAACTGCTCCATTCTGTGCTTCTGGGCTTCTGAAAGATTCATCCCCAACTGGACTGCCATCTTGAAAGTTTTGACTTGGAACTCAATGGGGAGCAGGACTTCTTTCCCATAAACAAGTTCATAGGGAGAATATCCTGTGCTACTCCTCCATGTAGTTCTATAGGCCCATAAAGCTTCAGGTAGCCTTTCAGCCCAATCTCTTCTATGCAGATGAACAGTTTTGGTGATGATATTCTCAAGGACTTTATTTGTAGATTCCACTTGACCATTTGCTTGCGGATGGTAAGGAGTAGATGTTCTATGCTTGATCTTGTATTCCTCCATCAGCTTCTCCATCAGATTAGATGTAAATTGGCTTCCTTGATTTGTTACAATTTCTCTTGGGACACCAAAACGAGTGAAAATATCCTCAAAAGGAAATTGAACAACTGAATTTTCAGTGGCAGAAGGCAAAGCTTTTGCTTCTACCCACTTAGTAACATAGTCAGTACAAACCAATATATACTTATTTTGTTTAGATGGACTTGTAAAAATTGAACTTCGAGCTCTAGCTAAAAACCTTCCCCTAGAATCTCTAGCTCTATGCATGTCATTTTTTTTTATTATTTTTCTTCAAGTCAAGTTAATAGTTCTTTTTCTGATCTTCCAGGTCACTCTAGGTGCAAGAAGAGAGCATACTCAAGAAACTACTAAATCAATAACTTTCTCTTTTCTGATCCTCCAGATCACTTTGAAGTGCAAGAGGAGAGCATACTTTAATAGGTTATCAACTTCTTTTCTTGAAATTTTATGTTTTTTTTTTCTAAGAATATGGCTACTTAATTTCACTTTCCCGGCAACGGCGCCAAAATGTTTAGTCAATTTAGTGTTGTCTAAATTGCTATCATAAATTGTCAACCCGGGGCTCGTAAGCTGATGAAGTGAAGGTGTACAATATATACTTAAGTAACCTCTTAGATCTTTTTGTCGTTTGGGGGTGTTGTGGTCAATTTAACTTCCTAAGATGGAGTGATGATTTTATAAACAAATGAGTGATTTGTGTGTGTATGGTGGTTTCTAAATGAGTGAGTGTGTGTAACTGGTGGTTTCTAACTACCTTCTAAACTTGCAAAGAAAGAGCTTGAAAGAAATAACTTGAAATGAAACTGAAAGCAAAGCATAAAAACCACTTTCTAATGGCACTAGTCACTACTCATGCTGCTGCAATAAAAAGGTAAGAAAAACCACTTTAAAGACCAATTATAATGTTCATCTCTTCCTAACACTCTGCTTCCAACATATAGTACTATGTGAAACACGATTAAGAAGTAGTTAGATATAAGTTTAAAAAGTAATCAAGCTCTAAGATGATAAATTATAACACCACTGTGCCTCTCTCCAACATTCTGCTTCCAACATACATTGTAATGTGTAACAAATGAAGAAAGAGTTAGTGATATAAGTCAAAAACTACTCAAAGCAAGCTGTGATTTATTAGTATTCTGATCTCTTAAAGATGAACAACTTATGATAATGAGACCATCAATATGTTAGCATACAACTTGAGAAACTAAACTAGAAATCAAGCTAGAAAAGCAGAGTAAAGGCAGCAACTATGAATATGACAACTGAAAATACCATTAGAGATAAAGCAAATACAACAAAGACACACAATCCCGGGCTAACACCTGCAGAAAACAATCCTGATCAGTTAAAGTAAATGCTGGAAATGAGATGACAGTGAAAGTAAATCAAAACTGTACATGTATTAAAGAAAAGGAAAATCGCTGAATTCAAAAGAAGGAAATGGCAAGAACATAAAGGTAAATTTATTGTACAAAGGCTGTTATGAATGGGGGCCCTCCATCCACAAAACCCAAGGAAAGATCAGCTACTTGAAGGAGTCAAAACAGCACAGTCTTCTATTAACTCATATGCAGAAATTACAGTAAAAAGTGCTGAAACAACAGCTTCAAAACAGAGTTTCTGTACACACTAAAATTGTAGCAATTACATAAACAAAGCAACTAAAAACTAATCCTTAAGCGTGCGCAGACGCTGGATTTTATAGGCATATGAACAACTGCCTACTGCGTAAAACATGAAACTAGAAATTAACTGACAATCATGCTAATTAAATGGTACAGCAACACGTAAACAGGTCCGTGTGTTATCTGGAGGGTACGGTCGTCATGGAGGTTGAATCCAAGGTTGGATCCTGTCTCCCATAACCTGCATAGCGTGGAGGAATCGCCATCTGGAGTGACGTGACCTATCAGCTCACGCAGCACCGTTTGAGTTGGCTTTGTTGACCGAAGTTTGATCCACGTTGACCGGAGGTGTGCGTGGCGTTGCTGACCGAACCAATAGCATAGGAACCTTTAACACCTTCATTCCCACGTGCCCATGTGATTCGATTTTCAAAATGACACATGGAACATAGAGATCAATGAAAAGGCTGCGGAATGACTAGATAGCTGCGGAATTACTGAATGGCTGCGGAATTGCCAGACAGCTGCGGAATCTCTGTGCATATGTCAAAAATCTAGACAAACAGTCAAACATTAGCAAAGTTAACCAATCATGCTTAAAGACATCAAATGTAATGATCTGGATAGGTTTATGAGGAAAATAGGGCAAAAGAGAGGGATAAGTGAGGAAAAGTTGTAGGTAATGATAGATAATTAGATGCAAGTTAGAGGCTCTACAGTAATACCGAGGAGAGAATGAACCGTCGGATCACTACATATCGTGACCGTCGGATTGTAAGTTACAAAATGTACATAGTAAAGAAACACACTTTACCTAACTCTATACCTAACTCTATACTAGACCAAGTTGTACTTAAATATTTCCTATGTGTCGGAATATCTTAACAATTATAAGGTTCAAGGCCCTTTTGTTACGTTCATGGTATAATTCTATTAATTTTTTCATTTCATCTTTAATTGGTTTGATATCTAACTTATCTACCACATTATTTAGGGTGAGGTGACTATTAACTTTTTCTTCTAGTTTTTTAATCATGTCTTTCATTTTAAGACTCTCTAAAGTATCAACATCTCCTTGCTGGGATGGTTGGTTAGTATCTTGGTTTTGTTTTTCTATAACCTGCAATCTAGTCTCCATTGCCTCTATTTTATTCTCTAATAGTTCTATTTTATTTTCTATTTGTTTTTGGATCGTGTCTTCAAGAGATGCAAATTTATTTTCCAGCATGGCTTCTAACTCTTTTTGTAGCTTGGCTTCTCTTTCTTCTCTACGTTTCTCTAAAGACTCTATATACTCATAAAGGCCTTGTAGAGTAACTGTGTTAGGTCTTCCCTTGGTAATATCTGGTAACTGTGGTGAAATATTCATACTTGAACTTCTATGAGCAAATATGTATTAGAAAAAGAAAAAGATAAGGAATGTGTGCACCTAATATCAGAAAACCTAACTGCAGATCGTTCGTGCCCACCGCAGCCCGTAGACCGGAGATGCGGGCCTCATAACCCGTATTTAAATGCTAAAGAATATATGCGAGCCTCTGCCTTGGTCATATAGCGAGCCTCAGAACTGATCACCGAAGATGCGAGCCTTATGGTCTTATATTGTAGAGAAAGTGTATATATAAAGTATGTGTTTAACTCTTTCACCAAGCCTCAGAACTCTTTCACTGAAGAATATATGCGAAGAATGCAAGGAAGTGTTTATATAAAGTACGTGTTTAACTCTTTCACCGAGCCTCAAAACTCTTTCACTGAAGAATATATGCAAAGAATGCGAGGAAGTGTGTATATAAAGTACATGTTTAAACTCTTTCACCGAGCCTCAGAACTCTTTCACTGAAGAATATATGCGAAGAATGTGAGGAAGTGAATTATGACATAAACGTCGTAACACTTAACATTTTAATTTAGTAAAAATATATATATTTATAATTTTTTCTATGGTATTCTTCTTTCATATAACCTATTTTAAAGCTAGTAATTATATAAGCCAAATCCATCTTAACTTCGAGCCTATCTAACAAAAATAAATAAATAAATAAATATTTAAAAAATTAATTCTTATTCACACTACACAGAATTGAAATAAAAATAAATCTAGACTAATATCTGCGTTAGCTAAAAATAATTTTGCAAAATTATTAGGGTTTTCTTTAATTACTTACCTCTCAATCAAATAAAGTTACAACGATTAGTTGTATATTTTATTTTACGAGAAAATAACACCTCGTTGGTCACATCCATATAAATAATTTTGCAACATTATGAGCGTTATCTTTAGTCAAATGGTGTCCCATTCAAATGAAGTGATCGTGACAGAGGTTTTGAGATGAATAAGGAGCGTAAATAATTTGCCATCAATTATACCTCATGATAAGAGTAAAGGGGCATCCATTATTGCATTTCATTTTTTTGGGGTTGGTATACATGCAGATCCTATGATGTGAAATATTATAAAATTAATATAATTGTGAGTGATTTATAAATATATATAGTATATTGGTTAACAAGGTTTATAAGCATTGTAATCTTTATCCTTCACTAGAGTTTTTAAATAAAAAGGTGCATTTTGTCCTTTGAAAGTTTTAAGAGGTATGTTTTGTTTAAAAAAAATGAAATGGTTTTGAATTTATTTAAAAATTAAATCCAGTTGTAATTTATCTAACTAGTTAATTAAGTTAATGTGGTTTAATTAAAAATTTCCAAAATCATTTTATTTTAGTAACTTTATTATTGAGAGGAAAAATTAATAACTAATAATAATATAGAATATTATAAATTATTAATTGAGTTTAGTTTGAGTTGTATTGGGTGGAATAGTTGTTATCTTCTCCACTTAGGTTAAGTTGACATGTTTATGTTCTAGAATAGAGTAATTATATTGTGCTTTTAAGTGAGACTATGTTGAGTGCTGACCTAGTACCAACGACCTCTCTCTTGCCTTCAGGCTAAGAGTGAGGACAAATTTCTTCCCCCAGTATACTCAATGGCCAAAATTTTAGTCAATTGCAGTTATCTCGAGTGGTGAAGTAGAATGGATGTTGTCTTCTCCACCCAGGTTCAAATCTCCACTAGTGACATGATGAGCTATATTGCTTTGATGAATATTGTTGTAATGACTTCGAACCTTGTGAATTCTTAAATGGGTATACTTGTGACTTATTTGGTACCAACAACCTCACTCTAACCCTTGAGCTAAAAATATGTTGATTTCTTTTACATATAATAATAATAATAATAAACTTATTCTTAATATTGTGATTTTTTATTATTATCTTTTTTAGGAAAAAAACTAAACTAAACTTTATTTATGTAGAAATTCAGTTTACATATATCTGATCATTTCCAATATCCATCTTGCCTAGTAAGAAGTAATTCTATGAGGTCAGAAAGAGCTCCACATATACATATTTAAAAAATGTACTTTGTATCTGCTACCAACTATGAGAAAGTAAATGCCCTCCATAATGACCAAAATATAGTATGTAGAGAAAAAACACAACAAAAAAACTCATGTAACATGTGAAAAGAAAACAGTGCATCCTTTTATGGAAGTGCAATTCTACCATCCTCCTGTGCGATCCCTTGAAAGACATGTGTGTAATACATGTAGCCATCCACATCCAACAAGCCTTATTTTGATAGTGAATCAACCACCATATTACATTCACGGTAAATGTGTAGAATATGGAAACTCTGGAAAGTTTTTATGATCCCTTATGTGCGCACCCGCCAATTTCGAAGTTGTGGAGGGTCAAAAATTGTTTTACTAGTAATACCCTCAATAACGATCTTCAAGTCCCCATAAATATGAATATGTTTGTATCTGCTTTAAAATTGTGAACCAGAGTAAGCCCCAGAGAGCCACCAATTCAGCTCTTGTATTTGTTCCCAGTCCTCCAAATCAGTGCAACCTGTATATTGTATCCTTGTTAAAGCAAAGAACAACTCCACAACCGCATTTACCCTCTTGTGTTGCGTCGTCGAAGTATCCTGTAGGCAAAATAATCAGCAGTCTCATGTGTCGTACCGAAAAATCCTTTTCTCTATGTCGACTCAGGTTCATACATTCAAGCCACCCCTATATCTTATATGTAATCCAATATATATTGTGTACCATTCCTCTAAATATGACATGATTCCTAGTCTTCCAAATCTCCCATAAAACAAAAAGTGGGACAAACACCTGTATACTACGACCCTCCAATCCCCACTTAAGACATAATTCAATAGAGGAAAAATCTCTAGCGGGAAGTTTGCAAGAAGTAAAAATCAAAGACCAAACTTGTAAAGAAAAGTTGCAGGTGAAGAATAGATGAACTACAGATTCAACGTCTGTACCACATAATGGACATCTTTCAGGACCCCGGAAGCCTCTTTTGCACAGGTTATCCTAGGTAAATATTTTGTTCTTCCACGCTAGCCAAACGAACATGATTATTTTTAGGGGCGGTTTAATATGCCAAACAGCAACAAACCATGACATTATGGACTCCATCGCATAAGGATTCTTTTCCATCGACGTTTCGAACCAGCAACGATGGTTCATCTTCAAGATGTGAGAAATTATTGAAAGACTGGTCTTATTTTTTTCTATATATAGAGATGCTTAGCCGACAGATATGATTAATTTAATAATATTTATTATTTATTTATTTAATCTATTTAATTAATTTTTCTTCATTATATTTGTTCTCATTTTTTAATAAATGTTATTTATTTTAATTTTAGTTATTATAATTATTAATTGTAATTTTGATTATATAATTATTTTAGTTATTAATTTTTTTAATGGTTATAATTATATAGATTTCATAAAATCTATATATTTAATGGTTATAATTATAAGTGTTTTATACGATTACAAATAACAAAATTCCAAAGTATTTAATTGTTTTTTGTTAACAAATTATTTGTAATTCGAAAGTATTTAATTGTTTTTTATTTATTAACAAATACATATGAATACTTCAATTAGTATCTATGATGGTTTTATGAATATTTCAACTAGGATTTATGATGGTTTTTAAAATTTTGAATATAAAGTACAAAATGATGTTCCATTTTAGAATAATATAACACTGTACTAGAATGTTGCTTATTTCAAGTGGGATTTAGGTACGTATATCGGTAAATTGATGTTCCATTGTACAAAAATTGTACAAAAATGTAACACTAGTTAGTAGAATGTTCTATTTTTATTTTTGTTCAAATCCCATCATCATGTCCAAACAATAACATCAAAAGATGTACATGAAAAGTGTAAATTGTAATCATTGAACTTTATGATAACTCTTATATTCTATGAGAGAATAACTATTCAACTAGCCTCAATATGATAAAAATCTTTTAATGGCATGGATTAGTGTGGGAAATCATGCAATTGTATACTATAAATGTACATTATAATGAGTAAAAACACATAACATAATGGGAGTTTGTTCGAGAAAAGTCATGGAACATAATGTAGACTATAAACCAATTTTATGACATTATAATATTGATTAATATACTAATACAAAAGGTATATTTAATTGAAAATATTTTTATGAAGATTATAAAATGGAAAATAGGTAAGAAATTAAGCTAAACATAAAAGGTTAAATAAGAAAAATCAAATTCAAGGCCAATTTAAACATAATGTAAACTATAAACTAATCTTATGACATTACAATATTCATTAATATACTAATACAAAGGGTATATTTAATTGAAAATATTTTCATGAATATTATAAAATGGAAAATAGGTAAGAAATTAAGCTAAACATAAAAGGTTAAGTAGACAATATCAAATTCAAGGCCAATTGATTAACTATACAGTGTGAACAACATAATTTACTATAAAGTTGATATTATGGTAAAAAATAAATAAATTGTTTATGGTAAGAAGTAGCAAGATATTTTGAAGGTGACACCCTTGCTTGCTTAGTGTTTAAATTTGGGATCTTTTATATTCAAGCTTCTACAAATAACACAACAAGTCATTGGTTTATAGATATGTACCATGAAGTTATGTTAGAGATTTTATTTCACATAAAAACAATGCAATTCACATTGAAGTCTTTTACCGCTATTAGAAAATGTGAATTCTTATATTGACGACAATTTAGTATGTTAGATTGATCTCAAAGAAATAATAGATATAGTGTGCTAAAGTAAACATTGATTATTCATTAATTGTTCTGATGCTACGTTGGAGAGTGCATGGTCTCCACGTTAACCCTAGCTCATACCCATATCATCATTTTCAACACAATACCAAGTGAATAAATGTATTAATGTTGCCTCTGATGTAAGCATGATGTCAAACACATTACAAGCAAGACATAAAACATAACACAAGCATTATGCAAACATGACACAATTGATATGCAAACACAATGAGTTCAATGCACAACAAACTATAGAAACACATGTATGAGACAATAATGATGCCAAATGATGTAAACACGACAATCTAACAAACAACTGTTTTGAGCAATGCATTATGATGTAATAGCAATGCAAAAGCTCACCCTCAAATACCTAATGCATGTTGGCAAAAAGTATTGACTAGGGATTTGAGGGCTCTAGTGATGCAAATCAATGATGTCGTAACCCCAAGTTATAGTAGTCAACTTTGATTTGGTTTATTTGGATATTAAAATCTCTTCAAGGTAAAGGTTTATAATAATATTGCATTTTTTAAAGGAAAGGTTAATCCTAAAGCTATTAACTATGGTTTAGCATGCTATAGACATTTTTTTAATAACTTCAATTATGTACAAAAGCTTAAACTTGCGATCGTGGAGATGTCTATGACTTAAAGCATGGGTTAAAGTGCATAGTGAAGAGTGTGGAGAGCTGTGATACTACCACTACATGGGTGGATTTATGCAAGAAATGCATGACAAATTCTATCATCTAAAATATTAAGAAGATCAATATATGAGGAGGAAAAATTGTGTCATTTCATGATCAATCTATTAATAAGTTATATAATGTTATGGATCACTTGAACATTATATTGGAGGAAAGGAATATAATTCTGAAGAATGAATATGGATTACACCAATACATCAATCAAAATATGGAATTCCAAACCATGAGAGAACTTGAGAGTGCTCATAGATTTTCAATGAAGATTGAGCATAAGCATAAGTTTAAGTAGTCACTAACCCTTATGGTGATTACTGTAATTTGATTCAAAATTATGAAAATAGCTACAAATAGTCCAAGAAGATGCAACCAAATAACAATGTAACACCCTCCTCTCACATCTACCCAAGTAACTGGCCAACCGAGGTAAACATGTGACGAGAGACTACTATAATTGGATTCAACCTTCTAGGTGACCTTAAGGAAATGGAATTTATGGAAACACATCATATAGACCTTCCACATCAGCTATAGGACCTCTAAGAACCATCCCAACACTTCTGGTAACCAACCACTGGATCCCACTGAGGTTTTAGGTCACTTGACCTCTGGACACTCCCATGTTATGGGCCTGACAACGTCTATGAGGCTATGGACGCTCTTGTGACAAGGCATGCCAATGTCCAGGGACTATTTTTCTTAGTGCTATGCCAACGTCCCAGGGATTTGAGCCACTTTTTCAGGCCTAAAGCCCAAGTCGCTGCCCATAATTGAATTACACCTCCAGAATAGAGAAATAACAATGAAACAAAGATGCAAATGTAAATACCAAGCTCTTAACCAAACCCCTACTAGCCATGACATGCATTTTGTTAAACATGTCATGAATATGTAATATACAGGTATAAACAACAGAATTAAGCATAGAGTCTCCTCACGAGATAACCCTAATCCCTGCATTCTCCTGGTTTTCACAGCTCACGCCACAATGCTCCTGTTGACTTATTTCCCATGGATGCGCCTTCGGGAGGGGCGGGATCTTCCTCCCCTCCTTTCAACGCTTCTGCCTCTGACATTTCCAGGCCTGCAGTACCTCTGTTCCCTCCTGGCGTTTTCCCAGAAACAGATTAGGGGTCTGAACCAGTCAATAATGAAGCTGACCCCTCAGTAGCACGTGAAGCGAATGCCAAAGACAAAGGCGTGAACCAAAAGTCTCCAACGTCACAGCCAAAGGCGACCTCGGCAACATGCATCCCGAAAGCTGCAGAACGAATCAAAGTCGATCTCCCCAGTCATCGAATCAACAGCGAAATTCAATTTATGCAGGACCATGCGCTCATAGGAAAATTCCTCGGATTTTGGCCAACTGAAAAAGCTCTACAGGGCTGGATCGCTTCAAAATGGAAGCCCAAAGGACAAGTCACTCTGCAGCTTGGCCCCAAAGGCTTCTTTATGGCCATTTTCCACTGCGTGGAGGACAAATCTCGCATATTTGAAGGCGGCCCGTACTTCTTTAACTCCTCAGGTCTGTACCTTCGTGACTGGAAAGCTAGGTGTTGGAGAGGTAAATCCCCTCTACGGATAAAGGCGATCCCTACTAGCCCAGCAAGGGTCTAGCAACAATCAAACAATGCTGCTATGCATGTTCCTAATTACAATTAAACAAGAGGTAAAGAGCACCTACTTGGATTCCAGCGCTGTTGTTTGACGAAGAGATGCCGCCTTCGCTCCTTCGCTTTGGCTGGTCACAATCTTCCGCGATCTCCGCGAATAGATACCTGCACACACGAAGAGGAAACAAACACAAGCGTGAAATCTTATAAAAGCGACCATACATCAGTCAGAAAAGATGTAATTCACATTTAACCATTGCATAGAAAAATGAGAATGGAACAATAATAGCAGTCATCTATTATTAATCAAACAGAGAAGAGTACAACCAAATGTTCTGACGTCGGTAACCTTCTCAGGAGGGGCCAGTCAGCAAGTGTCCCAAGCATTCACCTTTGGAAATGATTCTCCCAAGACAAGCAACACTCTCTCTCACACAAGCAACACAAAACAACCTTCCCTAAGCAATCAATCACTTCCACACCTAGCACACCAAATACCTATAGTAGCAGCAATCTGAGCACTATAAGCTCTATACAATCCAAGCTATTCCAAAACTAGCTGCTCATGGTAATGGTGGAAGTTTATATAGGAGAAGGAGCCTCCTAAAAGGGTGGAAGGATGAGCTTATCCTCAAGGGAAGTGGTTGCAAAGGGTCGAACAGGCATGCCATAGAAGGGAGTTGATACTCACAAAGCCAACAACCAAGCCTGGAGTTATCTGGAAGGCTGGCTGTTGGAACAAATTCGTCCAAACAGGATCAGCGTGGATTATAAGGTAACTGACGCGCTGACGTCGCGCCTCAATAACTGGGAAAGTCATGTCAGCACGACGCAATGTAAAGGAGAGGTGCGCTGGCTCATAAAATGCGACCAGCGCGGAAAAGTGATGTGCTTCCGTGCTGGCAGCACACTGAATACACTACGAGCCGCCAGTCATCGCGGATATTTTAGAAACAGACGCGCTGATGAGGAAAACTTTGGAAAAATGGGTTTTTGGCCAGTTGAGAGGGCATGAACTTGATTATTGTGAAGTCCTGACACAGTAGGGTGACTGACAGGGAGACAGTGACAAATTACTGTGTAACAGATGCCCCCTAAAGCATGAAGATCGAGAGAGTGGGAGGGGTGAAATGCTTTACAACACTCGCCGAACTGGAACACCACCAGGAAGGACCGAATATCTCTGATAATCAAGTACATGCAGTCTAGGCATGGGCGCAACCATCCGAAAGACATGCGAAAAGGTCTGTGGAATGGACGCAGCCACCCAGCTAAAGAGACCAGAATAATGACAAGGTATGGTCGCAGCCATCCATCAATGAGTCATGTAATGATCATCCACAAAATCGCAACCTGGACCATAACAGACAGGGATCCAGGGTCTTGCGCTCCGTCCCGACCCGAACAAAGTACAAGTTCAAGCATGTGAATACATGAGCTGGAGTCGAACATGCATGAACATCGTCTGATTACCAGTCAATGATGAAAACTGTTAACAGACGCGAGAGGTACCACCAATAATGACAATGGTCCTCAAGGTACTGTAGGTACAATCTGCGGCGTGTGAATCAATGAGCTGGTGTCGAACACCCGCAGAATCATCCGATCGGAGGCCAATGATGAAAACCTCGCGTCGAACACGAAGAACCTGCCATTGAGGCATGCAGGCTCTAAGGCACCTGAAGGGAGTCTCTAAGTCACCTTCCCGGATAATGAGTTGAAGTCGACAGGAAGTGACCTCGATCGAAGGTGGGCCATAATGTTTCCCACATCATCGACACGAGACAGAGGTAAAATGATTTGTGTGAGATAGCAGAGGAGGTTGTATTATTGCAGAGGTCAACTTCTCTTGAACATATCGGCGGCACTATAGCGGATTTGGCAGTATTTGACATCAAATGAGCAAAGGGTACGGTGACGATGGCAATGAGCAGATGAGAGGTCAAATAGGATAACCCAAACCCACGTTGGCCAGTGAGAAACAAGATGGGACGGGCCCACCCAGACACGAAGCAAAGGAGTGCCATGTTCAAGAGCGACATACTGCCGACACGACTATGATTACAGTTCCATTTTCCCCACCATGTCTGGCAGGTACCCCGATTATTTTTGGATGACAAGCTTGACGGGGATAGCATATGCTTGAAAAGTGTCATTTCGACAATGTCCGATGTCATCAAGTGTTTAACGAGCCTGACAAAGGAAAAACTCGACGTCTTTTCTTGTTTAGAGAGTCTGAAAAGACAGCGAAAAAGGAAACTCCAGAGGGTCCTTTTTCGTACAGTTGTGTCTCTCGAGCCCGAAAAAGTATAAAACTATGCTCGAAAGAACCGCCTGACCATTACGATCCAGGAGTACTTTTCGTAAATAGTGCTTTCGACCCGAAAAAGTAAAAAAGCGGTCGGAAACACGTCGTTTTAGAGCCAATAACGAGTGCGAAACGACAAACACACGGCAATCTTTTTAGGTTACACGGTCGGAAAAAGAGCTTAAAATGACCGCCTCTCGTTCCTTTAACGAGCTGAAAGGAAGCTCGACCATCTTTTCTTGTTTCATGTCGGAAAAGAGCTCAAAGACGACTTTTTTGGGACCAAGTCACTTTAGGATCATTATGATTTTCACTGTTTCTGAGGACCTGCATAATAAAAAATACCCGCATAAATCCGTTCGACATGTTAAAAACATATTAAAACATGCATAAGACATTGACAGAAGTGCTAAATCCATGGTAAAAGCATGACGAACACCCACATTTGCAAAATCTATAGTTAATTGAGCCATTTTACTATAAATAGGAGGGTAAATAGTCATTTTTACCATTGTTACCATATTGAGCCTCTGAGAACGTGGTGAAGCTGTAAAGTTGACGGAGCAAATTCTTCCTCGTGCGGACACCATTCGGCGAACGGCTTGATCCAGGTAGGTTCCCCTTGCCATGCGCTCCATTTTGATTATATTTAGCAAAATTTTAACGATGGAATTCGCCCATTTGGGCAAATTTTTTGAGTATGGGTGCGCTCTCGGTCAGCGCGGGTTTCCCGCTCGGGACCGCGCTGACCGATTTAAAATTACACGTACCAACTTTTGGGTCAGCGCGGAAAACCCGTGTTCTTCCGCGCTGACCCAATGAAAAAACAAAGGGGCGCCATTTTCAGCGCGACTGTTTTTAAAACAGTCGCGCTGGCGCGGAAAAATATGAATTTTAATAAATTGAACGTAAATTTTTCCACCAACGGCGATCTAATATTTTTTCATGGCTTTGCAGGGCACAATGTCTTTCGTGTGGCAAGAGAGAGCTCACGATAACGAGGATATAGTTGCATATGGGCTTGCCGAATGCCGGAACGCAATGCGGGCATGCGGTTTCCTAAAGTTCTTCCTGACTCCGCGCCTGAGGGCGCAACCTGACTTGCTGGAGTTCCTGATCAGAGCTTGGAACCCAGTAGATGGGAAATTCACCATCCGCGGGCAAGATATCGAGTTTGATGCCTCGGATATCTATTTTTTGACTGGTTTGTCGCGCCGGGGCCAGAGGCCCATCCTGGAGGGGCAGCGACCCAGCGGCAAGACTCTAGACCAGCTGATGGCTAGGGTATGCCCAGGAGCTGAAAAGACACGGAGTGGGAAGGTTGCTATCCCGACAGTGCAGGACATGCCTCTTCGCACGATACTCTTCCTGGTGACATGGGCAGCGGGTTCTTTAGCCAACCATGAGGCCTCGAAGAACCAACTATTGTTAGCTCTGGAGTGTCTACAACCCACCATCTTTGACTGGGCGACCGCTGTGACTGCTAGCATGAAGAGGCAACTAAGCAACTGCCGTCGTGGAGAGACGAAGCAGTTCGCCTATGGGTCACTCCTTCTGCCGCTCATGCTGGAGCGGGTGCCGGTTCTACAGCTACAGACCATGGCTGTGGATCCACCTAGAGGTCCCCGGGAGACGAGGGCCAGTCGATGGGCCCGGGTCATGCCACATGGAGGTGGTGGTCGCCCAGTATCTTGGGGAGTGTACTTCAGAGAGTGGCTAGAGCACCAGGTTGTCATTGTGGAGGACTGGCCGTATGCCGGCATGGACTTCCGCAATGATCTAGACATGCCACTGCCCGCAGGAGAGCATTGGGATGATGGAGGTACATCACTTGATCTCATTTTAACATTTTTTGATGTTTTTGATTTTTCATGTACATGTCTTAATGAATGTCACTGTATGCAGATGTGGGACCTGTGAGACCTGTGGGCCTAGCCCTAACGGCACGGAGAGAGGGACCAGATGCTGGAGCCTTGGCCTTAGTTCCTCCAGGGGTGGATACATCGGAGACTGTGGCCCGCAACCTTGAGGGTTTGCTGGAGGGAGTGCCGGACTATCAGAGGGTTGAGGAGGTCCCTATAGAGCACCAGATCCACACAGTGGGGGTGGCACCCAGGCTGCACCGCCTTTTGAGGCGGGTGGCACGAGCGGCTGTATGCTACAGAGAGCATAACCCAGCACAGTAGTCGCCTAGGTTTACTTCCACTGCTGTTTTTGAGAGACATATGTCTCGGATGTATTGAGAACAGTGACTCTTATTTTTGACACATACACTTATTTTTGAGCGCCTCGGTGCGCCACACGATATATATATATATACATACCGATTTTTGGATGGATCTTGTTACACGTGATGATGTTGCGTTTATGTTATGCAAGTGTTTAGTACAAATGTGATCTTATGTATGAATTGCACAACACATGACCCATATATTTTAATGTTTTTAATGCAAGTTTAGAAGCACACACAATACGCATGCAAACTATGCTTGAGAAAATATCTTATTTACATATGTTTTACTCTACTATGCTTTCTATGTCTTCTTGTATGATGTTATCTATTTCGCAAATGTCTGTCTAACACATGATTTGCCAATGCATCAGTCAACGTGTTTAATCGTCTCGGAATATGTTGATATGTGATATAGTCAAAATTCCTTTCTAACAATCTGACACGTAGATACAACCTTAGGATACGTTGGTCTCTGACGGAATATTGCCCGTTGAGTTGGTGAACGACAAGCTGGGAGTCCAGGTTTACCATCATTGCACGAATGCCGAGATCAACTGCTTCGGCTAGTAGCTCAATTACGACACTGTATTCGGCGACATTATTAGTGGTACGACCGAGGCAGACTCCTTGAAGATCTAGCAACTCTCCGTGAGGATCATAGATCGCCCACGCCGCAGAGGACAAATTGCAGGTACTACGGCAGGCGCCATCAACGAAACCAACATAAGGTGCACTAGACATCTGCACAAGAAGAAGAAAACACAATAAGAGGCAAACACGTCTTCACACCAAAGCAAAACATGAAATCATGCACACAAAACACACTAAACACGCGTATGTACAAAGTGAGTGCACGAAGTCATGCATAATATTTCTTCAGATACAGCCCGTTGCGGGGCTTGTCAAGAGGATTTCCTTCGTAATCAATCAACTCATATGCGCCCTTTTGTAAAACTCTTTTCACGATATAGGGACCTAGCCACATGGATTCGAGTTTTCCTGCCCCCAGCTTATCTTTAGCTTGATCGTAGAGCAGTACTAAATCTCCCTCAACGAAGGAACGAGGATGAATGTTCTGGTCAAAGTGAGCTTTGACTCTCTTCTTTTGCGCTTCGATAGCCAGAGAAGCTAAACGACGAGTCTCGTCTAACCGTTCTAGGTACAGAAGCCGTTCCTCCACCGGAGTGGTGTTGGGAAGCAACTCGACAGCTAATTTCAACGAAGGAATCTCGCATTCGACAGGAAGGGTGGCCTCCAGTCCATAAACCAACTGAAATGGAGTGAAGCCGGTGGCGTCCTTCACAGAAGTCCGGTAGGCCCACAAGGCTGGGAACAGCATCAGATGCCAATTAGACTTGTGCGTATTGACGGTGCGTTGAAGCATAGTGATCAAAACTTTGTTCACAGCTTCGACTTGACCGTTAGATTGTGGATAGTACGGTGTCGAACTATCTTCACGCAAGCCTAGTTGGGTCGTTAGTTCCATCATCATGTGATTACGGAAATGTTTTCCGTGATCTGTGACAATAGCCTGAGGGACTCGGAAACGATTAATGACATGGTTGAATAAAAACTGCGCCGCTGTGTAACCGTCTTCGTTTAATGTAGGCATCGCTTCGGCCCACTTGGTGAAATAATCCACGGCAACGATGATGTACCCATGCCCCCCGGCCGAACGACGGTTACAGGACATGTAATCGATGCCCCATTTGGCAAATGGACCTACGGTGACAACAGGGTGCAGTGGTGCAACAGGTGCACGCATCTTCTGGTGGTAAACCTGGCATTCATGACATGCACGTACAGCAAGGATGCAATCCTTGAAGATGGAAGGCCAGAAATAACCAGCGCAGAGGATCTTCTGGGCGGTAGCATATCCGGACATATGGCCGCCACAAGCGCCGGAGTGGCAGTCATTCAACACCCGCTCAGCCTCCTCGAGAGTCAAGCAACGACGGAGAACAGAATCAACGCCGAGGCGGTATAGGGTATCGCCCAAAATGCGATAGGGTTGAGCTTGGTGACGAATTCGCCGTCGAGCATCTTTCGATACATTTGGACGGAAAGAAGACGTCTGTAAATATACAATAATGTCCCCGTACCACGGGTCGAGGGTGCTGATGAGAAACAATGTTTCATCCGGAATATGCTCCTCCGAACGAGATGGTGCAGAGTGAGATGGTAAGGAACAGAGCAGTTCAGCAAAGACCAGAGATTTCTTAGACTTGGCCGCAGTGAATTCCAAGTCGAACTCTTGGAGGATTACAATCCACTTTGAGTATTTTCCCCCCCAGCAGCTGACGCGACAAAATGTAGGTCATGGGGTTGCAATCAGAGATCACGGTCGTTGTGCGCAACAGGATATAATGCCGGAATCGTTGGACGGCGCAGACAGCTGCCAATGCCAACTTCTCGACATATGCGTAGCGAGTTTCCGTATCCAGAAGGTTGTGGCTAAGATAATAGATAACGTGCTCGGTGCCGACATCATCATCCTACACTAGAACCATGTCGATGGTGGTGTCAGCGGCAGCAAGATAGAGAGTGTAGTCACGGTGATAGTTCGGAGGTCTTAAGAGCGGAGCTGAGACAAGAAGGTCTTTAAGGCGCTCGAAAGATTCTTGGGCAATAGCATCCTAACGAAAGGGTGTGTCTCGCTTTAACAACCGTGTGAAACCCTTAGCCACCTCGGCATAATTCGGAATGAATCGTCTGAGAAAATTAGCTTTACCCTGCAAGCTCTGCAATTGCTGCAAAGAGGCAGGGGGAGGAAGATTCAAAATGGCCTCGACTTTGAGGGAATTGAGACGGATGCCTTCCCGGGAGACGATGAACCCGAGTAGTCGGCTAGATTCTACGCAGAAGACACACTTATGCGGATTTAGTTGAATACGGTAGTGTCGACAGCGGAGAAAAATTTCGCGTAAATGAGATGGATGGTCTTGACGCTTAGCTGAATGAGCTGGGAGGTCATCCAGGTAAGGCTGTACGATGTGTCGAATGTCATGAAAAGCATACGACATCGCACGCTGGAAAGTGGCACCGGCATTTTTGAGACCGAAAGGTAGCTTTTTATAAGCGAAGGTGCCCCAAGGACAAATGAAAGCTGTCTTATGCTGGTCTGCGGGGGCTATGTTGATCTGGTTGTAACCAGAGAAGCCGTCCATAAACGAATAAATCTCACTTCCTGCGCAGTCATCGATAAGCTGATCAATAAAAGGCGTAGGAAAGTTATCTTTTGGACAGGCACGATTGATATCGCGGTAGTCAACACAGACCCGGATAGTGCCCTGTTTTTTATTCATAGGGACTATATTGGATACCCATTCCGTGAGGGGAATGGCATAGATGAAACCAGCTCGAAGAAGCTTTTCAACTTCGGCCTTGATGGCTGCAGCCTTTCGAGGGTGCACTGGACGTAAGCGCTGACGAACAGGCTTAGCGCCTGGATAAGTAGGTATTTCGTGCACCACAATACTAGGGTCGATGCCGGGCATTTCCTCGTAAGACCATGCGAAGACATCGCGGAATTCATGAAATAAAGCGGTATAAAGTTGAACTTCCTCAGGAGTGCATGTGACTCCAATGAAAATATTCTCGACAATCCCTGATTTGACAGAGATGTCGATAGACTAGGTCTGCGTGATGTTACCCATATTGCCTTCCGAAGACACTTGATATAGCTGAACAGGCGTTTGGAGAGGCGGAGATGGGACACATGAAGGAAACCGCTCGAGACATGCGACCATTTCTGAATGTGGAGGGAGAAACGAAGAGCGATGGTGGTGATCTAACCAAGGGAGCTCTTCGAGAGGCATAGTCTCAATGATAGCCTCATGGGAGGGAAATGATTCCTTCAAGGGATCCGAAGTGGCCTCATCGCCCAGCCAAGGGAAATGATCATATGAATCGGGAACGCTGCTTGGAAAAGCAGGTTCAGGAGGGGGAGCCGATGCAGCGATAATCTCGATGTAGTTGAGCTTGGCAGGACTCAACGACATCATATCACCCCAAGAGTCTTCCTGATTCAAGGGAGGAAGAACCCATGGATCAGAACGTACTGAAATCATGTTAACAGGGGCGAGATTCGGAGGTGGGAGGGGAAAGACTCCCATTAAGGAGGGATCTTTGAACAGTCCGGCACCCACACTCACTAACGACTTGGAGGTATGCTCCACGAATGGCACATTTCCTTCAGAAGAGGAAGCAAAAAAGGACAGCTGGTCCACCGTGACGATTCTTCCTTGATGGGGGAAGCGAACGACACGGAACAAGGAGGAAGCCACGGCTTGCATGGCGTATGTCCAGCTTCGTCCAAGGAGGAGGTTGTAAGTGAGATTAGCGTCAACAACTTCAACCTCTACTTCTACGGTTTTCCCTTCTAAAGAGATAGGCAATCGCGGGAGGATACCATATGGACGAGATTCTCTTCCATCGAAAGCTTCCAGGGTCGTAGGAGACTGGCTCAGAGCAGGAGAACCAATAGCATTCCAGCAAGCAACTGACATGATGCAGGTTGAGGCACCTTCATCAATGACTGTACGATGGATCGTTTTGCCGTTGATGAGGACTTGTATAAGGAAAGCTACCTGATGAGGCAGTCTCTGTGTGAAACCCTCGAGGTCAAAAGAAATTAAATCCGAATCTGCCGGGTCGATGCCACCAATCGCTGATAGCAGGGACTTCCTCTGGGAGGGGCAGCTCTGGAGGACTTCTAACGCGGACATAGCAGACGGAGCCTGAGCTAAGTCCTTGACAATGCTATAGTGCTGGGCAGCACGAGCATTGGGGTTATAAGATGACTTCCTGAGTACACCTTTAGGAGGGGGTCGGGGGATCGTCTCAGTGCTGGGCCGTTCGATGTGAAGGGGACCAGAACTGGACGGCGGAGCGCTGGAGGGAACCTCCAGCTCTTTCCCGGCTGGAGATGGATAATCTTTCGCTCGAGTTGAAACATGGATGGGGATCGTTCCAGCCATGAACACTTGAGAACCGAACGAGGAAGAGGATTGAGAGGGATCTGCCACCTGATGCGTCTGCTGGGAAGGGAAAGGCTCTTTTAGCACAGCAGGAGGTCCCGGAGCACCTTTCAAAAGTCGACTAACCTCGGACCGCCTAGGGCAATCCTTGGTGTAGTGATCCTCCTCGCAGATGAGACAAGGATACTTAGGCTTTCGTTTAGCTCCTTCCTCGGAGGGAGGTTTAGGAGGGTTCTGCTTGGGCTGTCCAGATTTATCTTTAGCCTTCCCTTTCTTTTTGCCTTTCGAGGATTTATCTGCCGCGGTGGACTGGACGGCGTTTACCTCGGAGGTAGTCCCAGAAATAGATTGGCCCTGAGGAGTATTTTCGTTAGAGGCGTTCTGTTTCTGCTTCCCAGGGTTCGCGGCCGATTTCTTAGATGACGAATTTACAGAACCAATGACTCCATCAACAGAAGGCTTTGGTGGAGCTTTGGGCTGTCCAGGCCTCGGGCATCTGGCAAATACTCATACAAAGTACCCGACTGAGAGTACACTAAGTCGAGGTACTGAGCTCGCGCAATTGCTTGCTATTCAGTTACACACGCTCCCATTGCGATGTCTTTTGCAATCTTAGGGACAAAGGAAGTCGTGAACCAGTCGGTCAGGAGTTGATCAGGAATCCAGAATTTAATCAAGCGACGACGCCTTCTCCATTCATGTATATGATCAGAGATGTGCGTAGCCGTATCCTATTTGAGAGACGTGAGAAGATGAGTCCCAGTCTCGTACCAAATGGGTAACTGAAAATGAGTCAAAAAGACCATAGCCAACGAGTTGAAATCTTGAAACATGCTGCGATTAAGTTCGATGTACCACTTAGCAGCTGAACCAGTGAGAGTCCTTTGAAAGAGGCGAAGCCAGATAGAATCATCAAGCCATGAGTTGGATGAACACCAAAGGTGATAAGTCATTACATGGGCCTGAGGGTCTTCACCAGCTTTGCCGTCAAACTTCGGACAGTCACCTGGTATTTTGGTCGGAACCGGTGGCCAATATGGATTATGCAAAATAGGATCGTTTGTTAACTTGGACACATCAGGCAGTTCCAACGTTGCTAAGAATGGTAACTGCGGGTTAAAGGACATCTGTGGCTGCGGATTCGAGGCGACATTAGGGTTCCAACTAGATGGTGGTTGCCCCCACGAACTCTGTCCGGATTGACCTGGCCCAAAAGGGCCTGGTGCGTAAGAATTTTGTCCCGATGGACCTGGCCCAAAAGGGCCTGGCGCATAGGGAGCTTGCTCGTAGGGTTTTATCCATACGGATTCTGGCCATATGCGGACGGCTGTCCTTGAGTCTGCCCCCCAGCTCCCCATGTATTAGCAGGTTGCCCCACAGGTGCACCATACTGATAGTTTTGATAAGGAGTGACCTGTGTTGTTGATAATTTTGATAAGGAGCAAATTGATTTTGCCCCTGGGGTTGCTGGTAGCCATATGGTTGCTGGGCCCCATACTGAGCTTGATAGGGAGGCTGCGTCTGGTAAGAAGGTTGATAACCCGTTTGAGTTTGAGGCCTAGAGTAATGTCCTTGAACCGGCTGGGGTTGAACCATCTGTCCCAAAGGTTGACTTGGTTGGATTTGAGATGGACCTGGTTGGCCAGTAGGATGAACTTGCTGGGTACCAGGTTGTCCGTGCGCCACCAAGGGTTGTCCTTGCGGAACGGATGACTGAGCTGGCCGGATAGCTGGTTGACGCTGAGGTTGGCCAGCTTGTCCAGATGGACGATTAGGGCGGACAGCGGGTTGACCTTGCTGCATAGAAGGTTGGCCCGTTTGCCCCCCAGGGTGAACAGACTGAGCAGAGGGCTGGGCTTGCTGTATAGCGGGCTGCCCTCCTTGGTGCATAGGCTGAGCAGTGGGTTGGCCTTGCTGTATAGCAGGCTGCCCCCCTTGCCCAGAAGGATTCATGGATTGAGCAGTAGGTTGACCCTGCTGAACGTAGGGTTGCCCCCCCTGCCCAAGAGGATATCCCTGCTGGACTGCTGGTTGATTTTGAGGATTATAAACTGACCCAGTTTGTCCAGATGGGTACCCTTGCTGGAAACCGGGTTGGCCTTGTTGAATGTAAGGCTGCCCGGGTTGTCCAGTTGGGTAACCTTGCTGGGTACCAGGTTGCCCTGGATATCCAGTAGGTTGACCTTGATATGAGTACGACGGACCTCCAACGGCCGAGGGTCCCTGGTAGGGTTTGTCCTGTGGGATTGCCAACGGCCCGAGTCCTTGGTTGTCCCTGGTAGGGTTGTCCCTGTGGGTCCCCAAGATTGTCCTGGGTAAGGCGGGCCATAAAGTGTTGCCCTTGAGGGTTTGCACATAAGGCGACTGGCCTGATTGGGTGGTCCTTGGGGTTGTCCGGGAGGATCCCGACGCCCATGGAAAAACATGAGTAACGGGATCATACGTAACGTTCAACGGTTCCTGGTTCTCTTCAAAAGGACGATGAGGAAGGACCGAAATGTTCTCGAGGTACTCGCCGTTCGCATCATAATAAAAGAGTGGACCATCGTAATCTGGGTCCACAATGGGCTGCCCGTGGGCATCATACGGCCCTGCTCCTGGAATGCCACCGGGAAAGGGCCCAGCTTCAGGGTTTACAGATGAGGATGCTGGTACAGCACTGATGACCGGAGTCGAGCGTGCTACACAAACGGTTGGATTGGTGGGAACTGAGGTAACGGGCGTGTTAAGCCCTGAAGTAAGAGGTGTACTAAGAGGTCGCGAAACAAAGGGCCCGGTGGTGGCAATAAGACTAGGATCCCATATAGTCGTAGAAGTAGTTCTAGCGGCTATCCTATCCCTCATTGATTGATATCGTGGAGGGAGTGGAGAGGAAGCCGGGATCGGAGTCTCAATGTCCGTCACCACGGGTGTCTCACCTGTGCTGGAAGCTGTCTCATCCATGGGGGAAGTAGACATTGGAGACGACATACCGAGAGGAGTACGAGGGGTACGAGGGGTATAATCGCTGTCAGGCTCCCAGATAGGATTCCAATCTTCTATGTAATCTTCGTCGCCTGGGGCACGTACGTTGATAGGCTGGATACTCGGAACAATGGGAAGAGTACCGCTTACAACTGGTACCTCTGGAGCAACAGAAGATGGAGAACCTTGATCACTTGGACCGGGAGTTGACGGGTCAGCCAGGATGACCAGACCCCTTAGAAAACCTAAAGGAAACTAACGATTAAGACCCCACTCAAAACTAACGCACACAAGATCTAATCAGGTGATGTTATCGTGACCGAATTTATTTTTAAGACACAAGAACCAAACTTGACCTTTTCATGTTTCAAGAGTCGAGAAAAGGACGAAAAGATGACTCCAGTCTCCTTCGAATATTTAATGAGCACGAAGTGACAAGACGCTCACAGGCACCTTTTCATTTAGGGAGTCCGAAAAGGATCAAAAGTGACTACTCTGGAGACTCTAGGTACAAGGTTTACCAAGCGACCCGTAAAACTGCTTATACACCTCAGCAATCGTATGAGAGCCAAGGACTTTCCGTACTGCAGTCAATCTTCCCGAATGCTGTGTTCGGTGCGTTACGGTTCACAAGGCGGCAGACTCGGCTTCCTGTGGATAAAGGATAAAAGCCTAGTGGGGTCTCCTTATATACGCGACGGTACGTGGGAGCGCAGTCCGTGTTAGACCACTATCGAGTCACAGAAGGAGGAATCACCCAACCGTAATGTGAAACAACAGTGACTATGTTTAAAGACGCCGGAACACGTCTCTAACCTAGACCTCTAGATGTTTGCGTTTAGTTCCAATGCGTTTTTAGATTCATTCGGTTTATTTTATAGTTGATCTTGAAATTAAGTTTCGATTTCAGGTCCTATCGTATGTTCTCTCACAATTACCTAGATGCAAACTACATGCCAAAGAATCTCATTTTGTTCGATGAATTCTAGCTATGAGAAGGTAAAGAATTTTTGATCAAACAAAACGAATACAAGCAAACAAACAACCTAATGCAGCTAAAAGCAAGGAAATGAAACTTTTTCTTTGAAAATGCAAATCAATGAAATGTTCTTTTCCTTTTCAATTCTAAAAAACAAAGCTACTAGTTTGATTTTCTTTCAATGGCACAAAGAATCTAAATGAATTTGGAGGAACCGGAACACCAAGCAAATCACTTAATGAAAGCACACAAAGTTCCCAAAACGTCCAACAAAGATTTCCAAATCAAAAGGAAAACCAAGTTCCGCACGAGCTATGTGATCTAAGCTCGGCAAGACAAGCAAGGATTCAAACAAGGAGGAAGCGAAAACCATTCAGAAACACAACCAAAAACACTTCAACAATCACTGAACAAGTGCAACAACAAATCTGAAGTTGGCTGGTGAAACAGGAAAACAAGATCCCTACGAAAGGCTTGACACACACACGGCCACTAGATGCCCTAGGGCTAGAGTGCGAAATCAATGGAGAAAAGCAAACACCCGGAGGATAAGAGTCCCAACCAGTCGAATAGAGATCCAACACGATCCAGCAGCTGTAAAAGTGATGGCGGAAAAACAAACCAAGCAGCGAAAGCAAATAGGAAGGTATTTGCAAAACCGAAAGATGAGCAAAAACGAAATCCTGTGGAACAAGACTTCGCAAACAAGCAGCTCAGAGTTCAGGTAACGAAAAACAAGTCACAAACCAAGTGGAGAGAAAAGGGGAAAGCTAAAGCAACAAGTTCAGGAGGCTAATCTGGACAAAAATGAATTCTACAGGATCAGCGCGGGTAGCCTTCAGCAACTCGGCGCTGACAGGAGGAGGCCTGTAGCAACTTTGCGACGTCAGCGCGGAAATACACGGATAAAGCGCGCTGTCTCAGAAAAACGAGGTCAGCGCGACTATTAATCACACAGGCACGATGACAGGGAGGACAAAGAAGCAGGTGTGCGACGTCAGCGCGGAAGCACACGGATAAAGCGCGCTGTCTCTAAAAACGAGGTCAGCGCGACTATTAATTGTACAGGCGCGATGACAAGGATAACAAAGAAACAGGGGTGCGACGTCAGCGCGTCTGTTATGAATTAAACCGCGACAAAGGTGAAAACGAGTAGAATCAAGGCAGAAAACTCCCAAACCAAAGGTAGAAAGTCTTTTAACAGTCAAGACACTTCCCAGATGGACCCAGGAAGGCTACAAGCAGAAAAACAATCCCCAAAACTCGAAAAGAGAGAAAAATCAAATTCAAGCACAAAGAGTGGACACAAGAGACAAAAAGGTTGATCCCCAGCGGAGTCGCCAAATTGTTGGAGAGGTAAATCCCCTCTACGGATAGAGGCGATCCCTACTAGCCCAGCAAGGGTCTAGCAACAATCAAACAATGCTGCTATGCATGTTCCTAATTACAATTAAACACGAGGTAAAGAGCACCTACTTGGATTCCAGCGCTGTTGTTTGACGAAGAGATGCCGCCTTCGCTCCTTCGCTTTGGCTGGTCACGATCTTCTGCGATCTCCGCGAATAGATACCTGCACACACGAAGAGGAAACAAACACAAGCGTGAAATCTAATAAAAGCGACCATACATCAGTCAGAAAAGATGTAATTCACATTTAACCATTGCATAGACAAATGAGAATGAAACAATAATAGCAGTCATCTATTATTAATCAAACAGAGAAGAGTACAACCAAATGTTCTGACGTCGGTAACCTTCTCAGGAGGGGCCAGTCAGCAAGTGTCCCAAGCATTCACCTTTGGAAATGATTCTCCCAAGACAAGCAACACTCTCTCTCACACAAGCAACACAAAACAACCTTCCCTAAGCAATCAATCACTTCCACACCTAGCACACCAAATACCTATAGTAGCAGCAATCTGAGCACTATAAGCTCTATACAATCCAAGCTATTCCAAAACTAGCTTCTCATGGTAATGGTGGAAGTTTATATAGGAGAAGGAGCCTCCTAAAAGGGTGGAAGGATGAGCTTATCCTCAAGGGAAGTGGTTGCAAAGGGTCGAACAGGCATGCCATAGAAGGGAGTTGATACTCACAAAGCCAACAACCAAGCCTGGAGTTATCTGGAAGGCTGGTTGTTGGAACAAATTCGCCCAAACAGGATCAGCGCGGATTATAAGGTAACTGACGCGCTGACGTCGCACCTCAATAACTGGGAAAGTCATGTCAGCGCGACCCAATGCAAAGGAGAGGTGTGCTGGCTCATAAAATGCGACCAGCACGGAAAAGTGATGTGCTTCCGCGCTGGCAGCGCACTGAATACACTACGAGCCGCCAGTCATCGCGGATATTTTAGAAATAGACGCGCTGATGAGGAAAACTTTGGAAAAATGGGTTTTTGGCCAGTTGAGAGGGCATGAACTTGATTATTGTGAAGTCCTGACACAATAGGGTGACTGACAGGGAGACAGTGACAAATTACTGTGTAACACTAGGTTTAACCCAGACAAGGAAGATTTCAGTTGGGCTCTAGTATGGATACGTATGTACTCCCTTCCTGTGGAATACTGGAAAGAGGAAACGCTAACGAACATCGGCAACAACTTTGGGGTTTTTATCAAAGTTGCTGAGGAAACCAAAACTCGACAATACACCTCATATGCCAGGATCTGCGTCCAGATGCATCTGACCAAAGCTCTTGCAGACTCGGTAAGTCTCTTTCATGATGATTTTGAATGGATGCAACCATTAGACTACAAGCATATCCCTTTTCGTTATCGAAAATGCCATGAATATGGCCATCTCTTCCGGGACTGTCCTCTGAACACCCTGCCTGAAACCTCTACTAATGAAACTAGCAAAGACTCTGAAGGATTCATTAAAGTCCCTAATCGCCGGCGGCATACAAAGAAAAATCCCGCAGCCCCAGAAAGCCCCAAAAAGCCTGAATCCCATAATAGATTTATAATACTCTCCTCTCAAGATCCCTCAGAGAATCAAAGCTCAGATCCTCAGGCGATCCCTTCCCCACCCACATCCTCCTAGATTATCAAAGCTTCTCGGCCATCCTCAGCCTCCGCTCCCTCCAACCTACTAATATCCTCTGACTCGAAGAAACCTGTTCCAAATACTGGCCTAAATCCATCTACCTCGGAGAAATCTGTTCCAGAGTCCGACCTGCAGTCCTCTTCAATGGAGCTAGATGCTGCTCTTGCTCTTAGTCTGCATGACAATCCATGGAAGATCAGACTACTCCCACAATATTGGACGATGATCCAGAGAATGTTAGTCTGGAAGGTCTGGATATCCTCAAATTGGAAACAATGTGCAAGCAGAAAGAATACAATTCAATACCCCCATGGCAAATCAATAGGCTGGAAGGAGTTCTCACCAAAGTTCAACACAATAAATGTCTAGGTATACAAGCAGGAAGCCCCTGGGATGGAAAAAAAGTTCTAAAAGAAACAAAGAAAAGAGGGCGCAAAACAGATTTGCAAAGGACCATTATCGTAGGAGAAATACTCATGGAATCCAGGCGATTCCTTAAGTTGACAAAGTTCTACAAACCCCAACCCCACTGTTCCTCATGAAGCTCATCTCTTGGAATGTGAGGGGGCTCAATAGCCCCTCAAAACACAGAATGTTAAAAAACTTGATCCAACAAGAAAAACCATCATTAGTTTTTCTTCAAGAAATGAAAAGTAATAACACTGCTATAGAAACCTCAATAAGGTCTGGTTAGGCAGCTGCTCAGTTTCAGTACACGCCTCCGGATCTTCTGGAGGACTGGCAATTATGTGGAACCCGCAAGTTCTCACTCTTCAAGACTTTCATGCCACCCACTTCCTCATCCAAGCGACCTTCCATCTCATTGGGACAAACATTCACGGGCATCTCTCAAATGTATATTTTCCGCAAAATTTACAGCAAAAACTGGAGCTTTTGGATACTCTCACCATTCTCAATTCTAACACGCAGTTCCCCCTCTGGATTGGTGGCGACGATTTCAACATCATAATGACACTGGAGGAGAAACAAGGCGGCAGATCCAGGTTAGAAGGTGACAGTAGCGGTTTCAAAGAATTTATTCAAAGCAATCAATTAATGGATATTCAGACTTTCAATGGTGTATATACCTGGACCAATAAGCGGAGGGGTACTCAGCATATTGCTTCCAGGCTAGATCGGTTCCTCGTCTTGGACAACGCCATGCACCTGGGAGGGGACTTTCATGCTTCCATATTGCCCCCAAGGAGGATCAGATCACTGGCCCATTATGTTACAATGGTCAAGGCTAGGTACAAGATGCAACATACTTTTTCGATTTGAAGCCTTCTGGTTCTCAAATCCTAACTTCAAAGTAGTGGTCAGTGAGGCCTGGAAATCCTTCACCCCACCTGAAGGAGCCAAAATGTTCCAATTCCAACAGAAACTAAAAAACCTAAAACAAGTTCTCAAATTTTGGAACTGTACTCAGTTTGGCAACATTTTTGAAAATCAGAAAAAGTTGGAAAAGCAAATGTGCTCACTTCAACAGACTATCATCTTGGAGGGTAGGACAGAAGAGCAGGCGCATCAGGAGCAGACCCTTTGGACTAAAATTGAGGCACGCAGGCAGCAAGAAGAAATCCTATGGCGACAAAAATCCAAAATCCGGTGGCTCAAGGAAGGGGAGAAGAATACAAAATTCTTCCATAGATCCGCCATTCAAAGAAGAATGCACAACAATATTGCATTCATCAACAATCGTCAAGGGGAAAGATTAGAAGTGCATGAAGATATGGAAAAGGAATTTAAAGAGTACTTTCAGGAAACTCTTAGGGAGCCTCCAAGAAGCAGAGATCAAGCCATTAGAACCATCACGCAGCACATTCCTAAAATCATAACGGAGGACCACAACAATAAACTGCTCCAATCTATTTCACTGCAGGAAGTAGACGCTGCAATGGCCCAACTCAAGGATGGCAAGGCACCTGGAGCTCATCAAGACAGAGGTATGGGAATTAGTGGAGGAATCAAGATCTATGCACTGGATTCTCCCCTCCCTAAATGCCACTTTCTTAGCGCTAGTACATAAAGGGGTTGAACCAAATACGCCTGACAAATACAGGCCGATTGCATTATGCAACGTCATCTACAAGCTCATCTCCAAAGTACTGGCGAACAGGCTCAAACCTCTCCTCCCTCTTCTCATCTCGCCGGAGCAGACTGGATACATAGAAGGACGTTAGATAATGGACGGCATTATCCTTTCAAATGAAGTAATCCACTCTCTGAAGCTTCTGAAAAAGCCAGGTATGATTCCAAAGCTTGATCTCTCCAAAGCTTTTGACAAACTTATATGGAACTATATTCATTAGATGTTATTAGCATTTGGCTTCAACGCCACTTGGACAAGATGGATTGTGAATCTCATCTCCTCTCCCTGTTTTTCGGTCCTGCTCAATGGCTCCCCCTCATCGCCCTTCCACCCCTCACGTGGTATTCGTCAAGGGGATCCCCTATCCCCCTTCCTTTTTGTCCTCATGGCAGAAGGGCTCAGTCGTCTACTTCACTCTGCCATTTCCTCTCAAGCTCTAAAAGGCATTTCTCTCCATGGTCTTCATCCCTTATCCCACCAACAGTTTGTAGACGATACTATGCTTTTTGGCCACCCCTCCTCTCAAGAGGCAAAAGCCTTCAAAAATCTACTCTCTCTCTTCTCTGAAGCCTCTGGTACCTCTATCAATGCCTCCAAATCCCAACTCTTCTTTTTTAATACCCCTGCCACCACTCAAAGGAATATCGCTCGTATTCTGGGATTCTCTACAGCAGCGCTACCCTCAAAATACCTGGGGGCTCCTTTACTGGACTCTGCCATAAAACACGCTTCCTGGAGGACTCTTCTCGACAAATTGGATTCAAGGCTCTTGTCATGGACTTTCCGCTCTCTCAATATGGCCAGCCGACTCATTTTGATCAAATCTGTTCTCCAGGCCATGCCTGTCGTGGCGGAAAAAGTCGTTTGTGCGGACACAACTGATTTCCCTAGGAGTCTAAACTCTCTAGCGACAAACAAGACAAAATGGAGTGATCTTTCTCTAAATATACCTTTTAAAACATGAAAACTACAAGTGTTTAGGCTTACCTTATTCCAAAACGCGGTTGTTGTAGTCCGTCCTTGCCGATCCGGATGAGCTCCTCCTTCAAGTCAATTCCTGCAACCACAAACAATCAAACAATTACCAAGCACTTGCATTTCATATAATAAAACATATATTCAACATGCAGACCAAGGAACACATGAAATAACTCATTAACACAAGCTATTGAGAAAAATAAACCAGTTTGTATTAATAACGAAACAAAGAAACTCTTACAACCTGGCCTTGGTGTTGTGCAAGTTCCTCCCAGGGTCCATCAAGGGTTTTCCTCTACTTTGACAAAGCTCACCCACTTCCAAGTAGAATCAAGCAAAGACAATCTCTCCTCACAAGGTTCTAAATGGGAGTCCTAATTCCTGCAGCATTTACCCAAAGAAAATGTATAGCTCCAACCTCCCCTCCCTCTGGCTCAATGTCTTTATTTATAGTGCTGTAAAGAGGTTATTCAGGTCCACCATCAATGGGATAATCCCCCTCTTTGGGTGGGATAGCTCCCTTATTGATGGGATAAGTTCCCCTTAATAGAGATACATGAACCAAGTGGAGGCGCATCCAAATCATCAAACCGACCTCTAGAAAGTTCTAGAAGTAACCACAAGTAACTTTTTTAAGATGAAACTCGCGCATTTTGCCTTTTACAGAAGGACGCACCTGTCCCTTAACATACAGAGCGTCCAAGGACGCAGCTTTTGTGAACATGGTCAGCGTCCCCGCAGGTAAGGCTAGAGAGAACCTGCGACCCCAGAGATAAACATATTTTTGACAAGACTTTCTCTCTTCTTTGAGTTTGAGATGGATAGCAGAGGCATAAGACTTGCCTAAGAGGGTAGCATGACTGTTGATTTGAGCCATACTAACTGTAAGTGGTCATGGTGACATTTTTTAGTGTAACAATGCCTCTGTATCTTTTTTCTATTATGGCAGCGCCAAAATGGGTCCTTAAGGCAATCCGCAATCTTCAGAGAAACTTTCTGTGGAGATCTTATGGTATCAATAGGAAATGGGCTCTTGTTAATTGGAAGGAGGTCTGCCAGCCAAAATTAGAGGGTGGGCTCGGATTAAGGGATCCTCTCCAAAGCAACAACACAATGGGAGCCCGTATATGGTGGAATTGGATCTCCAAACCACAAATACCCTGGGCGCAGCTATGGCAAGCAAAATATGCCCCAGGAAGTCAATGGAGTGACCTCATAAGAATTAGCACTACAACCCCAGGCTCTTTGATTTGGAATGCTGCCAAGCTTCACAGTGCCTTCATTCAAGAGCATAGCTTCTGGGAAATTCATTCAGGAACCACAGCTAGGTTCTGGGAGGACTCTTGGCAACAGCTCCCAAAACTAGCCTCTCTTTTCCACAAGCCAATCTGGCAGGTTTCTATGCAGCAAGCAAATCTCACCCATGTTCATCAATTCTGGCAGCAGCAAACGCCCCAAGACTTTCAACTATGGAAACCTGCTAGCACCTGGCAGGTCCATTGGCAAGGGGAAACCTACACCGAGATCGATCAGGAGTTAAATCACAGAAGAATCAAATACTCAGATCAGCAAGACAAATTGCGATGGGGACATACGCCAAGAGGAATGTTTACCACCAAGGAAGCTTATCAGCTTCGCTACTCAGCCACTCAGACAGACAAGGATCAGCTCTCGGAACGGGTCTGGCAACCAGGAATATGGTCGAAGGTCTCCACCTTTCTATGGCTCTTAAGCAAGAGGCATATCCTCACTTGGGACAATCTGCAAAAAAGGGGATTCATTGGCCCATCGAGATGTCCCAACTGCAATCTCAACTCTGAATCCATCATGCATCTCATGGAGACTTGTCCTCTAGCTACTCAGTTATGGGAGAAAACTAAACAATGCAATAGAAGAGCAAGAGAACAGACGGGAGATATAATAGATACCATTAGAAAATGGCCAAAGCACCCTTTTCAAATCCCTCTTCTAAACTCTCTATGGAATCAAATCCCAGGCTTTCTCTACTGGATACTCTGGAAGGAAAGGAACAACAGAATTTTTAACAATATTAGTAGGCCAATTGATACTCTGTGGCTTCTTCTGAAGCAAAATCTCCAAGAAACTTTAGCTATTAGACACTGGCAAGACACGGATCTGCCAAAATCACCTCAGGAACGCCTCATCATGAACGCCTGGAATCTGGACCTGTCCTTTTTGGCCCATGTCAAAGCGCGTTCTCAAACTAGTTCTGCCTCTCCTCTCACTTGGTCTCCTCCTGCATTCAACTCATACAAATTGAATTTTGATGGGGCAGCCAAGGGAAATCTTGGGCCGACGGGCTTTGGGGGGTCTTCATGAACGATGTAGGCGCAGCACTGCATATCTACTATGGAACCATTGGTAAAGACACCAACAACGCTGCTGAATTGGAAGGATTGTGGAAAGGGATTTGCATTGCAGATCAAAAAAAATTCTTTCCATTAGAGGTTGAGGGAGACTCCCTTATCCTAATAATAGCAACCACCAGGATTCAAGCAGGTACCTCGGCAGCCAAGATAGCTTCTAGCTGGAGGCTGCTCAGCAGATTGGAACGTTTGGAGGAGCGGCTCCGGAACCCCCAAAGCATCACCTTCAAGCATGTAAGACGCACTACCAACAAAGTAGCAGATAGACTGGCCAATCAAGGGGTAAACCAGTAGATCCCATATTTCTCAGGACCCCTCGGCGACACAGATGATGAACAACTCAAATATGAATGCACTTCCCTGGTGCAACAGGACTACTTGCTCCCGGATGCGAGTGATTGACAAGCTAAAGGGTACGATGGAGGCGCGTCGCGTGGGCAGGTGACAGCCTAATTGCGCCACTGGTAATGGTTATGGGATGGCGAGCTGGTCTCGCACACCTCTATTAATGGCAACATTAATGCTGTCCCTCAGGCTCCTGGTTAACTGCGCGATGGCTCTTAGGTTGTTCGTCACTCCCTCGGTTCTGGTGTAGGCCTTCAACTCCATAAAGGTCGCTGCTCTGAGCGTCTCTGTTATTTTGTCTCTGTTAGTCAGTCTCGGCTGGGTCTCAAGTGCTTTCTCCATCTTCGTCTTCCGCTCGGCTCCGGCTCTAGGGGCTCACAGCTTTGTCTGGGCTCCGTCTCCGCTTCTCTCTGAGCATTCGGTTTTCTGTTATCCCCCTCTGTGCATTCACCCCTCTGTCACTCCTCGGTATATCACTATGCCGCGAGAAAGGCCCAGAATGGGGAGTAGGCGAGGCGGCTCCCGAGGTCGCGCCACCCATCTGCACTCCTCCCCCACCTCGGACCCATCCTCGGATGCGTTGGAGTTCGGTCGCTTCAATTATCCAGCCACCAAAAGTGGCAGGGGAAGGGGAAGAGGGCGAGTTAGGATCGATGACTGTGAGCATAATGCACATCCCACTTCCCGTTTCCGCATCCCATGCTCCCTGGCCAACTCCTCCTTCATAGTCTTGGTAACAATTGAAATGTGTGAGAATACCAGGGGTTCGGGAGCGGTTCATCTTGGGGTTCCGACAGATCAGAGGATGGAAAATCCAAATGTTAACCAGCGCCAAGTCACAGGAGGCCTTTCCGTGGTGAATTCTGAAGCCAATGCAGGTCCGAGCGCGCCAGCAAGAGGAGCGCCTTCAGGCTCAGAGGTCCATCCGTCTGACTCAAATGACTCAGAGCAATTTGGGTGCCGGGTCGTTGAGGAACAACCGTCTACCTCAGATGACGAATGAACCAGCCCGTGCCTCAGTTTTATTCTGCATTTGAAGAAGGAGTTAGCCTCCCTTTTGATTCACTGTGTTCGTGCATGTTTCAGGTCTCTGTCCACTTCATGTTGGAGTCTATTAATGTTTTGTTTATGTTTAGCAATGGATCGCTGTATGGTCAGTTTTGGAGTTTTTTGGAATGGCCAATGTTCCTGGAAGTTAAAAACTCTGTTGTAAGTCTTCCGTTGGCCGATGCCAAGAATTATTTTGTAAAATGCCAACTTCATGGCAAGAATCTTCGAGGTCGCTGCCTTGTTGTAACACTTTTTGTATAAATAATAGGAGTAGACCAATTGAGAAAAAAAACAGACTTAAGCATAGGAGTCTCATACTTATTTGAGAATCGCTATGAAGCATTGCTCCCTTATATCATTTGCTGCATAATCATCTATTAGGTCATAGATACAATGTTCATTCATTTACAAGTGAAAACATGATGAGATCCATACACAACTGTTGTCCTAAAACATATACATAACCAACATAATAACAATAGAAATACCATGAATACATCAACCATAGAATCCACATATAAGCCAGTCCATTTACACATGAAATCCAAGGGAATAAATTTCTCATTAATGAATGCAGAAACCAATTAGGGATGGGACTACCACGTTACACCTGATCATAGATTAGCTAAGCCAAATCTCTCTTTATCCAATCATCATCGTTCCATATTCCAAGCATGAATATGGGACTCATAACCAACCAAAAAGAACCAAACAAGCATGGATCCTACCAGAGTTCTCCACCTACACTGTGAGGAATTTGAGTACCTCCTAGTCTCTCAATGTTTACTGTAATCCACAGTTCAATCCAGGGATCACTAGGCCCTACACCAAGGCCCACTCTCTAGGCTTTACCGTACATCCCACCCAAGACTACTAGGCCCAACGAAGAGCAATCTTCCTCTTGGCTTTACAGTATATCCCTCCATTCACCGGCAAGGATTCCTAGGCCACTGAAGCACACAATCTTGCCTTTACCGCAACCCACAGTCTGGCTTAGGGGTGACTAAGCCAGTGGCTTTACCATGATCCACAATCCAGTTCAAGGACCACTAGGCCATGTGTTTGTCATTTCGAAGATCCACCCACTCAGCTTCGAATCCATCCACATTCTAGCTCAACCAAAGTATGAGAACCCATCTCATCAAGGCTATCCGGAAATGACAAGGCTAGGCTGAAAACATTATCACTCCTAGAAAAACCCATGTCATCACAGAAAACAACCACATGTAATACCATGCATGCCAAATCTAGCAAGTAAATCATACATGCAAATCAATACCTGCAAAGAATCATGTTGTAGCTACTTGATCCTTCTCTTCCTTGCTTTCGCCTTCCTTCCTCTTGCCTTCTTTTTTCTTTCTTGATCCAATGCCAAAGTGCTCCAAGAAAACTCTAAGTGTCCAAGAGTGAGAGAGAGAGAGAGAATATTGAGAGAGCTCCAAAACTGAACTGAAAAAAGATTATAAACTGATCCTCAAAACCTTTTTATCAGTTAGACCTCTATTTTCTTCATTTTCCATTATTTTCCTTCATTTTCCTCCTCACATGCAACCTGTGACCTTTCACCTTCCCTTTCTCCTAATTTCCATTATTTTCATAAATAATTGTGCCAAAAATACCATTTTTCCTTTCCAAAGCCTTATCCATTGCCTTTTCCAATTCCCTAGGCCATTAGTGAACCAAATGAACACCCCCTAGGATGTCTTGTCCAACATTCAGCTTGGAATAAGTGTCCCATCAACCATGGTTATTATTTTTAACTTTTATCACGTGGAATTTTCACTAGGGCTGCTACAGAACTCTCTCGCTTGGGGGACACCGTCCTCTGTGTTCAATCACACATATACCTAACCAAAACTTCTTGGAAAGAAAACATACTGCTCATGGAGCTTTATAACATAGCTCGATGTAGTATTTACAATGATCACCCTGCTGAAAGCAAGCCAACATGATAACATAATAACATGACATCATCACTACATGATAACTATACTAACATGACACCCATATTGCTTATTGGAGCTTTATAACATAGCTCATGGCGGTATTTACATCCATATACATATGTACATATTCCAAAACATCATCAAACATGTACCAAGACATATACCGAAGACGCATACCAAAACACCACATCAAAACTGCTTTACCTCAATCGACAAACAATGAAGGATACGTTGCCCGCCTCTGATCCTTCATCTCCCATGTAGCTTCATCGGGCCCAAAGTGCTTCCATTGCACCTTAACTTGCTTGATTGCTCAGATTTGAAGCATGAGCACCTTTTTCTGCAATATACACTGAGGCTCCAACTATAATTCTCCATCTGGTTCCACCTGCAATATAGACTAGTCAATCACGTGATCAAAATCTTTAACATACTTTTTAAGCAATGACACGTGGAAAACATCATGGAATTTCATTTTCGAAGGTAGTGCAAGTTGATATGCTATTGGACCAATCCTCTTAATAATACTGAAGGGTCCACAAAACCGTGGTGCCATATTGGCACATGATCCAATCTATAAGGAGCTCTTCTTTGATTTGATATGAAAGTACACCTGTTCCCCAACCTGGAACTCCTTGAACAACCTGTTTTGATCTGCATAGCCCTTTTGCCTATCCTGTGCTACCTTTAGATTCTTCTTTATAACTTGCATTTCCTGTTCCATGTCTGCCAACATGTCTAGTCCAATCAACACCCTGTTAATTGGATCACTCCAACTAATGGGAGTATTTCAGCTCCACCCATACAATGCCTCAAACAGACTCATCTTCAAATATTCCTAGTACCTAGTCTTGAAAGCGAACTCTATCAGTGGAAGATACTCTTCCCACTTTCGCTGTTGATGCATCACGTACATCCTCAACATGTCCTCCAATATCATATTGACGCTCTCAGTCTGCCCATATGTCTGCGGATGATAAGTTGTACTAAAGGCCAACTTTGTTCCAAAACCTATAAACAAATCCTTCCAAAACTTGGAAGTGAACTTTTCATTCCTGTCTAATACATCTTTGAAACTCCATGCAATCTGACCACATCTCTAATGAATACATGTGCTACATCGCTAGCTGAGAATGTAGACTTCATTGGAACGAAGTGTGAAACCTTTGTTAACCTATCCACAACAACCATGATGAAATCATGTTGTATCACTATCCTTGGAAACCATGTGATAAAGTCCATGGAAATGACCTCCCATTTCCACTCTGGAATCGTAATCAGCTATAGAAGTCCACTTGGATGCTTACACTTTGCCTTCACATGTTGACAATCAAAATACCTAGCCATGAACTCTGCTACATCCTTCTTCAAATTCAGACAATAACAAAATTCTTCAAATAAGGACGCAAAACACTATTCATCAAACACATAAATGTAGCTGGGACATTAGTCAAACCGAATGGAACTACAACAAACTCATAATGCCCATACTTGATCTGGAATACAGTCTTGTAGATGTCCTTTGCTTTGATGCGTACCTGATGGTATCCTGACCTCAAATCGATCTTAGAGAACATTGTTGTTCCCTTTAGCTGATCAAACAAATCATCAATCCTCGGTAATGGGTGCCTGTTCTTGATGGTCACTTTGTTCAATTGCCTGTAATTAATGCACAATCTGAGAGTACCATCCTTCTTCTTCACAAACAATACCAGTGCACCCCAAGGTGATACACTTGGCCTAATGTATCCCTTGTCCAACATTTTCTTCAACTACAACTTCAACTCTCCAACTCAGGTGTGCTCATCCTATAATGTGTTTTTGATGCTAGAGTTGCCCCTGGCACTAACTCAATAGAAAAGTCTACCTCCTTGTGAGATGGAAACTCTGAAATATCCTCAGGAAATACATTCTGGAATTGTTGTAGAACTGGGTACCTGCTCAAAACATCTACATCCTGAACCTCCTTACCTTTGTCACTAGAAATGTGCATTGCGAATAACACACACTCTTTTATGTGAAAAAAAACCAAGTTAAAAAAAATAATATAAAAAAAGGTCAATATATATTAAGAAAAAAAAGAAGGTCAAAACTATTTAAAAAAGAGATGTTATAAACACACACACACACACACAGATATATATATATATATATATATATATATATATATATATATATATATATATATATATATATATATATATATATATATATATATATAGAGAGAGAGAGAGAGAGAGAGAGAGAGAGAGAGAGAGAGAGAGAGAGAGGTTATATTAAAAAAAAAATTGTTGACAAACAACAACCGTCATTGGTTCTTCGCAATCGAGACACAAAACAACAGTCATTGACGACATCGCCTATGGCATCCACCGCAACTAGCCATCATAGATCCATTTGAACTGTCTGAATTCTTTAGCTGCACGCCTCACGCAACAACACAATTGTTCACCACAGTCGTCTGCCCCTCAGGTCGTCAACCGTCCACAACATGCAGATCGTTTTCATGTTGCCATACAATCTAAAGAAAAATCAAAGAGCACACAAATCTGACATCGTATTTTCATTGTCGTCGTCAATCAAATTCAACCGTACAAGCTTATGAATAACACATTTTCATCCTATCCTAATAAGACCGTGTTGATACAACTGATGACGGACCGTACAATAACAGTTGAATTCCTATGTGACTGTTGTATAGTCACAACTCTTCACATTTTTTTAAGACCAAAAATATATTTGAAGGAAAACAATTTTAATATAATTTACGAAGGGAAAATTTTAAGGAAAAAAAAGTACTTTTTAAATAACATATAAAAAAATTATAATAAATATAACGTGACAACATATTGAAATAAGTGGAATATATATAATATATATATATATATATATATATATATATATATATATATATAGCTGTCTGAATTCTTCAGCCGCACGCCTCACGTAGCAACACAACCATTCACCATAGTCGTCTGCCCCTCAGGTCGCCAACAGTCCGCAACATGTAGGTCGTTTTCATCTTGCCATACAATCTAATGAAAAATCAAAGAGCACACAAACCCGCCATCATATTTTAATTGTCGTCGTCAATCATATTCAACTGTACGAGCTAATGAATAACATATTTGCATCCTATCTTGATAAGGTCATGTCCGTACAATCGACCACTGACTATACAGTAACAGTTGAATTCCTATGTGACTGTTGCATAGTCACAACTCTTCACATTCTTTTAAGACCAAAAATATATTTGAAGGAAAATAAGTTTTAATATAATTTACAAAGGGAAAATTTTAAGAAAAAAAAGATACTTTTTAAATAACATATAAAAAAATATAATAAATATAACATGACAACATATTGACAAAAGTGGATCTATATTAACCCTCTTTAAAGTGGGGAATATATATATATATATACAATTAAGGAAAATAAAAGTTAAAGGAATTCATAAAGGTGTTCAATATCCATCAAATAAAAGGGCACTTATTATATTTAGAAGTGGGTATCTCATACAAAGAATATATAAACTCCTTGATCAAAGTATTGTTGACAAAATCATCGACAAACACATAATGGACTCAATTGTTGCAGAAAAAATAATGATTATAATCCACAAATGAAGGAAGAAAAAACAATTCTATGTTTTGGACCACATGTCCATTTAAATTGTAGAATTTGAGTATTTGTCGGATGTTAAAAATCACACAACATTTTGTTTGAAATGTCATAAATTGTTTACTTTTGAAGAATATCAAGGTAATACACATACACAAATTAAACATTAAAAGAAGAACTCGTAGAACTTCAACGAAAAAATGAAGCGTTGGAAAATAAATATAAATATCTCGAAGATCGATTGTACGAAGAATCGACAGAAAGTAACAAAGAAATTTGGTGTCTAAGGGACCATAGTAAAAAATTACTTGTGAAGGTTAATAAGTCCAAAGCTATGAAGAAAAAATTAGAAGAAGAAAAGGAATGTCTCAAGAAGAAATTCAATGAAAATCTATGGGAGAAGGAAGAAGAAAATTTGCACTTAAAAACCCTTAATCAAAGGTTATTAGAACAAATCAGAGATTTAAAAAATGAAAAGCTTGAATGTCAAAACTATGAAAATAAGGTCGATGAATAAAAAACTAAAGAACTCATATGTCACATAAATCACAATCAAAATCTATTCACTCAAATTAAGAAACTTAAGGATGATAAGAAATTGTTGAAAAACAAATTAGAAGAACTTATCACAAAAGAAGTGTGGAAACCTTCAGTCCAAGTTGAAGATAAAGGAACAAATACCCATCTAATCAATATCACAACTCAAGAAGATAACCAACCAATCCAAGTAAAAACATATTCAGATGTTGCAGTTTAGATGATGAAAGTTCCGAGCGAAGTTTTTGTATCCAACTCAACAACATCAGTACCTGAAGTAAATCAGGAAATTGCCACACACATGATAAGGGAAAATGAAACCAGAAGAACTCCTTATCGAAATTCAAATCACAAGAGCAGACATCTCAATCAATTTGTGTATATGTATCACTCATAACAGAAACAACAAACTTATGTTCCAAAGAATAATGATGTCAGCACAATCTAGTATGACGATAACAATTAATCACAACTATCACATAACTGCAAAGATCCACAAAATATTAATTTAGGATGGTGAGAACCCTTCTCAGTTCAACAATTTTATTTATCACTCCAAGGATCTTACCATCTTGCATCACCAAAGATGACAAATAAAAGAATTCTAAAATATGTGAATAGATTACAAAGATAAAGAACAAATGACACACCTTGTCAGCGATAAACTTTGAGGACAAAGCTTTATGAAGAGGAAGGAAATATTATGAATATAATTTATATAAAAATAATAAAAATATAAATTAATAATAATAATAATAATAAAGAATAGTTAATTAAATAGTAATTAGTTAATGAAGAGGCATGTCCCTAAGGACATGACTATTCATAAAGGGGTACCTGCCTAGGTATATAAGTGGGCCCTCATTTGTAACGATTCAATCATCTCATATCTTCTATATATTCCTATATAAATACATTTGTACTATCATGGATATTTATATATTTCAAATCTTTTGAGTATTCTACTGCATATATGAACTTTATTATAATAGCCCCGGGTTAAAAATTAATGTAATAAAGTTAATAAAGGCAAAAAAAGACCAAGGTCATGTGACACTTATTCCAAGTTGAATGTTGAGAAAAACATCCTAGTGGGCATCACTTGTTGTTTATTATGGCTAAAGGAAATTGGAAAAGGCATTGGCAAAGGATTTGGAAAGGAAAAGGGGTAATTAGTGGCATTTATTTACGAAAATAAAGGAAAATAGGGGAAAAGGCAGATGAAAGGTCGCAAGTTTTCATGAGGAGGAAATTGAAGGAAAAATGAATAAATTAGAGGCATCAATAATAAAAAGGCTTATGAGGATCGATTGACAACTTTTTATCAACCTTTTGTCAGTTTAGCTTTGGAGTTTGTTGGAGAGAGGAGATAGCACCAAGAGGATAAATCAAGCAAGAAAGCAAAGGAAAGCAAAGGAGGGACAATGAAAGCAAAGGGCAAGCAAAGAAAGGACAAGGAAAGCAAAGGACGAGCAAGGAACGATTGTATCAAGCAGCTTAAACATGAGGACTTACAGGTAACATGTTGCATGTGTGATTTCCTAGTTGTAGTGTGAATACATGGTGCATGCATTTGTGTATTTGGATCATTTGTTGTCATTGGCATGGGTTTTTCTTGGTTTGACAATGTTTTCAGCCTTTCCTTGCCTTTTCTTGGTTGAGCTTTGGATTGTCGGAAGGTTTTGGATCTGAGTGAGGTGGTCTCAGGAAAATCCCAAGGGTTAGGGGTGGAGATGGTTTTCACTGAGAAGCCGTCGATAGGTGGGTGGAGACGAGAAAATTCCTCAAGGGATGGTGAAGGAATTATGAGGCATCCAAGCTTGGTTTGGGTTTTGTGATCTCTGGAACGGTTTAGGTGAGATCACGATAGCGTGAGGGTGGAGGTGGTTTAAACTCTGGATTCCCTTGGTTGTTTATGTCTTGGTTTATCCCATGAGATCCCACATTCATGCTTGCAATATGGCACGAGGGTGATTGGCTGAAAGAAATATTTGGTTCAGCCCAATCTATGGTCGGGTGGCATGTGGAAGTCCCTAAGTTGGCTGCCTTTTGCATCGTTTAATGAGAGCTATTTTGCTATGGAAAACTGTGAAGCATTTGTATTGGTTAATATGATGATTTGATGTTTGTTATGTCATAGTTAATATGATGATTATTTGTTGGTTATAAGCATGGATTTGTTATATACTCTAGCTATGGCTTGTTCATGAATTGATATGTATTTGGTTGGTTGATGAATGCATGAGCTAACAAAACTTATTGCAACTATTAAGACAGAGAATTACACCACCTTGGTGAATCTAAGATAAGTTTCAGGCCCCTATGTTTAGATATGTATTCATGGCTTGTAGATTTCATGTTCACCATATGTTTGACGAAACGACTATTATGGTTAGGCATGGTTAATTCAAGTTCTTGACTAGGTTATGAATGAATGGATTTGTATTGATGTTATATATAATTCTAAAAAGTCTCATTAAGTTCTAGGCAGTGGTTGGGACGCATGCCTTGAAAAGATGGCACCGATTCAAGGATTGCATGCTCAAAATTGGCAATTATGGGTTGTAGTTGCTACCTTCCAGGCTTATGCATTCGACTAGAGGTCTACAGTTGCATGGAGGCCTTGTCATGCATGCGACTGGGGGCCCAAATCACTAAAAATGAAATTTAGCTTAGGTTTTGGGCACTTGGAGTGGTTTTTTACCTCCTGGGAGTCTTGTAGCTCTCGAGGGAGGTCAATAAAGTTTTAGTTTGTCAACTCCACTTCTGTAATGAAGCTAGGAGGTCGGGTCATGTCATAGTAGCCCTCAACTCATGTTTATTCCGGTAGGCCAGTTAATGTGGGTAAATGTGGGAGGGGTGGTTACAGATTGGTGTCATAGAACATTGCGCTCCTTTGGATGTTATTTGATACCATATATTGGTATTAGAGCATGGTTCAAACACTTGGACCAGATGGGCTAGATGAATATTGTTATGCATGCATTTTCATGGTTTTGTTTATCATGCATGAGGTCATTATATGCAGTTAACATTTTCATGCATGATGTCGATATATTGATATTATTATGTATATACATGTGTTTTGATAATTTCGACTAATTTTACAGATGAGATAACCTCCCCTGAATGCCATTGAGATATGATTTTGATTATGGTATCTATTCGGTTTATCTAACATGGCATGTTTGCAAGAATAAGAGAATCAAAGATGACAAGAAAAATTGTGGACTACAGTTCATATGACTCTCCCTATAGATCATTTGAGTAGCAAGGAGATGGGTATTCTCTTGATATAATAGATACATTGAGGAGTATGAGGGTAGAGATCTGAAGTTGCAAGGCAGACAATGACATGTTGGTTGAGGCTCAGGAAATACTTGCAAGGGCTCAGGAAAAGCATGCAGAGGTCAATGTAGTGATCCTTCAGAGGTTGACAGACTTGCAAAGGCAAGTAATGTTTCAACGAAATTTACATGCAAGGATCTATTTCTCAGTGATCTTTTGTTCTGCGTAAGATCACCATACAATAAGGGAAAAATGGTCAATGGATAGACAATCAAATCCCAACTCAATGCTCAAACATTTAACAAGAGAACGATTCTAGATGTTATAAAAGAAAGGGTGTGCACCTGGCTTCCTCGTAGGTTGGTGAAGGGTTTTGAATTCGTAGCAGAATCCTCACACTCACTCAAGCATTCTGATTCATCTGCACTCGACCTTAATAACTACACACAACCACAAACACTCAAGGGTGACAAGTGATCTTCCTCATAACATCATTAGCTCAAAACATAATAGAAATAACATATATCATTGTTGCAAACGTATAAATACAAGGAAGGAGAATATATTTCTATTAATCCATAATCAAAATACAAGTATACCTTCACCTAGGTCGCCTCTCCAAAATTCGACAAGGTCTCCCCATTACAACAGGAAAATATCTATGAAGAACAAAGACTCTAGCAACATATTACTCACAAACTCTGTCTCTCTCTCCAAGAATCTAATACCAAAGCATAAACTCCATATTCAAAAACTAGCCTGATCCTCTCTCAAGTGGTCCAGTGTAAATAGGGTGAATAGAGCTCCGAAGAGGATGGATGTAGACACTTAGGAAGACAAGAAATTATGAAATATTCTTAATGACAAGTCATCGTCAACTCGAATAGGTGATTAGTTGAACTAATCTCCTAGGAACCACGAAATTCTAGAAATATTCACCAGTCGTACGCAAAATAGGGAAAATTAGGCTGCAGTCGCTCAGATAAGGCAGGCTACCAAAGACTAGAAGGGACGCATGGGTAAGCCATCATCTAAGTGACTGGGTATCCTGACTAGCAAAAAGAAGGTTTGAGGCCCAGAAAAAGGTCAATCAACATAATGTCCAATAATTATAACCCTAGGGAGAAAATATGTTGATAACAAATGCTCCGAATGTATTAGGTCAGAAGAGAAACTGATGGTCGAAATACATTATGACAAAGTTTAGAGATCAAAATAGGAGTGAGGAGACAAAGGCAAGGATTTAGATAGAATACATAGAGTTGAAGTCTCATCTGTCCTAATAACATCCCCGAGGTGGGCATATCCATGCTCAGTCACAAGAAAATGTTGAACATGGCCACAAAGACATACATAATGGATCCATGTGTCGAGCCTTCACCTAGAAGGCATATGAGTAATTTGTTTGGTGGTTTTGAAGCATTGTTAGCTAACTCAACAAAGATGGGTCCTTCTCTAAGGGTTCTCATTTCATAGGGTGAACCTGTCTAGTCCATAATCCGGACGACAATGCTTTGGTGCTTGCTAGAGTACTCTTACAATCAGAAGATGAAGTAGAAATTGAAGATGTTTTGGAGCCTCTTGAGACTCCTATGTTTTTTTTTTAAAGGCCGCAGAAAAATGATAATCTCTTATTAAGATATAAAAACTTAAATGTGTACATGCCTAAAGCATTAACCATCCATCAAACATGAAGCAAACAAAACATAACAACCGAACTTTTTACACAGTCAGTCCAAAATTCAAAAATGTATCTGTCTAGCAATCTTCTGTCAAAACAACCTTTAGTAGGACGAGTGTAGTATCTGCATGCTACTCTCTCTCTCTCTCTCTCTCTCACTATATATATATATATATATATATATCTTATTTTATTTTTTATTTTTTTCCAAAAAATATGCTTGTCCACTCAGTCTCGATGTTCAAAATAAACAAAAATATAAACAACATTGTGCCTGAGATTATATATCAAGGAAAAACTAATGATGATAATTTTTTATTGTCCCATCTATGTTGTCATTGACCTTCCAAGAGCCTAGATCATGTCTAGCACCTTCTTTAGAGAGTAGGTATGCATCTACATTTTGCTCCCTGTATATATGTAAGCAAGAAATAAAGTCAAAATAGGTTTTTAATTGATGAACCTCTTGTAAAATAGGCAATAAAAGGATGATTGTGGCATCTCTAGACAATATTGTAGTAGTTTATCACAGTTAAAGAGTCCCCAAAGATTTGAAGGGCGTGGCACCCCAATTCCAATGCTCAACATAAAAGAAGTTTTGCAAAATTGTTAGTCCCGCTTCCTAGACCAATTTTTGATTTCAAATAGTGGTGACTGTTGAGATGTAGAATTAACCCTCTACCACAAATCCCGTGCTTCTTAGATGGTCCATCAAAATAGGTCCATGAGATTTGTTGGTTTATTTCCTCTGCTACTATCACTCGGGGGGCTGTAATTTACTCCTTTGAAGGCATGTACGAATATATAGCTGCAATTTTGGAGGAAATGGGCGCTAGGGCCGAGGCGCAGTCTCTAAAAATTTCTTTGTTCCTGGCAATCCAAAATCCCTAGAATATTCAGAGGGGAGGGATGTTTTTGTACCTTTTGTCTTGATCTGAATCCCACCATGATTTCTTGGCCTCCCCAAAATTCTGTCCTCTCCAATCTAGGTTGCATCCCAGACTCTGTTTGATGAGCTCCAACGAGTTGAGGGTAAAGGGAAAATTAAGAAACATATGGTTGACCAATTCTTCCGCATTTTTTCACAAAATGCACCAGCCAAGAACTTATTTGCGTCTTTTTTGTAGATTGTCCCATGCCAAGATCTTACATCTGATGACACACTAAAGAAACAGTCTAGATTTGGTTGGATAGTCCAGCTTCCGTAGCTTGGTCCACCACCAGACTAGTTCAATTTGAAGTTGTGACTCTATCTGAAAGTGATATCCAAATTTAGGAGAGTAGAAACTTTAAGGTGCATGTACTCATCTGAGTGTATCTTCATGGTCTTTGATTCTTATACGTGATCTTCTCAAGGCTACTATATACTCTTGCCAATAGTCTATGAAATCATTGTTTAATTGGAGTTGCTATACTGATCCATCCTTGAGATCATAATGTGGACCTTCTATTGTCCATGACATGGCTCAAAAAATGTATCCCTCACTCGTTGTAGAGAGCTACCATTTCCATAGGAATATTGCAGTTTATTGGCTTGCCTACCCAGGGGGTCAAGGCTGATTCTGAATTTCCCCCCGTTTCTAATGTACCATGCTATGCCTGATTTTGAAATATAGCGGACGAGTTGGGGACCCTTTTTGTTGGTTTTATGACCCATTCATCTAGTGAAAGGGGAAAAATAGACACCACCACAGTCCATAGTTTTTCTACTAATAAAAGCCTCAAACTTGGCTTTGCCGATAGAGACTTTGCAAGCAAGGGAAGGTATTTTGGTCCCCAACCACCCCTTGATTTAGGCAACACAATTTTTTCCCAAGCAACCCATGCTAGAGTGAATTTCTCCTTATTTCCAACCCAAAGAAACCTCCCACACATTTTCTTTATGGCATGCAGAATGCCTTTCGGGACCCAGGTGAGGGCGATCCAATACATAAGAATTACTTCAATCACTGCTTTGATAAGAACCAATCTTTCTACTGTCGATGACCACTTATAGCTCCAATTCATAATTCTTTTCTCCACCTTCGCTAGAAGCTACCTCAAGTCGACCTTTTTATAGGCGTTTTCCTTTAGGTGAAGTCCAAAATATTTAAAACTTTCCCTGTTAGGCTTTGCCTCAAATGGCGGGTAAGAATGTGCTCTTCCAATTCCCCCTTGAGTTGAGCCTTCATATGTTAGAGATGATTTCCTTTCATTAAGAATCATCACTTTTTCTTTTTTGAAGAGCATTAGTGCATCTTTTAGGCACTCCAGGTCCTGTCAAGATCCATTTCCAAAGAGTAAAATGTCATCCACAAAGAGTATATGTGTGATGAATAAATTGGATGCAACTTCAATACCTTGAAGGAATCCCCTCCTCTTGGTTGCTAATAATACTCTGCTTAGCCCTTTATCTACTAATAGGAATAAAAGAGGAGATAAAGTACACCCTTTCCATAACGTTATCTGAGAGTGTGTTGAGGTAAAAACACAACACCCCCCATTATTGATGCGTCCGCTTCGAATAATGGGGACCCTTTCTATAAAATTTTTGGCTAAGCACCTTTTTGATTTTTATTTTAATTGATTGCCCTACGCTTTCGTTAATTTTTAGTTTTCGTTGGATTCTTGTTTTGATTGCTTTGTTAGAATCGATTTTTTATAAGCTTCCCATCGACGCTTGTTTCGCCTCATTTGGTCAACTGGTTTGAAAATGACACTCCTTTGAAATCTCATCATTTATCTAGCCTGGGTTAAAAATGCATAAAATGTACAATATCGCATTTTGTAAATAAATTTGTCCAATAACGCATTCAGTTTAAATATTAACTCGTAGAGGGTTTTACTAACATTTTTCATTATGCAGCCAAATAATTAAGCATCGGGACTTAAGAAATTTACTCCAATTTTCTAATCAAATCTTAATCTCGAAAAACCAAACATTCAAGTGGCTGTAGTTTATTTTTATTATTTTTCATTTATTTTCTAAGTAGCTGTAGTTTTATTTTTAGCTATAGTTTAGAAACTTATATTCATAAAATAAAACAAAAATAAAAATTTTTATGTTTAAAATTAAATTTTAAATTAATTAAATTAATTAATATATTAAATATAATTAATTTAATTAAATTAAAATTTAAAACAAAAAAATATATAATAAAATTATTTTAAATCGCATCGGAAGCTTTGATCGCATCGGAGGTTTTATATGTGACAAGTTTAATGAACCCCTCCATCCTCCCGATGCGAAATGCCGATACTCCATACCCCCGATCACCAATTAAACAAAGTCTTTTATATTGCATCGCAACTTATCGCATCGGGGGCTAACTTGGTTATCGCATCGGGGACTTTTAAAACACATCTCTTACAACCCCCGATATCCCTTCCTTCCCTATTCGCCGATGCGAAAGAGCACAACGCATTAACCTAAGTCTCATTCAAAGGTTTGCCATTTGTTTTTATCATAAGTTTTGATATTTGTTTTTAAATTCACAACGTATTTGTTTTTAAAAAAAAATCACTCACGTATGAGTGAAGTGTAATATAAGGTAGGTATATTAGTTTTGAGATATAGTATAGTATATTAAATTAATTTTTTCTAATATTTTAAATTAGTTTATATATATTAATTAATTAATGAATTTTAATTTAATCACATTAATTAATTTATATCAATTAATTAATTTGATTAATTTAAATATCATTTAGATTAATATTAATTAGTTTTTTTAATTAGATTAAATTTGTTTATAAATAGATTAATGTTAATTAATAATTAGTTTAATTAGAATTAATTAGAGACTAATTTAGGATTAGTTTTTAATTCTAATTTTTAGCCCAGCAACAGAATTTCCAGATTCATGCCAGATTTGACTCATCAACTTTAGAAGCTCATAAATTGAGTTCTACTTGGCCAAATGAGGCCCAGGACGGCTCATTGGAAAGAGAAAATCTAGGAGAACATTTTGAAGGAGGTTTCACCAACAGATTTGATCGTTTATTGGGCCAAAAATCAGGCAGAAGATCAGGCTCCGAATTTTGAAAACAAAATCAATTTTCTGAGTTATTGTTTTCAATTTCATTTGTCCAAAACCTCTTCTAATTGCAGATCCATTGGCCAATGATATCCTTTGCCAATCAAATCATTCCAAGCATCAATACAGAGCTTATATTTATTTTCAATTATTTATTTAAATAGAATTTGATTGGGTTTGATTTAATTGCCAGAAATGATATTTTTATTACATTTTAATTTATTTTGATTTCTTTTGCAGGAAAACAGTGGAAAAGATATGGAGAAAAGGATTTCAAGCAATGAGAATGCTCCAGCAATTGAAGATCAGAATTAGGAGCAATTAAAGTTATATTTGGCAGATTTCTCTTCAACAAACTCTCCTCTCCAAAAATTCCTTCACAAATATTATAAATAACAGATTGCAGAATGTAAAAGGGGCTGCTCTCCTCTGCAATTTTAGAGCTTCTAAAAGCACTATTGTAATTGGAATTTAGAGTTGTAGGAGGGAGGAGTGAAAAATCTCAGATCTGGGGATTATTGAGGATTTTCCCTTTGTATATTGAATTATGCATGAGGAACAAAGCTTGCACTATTGTGGCTCTAGTTTTGAAGGCAGAAGTTCAAGCAATGTAAAGGGCTGTTGGAGACCAAGAACAGAGAAATGGATACAATAAATTGGTATTTCTAATACTACTGTTTCAAATATCAGTTTTAATTTTATGATGATATGAATGTGTCAATTTATTCATGTTTGTGCACTATTGTCAATATGGGTAATTTGTCTCAATCTTGTTATTATGCATCTCTGTTTTTATGGATTAATTTCTGATTTATGAGTAACTATTTACTCAGAAATCTGTCTTATTAAAACTGATTTATTGAGTGGTAATATGTTGTGAACTATTTCCACATATTATTGTTTAGTTATTGGGTTTGCTGATTTGATAATCAATATCATTTATGTGAACTACTTCCTGAGTGTTGTTGGTTTATTATTTCAGTAAAAAGGTCTCAATAGGATGTGTTTTGATACCCATAATATCAGTTAATTGAACTATTTCATTAACTTGATATTCATTATAAACAAGACATATCTAAATCCCAATACTTTAATTATCTTGCTCTTAGTTGGGTTAGATCTATATCTGCCTAATTAAGATAGGATTTAGATTAGTTTCTTTTGCTTGCATCATAGAATAATCTTGCATTTAGAGTAAATTATACACTCTGTTAAGTCCTCTCCTCAAAGAGGCAAAATTTTAGTTGTGGCTTGGCTGAACCCAAATCAGCTTAAGGGTCATTCTCTTGCCTGATCAGCAAGAAGAAGTGATCTGATGTCCCTGTCTATTGGTAGTTAAAGGTACATTATAAACCAATAGCAATAGGGAGAAGGTAACTGGACCTAGATGAACAGTCGGAGCCACCACACCAAACGGAAAAGGAGCTGCTTTTAAGGTCCGGACCGGGTGGTTATCCCCCAATGTTGTTGCAGCGATTTTCGAGGCATCAACAGAGTGAAAAAAGGGGGATGTTGACCCATTTATCAAAACTGCAAATGATACATTAGTAATACAACCTATAACCCAATTGATAAAAGGAATTTTAAAACCCAGGTGAGTCAAAAGCATGCGCAGATAAATCCATCTAATTCTATCATAGGATTTAGAAAGGTCAATTTTAGCTATGATGCCTTTCATATTTTTGGTTTTGATGGTGTGCATACCTTCCTGCACTACCCCTATAGCTTCATGGATTTGGCGACTATCTAGGAAGCTAAACTGTACTTTATAAATATTCCTGGATAGAATAGGAAAAATACGGATTGCAATTATTATAGCGATGATCTTGTATATTAAATTGCATAAAGAGATCATATTTTATTCTTCAAAGGATTGAGAATCGTCAACTTTGGGAATCATAGTCAGGAAAGTTGTATTGAAGGGATCATGGATATGTCCCCTTTGTTGAGAGTCTTTAGCCACTTGAAGTAAGTCATCTCTAATCAATTCAAAGAATCCCTGATAAAATTCCCCAATCCATTGGTTCGAACCAGGACTTTTGTCCTTCTGCATGGATTTAAGAAAAATTTCCAGTTCCCCCTAGGTAATCAGGGTCGTGGCCCATCAAGATCCGATTTTGTTTCTCCTCCAAAAAACTAGGGAGAAATTGGGCAATTCTGATCACTTCTGCAATTGTGGCTTCTTCCAGAGGCTTATAAAGGTTTGAAGAAGTCCTTGCCCAATGCCACAATATCTTCGAAGGATTTTGCCTTATTGCCATCAAATTTCTACATTTCCTAGGTAACATTAATATTCTTCCGCCCTCTCGAAAATTTTTAAAATAATTTGAAGTCCTCATCACCACTTTTTAACCATATTTCCTTTCTCTTGAGCCTCCATTATTCCTCTTTGTATATCAAGATCCTTATTTTTCTTGTTTCCAGGTCTCTAATCCTACATTTTTCCTCCTATGATTCATATCACCCTCCTTCAGGATCCTCCATTCTTTCCAACTCATCTTCTATCATTTTGACATCTTCGTCATCCCTAATATTCTTCTGCTTTGCCCATAAGATTGAGGCTTGTTTTTCCTTCTTGAGGCTTTGATATGGATTTAAATAGGAATGCAACAAATTACAGAAATAACCATAAACATAGAGATGCAGCAGAAATAGTGCTTCATTTCATTAATGTAAAACACTGAAATATGCTTACAAACAGAAATGGAAATAAACCAGCTAAGGCGATGGTAGCTTATCTCTGAGAAGAGATGTGGCAGATACATGCCTTTGATCTGTGTTACAATGAGGCTCGAAGGCCTATTTATTGTTGAGAAACAATGGAAAACCCTAAACATCCAAAAACCTAACCCTAGGAGATGAAGCGCCACACTATGGGCCCCGTTTTGGGTAAATTGGTACATCGACATCCCAGGGTCGTAACTTTGGCATACAATCTCCGTTTGACATGCACCATAGCTCGTTAGAAAGATCTATCCAAGGAATACAACTTTAGGGGGAGAAACATCGGTTCATGGATCCATGTTTCTCCCATTTTTCCCAAAAAAACGCTGTTTAGGGCCTCAAAATGGCTCTGGAAATTCAAGACCCAGAAAACTGCTAAAAATAGTAAATTGTGCTACAATTAAGGAAACTGAAAGAGAAAAATGTGGGGGTTCAAGTGCGATAGGTGGGTGGCCACCAAAATCCACCTGGATCATTCCTACCCCCTTAGGAAGCAATGGTCCCCATTGCGTTGAGTTCCTCCATGAGATGAGGAAGCTTCTGCTGAACTTGGTCCTTGGTGAGTTGTTTTGCAACCTCTGATGTATCCAGTAATGGTGGGAAGCATGTGTTGAGAAATGGAATAGGTATGTATTTACCATTTATTTCTTTATCTTTTCCTTTGAATCATAACTCCTTTACATTCTAAGACGGTAATATGTTAAAGAATTATGATAGAATTAAGGAGATTTGTGATTGATACAAAATAACTAATTATTGTCTTTTTCTATACATAAAGTGAAGGAAATAGAAAACCACTATTCAGGAGGAAAAGACAAAGCAAAATCAATTGTTGTCCCTTCGACAGGAAGCCGTATCCAGACAAGGAGATCAAGATCGGAGCGCATGGTCTAGGAAAAGGAAAAGAAAACGTGGCATCAACACAAGAAGACAAAACGATACACTGGAGATTAAAGCTATAGCGAATCCCTCAGGATCCTTTAATCCTAAGGGATTGCTGCTTCAAGACTTATCTATACTCTTGATACTTCCGCTTGGCCATTATAAAAAGGGACAACACTGGTAGCCTAGGGGGTGGATATTATTATCAATTTGTAGAACTTACTGTTGTAATCTCAACTTTTATCATCGACTCTCTTTGAAGAGCGATAGCTGTAACTTTGCCATATATGATTAATATATAACTCAGTTGTTGTCCCATTATCTGATCTTGGAGTAAACGCATCAGTGCTTCCCTGGTGGCTAAGGGCCCAACCCTAGTAGATCCACTTGCTTCTTGTATCACTATTTTACAATTATAGTTATGTGTGGTTTGATTTCCTTTCCATTTCCTTAATTCGCTTGATTCGGTAACCTTCGGTTTCTAAACATTTCATTAAATTGCTCTGTTGTATCGAAATTGTAATCGGATAGCAATATTATTATTCACAACTTAAAATGTCATGTTGTTCATTCTGAAACAATATTGCACTGTCTAATTCGGATTTTGTTGTTCATTTACAGTTGCGATTGCTATTCATTTAACTACGGTTCACTTACAATTGTGATTGTCGTTCATTTAGTTACCGTTCAAGTATAACTGCAATTGTCGTTCCTTTATACCCGTGGTTAATGTCCATTATGCTAGAATAAGATTACTGATTCAATTACTCTATAGTCGTTGTGTGTTTACACTTAATTAGGTTTGATGTTCCTTTATTAGTTAAAGATTGCTATTCAATTCATTTCTGTAGATTAAGCTTTGTTGTTCTACCTTTTCAATTGATCTGAAAATGGAATGTACTTGTTTAAGGGTGCAAGGTATCCATTCCCATTTATGTAAATTAGTGCACAAATACTCCAAGTTTAAGTATGCAAATATGTGCACTTCTTATTTCTAATACAGAGATTGACTGTAGGGGCATTTACTGGATATGTCACCTCTAAAGAGAGGATGAGATCCAGAAGCTACCTGGCCCTCTACAGACTCTGCCTAAAGAAATAAAAAGTAAACACTCAGATTCAATTAAAAACAAGACCTTGCTTGAACTTGACATTATGCAGAATCTTAGCTTGAAGAGGTGTATGTCTTTTCTTCTGTTTATGTGTTTTAACTTGATTTGTTTCAGCTGATATTAAACATATATATCAGACATATAAGGCATCAAATAAACATCACACATAACAACAAATTTAATAAGGAGTTCACCCCAATTTCGTGGGCTACGTCTCCTGTGAGCTCTAGTCAACTAGACTTGGCTCTTTGGGATTATGGCTTGAATTCTTTTACAAGTTCCACACTCAACTCCAAAGGTTACTAACTGAATCTATGGGTTTAGAAAAACGATATACATCCCTGCCATGGCTGTCCACTTTGTGTAGGCAGATCTAGGCTCCCTTGGACTTAATTCCTTCAGTAGGTGCACTAAGCTTCCCTGAGCTTCTTAATGGCACAAACTCCTTCAGAATGCTTCAAATGTCTTTGAAACCTATGATACTATCTACAACACATATCTGACATAAACAAATGACTGTTCATTTGCTCAAAATGAGCACTGCATCCCCAATCTAGGCCTTCTCCCATGGATGGCTCTAGGCTGCCTGAAACTTCTCTTCAACATCTCGGCCTTTAGAAGTCTCAAAATGCTTCTGAAAACACCTTCATTGGATTCAGAAGGTTCCTTACAACAGAAATAGGCTTTTGTTTCACCTCAAACAGATGAACCTAGCCCAGCACAGCTTAATCACTGAAATGGCCCTAGTGGCCCTGAAAGCTTTCCTGAAGCTAAATAGTGAGAAGAATGCCTCAACAGGAAAAATGAGCTGTAGATATGGATTCAAAACACTGAAATACTTTAGGAATGACCTTCATTTCACATTCACTGGCTGCACACTTCCTAATGCAGCTACCAAATTGATTTGGCTCTAGTGGCTCCTGGAACTTCCACGAAGAAAAAACACCTGAAAATGACCTCAGATGGCTGTGAAACCTATGTAAATGGCTTCAGAAGGTCGAAGAGAGCCAAAAAAAAAAAAAAAAAAATCGTCCAAAAAGGACTTTCCTAGCCAAAGTTATGGCTCATTGAAGATTTCATCCAGTTTGGCCTAGAATCACTCCAGCTAACTGTAGTGGAAGTTCAGTTAGCTCCGCTAATTATGGCGGGACTGCCCAAATTTGGTGGTCCGCCAAAAATCCCGCCAGACTAACCGTAATGGTTTGCTGGAACTGCAGTTATATTAAATACCATGTGAACAGTCGGCGGTTTAAACTCGGAGTTAGTGCCGAACCATTGAATTAACGTTAAACGAAACTGTATGTTAACTCCGGATTTCTTGCATGTGAACGCCAACTCTTAAGCGGTGACCGTTGTTTATGGCACCGGCGGTTATGGTAAGGCCCACGGTTCCGAGCGAGAGGTCACATATACATGGGGGCTGGCCCCCTTCGGGCCCTGCCCATTGAAGTTTAAAACTCATATTGAGTTTCCGCCGCTCTCCAAACAAGTCCCAACCATATGGCTCGTTGGTAAGACGTGGCCCTTCTTACTCGGAGGTCGCAGGGTCGAACCTCTCCGCCACCCATATATTTTGACATATACCATCCAAATCCGTTGACGTCACCATGCCACGTGGCAGCTTCTGATTGCCCTGCCCAAAAGGAATATTCTGCGGAATATATATATATATATATATATATATTTGATTTTTTTTTTTCTAAATTCAATGTTATTGGGCATTTCTTCTTTTTAGCATAACTTTCTCATACGGCGACCATTTTCCGAACAGTTTGCGGCGCTGGAATCAGAAAGACGAGCTCTATCCGGTTGTTTAGGTTCAAACCAGTTTTGAGCACTTTCATTTTTGACCATTTTACGACACTTAGTCATGAGCTCCTGATCATCAATAGATTTAGTTGTTGTTCATTTTCTGCTAATCGAATTGTTATTTCCAGTATTTGCTTCAGTGTGGATAGATCTACAACTATAATGAACATTGAATATTGTTGTCTAAGTTCTCAGATTGGAGATCTTGTCTGTGCTTGATTTTCATTTGCATCAGTTTACAGGGGAAGGAGTTATTATTACTGAATCCACTACTGATGGCTGTTGAATAAACGATTTAGTTACAGAACATTTAAGTTTCTTGCCATTACAATTAGATTTTGTTTCCAGCATTCATTTACTTTTTCAAGCACTATACTGCAAACATTACTCTTGAACAAGTGACCGCCTCAGACTGAGTACACTCTTGAGATAAAAAATCGTGCCTGGATTGATAATTAATGTAGGATAAATAGGGGTTAAAAGATACCTTTTATCAACATTTTGGCACCGTTGCCGAGGAGAATGTAGCCATTTGTTTCTTTTGAAAAGAGAGTAGTGTGAGTACCTTCTAGGAAAGAGTTGGGTTTTAAAAATGAAAGGTAAGAACCTGCGGATGGAGCATGTAACAGCCCCGCTCCCCCGCCCGCTTTCCTGCATATTTGTTGATTATTTTGGGTAGAAATAAGTATTTGATTTGTGTGCATGACTAAGTAGAAAAAGCCTGAAAAGAATCCAAAACTACCACCCAAACGTGATAAAGCTAAGAGACCGGTGACCCTTGGCCGATCGACCTTTATAGACGATATCATTAAAAAAGCAGAATCTCAGCCATTAGTAGGCCCTATCAAAATTGCTTCTAGACAACCTACTAGCTCCCTTCGGGCCACAGAATCACCATTTGTAGAATTTGTTGAGGTGCACAGCCAAACGGAGGAGCAATATTTTCAAGAAATTGAGAATTCTAGCCCAAAATCATTACAAGAAGGGAACCTTAGTAATCTTTGCGAAGGAGGAGGAGAAACAGGGGAAACATAAGAACCAAGATCTCCTTTTGGAATAGTTCAGCCACTAAGCAACCTAGATAAGGGGAGTGCTGTCAAAATCATCTAGAACAAAGCTGAAGATCCTGGAGAGTTAAGATCCCCCCAGACTTTAGTTCAACAAGGATCTATCATCATCCCAGACCAAGGAAGTGTTGTTAAGGCCATTCCTACTCCTTCTAGTCAGCCCAGGAATAACTCCCTAGAAATCCCAGAAGGATATTGGCACATATTTGATCAAATGGCCCAGAACCAACAAACACCTCAAACCTCCACACTGCAATATCCCGTTGTAGATACTGTAGTTAATGCACCTATGAAGGCCATTCCTCTCCAGCATATTCCTACATTCCATGGCCTAACATCGGAAGATCCAGACACATTTTTGTTTGAATTCGATGTATTATACCGGGGGTATGACTATACCACTGATCCCCAAAAGCTAAAATTATTTCCCTCTACATTAAAAGGAGAAACTTTACGATGGTTTATGGGGTTAGGTGGAGGTGTTATGAATGACTGGGATCAGATGAAAGGTGCTTTTCTAAAGAAATATCAAGATTATTGTAGGTCTAGAGAATTAAAGGATGAAATATTTCAAATGACAGCCAGACCTAATGAAACATTGGAGGAATATGTAGAACGCTTCCAATACAATCTTCAGAGATCTCATTATGCATCATTACCCTTACCTGACAATGTGTTAAAAAAAACATTAATTAAAGGGATGAAGGAACAATGGGTTGAAACACTAAATATTATGGGAAAAGGTGACATACATCAAGAAAATTTTGCTGACATTATTGATTTGTGTATCAAGAGTTCGAGAGGCAGTACAAGGCTAAAACCAACAGAACGTGACATGCTCACAAGAGACAACAAGATCTCCGGTGAAGGAGTAACCCGCGCAGAAATCGGGAATTTACTGGAGAATTTCAAAACTGATATATTGGGGACTCTGACAACGCAACTCGATATTATGCAAGCTAAACAGAAACACACAAAAGCAGAGAAAAACCTGGCAATATTCTGCCATAGAAGCAGAAAGAAACACAACCATAAAGAGTGCCCACTGGATGCAATTCAAGTCTGCGTTATTTGTACAAAATATCACTCCACAGAGAACTTCCTCTCACTCCCAGGTTTGAAAGTAGTGTACAAAGAAGCGGAAGAAGAATCAGAACCAGTGTACCTACTCAACCAGCACCGTCAACGGTAGCCTCGACAACTAGCTATGCCCTCCGATCCATCTTCTTCTTTCCAACCTCCGCAATATCATGCTCAACAATATAATACAATGTGGCAAAATCAGCCACCCTTTCCAAGCTGGTCACAACAACCATTTCCTTCATCACCATGGCCAAATCAAACAAGCCAAACTAATTGGCCAAACTATCCCTACTCTCCACCATGTTGGCAAAACAATGCATATCCAACACAGTGGTCCCCTTCCACCTTGCAGAGTTAAGCCTGGCAGTCAAATTGGAAAAGACCGATGAATCAGCCAGCTGGAACCATCCCTCTCCCTCAACCCACACTACCAACGCCATATACATTACAACAAAACCCCCAATCCAACTTAAGACCGCAACTCCCAACCTAACCCGACCCGAACCCTAATAATAGAATGGTTCAATCTATTCAAATAATCGAAACACCAGAACTAGAAACCGATGTAAGGGAGTGCAACGACCTTCAATTAAGGTCTGGGTGCATAATAGAAACTGAGGGAGATAAAAATGCTCAAGTTGAAAATCTGTTACCTACAGAACAACCACTACAAGAAGAGGATGTGGTCAGACAACAAACTCATGACCAAGCAACCACGTCTTCTCCCCCATTCCCAGAACGATTAATCATACCACGCCCTATAGAACATCCTGACTTTGATCTTCTGGGAGAACTAAGAAATTTGTGTATAAAAATCCCACTCCTCCAAGCTATCCAAGATATCCCAATATATGTAAAAATCATCAAAGGGTTATGTATAAGAAAGCCAAAGAGGAGAATAACAACTAACCCAATCGTCCAAGTAGTTGGCACCTTATCTGATCTATTATCAGGAAGAGAAGCACCTGTCAAATATGAAAACCCAGGGAATCCTATATTGACGGTGCAAATCAATGGACAAACCTTTTCAAATGCCCTAGTTGATTTAGGGGCTGCAATTAATATTTCAACAACCACTACTTGTCAAAAACTTGGCATTACATCAATGGAACCAACCTCCACCTTATTGGAACTGGCTGACCGATCGGTAGTTAGGCCAGAAGGTACACTACACGATGTAATGGTATCCGTAGATTCCTGGGAATACCCTGCCGACTTTTTGATAATCAACCCCAAAAACTGACTTGATGGACACCCTTTAATCTTAGGTAGACCTTGGCTTGCGACTGCTGATGCTTACATTAGCTGCCGACAAGGCAATATGACTATAACTAGAGGGAGTAATATAAAGAGTCTAGCCCTATAACCTCCAACCCAGCCAAGTTTAACAATAATGAAAACTAACAAACAACCTGTATCATACCTCACAAAAAACATTAGGTCCCCATTAACCATAGAATATGCCCTCGATTTTAAAGACCAAACAGAGGATGACGTTATTAACAACTTCATTAACCAATCCGAATCTAGATCCCATGTACAATGTCACATGATAGAGGCAGCATTTGAAAATGAACTAGAAGAAGATCCTCTCAAAGACACTCATTATCAATCAATACCCACTACCTCTATTTCAAACAACAAAACTATAGAGATTGAGCCAAGAAAAACCATGAACATTAACAAAAACCTGACTCTTGAGCAAGAAGAAACGCTAGTCCAACTACTAAGAAAATATAAGGAAGCTTTTGCATGGGATTATTCGGAGATGAAGGGAATTGATCCCCAGTTGTGTACGCACCACATTTATACAGAAAAGGATGCTAGACCCATTCGCCAACCCCAATGGAGACTCAACCCTCACCTAAAAGATATTGTGAAAGCTGAGTTACAAAAACTTTTAGATGTAAACTTTATTTATCCAATCTCCGATAGCAAGTGGGTCTCTCCACTAGTAGTGGTGCCAAAGAAGAATGGAAAATGGAGGATTTGTGTAGATTACAGAGAATTAAACAAAGCAACCCAGAAAGACCACTTTCCCCTTCCATTCATTAATCAAGTATTAGACACATTAGTAGGGAAGAAATTATTTTCTTTCTTGGATGGCTTCAGTGGATACAATTAGATTCAGATTGCCCTTGAAGACCAAGATAAAACTACTTTTACCTATCCTTGGAGAACATTTGCTTACAGAGTCCTACCCTTTGGCCTATGCAATGCCCCTGCCACATTTCAGAGGGCCATCCTCAGCATCTTTTCAGATTTAATAAATGAAGGGCTTGAAGTATATATGGATGATTTCACACTATATGGAGATGATTTTGAGCCAACACTAGACACATTGGAAGAGGTGCTGAAATGATTTATTGCCACCAGGCTCTGCTTGAGCCATGAAAAGTGCTACATGATGATGACCGAAGGGCTCAACCTAGGTCATTATATCTCAGCAGCTGGAATACAGGTAGATCCGGCCAAAATTCAAATAATACCTACTTCTACCACACAGACAGAGGTACACAATTTTCTAGGATTTTTTGGTTATTATAGGAGATTCATAGAGCATTTTTCTCAAATAGCTGCACCTCTATATGCACTGATAGGGAATGTTGATTTTATTTGGACAGATAAATGCGACCGTGCTTTTGAGGATCTGAAAAAGCTTGTGTCAACAGCCCCAGTGCTCAGAGGCCCAAATTGGGATCTGCCATTTCAAATTTCATTGGATGCTTCAAACACAGCTATTGGAGCAGTCCTTGGGCAGGAAGAAGACAAAAAACCATATGCAATCTATTATATTAGCAAGAATTTGTCTCCTACTGAGATAAACTATATCGTAACTGAAAAAGAGTTTTTAGCTGTAATACATACTGTAAATAAATTTAGGCATTATATCACTAGATATCCTGTTGTTTTATATACAGATCACTCTGCCATAAAATACTTAGCAAATAAACCTGTTACAAACGGTAGAGTAACAAGATGGTTGATTTTATTGCAGGAATTTGACATCACAATAAAAGATCGACTTGGGAAAGAGAATCCTGTAGCTGATTTTCTCTCACGAATGCCGAAGCTAGCAGACGCAACAGCAGTCGAAGATCAATTCCCAGATGAAAATTTGTTTGTTGTTACTGTCAAGACACCCTGGTATGCTGATGTTGCAAATTATTTAGCAGTAGGCAAATTACCAAAGCATCTAACCCCCAATGAACGAAAACAGATTGTACAACGTAGTACCCGTTTTTCTTGGATTGCGGGCTACTTATTTCATACAGGGGCAGATATGCACATCAGAAGATGCGTTTGCGAAGACAAAATATTTGACATTCTGAAAGCTTTTCATGACGGACCATGTGGCGGACATTTCGCAGATTGCAGGACTGGTCACAAGGTTTTGCAAACAGGTTATTCCTGGCCCACAATCTTTAAATACGCTACGAAATTTGTTCAAGCCTGTGACAGTTGCCAAAGAGCAGGTCGCCCTGAACAGTCCGACGAAATGCCTTTAAACCCACAGCTAGTAATCAAACTATTTGAGCGTTGGGAGCTTGATTCTATTGGTCCAATCAACCCATTTTCAAATCAGAAAACATATATTCTAGTAGCAACAGAGTACGTTACCAAATGGGTTGAAGCAGAGGCACTTCCAAGAGCTACAGAGGACTCTGTGATTCATTTCCTATTCCAAATATTTGTGTGATATGGCCTCCCTAGGGACATAATCACAGATGGAGGACAGTAGTTTGTAGGTAATAAAATTGCTGCAACATTAAAAAATTATCACATTCAGCACAAAATTACCACTCTGTATCACCCACAGGAAAATGGCCAAGTAGAGAGCACGAATAAGGTGATAGAGGCAATACTTACAAAAACAGTTGCATCGCACAGACGCGACTAGGCTTCAAGATTGCCCGAAGCCTTGTGGGCATATCGAACAACGTGGAGAAACACCACCGGCTATTCACCATATCAGCTAGTATTTGGAAAAGAACCCATCTTTCCAATAGAGTTCGAAATACAAACTTTTAGAACAACACAGGAGATTGGTCTAAATTTAAATGAGGCCCAGACTAATAGATTACAACAAATTAACGAGCTAGATGAAATTAAGCTCTCGGCTCTTCAACACACTGCATTAATTCAACAACAGAGAGCAAAATGGCACGACGCCCTGATTAAAAAAAAAAAATCTTCTACGAAGGAGATTAGGCACTCCTATATGATTCCAAGTTTTAGGATTTTCCGGGAAAACTTCAGACTCGATGGCTTGGACCGTATGAAATACATAAAGTGCATGACAATGGCACCATTACTTTGACTATTATTGACAGATATGGACATGCCTTTAAAGCAAATGGTCATCGAGTGCGACTGTACCATAAACCGCTTACTCGGGAATCCTTTTACTAGAAGCTATGGGAAAATTCTGATATGCAAATTCTTGCTGAGGAAAATAATCCTTCCTCGGCATTGGCTAACTAAATAATCCCATAGTTCTTAAATTTTGTACATAAGTTTTTCTTTTCTCCTTGTATAAACTACTTTTTGTACAGATTTTTTCATTTTTGCATTTTTTGTTTTTTGCTGTTCCTTTTTGAAGGAACAATATTTCCACATTTTTGCTATTCCTTTCTGAAGGAACAACATTTTTGCATTTTCATTGTTTCTTTCCAAAGGAACAACACCTTCGAATTTTGCTGTTCCTTTCCAAAGGAACAACATTTCTGCGTTTTTGTTGTTCCTTTCTGAAGGAACAACATTTTCACATTTTGCTGTTCCTTTCCACAGGAACAACATTTCCGCAATTTTGTTGTTCCTTTCCAAAGGAACAACACTTTTGCATTTCGCTATTCCTTTCGGAAGGAACAACATTTCCACATTTTTGTTGTTCCTTTCCGAAGGAACAACACTTTCGCATTTCGCTGTTCCTTCGGAAAGAAATAACATTTCTGCATATTTGTTGTTCCTTTCTGAATGAACAACACTTTCACATTTTTGCTATTCCTTCCTGAAGGAACAACATTCCCGAATTTTTGCCGTTCTTTTCCGAAGGAACAACACTTCCACCATATTGTTTTACCGTTCCTTTTAGAGGAACAACCCTCCTTCGCATTTTTTTCTTTCTTCCATTCTTTCCGAAGGAACAACAATTTCGATTCCGGATGATCTTAGGCTGTTCCGCCAAAGGATCAATATTTTATTTCGCGCTTGTTGTTCCATTTAAGGAACAACTGCTGTTCCTCTTAAGGAACAACTGCTGTTCCTCTTAAGGAACAACTGCTGTTCTTCTTAAGGAACAACAATTTCGAGTGTATTTTTTTCTTTTGTTTGTTATTCCTCTTAAAGGAACCACAGTTTTGCATGCAGATGTTCTTTTTGTTGTCCCTCTTAAGGAACAACAACTGTTCCATCTAAGGAACAACACTTTTTGAGTGCATTTTTTTCGTGTGTGTGTGTGTTTCTTAAAGAACATCATTTAGAGGATTTTTGTGAATGATGGTTCATTGTTTATGATCCCTTTAAGGCATAGGTATACATTTATGCAAGAACACAAAAACTAGAGGATACTGAAATCAGCAAACCAAAGAAAAATCGTTATCTTTAGAGAAATTTATTTGTATCGATAAGAAAAAATAGGAAATGACACAACTATTTATATTACTTTGCTGTCTTTATTTTCACTAAAACCAATTTGATTGATTATTTTTATCATGATTGGTTCTTCCTTAATTTTCATAATTCTCTTTGATCATTATTATTGAATAAGAATAAGGGCATATTTTCCTCTATTGAGATGTTCAGACTTCTTCCACCATCCCTACTCTTAAGGAGTGTTGAGCCATCCTCTGTATATAAATAGGAAAGTGCTAATATCTATATATATATATATATATATATATATATATATATATATATATATATCTGATTACTAACATGATCTGTCAGATGAAGGATAGGCGGTCTCATCAAGATCCAACGTACCATGATCATAAGGAAGCAATGAAGTGGCATTCCCACTATGGCCACCACCCTAGGGATATGATCCAAGAGGCATATTAGAAAAATAAAAAAGTCCTTGGAACAGGAGGTCTCATCACGAGCTGGCCTGCCCACCTTTCACTCCTTCCTGGTGAATGGCATTGTAATTAATCTGGTTACCAAGCCAACACAATGGCCTTCATTCTGACATCACACAACACTTTCCTAGGCATAAATAAATGATTATGGTTCCAAGGGTGAGACAAGAAACTTTGTCAAGATTATGAACACCTGTGGGCAACAGAGCTCTGCTGATGGTATTGAAGTCATACTTTTCATATACCAATAGTCATTATAAACCCTTTTCTTATATCTTTGTCTTGATTTCAAATGAGATTATGTTATATAACCCTTTCGAACCTCTTACACATGAAAAATCATTTATAAATCAATCATAATGGTTAAAGTGGATAATGACTGCATAAGCATTTTTACTTACGTCAGCTGTCCTATCCCCTATTTTTCACATCATTTCATAGCATTCTCATATCTATTCGTGATTTCCATCATAAGCCTCGACTTCAGTAATCCGCTACTTTTTGTAATCATGTCATGGATATATACGTCGTTCCTTTATTTTATTGTACGACTACAGTCCAGCACGCTGCTCCTTCATTTGTCGGTCGAGGATGACCTATCACATTTTAGGGGGGCGCAGATGACCTCCAGAATACACTAGCATACATGCCAATTGCCTATTTGGAGGTACTATGACTCCATTAGAACTTGGAAATAGCAAGTTTAATGGTATTGATATTTCCAAATATGCACAGCTTGTTGTTCCATTGTCATTTCTATGTTTTTGCTCTGTAAAAATTAACAATGTGCTAAGATTGAACAAAATGAGAAGCAGATCAATATGCAGTGAACCGCAGGTGTTAATAATCTCTGACGCTGCATGCGAAATTCTAGTGAGAGCAGGATGGATTGCCTACCTTAACCGACTACAACAGTCTCATGAAACGATAGCCATCGAATTTCTGTAGAATTTGCAGGAAGATCATTCCATGGTGAGGGGGAGGAAAATAATAGTAACAGATGCGGTAATTGCTGAAGTATTGGGACTACCAGCTGTTGGACCAGTATGGACCCAGAAAAAAGTGAGACTTCGAGACGCCATAGCCATCTTCCAGGACGAAGGACAGAACCTTACTATCAAAGGAAAAGGAGTCCTGCCTGCAACCCTGGGAGAACCATGGGCAGAATTAGCCAGAATTGTGCAAAGCTACATCACATGCGATGGGAGAAAGGATGTGGTAAGACCATGCCATCTCAAATTATTAGCAGTATTAAAACAAAAATGTGTTGTAAATTTGCCCGCATATTTAAATTTTTTATTGCATGATGCTGCTCGGAGCATAAGGAAATCTCGTCATACAGAGACGGTAGTAAGTCATCACGGCTTAATTCGGCTAATAGTCAGTTATAGTCTCGCTCAACAACAGATTAGTTGGGAAGAATTGGTATTCTCAATAGATGTGGGATTGGCCTTACCAGCCCTGAAACAAAAAAGAACTGCTAGCACATCAATTAGACCACAGAAACGTAGGCAGTCCTCTAGATTGAGGAGAAGCAGGGAACGTTGGGAAGTGTCCAAGATAAAAATAGCCAATCCTTAGAGATATATGGCTTAGAGGATGAGCAACCCCCACAACTTGAAGGAGGGGAAAATGAAGAAGAATTAGAAGAAAATATAGAAGAGGAACCGGAAGAGGAAACTGAGCACTCCGGCGAGGAAGAAGGGGAGGAAGCAGAGACACCCAACGGAAGCCCATTACAAAACCCTCTGTAAGAAGACGAGTTGGCCCAAATTTTGGCCAATATGGGTTAGTATATCCAGCCCCACAGCCCACTCAACCTCGATATTGAGACAGAACAATCACAGGAACGCTCTGCTCACAGCAAGAGTGCATCTGAGGAGATGAACGACGAAGAAGAAGTAGAAGCAGAAGCCACTCGGGAAATAGTAGATCAAACCAGGGTTACCTCCCCTAAGAAAGTTAATTAGGAGGAAGAGAACACTAAAGAAGTGTTCCAAATAGAAAATACGGAAATAAGCTAGGGCGAGGGTACAATCCCTGAAGAACAAAGCCTAGGTCCAAGAAAAGAAACAGTTGTTCCTTTGAAGAAGAAGACAAATGAAATCAAAAGGCCACGAAAGGAATAACAAAGGCTACTAAATGTAGTAAAACAACTCAGACAACAAATAAGGGTCCTAAAAATGGGGAGAATCTCAAAAAGAACCCTAGGAACAAAGGATGCAGCCACCTAGACGAAACCCTATAAAATAAAGGCCAAGGGGACTCAAACCAAGCCCATATCCATTAGGGACAACAAGGAACAACATGCGGCTGTTACAAATGCAGAGGCCCAAACAGAAGACACACCAGTCTATAATAAGGACATCCAGACAGAGGCATTTTCCTCTAGCGTCACGATCGACCGGACAATTCATGACAAAGAAACACAGACTGAGGAAACCATATGTCGTAATAAGAAGATCTAGGTAGATCTTCAGCCTAAAAGTGTTTTGACGAACAATGACCCTAGGGTAGTAAAAATCCAAGAGGATCTGGCACAGGCCCAACAGACTATAGAAAAGCTCACAGAAGAAACTATTCCTCAGGAGAAATATCAAAAGCTACAACAACAAATAAAGAACATCAATGCATCGGAGAACGAGGCCTTCGATAGATGTCGGAAGGCAGAGGAAAAAGTTGAAAAGGTAACCAATAGACTAGACACAGTCATGAGTCAAATGGATACTCTCTGTTCCCTATATACTGATGTTCTAGCATGTAGGGCACCTGCCAAAAATTATGCTTTGTTTTTTATGGAAAGGTATTTAAAGTTAAAAATTAAGGCTATCAAGGCAGGGGTGCCTATAGAGTTAAAAACTATTGATGATTTTATAAACTGCTGTAAACATTATGGGGTGAAAGTCCAGCGATTGCTATGTGAGTTTTATTTGCATAATTTTGTGTTGGAGGATGAAATGGAACAGAATCCCAGTCCTTTTGTGGGTGATATCCAGCTTCAGGCATTCATCTCTTTTGCTGTTAACCAGTTAAAGTGGCTCAAGGCCTATAACACCTTTCAGAGACAAGAAAATGGGTTAGACCTTTGGGTAAGGGGTGAACCGAAAAACCCATTACAACTGTGGGATAAGCATAAAAGCTTAATGAGAAAGAAGGGTGTGATCCAAACATTGGGACCCATTCATAAAGCAGTTGTCCAGCAAGGGGTAGAATACTTCCTATCCATCAAAGACCTTGCCATAGCAGCAACTAAACTCCGATGGAAGACTTCCAATCGGAATGTTCAGGATAGAGAGCCATTCAATTACGAAAATTTTAAGTTAGCTGTTGGTCACCTGGTTACCTATAGCAACCTCATCTTGAGAGAAGGCCCGTATTGGCTAGGTTGTAGGTTTCGAAATCCAATTATCTGGTATCCTGCAGCAGGGTATAAGGCCCTATATGAATTGCCTGAAGGCCAGACCGGGCGTATTTTTGAAGTTTTAGCTACACATCATGGTTTTAGACCTCTTCATGAAAATCCCTCTCCAGCCTATTCCCTAACTACCTTGCATGTAAATTACACGGTTTTCATGAGGGCATGAAAAAGGGTAAGCAGGGGGGTGTGTTGAGCGATAGAAAAGGTATGTATTTACCATTTATTTCTTTATCTTTTCCTTTGAGTCATAACTCCTTTACATTCTAAGATGGTAATATGTTAAAGAATCATGATAGAATTAAGGAGATTTGTGACTGATAAAAAATAACTAATTATTGTCTTTTTCTATATAGAAAGTGAAGGAAATAGAAAATCACTAATCAGGAGGAAAAGCCAAAGCAGAAGCAATTGTTGTCCCTTCGACAGGAATCCGTATCCAGACAAGGAGATCAAGATCGGAGCGCATGGTCTAGGAAAAGGAAGAGAAAATGGGCATCAACACAAGAAGACAAAATGATAAACTGGAGATCAAAGATATAGTGAATCCCTCAAGATCCTTTGATCCTGAGGGATCACTGCTTCAAGACTTATCTGTACTCTTGATACTTCCACTTGGCCATTATAAAAAGGGACGACTCTTGTAGCCCAGGGGGCGGATATTATTATCAATTTGTAGAACTTATTGTTGTAATCTCAACTTTTATCATCGACTCTCTTTGAAGAGCGATAGCTGTAACTTTGCCATATATGATTAATATATAACTCAGTTGCTGTCCCATTATCTAATCCTGGAGTAAATGCAACAATGCTTCCCTGGTGGCTAAGGGCCCGACCCTGGTGGATCCACTTGCTTCTTGTATCACTATTTTACAATTACAGTTGTGTGTGGTTTGATTTCCTTTGCATTTCCTTAATTCGCTTTATTCGGTAATCTTCTGTTTCTAAACATTTCACTGAATTGCTCTGTTGTATCGAAATCGTAATTGGATAGCAAGATTATTATTCACAACTTAAAATGTCATGCTGTTCATTATTAAACAATATTGCACTGTATAATTCGGATTCTGTTGTTCATTTACAGTTGCCATCACTGTTCATTTAACTACGGTTCACTTACAATTGTGATTGCTATTCATTTAGTTAACGTTCAAGTATAACTGCAATTGTCGTTCCTTTATACCTGTGGTTAATGTCCATTATGCTAGAATAAGATTACTGATTCAATTACTCTATAGTCATTGTGTGTTTACACTTAATTAGGTTTGTTGTTCCTTTATTAGTTAAAGATTGTTGTTCAATTCATTTATGTAGATTAAGCTTTGTTGTTCGACCTTTTCAATAGATTTAGTTGTTGTTCCTTTTCTGCTAATCGAATTGTTATTTCCAGTATTTTCTTTAGTGTGGATAGAAAGATCTACAACTATAACGAACATTGACTATTGTTGTCTAAGTTCTCAGATTAGAGATCTTGTCTGTGCTTGATTTTCATTTACATCAGTTTACAGGGGAAGGAGTTATCATTACTGAATCCATGACTGATGGCTGTTGAATAAATGATTTAGTTACAAAATGTTGAGATTGCAACAAGATGATGGAGCTTAGTGAAAAGAGTCGCCTTCACTAAGTGGGCCCGCAGGCTATTTTTGGCGCAAGTCTATTTTTAGACTATGTCTATTTTTAGACATATGGATCATGTCTATGTTTATGGATGATTGATCAAGTTGGGAAAATAGATGGACTTCTATTTTTGATGAAAGTGTGAGTGATCACAGTGTGAGTGATCAAGTCTATTTTTAGACTGGCTGTCAAAAATAGAAAAGTCAAATATTATTATCTCACAATAATATTTGGACTATAAACTTAATCTTATTCTCTTGGAGCACTTCAGTTTGAGCTACGGAAGTGGCACATGCAGCTGTCAGAAGGAAATTCGTTTTTCTTATGAGTCAGTTGAGTTGTTGCATGCATGACTTCAGTTAGAACTCAAGTGAGTTGAGTTTAGTGGACTGGAGGTACAGTTGATGGAGTTGTGTTCAGTTTAACTTAGTTAAACTGGTTGTAGTTAGTCTAACTGCAGATAGACTAATGATGAGTTGTTAAACTAATTATTAACTCATAATACAACTAAAGAATACATCAGTTAACTCAGTTGCATGTCAGTGCATGTTCAGTTCAACAGGGACAGGTGGTAGAGAATCAGATTGCTATTAGTTGTGACTATAGTTGTGCACCAGATCTTGCACAATCAAAGGATTGAGTATGCCAATGAGTTTGCTCATGTATTTGGCCCGCATTTTAGCCTTTGCTCACGTCCACAAAGAGTGAGTGACTATTTTGCAGGTGAAAATCGAGTTTGGGAAGTAATTCTCATCAGTTCTTGAGCAGGTATTGAGCAGTGGAGGCAGGCAAGCAGTGGAAGAGATTTGGAGATCAGATCTGAGCTGTATTGTGTGTAACAGAGGTGGAGATACTTGTGAGAAGTATTATGCTGTGTAATGTTACATGACTCAATCATTAATATACAGATAGTGTGGGGTTTTTAGCGAGATGCTTTCCCGTGATACATACTGTGTTAATGTGTGAATGCTCTTGATGTTTTATTGTTATTGATGCTGCTATATTCTTGATCAACGTAGAGGAGCTTATGTATTGTGTATGTTTTCCGCATTAGTACATGATCAGGATAATCTCCATTGAATATGTGTTAAATTATTCAAAATTTCTTCATGGTATCAGAGCTAGATGATTTGTAGGAAAAATTTCTACATGGTATCAGAGCTAGATAATTGTAGAAAAAAAATTTCTACATGGTATCAAAGCTGTTGATCATCAGATCTACTATTCAGGAAGTGTTTACATTCTATTTCTCTAGGCAGAGCCTGTAATCGGGCCAGGTAGCCTCTGGATTCATCCTTCCTTTGGAAGGTGAAATATCCGGTAAAAGCCCATACAGTCAATCTCTGTACGAGAAATATTGTGTTCTCACGAATTCTAGATCGGAGGCAGTTGAGTTGGAGCTGGTGGAATTCGAATTTGCAGCAGTGTTGTTGAAATGTCTTTCAACGGATTGCGAATGTTATTCCAAAGCAAGAGCGACCTGGTGCTCAAGGATAAACTCAGTAACAATAAAGGTGAGAATGGATCTTCATCAAAGGTATCTGATGAAGAGAATTGCGCTTTGGCTGCCAAAGCAAAGAAGGGGAAGAACAAGAAAGCTTCTCATTCCGGTGCGAAAGGCAAGAAGCAGGACATGTCCAAGGTGAAGTGTTTTCACTGTCACCAGCATGGACACTATGCCACAAATTGTCCGCAGAAGAAGAAGAACAAGCAAGCTGCTGGATCTGCAGGGGGAGAGGCTTTAGCTTCTCAGTTTGAGCTTGATTTTTCATTGATCGCATGCTTGGTTTCAAGTGTGATGGGATCAGTGTGGTTTTTGGACAGTGGTGCGTCTTTTCACATGACGGGAGATAGAGATTTGTTCTCTGATCTGGAGGACAAAGATCTTGGAGTGCACATCGAGATGGGCGATGATGGTAGATACAGTGTGACCGGTATCGGTACCATTTCCTTTGAGAGGGAGTCTGGTAAACCCTTTGTATTGAAGGAAGTCATGCATGTTCCAGGATTGAAGAAGAATCTCATCTCAGTGGCGATGTTAGAAGACAAGGGGTATGATGTTGTTTTCAGCGAGGGAAAGGCCTTCCTGCGCAGCAAGACAACTGGTGAGACCCGGAAGATAGGGGTTCGAGTGAGGAACTTTTATCAGTTGCATGTAGATGGATGCGCAGCAATGGCAGGCAAGGCAGAAGGATTGGTGAGCCGGGATGATGGCGAGTTGTGGCACAGGAGATTGGGTCACCTTCACCATGGAGCCTTGAAGATACTGCAGCAGATCACTACAGGGCTTCCTAAAGGCACACTTGCGCAGTCAGATCAATGCAAGGGGTGTACTTTGGGGAAGTTTGTGAAAGCCACCTTTCACGAGAAGGATAGTTGCGCCACGACGATCCTTGAGAGAATTCACACAGACGTGTGTGGACCTTTCTCAGTTGCTTCGACAGCAAAATACAGGTATTATGTGATTTTTGTTGATGATTTCTCTCGTAAGTGCTGGATCTTCTTCATGCAGAAGAAGAGCGAGACATATTCAAAGTTCTGTGAATTCAAAGCACTGGTCGAGAAGGAGTCGGGGAAGAAGGTGAAGGCTCTTAGGAGCGATAATGGTGGTGAATACATCTCGAACGAGTTCAAGGATTTCTGCAAGGCAGAAGGGATTCGTAGAGAGCTCATAGCTCCCCATAACCCACAGCAGAATGGGGTAGCTGAGCGGAAGAACATAACGATTGTGGGTGCTGCACGGGCAATGTTGCATGATCAGGGCCTACCCCTTCACTTGTGGGCGGAAGCATGCAATACAGCAGTTTATGTGCAGAACCGTTGTCCTCATAGGATACTTGGCATGAGTACACCCGAGGAGGCTTATTCTGGTAAGAAGCCTGATCTTTCTCATTTGAGGATTTTTGGTGCTAACGTTTACATGCATGTGATGAAGGATGCCAGAAAGAAGTTGGAACCGACTGCAGAGGTTGGGATATTTGTGGGGTACATTGATACGCCCCACAACTATCGTGTGTATTTTCCAGACAGTGGTAAAACTGTTGTGCGACGGGATATAAAATTTCAGGAGGAGAAAGCCATGAAGTGTTCGCTTGAGAGGGAGCTACACTTGCATGCAGATGAGGAGCTATTAGTTCCTAAGGATGAGCTTCAGGACGTGGATCAGCCACAGGACGAGGTTCATGGAGTGGAAGAGACCACTCATGCAGCGCCAACCATCAGAGGGCGAAAGCGCTTGACAGAAGCTGAGCGACTGGCTCAAGATGCAGAGAAAGTTGTAGGACCACCTACAGCCCAACGCAGGCAGAGACAGTCACCTGATCGGTACACTGGATACATGGCTCTTATGAGCAAGTGTGTTGTGACTGAGCCATCCTCTTTCGAGGAAGCTGTGGAGGATCCCGCATGGGTAGACGCCATGGTGGAAGAGTATGATTCTATTGTCAGAAACAGTGCATGGGAGATTGTTCCTAGACCGGAAGGGAAATCAGTGGTGGGTTCGAGATGGATCTACAAAGTTAAGCAGGCAGCTGACGGGAGTGTGGAGAAGTACAAGGCAAGATTTGTTGCCCGAGGCTTTTCACAGATTGAGGGGATCGATTATGAGGAGACCTTTGCACCTGTCGCAAGGTATTCTTCTATACGGACGATTCTTGCTCTCTCAGCGCAGATGGGATGGCACATTCATCAGATGGATGTGAAGACTGCGTTCCTCAACGGAGTCATTGAGGAGGAGGTGTACATTGAGCAACCCGAAGGCTTTGAAGTCTTCAGCAGCGAGTCACATGTGTGCAGGCTCAAGAGAGCGCTGTATGGGTTGAAGCAAGCACCACGTGCTTGGTACACACGGATAGACAGCTATTTCACAGGACTTGGATTCTCCAAGAGCGAGGCGGATCCGAACCTATACCAGATTGTGGTGGAGGGTAAGTTGCTTATCATTGTACTGTATGTTGATGATTTGATTCTAACGGGTGATGAGCTGTTGATACTGTCATGCAAGAAGGATCTTGCTACAGAGTTTGAGATGAAGGACTTGGGCCTCCTTCACTATTTCCTAGGATTGGAAATATGGCAGCGCAGTGGTGGACTGTTTGTTTCTCAGGGCAAGTATGCTCGGGAGATACTGGAGAAGTTCAACATGCATGGCTGCAAGCCTGTTGATACTCCTCTTCCTGGAGGTTGGAGGAAGGAGGATGCCACTTCGGGAGAAGAAGTGGATGCCACTGTTTATCGACAGTTGGTGGGGTCGCTGATGTATTTGGTCAATACACGACCTGATATATGTTATGCAGTTAACCAGCTTTCACAAGCTATGGTTAAGCCTACCAAGCTCTTCTGGAAGGCGGGCAAGCATGTATTGCGCTACTTGAGAGGCACATCGGGATATGGTTTGTGGTACAGACAGGAGGATGAGGTGAAGCTATGTGGCTTCACGGATGTAGATTGGGCAGGGAGCCCAACAGACAGAAAGAGCACATCAGGAGGGGTCTTCAGTATCGGATCGACAGCGGTTTCTTGGTACAGCAGGAAGCAGAGATCCGTGGCACTCAGTTCAGCGGAGGCCGAGTATATGGCAGCAAGCTTGGCTGCATGCGAGGCTATATGGATGAGGAAGATCCTGGTTGGTTTGTTCGGTTCTCATTTGGATCCTACTGTGATTTACTGTGATAACCAGAGTTGCATTAAACTCTCGGCTAATCCTGTATTTCATGATAGATCTAAACATATTGACATCAGGTACCATCATATCAGAGATTGTGTGCAGCGGAGGATCATGTTACTTTCGTACATTCCAACGGAGGATCAGGATGCTGATATTCTGACGAAGGCTCTCACCAGGAGCAAATTCGAGTACCACCGAGGCAGGATAGGGGTTGCTGATAATCCATATCTTGTCGAGAGGGAGTGTTGAGATTGCAACAAGATGATGGAGCTTAGTGAAAAGAGTCGCCTTCACTAAGTGGGCCCGCAAGCTATTTTTGGCGCAAGTCTATTTTTAGACTATGTCTATTTTTAGACATATGGATCATGTCTATGTTTATGGATGATTGATCAAGTTGGGAAAATAGATGGACTTCTATTTTTGATGAAAGTGTGAGTGATCACAGTGTGAGTGATCAAGTCTATTTTTAGACTGGCTGTCAAAAATAGAAAAGTCAAATATTATTATCTCACAATAATATTTGGACTATAAACTTAATCTTATTCTCTTGGAGCACTTCAGTTTGAGCTACGGAAGTGGCACATGCAGCTGTCAGAAGGAAATTCGTTTTTCTTATGAGTCAGTTGAGTTGTTGCATGCATGACTTCAGTTAGAACTCAAGTGAGTTGAGTTTAGTGGACTGGAGGTACAGTTGATGGAGTTGTGTTCAGTTTAACTTAGTTAAACTGGTTGTAGTTAGTCTAACTACAGATAGACTAATGATGAGTTGTTAAACTAATTATTAACTCATAATACAACTAAAGAATACATCAGTTAACTCAGTTGCATGTCAGTGCATGTTCAGTTCAACAGGGACAGGTGGTAGAGAATCAGATTGCTATCAGTTGTGACTATAGTTGTGCACCAGATCTTGCACAATCAAAGGATTGAGTATGCCAATGAGTTTGCTCACGTATTTGGCCCGCATTTTAGCCTTTGCTCACGTCCACAAAGAGTGAGTGACTATTTTGCAGGTGAAAATAGAGTTTGGGAAGTAATTCTCATCAGTTCTTGAGCAGGTATTGAGCAGTGGAGGCAGGCAAGCAGTGGAAGAGATTTGGAGATCAGATCTGAGCTGTATTGTGTGTAACAGAGGTGGAGATACTTGTGAGAAGTATTATGCTGTGTAATGTTACATGACTCAATCATTAATATACATATAGTGTGGGGTTTTTAGCGAGATGCTTTCCCCGTGATACATACTGTGTTAATGTGTGAATGCTCTTGATGTTTTATTGTTATTGATGCTGCTATATTCTTGATCAACGTAGAGGAGCTTATGTATTGTGTATGTTTTCCGCATTAGTACATGATCAGGATAATCTCCATTGAATATGTGTTAAATTATTCAAAATTTCTACACAAAACATTTAAGTTTCTTGCCATTACAATTGGATTTTGTTTCTAGCATTCATTTACCTTTGCAAGCACTATACTGGAAACATTACTCTTGAACAAGTGACCGCCTCACACTGAGTACACTCTTGAGATAAAAAATCATACTTGGATTGATAATTAATGTAGGATAAATAGGGGTTAAAAGACACCTTTTATCAATCAACAACATGGTCAGGGGTGGTCCACATTGAACACTCAGTCCAAGGGAAGGAATGAGGGAATGTTGTCCTCCAAAGCATTGTTTCCCACGGCCTTGGTAATGGTGTAAGAACCACATTGGAGTGGTCAGAGCTTATGATGGGCTCTTGTACAACATTCTTTCTACAAGTGCAACCAGACTTTTTTGCCCACTTGAAACTTGTCATTTTTCAGAATGGAACGATGATATATCAGCCTGTTGGGTAGAGGTGCTCTGGGAGTCAGATCAGATGAATGCTTGACCTGATAGTGCAACGACACCTCTGTGGGTGAGGAGAAGATGTTCCTGTATTCTTTCATGACCATATCCCTCTGCTGCTGCTGTTGCGTGGAGGAACCTTTCGTGGGGGTCATGGATGTGGCGACGATCTTCCCCTTACTCTGGGAGTGAACCAAACAGAAAATGAATTTCCTAGTTTGGGAGATGAGCTTACTGCATTTCTTAGCAGTGATCAAAGAGGTGGCTGTAGGTGGGGCTACCTCCAGTATCCTATATAATGAATTAGCCAAAGAAATAATAACAACGCAAGGCCTTGACTCATACACAACATGTCGCCTCCATAAGTATGGTTGACCTAATAGTACATCACAAACATCAAGAGGTGCAACATCACACAATACCTCATCTATGAAGGGCTTGATACTGTAGGGAAGGCAGCACTGCTGGCGGACTCGAAGATCTCGTCCTTGGTGAAGCCACCCGATACTATATAGCTGCGGGTGTGGTGTAGTCAATAGGCCCAACCGCTTCAAAACCTCTGTTTAAATGAGGTTCTTTTGGCTCCCACTGTCAACAATGAATTGCAGCGGTGAACCCTTCACCCACATTTATGAGTGGAAAAGTCGCCCCCCTCCTCTAGATCTTCGGGCTCATTCTTCTGGATCTTGGCGGTGGCAACAATGGCACTGGGCTTCGCATCAATGATCTGCTTCCCTTTTCCATTCCCCTTATCGGGTTCTGACTTAGGGTCGAAACATGCATCTGATTCTGAAGCCTTCAATTCGGCCACCAGTGACTGCTTGGTCTGACACTCACTTGTGTTATGAGTGGGGCTCTTATGAACTCACACCACTTTCCTATGTCCTTCTTTGACTTCGTGGTGTTGTTATTTTCTTGCAGCTTCGACGGGTTGTCTTGGGTCACCCCGCCTTGGCTTTGTACTTTGTTCTTCAGATTCGTAGATCCAAAGTCTCGCTTCTTTTGTTTAAACTTCTGCTCGATCTTGACAATGTATTGGTACGCTATGCCGAGCGAGGAGATGTTCAGGAAATCCATCTCGTCTTGGATGTACCTGTGTAGGAAGCCGCGGTATTTTAGTACCAAATGCAGCTCAAAATCCTTGATACCCAACTCTGTGCGAAGGGTATGGAAAATGTTTGTTAACTCTGGCATGTCTTAGTCCCTTCCTTGCCGCAGCGTGGTCCACTTTATGTATTTGCCCTTGTAGCTTTTGACAGGGTAGTATTTCTCCTTGATGGCGTCCCGGAATGAATTCCAAGTGGGTGCGACTAAAAATAGTGATCTCGTACTTTCATCCTTTTGCTCACAATAGGTTTCCCACCAGTACTTGACGTGGGTGGTGGCTTTGAGAAGAGAAAAAGTGATCTTTTGCTAGCTGGAAAAATAAATGAACAAAAAAATACCCTTCTAGCAGATTTAACCATTTATCTACGGCATTTGCATCTATTTGACCCTCAAATATGGGGATTTCAAAATTAACTTATACCTTAAAGGGTGTGGCATTTCCAGAGTAGCTGTTGGAAGCCGATGCATTGCCTCTGAGTAGCTGCTGAAGAATCTGGGCAAATTTTTCCATCATCGCGTTCCTTTGTCGCTCGAGGGATTCTTCGAGCAAGATTTTGATATGATCTCCTGCCCCCTCGTATTTCTTTTCATCCGCCACGGGAGGCCGTCGGGGTTTGCGAGGCTGGTCTTCCAAAGGTTCAACCAGTTCAAGCCCTAACTCCTTATATCCTGACCTCGTTGGGGACATGCAAAGAAAAAAAGAGAAAGAGTAGACCACTCTGATACCACTAATCCAGATTTAAACAGGAACACAACAAATTACAGAAATAACCATAAACACAGAGATGAAATAGAAATAATGATTCATTTCATTAATGTAAAATACTAAAATATGCTTACAAACAAAAATGGAAATAAACCAGCTAGGGCGATGGTAGCTTATCTTTGAGAAGAGATGTGGCGGCTACATGCCTATGAAATGTGTTACAATGAGGATCGAAGGCCTATTTGTTGTTGAGAAACAATGGAAAACCCTAAACATCCAAAAACCTAACCCTAGGAGATGAAGCGCCACACTATGGGCACTGTTTTGGGTAAATTGGTACATCAACTTCCGAAGGTCGTAACTTTGGTATACAATCTTCATTTGACGCGCACCATAGCTCGTTAAAAATATCTATCTGAGGAATACAACTTTGGGAAGAGCAACATCGATCCATGGACCCATGTTGCTCCCAGTTTTCCCCAAAAAACATTGTTTAGGGCCTCAAAACAACTCTGGAAGTTCAGGACCCGAAAAACTGCTAAAAATAGTAAATTGTGCAACAATTAAGGAAAGTGAAAAACTAAAAGAGATAGTTGTGGGGGTCCAAGTGGGATAGGTGGGCGGCCACCAACATCCACGTGGATCATGATTTCCATGAATTGTTGCGCAGTTGATCATGTCTCATTTAGATTGAATGAGATCTAGGTGTCTTTTATGAGTTGGACAAAACTTTCCTCATTCATCCAGGAATAATTGAACTTATATGGACTTCCTCATTTTTTGATACCACCTTTTAATTCTAGGAAAACAAGGTGATGATCAGAGTCCAACCAACCCCAATGCACTGGCAAAACACTTGGACTCCGCCTACTAACTCTTCCACCATAAGAAATATGTCCAACCTCTTTTCCAACATGGCATTCCTTGTGCGCATATTCGTCCAAGTTGGCTCGTATTTGATCAAATTTATATCAATGAACCTACATTTTATTAGCTTCTTGGAGAAAAATTATACCAAGGGATCTTCATGTGCTTTGGTTCCCCATACCTTTGAGGCCCCCAATGAGAAATTCATATCCCCCCCAATCATGAGGTTGTCAACCTTCATAAATGATTTTGCAAACAACGAGTTCCATAAAGATTCCCTATCTTGAGATGGACCATATACATAAATGATAAATAAATCCATATCGAGCTCTACCAAGAAAAATTCCACTCCTAGGATCAACTCATGACTTTATAAGTTTTTGATTCTAAACTCACTCAAGTTAAAACTTGTGGAAATTCTACTCAAATGCCCTCTTACATCCAAGGAGAAGAAGAACTATCCCAGAAACATCTTATTGAGCACCTCATTAATAATGTCCCCTAGTCCTAGGGTTTCTTGAAGCATAATAATGTCTGAGCATGAAGATGTAATGAGTCTTTTCAAATATATTTTCATGGGTATTAACTAGACCCCTACAATTAAAAGAAATGGCTAACATTTGGAAACCACCACAGAGGTCTGCATCACTCTAAGCACTCCATCCAAATATTTTTGTTTGTCATCATTAATGTCTAGCCAAGCCTTTAGCTGAGCCTTTGAGATATTAGTTTTCCTACCCATGGCTTTGACAACACCAACCTTAACAATTTACAGAGGGGTCCTTTGGAAATCTAGGATGCAATTTATATAAATTGGTTATCTAAGGGAGTAAACCAGGGTCCAACATAGAATTAAGAGAAGGACTAAGTGATGATATTGTGGTAACAATGGTATCGAGAGGTTCACAAAAACAATTATTAGATATATTGACTGGAGTAACAAGACTGGAAGGAAAAGGTCCCAAGTTTGACAGAATTAAGGAAACGAAGTGAGAGAGTTGACAAGATGTTAGAGGAAGACTAGTACCTGGTTGGGTTGGGAGCTTTACACTATCGTTTCATCTACCATTTCTTGTTGTGGCCTCAGCCCAAATATGTTGTCACTCTCCCTCTTCCACTTCCATTCGTTCCCCTCCAATGTTCATATATATCCTTACATCCACTTTCTCTATGGTAGGTGTGCCCTGTCGATCAGTGGCCCTCAACATGTTGGCTCCTTCTTGAGAACCCCACGGCTCGCCCATCTCCATTGTGGAAAAGTTTTGTCTTCTTTTGCCTCTGTATCCCAAAGGGAAATCTCTGACCATGTGTCCAATCTTATGGTATCATCTACAGTGGAATGACAATTCTTCATAGTCCAACTTTTGAATATGGGTGTGGCCATCATATGAAAATTTCAAATTTTCGAACAATCCTTCCTGTAGGTCAAGTTTTACTAGTATTTTGGCCACTCTTCTCATCGTCGTCGCGATGAAGGACACGTCGACCTCTAAATATTCCCCAATTTTCCCTCTAATTTCCCTAAAGACATCCTCTATCCACATTTGGGGTGGAAGGGTTGGTAACCTTACCCACACTGGGACTTCCTCCAACTTCTCCCTGCTTGTGTCAAACAAAGGGCTCCATCTCTTGAGTAGGACCGAAGATGATGCTATAATCCAATTTCTTCCAATCACCCACAAAACATATTTTTCAGATTTGAAACGCAATATGAACCACCCTCAAATAAGAATATCCACCTATGTCTCACATGTCGGGGAGGTCTTCCAAGACTATTTGACCCATTCACTAATTTCCTTTGTCGTGAAATACTTCCCTTTATCTCTTCCCACAAGTATATGTTGAAAGGCCGACATGGCTGAATCAAAGCATGTATCTACCCTAAAAACCAGGTTATTTTCCTCAAATTTCGATCGAAGGTCGCTTCCTTTCTTCTGCTTGGAGTCGATCTTACGAGTCTCCTCTTCTTCTAATCTTGAGGCATGGTCTGTCAAACATTGTCTCAGGCCTGAGAAAAGATGTATGTTTGCACCAAGGGTTTCTCTAGCTTGGGATGTACTAGCGCCCTCAGTCCCAATATCCACAATTGTAACATTATTGTTGGTTCCCACTCATTGAGGGCCCAAATTTTTGAAATTTCTAAGTCTAACACGTCATAAATTCTTCCTGCATTATTGGTTTATTTCACCTACTTGTTTATTCCTTAATAAGTTATTTTACCATATAAATACTGAAAATAAACACAAATGTAGTCTCAACCATCTACAAATCATCAACTGAAATAAAAGACAAACACATAAGGGGCACCGTTATTTTTGGACAATTGTCCCCAGAAAAACCCAACTTGGGAAAATCAGTGCAACAGTTATGAGGGTTTTATTGTTAAACAACTTTCTTGAGTACAATTAGGGTGCCAATTTGTCTTACCCAACAGAAATATCTATCTGGCAGTAATACCTCTCTTCGAAAGTATTTATTCAACAAGTTTGCTCCACGAAAAACCTTCCAACGCTTCTCTGAGGCTCTACGTCAGCCCTCCTGGCCTCTGTGTCACTCTGGAATCCTCTGTGTTAGCCTTTCGCTGCTCTGAGCTGGCTCTCTGGCCTTCTGCATCACCCACGTAGGCCCTGCTAGCCTCTGCGTAATCTCTCTAGCCCTCTGCGTGGCTCTTGCTGGCTCTACGTAGCCTCCTTAGTCATTGCATTAGCCCTCTGACACTATCTCTGCCTCTCTACTATGCACTCACTGCCCCTCGCTGCAACTCAGATCACTTGTTCAAATTTTCTCAGCAAACCCTGCTCCAAAAAATTGAACTGACTGATCAATCTTGGTGTATCTCCAACTGAACCTCAAGCCTCCTCTTATACTTTTTTTGTTGAGTCTTCAACGACTAAGATTAAATATCTAATCAATGGCTAAGACTAGATTTGCATTGATCCATGTCATTTAGAACATTCTCACCTGGTTTTATATTAATACCCATTAATATTTTAATTTTCCTAATTTTAGACTTAGGAACTTGTTGTGGTATTCAACAACCCCCCATTTGTTAATGATACTAGTTAATGTTACATTTATAAATGGGAACCCTTTAAAAAGTTTCATCCAAAAAAAAAACTTAGCATTTAGTCATTTCTTTTATTTTTTGAATAAAGCAAAGATAACAATCAAAACCTTTTTGGGAACTACTAAAGACTTACCTTTTCATATATAGCATGTCTAAAACCCACCAAAGGACCTTTCTAAAAACCTCCAAAATCAAGCAAAATGATTAAACAAGGGCTCCATGGTCTAAATTATCATAAAATTCGACGAAAACAGAAGTCCTTAAGCTTTTTAGGCTTAAGTCTCACATCACATATCACGACTTATAAAGAACTCTATCTTAGAAACGATATAGCGAAATTTGCGAGATGCGACTGCGATGGTGCTTTGATTTTATCGTATCGCATTTCGGGCATTTAAGCAAACGCTTTGCACTTACCACTAGCCGATATTGCAAAATGTGATTGGCGCCCGGAACCACACCTTAGAATATTAAAAGTAAATGTTTCGAGTCTGTCAAGTATATTGCATAGGATAAACCTAGTGATTAGCTATACATCAAACAACTAACAGACGGCTCGCATCTCGCAGAAACACAACAGGAGGTAAGAATGCTAAAAGGCACATCTTGGGATATTGTGATCTGTGATATTACTTCGCAATCGCACAATTGCTATCATCGCAGTACAATGGCTCGTCACCCTAGAAGATTTCATCCTGTTTTACGACGCAAACATTTATGAGAAATAAAGTTAAGGGATAACGAATCATTAGTGGGCATTAGTGGGAAATAACTGCATTTATGTATGAAAATCCATTTAGCTCGATACAATATCTTGTTACATGCATTCAAATAATGCTTCTTTTACCACCGTTACAAGTTATCTGCATTATTTCATTTTTACGTTCATCCTTGTGTGTCTGATAGCTGTTGTTCTTCATTTCAGGAAAAAATAGCAGAGTAGAGTGTTGAGAACAATGGGGAAGAAAGGCAAGACTGTAGCCTCTGAGAAGACAAAGATGACTCCCCTGTTCACAGATACCACATGCAGCATAGAGGGAGGAACCTCTACATGGGAGGCTATGTACAACATACTAGAGGAAGAACAATCGAGGATTATGGAAACAAACGTTACAGTTGATGGACGAGATTCCTCATACGCTTCCATGCTAGAGATGGCTTGCTCGCTTTTGCACCGCATAGCCGCTCGACCGAAGATAATCCCTTATACCGACATGGTAAAATGGGTTATCGATGAAGCCGACATCTTAAATAGAGAATTCAAGACGAGAATCCAAGAGGTCATTAAATCTTTTACCCCGGACAACCTACGGCTTATGTACCACCTACCAGAGCCACAATTCATCTACAACAGGCAATTCGTAGAGAAGTTTGCTAAAGAGAACGACCTAGCGGATTGCACCCGCGCTTGGTCGAATAATGAAGAGAAAATCAAGAAAGACAAAATTGGTATGCACACTACTGTGTCTATTTGTCCCCCTTATAAGTTTTGCAGCGGCTATGTTATGTAGACTGTTTGGTAGATCGGATAGTACTAAGTTCTCCCCAGAGTGGTTGTCGTTAATAGACGTAGTCGTTAACACAACTATAATGAATTGGGCCCAAATCTTGTTAGACAATTTAGCAAAAATAATTATCGAGTATAGAAGGAGAAGAAGTATTGCTTTGAGGGTTTACCCTCCATTTTTATGAGCACCTATGTGATGGATGCTATTTGCTTTAGTTCAAAGTTCCCCATCATGGGATGGAAATGGACTGTTCGAAATCCACTTCCCATTCACATGTACCACAAGGTCATGTGGGAATCCAATTTTCAACCACATTTTTTCAAGATTTTCCATGGAGTTATGCTCCCTATTCACAAGTGGCTTTATAATCGAGATGCCCCCAGGTTTTCCCAAGAAGATGAAGTAGACATCCTCCCGGTAGCCAGATGGTTTGGGGAGGAAACATTTACATATATCAGTTTTTTGTAGCATCACCTCCCCCCATATCCGCCCATACTATGTTCCAGATAATTGATGGCTAGGGAGATAGCCTATAAAACAACTAGTGAGGGAGGAAAGAGCCATACACTGAAGGAGTCAAAAAAGGCCATTTGGCATGCATTCCCTGTACAGTGTGGAGAATTTGCACTACATGACCTGCGACACGCATTCAAAGAAGCAGAGTACATGCTATCTCTGCAATTACCCAAATTCCTTGAACGACAGTATGACCCGTTTGGCACTGTCAAGAATTTCACCACTTTGGTGAAAATAAAAGTATCCACTAATGAGGAGGATGTTTTTGATGATATCTTTTTGCAGAAAAACACATTTACAGAGGTGAAGCATATGGAACAACTACTTTTTGACCACGAAGATCTGGAAAAGTTTTACAGTTACAGAGAAAGAAGGTTGGCAATGGTCCCATTGGACCAATTATTAATTGAACCAATAAGGGAGCCTACTCCCAATGTGACTATAGAAGGTGACTCCAAAGAAAATTCCAAATCCGATTCTGGGGCAGGGTCTTAAGAGAAATCTATCGGGGAATCGCGACAGTCATCACAAAATGGCAGAAGCAGAAGCATCGAGTCAATAAAGGATACAACCTAATGTACATAAAAGATAGCTGAAGAAGCTCTAGCTAGAAAGAAGGTTGAAATCCCTACTACCTCTGCACAACCAATAAAACCCACGATAATTGACTTAGAGGAAGAGTGGGATAATTTTACTAAAAGTATCAATATAGAGGAACAGGTGCCAGAGTTGCAAACTCCACAACAAAAAAGAGCTCTGGAAATTACAGTGGAAGAAACTGCAAAAGAAGAAGTAGTAGAGCATATCCTTGTTACCCCCACCTCCGCAATAATTTTGAGAATTGAAGAAATACCCCCTCTGGATGTATTCTATAGCCCACAACATAAGGCCATGGTGAAAAGGCAAAGAAAGAAAAGAAAATTGGACTCTATAGCTGTTACTACCCTTGAAAATGAACTAATGGATGTTCTATGGAAGGACTCGCCTGTCGATCCATCTGCCAACCTAACTAGACTCTCGCAGTTTATAGGTGCTTATGCTACAATGACCATAGACAAAGCAATAGAAGTCCAAATATTGCTTAGAGAAAAGGAAAATAAAATAACGTCGCTTGAGGAACAATTACAGCGATTCAAATCCGACCAGTAGGCAGAGATACAGTTGGCCAAGCTTCAACAAGTATTTGAACAAATGCAAATAGAACATCGAACCAGCTTAGCCGAGAAGGAAGCATAGGTGCAGGAAATAAATGATCTACATAAAGACGATCCAAAAATTGATCAGTTTATTACCGAAGCACTCGAACTTAATTCTCAGTCGACACATCAGAAAGAATTACTATGCTAGAAGATGTCACATTGGAAATCTTATTGTGAAACAAGTGGCAAACCATAAGTCAAGTTGTAGAAATGCGACTTGAATATGATGAGATCTTTAAAAATGTCTCTGATTTCATCGCCTGGAAAAATACAAGGAGGGGAGAAAAGCCAACCTGCCCAAGCTAGAAGAATCACATAAGGAAATTTTGTTTGCAAGCTGGGATTCTCGGCTTAAAGAAGCAGAAAAGGCAACAACAGTCGCGACGAAAACAACAAACATTATCATAGAAAATATCAATGAGAATTTGCATGATACCAATCTAGTGGCTGAGTCCATTCCAGGGTTCCTTCCAGATGCGAAACAAGCTCAAACAACAATCGAAACAGGCAGTGGAAGAAAAAGTGGAAGTGATAAGGCAAACGATCAGGCTAGACTGGGAGGCGTATTGGCAACATTTGGTCAAGCCTCACAGCCAATGGATGACCCTGCGATGCCTGACCACTTATGCCGAGACAATGGCGCCAACACTAACCAATGTCGTATTCAATGGACAGTTGAAAGCTGAAGTCGTCTAGCCTACACAGTTGAAGCCTATGGTGGATATTTGCAATCTGAAGGATCAAATGCAACATAGTTAGTCACCTTGTTACTTTAATTTTGATTTTATTTTTGCATAAATTGACGCAGGTCGTTTAAACCTCCTCAACTATTTTGTAAATCTATTTTTAGTTTTATAGTTTTAGTATTTAAACCCCTCTCATGCATTTAGAGAGGGGTCTAGAATTTGATCAGAAACTCTCTTCAAAACATACACTTCTGTCCCTTTGAGGAAGTTCTGGTGAAATATATGGAACATGATTTATTTTTATCCGATTGAGCATCTTCTACTGAAATTTCACTTTTGTACTCTTAGATGATGTAGAATGGATTGAAGATAGATCATTATTGTTGAAACACATGAGTAGGATGTATTATAAATGGTACTTTTATCTCGTAATCCTTTTTACTTATGTATTAAACAATCATTTCTTTCCGAATTATTTATGTATGCAAGTTTGAAGTTTGATTACCATTATTGCACTTTTGTATGATGGCGATCTTTATTTTATGCTGAATATATGAATAGCTCTTTATACAATATATTTCTCACAATCATTCTGGCTAACTTTTTATACGAAATGATTATTTTTAAAACGGATTCACTTCTAATCGTAATTGAATGATCTTTATTACCAATTGCTTTTAGAAATTATTGTAGATCGCATATATCAAGTTTATCCTGGGTATATTATGATTAGATAGTTTTTTAAAATTAGAAGTTAAATGCATTTGTGATTGATTAGTTTAGACTAGATTACTGTTAGATTAACATTACTCTAAAACATCACACATCACCCCATTTAGCACAAGAATTAAACATATTGGGAAATTGGTCCCATTATCCCCAATCGGAGCCACTACTCCAAACGTAAAAGGAGCTGCCAACCAAGGTCTAGATCGGGTGGTTTTCCCCTGTGTTGAGGCTACGATTTTCAAGGCTTCAACAAAGCTCCATTAAAAATATTAATTATTTTAATATCTCTCTAACTACGTGGAATTTCCCCAAACCATTTCTGGGTCTTCGAGATCTCATGTGCTTTAGCCTCTCCATCAATTTTAATGGCTATATCACATACGATGCTACCCCAAATCAACACTCCCTCTTAGCAAGGAATGTGCTCTAGTAATGGTCCACCACTGAACATCCCCCTGATCATCTAGCACCGGTACCTGTGCTGATGCTTGGCTTGCTGCCCAACATCCTCTGCAATGTTGCCTCTTGTACTATTTCCCATGGCTCTGCCACTGCCACTGCTACTTTTTTACTGCAACTCCTTTTGTATCCATGCTGTTGATGGTCCTTCCTCCCAACACTACATCTGCATTGCAGCTCTCTCTGATCATGTTGCATCGTGTTGCCCATAGCACTACCACTACTAATTGTTGCACTGCAACTTAGTTACTGAGAAGTAAGTAACTAATCTACCCATCTACTGACATCCTTGTCAGGCTAGAAGCCCCCCTGATGTTGAAGCTACCTCTGTTGTTATCCTGTGCTCCCTCTGCTGCCTCTGCACTGCTGCAACACCTCTGTGCTTCTCGTACTGCTGGAAACACCCCTGTGCCTTCCTGCACTGTTGCAACCACCTTTGTGCCTCTCACACTACTGCAACCCCCACTACCCTGCAAGAGACCACTGTACTCCAGCACTGCCTTGTCGCTCTATCCACATGTTGCTTCTACCGACATCTGTCATCCTGCTATTGTCTCTCAGGTCTCCCGTAGCCGGATATGATCCAAGAGTTTGGGTACCTCAAGGATCCTGCCCCTACATATTTTGTAGTCCTCATGACTACAACTCGATGTCTCCCCACCTCTTCTCTAGAGGTGCATGGGCACTCATGGCACAATCGTCATCCGTCTCGACTTCTTTCTCCGCCTTAGCCTGAGCTGTCTTGGAATCAGAAGCCTCTCCCTTATTCTTCTTCCTGGGATAATGGGTTTCATAATGACCCAACTCCCCACAATGGAAGCACTTTATCTTGGAGATGTCCTTCTTCTTTTTCTTCCCCTGCTGTCCCGCAGATGATAAAGTTGCATCCTCTTCCTCCTCTTTCTTGATTCGACTTCCTTTGCTGCTACTCCCTGCCTTCGTCAGCCGTTTGATCTCTTGTCGGCAAAGAGCTGCCCACATCTCTTCCCATCCTGGAAGAGTCGCTCTGCCCAAAATGCTTTGGACAAATGTCTCCCAATCCTTAGAGACTGCATTTAGGGCAGTACTCACCATGAACTCCTGATCCGGCGTGGCCCCTATGGAAGTAAGTTGGTCTCGAATCTCCTGAAACCTGCTAAGGTATAGATCTATTTGCTCCCCCTTCTGCATCTGATACGACTGCAGCTGATTCTCCAGTAGCATCTTCCTCTACACAGAAGTGCCTTGATACAATCTCGTCAAGGTATCCCACATCTCCTTTGCCATGTTCTTCTCCACAATATGTTGTACTACATGATCCTTGACTCCATCAAGGATTATGCACTTACCCTTGGCCGTTACATACTCATACCTTTCATTATTAGCTAGGTCGACTGGGATAGCCACGGTTCTCAAGGCTAAACCCTTGATGTGATGTCTATCCAGAACAGACAGGATCCTGGCCTTCCAGATGACAAAGTTGGAGGCCCTGTCCAACCTGTCCTGATCCCTCAGTTTGTTCATTGACATCTCCGCTCTTCTCCTGGACTCCCTTTGAGTCTTGAATTTCTTCGTGGAAGTTCTCTACTAGACTCCCTCTGAGTCTCGATTTCCCTCCTGGAAATCCTCCTGCCAACTGTCGAACTGCTCCTCTCCGATCCTCTTTGCACCTGCAACACAGAAATGGATTTCTTGGCTAGAAGTCCCTTAGGGCAGCGACTCCCTCTACCTTGGTTCTACCCCGTTAGGTACTGTTCTACTTCGACAACAACAACACCCCACCAGCTTCCCAATCCACAATCTGCCCACAGCTCCCTAGGCCCCAACAACTGAAGAAACTGAGCCTCTTAGCTCTGCACAATCCCAGCAAGGCTGAATCGCTCCTCTGGCCAACTGGGTCAAGCCTACCTAACTGAGTAGGATGACGTGGCTCTTCGTGACCCTATTTTGCCTCTCTTTGCCTTCAGCTCTCCTGTGATCTGCAATGCTCTGATACCATGTTGAAATGTCTAAGTCTAGCACGTCAGAAATTCTTCCTGCATTATCTGGTTTATTTCAACTACTTGTTTATTCCTTAATAAGTTATTTAACCATAATAATACTGAAAATAAACACAAATGCAGTCTCAACCATCTACAGATCATCATATGAAATAACAGACAAACACATAAGCGACACCGTTATTTTTTGGACAATCGTCCCCAGAAATACACAACTTGGGAAAACTGGTGTAACAATTATGAGGGTTTTATTATTAAACAACTTTCTTAAGTACAACTAGGGTGCCAATCTAACTTACCCAACAGATATATATATATATATCTATATATATATATATATATATATATATATATATATATATATATATATATATATGGCAGTAATACCTCTCTTTGGAAGCAGATATTCAACAAGTCTGCTCCACGAAAAACCTTCCAACGCTTCTCTGAGGCTCTGCATCAACCCTCCTGGCCTCTACGTCACTCTAGAACCCTCCACGTCAACCTTCTGTTGCTCTGTGCTGGCTCTCTGGCCTTTTGCATCACCCACGCAGGCCTTGCTAGCCTTTGCGCAATCTCTCTAGCCCTCTGTGTGGATCTTGTTGTCTCCGCGTAGCCTTCTCAATCACTACGCTGGCCCTCAGCACTATATTTGCCTCTTTGCTATGCACTCACTGCCCCTTTCTACAACTCAGGTCACTTGTTCAAATTTTCTCAGCAAACCCCGCTCTAGAAAATCGAACTGTCTGATCAATCTCGGTGTATCTCCAACTGACCCTCAAGCCTCCTCTTATACTTTTTATGTTGAGTCTTCAACGACCGAGATTAAATCTCTAATCAAAGGATGCCATTTAGAACATTCTCACCCAGTTTTATATTAATACCCATTAATATTTTAATTTCCTAAGTTTAGACTTAGTAATTCCATTAAAAATATTAATTATTTTAATATCTCTCTAACCAGGTGGAATTTCCCCAAACCATTTCCGGGTCTTCGAGATCTCATGTGCTTTAGCCTCTCCACCAATTTTCATGGCTAGAGCACATTCGATGCTACCCCAAATCAACACAAATATTGTGAATAAGATCCATGAAAGCAGGGACCCAACCCCCCCAAACCTGGAATGTTTTCACCTTCATTGATGAAGTCACGGTTAATTCCCAGGGGCAATGAAAGTGGGGTACCTCCTCTTCCTTCCTTACCTACCTTGTAGATACCATTAGTAAACCCCAGATTCCCTTTTATGTTAGGGTTTCCTCCCATGTCGCTTTGATCTTCTTCTGAAATACTAAACCCTGCCCCTAGGTTAGAGCCCCTCTCCTGGTCAAGGTTTTCCGATGTTAGGCTTGAGCGATCGTTCCTCTTTTGTGGGAATTTTCCAGCTGCCGCAGTCCCTACATATTTAACTTATGAACCCTTGCTCTATCCAAATTTTGTGGTCCATTGTTAACCTACAAACCGCAACTCTTCACAATATCCCCTAGCCCACCCGTAAAAACAATATTTTTTTTTCTTATAGGGTTCTGAATCCGGTAATTAAATTACAAATCTACTTACCAAACCTTCGTCAGAAACCTTGGAACTTGCTATTTTCAGATCCAGATAATGCACTCCTTTTTCCAAAGTCTTCCCGTCTTACCACCATGTCGTTCCCGCTCTAGCCTTTATTTTGTTAGTTGGCCTAACAACAAATCCTCTCGACGTCGGGAACCCTGATGGTTAGGCATAGTAACAAGTGGTGAACTAGCCAAAATATTAACCCTAGCCATATTTGGTTGAATGGGCTCCAAGCCCCAAACTGCCAGAATATCCAATGGATCTAGCTCCAGCGCAACCCTTCAATTCGGTTTTACTATTTTACTATAGAGTAAAAGCTTTTCGATTCTCAGCGAACCACGTTAACCTCTAACTACTTTCGACCTATCCATCATAGAAAACAGGAACAAACTTTCTGCGTGGTTTTCAAAAAGGGTATAAGAATGATGGAAAGTCCCGATAGGAGAAAACAACACTTACACCTCGAAGATCCATGCACTCTTACCTTATTAACACTGACTTTGACACCTTCCAGCTATGCACCATCATTTAGCTCCATCTCTCCTCTCCTACTTGCATACTTGCTTGCTTCACATATATATAAATAACAACATTTATAATAAATTAACAAAATTGGAATAATTTCTTAAAATATATATTTTTAATTATTTAATATAAAAAAATTATTATATAACATGCAATTAAATATTAAAAAAACACAAACTCTATCTTAATACTAATTAAATATATATAAAAAACAAAATCCAATATAAATTTAAATTTAAAATAAAGTTATACCAAATTTATTATAATTTTATTTTAACCATAATTAAAATAAATAATATTAATTTTGCAATTTTAGTATAACTTTATTCACCGAGTCATTTTCCACATAAATGAAGAGTCATTTTCCACATAAATCAAGTGATACTTGCTTGAAAATGACAAAGCATCTTTTGAGGGGAAAGGGAGGGCACAAAGGTTGATATCCATTATTGCAATAAACATGTCTACATAGAATATATCATAATGTGGTATATGGGAGGGGAAATCCAATTTTAATAATAATAATGTTTATTTTTAAGGTCACAATCAAGTCAGACATCAAATTGGTGTATGAGACCCCCTTGCTTGTGGGACAAGGGACTCACCTCCGCGCAACGATTTGACTACTAAGTCTATGAAGGCATACATACTCTACCTCTCTGGTTTTGAACCTGTGACCTTTTAAAAGGAAACACATACTTTTACCCCTCTGGCTTTGAACCTGTGACCTCTTATGAGAAAACACATACTTTTAACCATTAAGTCCACTCAAATTGTATATTATTAATGTGTATAATAACTTTAGCCAATAATACATTTTGTATTAATGGAAATGCATTGTCAATTTTAAAAGGTGGGGATACGGAAACAAACCCACCATTCCAAGGTATTAAGACATACATTTAGAATGAGTTGGATTGGATTTAGAAATCTTTAATTATGGTTTGAAAATGAAATTTACACGCACGAAATATAAAATTAATGATAATTAATCCGAGGGTGGCCTTTATGTATTTAACATAAACTACAATTTTTTAAATTGATTGGGGTGTCAAATCAAAACATATTATTAATGGTACGATCATAAATGCATCTAAAGAAAATTAAATATATAATGGTAATAATTACAATGTCACATAGTTTTTTCTTTACCTTTATGTATTTAATATAAACTACAATTTTTAAATTGATTGGGGTGTCAAATCAAAACATATTATTAATGGTACGATCATAAATGTATCTAAAGAAAATTAAATATATAATGGTAATAATTACAATGTCACATAGTTTTTTCTTTACCTTTATGTACTTAATATAAACTACAATTTTTTAAATTGATTGGGGTGTCAAATCAAAACATATTATTAATGGTACGATCATAAATATCTAAAGAAAATTAAATATATAATGGTAATAATTACAATGTCACATGGTTTTTTCTTTACCTTTAATTAATTTATTAAAGGTAGGTTGTGTGGGGCGTAGATAAAATTTTGTATAATGAAATCATTCCACACAATTTTTTTTGGCACAATTTTTTTGTAAAATGAAAGCTTTTTACACCAGTTTCAACGATAGTTTTGAATGAAAATAAAAATATATTAATCCTTAGTTTATGCGCAAGAATTTGAATTTTAAAATTTTAAATTATTATTAATTTTTACTCTGCATAAACTTATGCGATTAAATATTGTATAGAGTGCAGACAAAATTCCTTGCAATAAAAGCTCTATGCACAATAAAATTTCTCTGCACAAAATTTCCCGCACAAGCTTCAACAATAATATTGAATGAAAACAAAAATATATTAAATCTTTATTTATGCATAAAGACTTGAATTTTAATGTCTTTAAATTATTATTAGTTTTTTTTTTTTGTTTTTTTGCATAGTTACCTACATTGTGCGGGAGATTGAGAACAATGATACAAGACATGCCATTATATTAAAGATTTCATTGCGAGAATTCAATCAGATATTTGTAGGCAAAGCTCGAATGGATAAAATCTGTTATGACTGCAGAGTGCCTATGCATCAAATTTACTTTGCATGGATTTTAGATTGTTGCGTTTTGTTCTAATTTAAGTTCATTGTGCACTTTGCATGGATTTTAGATTGTTGCGTTTTGTTCTAATTTAAGTTCATTGTGCATTTCTTTTTCATTGTGCGGAGCTTTGCACAATGACCTAAGTTCATTGTTTATTCATGTATGCGAGCATGAACTAATAATTAATTAATTAAGGAATAATAATACATTGGTGTTTCAAAATTTGTATAACAACCAAATACATTCAAAAGTAAAATAAAATGGTGAGTGGAACATCAAATTCCAGACCTGGTAGCAGTGCATATATCACAATGCACCACAATCGCTATCACAGACTTGAGCATGAAAAGCTTTCCCTCTCGTTGTTGATTGTAAGTTGATTGTAACAACCCTGGTGAAAATTCCGTGTAAAAATATATAAAGCCACGGTTGATGGGACATGTATTCCAAGTTGAATGGTGGAAGAAACATCCTAGTGGGTGTTGATTCAGTTTATTATGGCTAAGGGAATTGGCAAAGGCAATGGCTAAGGTTTTGGAAAGGTATGAGGCATTAATTGGCATTTATTTATGAAAAAGATGGAAATTAGGAGAAAAAGGAGGTGAAAGGTCACAGGGTGCATGTGCGGAGGAAAATGAAAGAAAATAATGGAAAATGAAGAAAATAGAGGTCTCATTCATAAAAAGGATTTTGAGGATTAGTTGGTAAGTTTTTGATAGGCTTTGATGGAGCTCTCTTCTATTCTCTCTCTCTCTCTCTCTCTCTCTCTCTCTCTCTCTCATGTTTTTGGAGACTTAGAGTTTTCTTGGAGCACTCTTGGAAGGCGTGGCATACTTGGATTCTTGGAGCAGAAGGCAAAGGAAGAGGGAAAGCGCAGGAGGGCATTGGGATTAACAACTATATCAGATTTGCATGCAGGTACTGAGTTGCATGTATGTTTCCTTCACTAGTTTTGGCATGCATATGCATGTGGTTTATTAGTTGTGATCTTCCATTGGCATGTAGGATGGCCGGGATTGAAAGTGGATTGCCTAGCCTTGCCATTTCCTGGATAGCCATGGTGATTGTGGGTTCATTTTTCATTGTTTTTTTTTGTTGGTTCTCATGTTTCCTTAGCTTGGGTTGAGTTAATAGTCTCATAGCCTTGGTTGGGTAAATGCTTTGGAGTGCTGGAACATCTTGGGTTGAGTTACTAGTCTCGTAGCCTGGGTTGGAAAAATTCTATGGAGCCCTTGGTGGGTTGAGTTACTAGTCCCGTAACCTCTGTTGGACAAACGATCTGGAGCCCAGTAAAAGCTCTGGGTTGAGTTACTAGTCCCGTAGCCTTGGTTTGACAAATGCTTTAGAGCCTTGAATGGTTGGGATAGAGACCGATCTGATGATGGTTTTGGTGATGTCTAACCGTGAGGTGGAATCACTATTTGATGGGTTGAGGTGGATGGCCTCTAGAAGCCCTGGATGAGTTTTGATTGATTTTTTCTATGAAATACCACATTCATGCTTGGAATGGCACGAGGGTGAATGACTAAAGAGAGATTTGGCTCAACCATTCTATGATCGGGTGGCATGTAGAAGTCCCATCCCGAGTTTAGATTTTGCATTATTAATGAAAGGTTATTTCTCCTTGTATTTCTATGAGCATTTTGATGGATTATATGTGGCATATATGGCTGTACTTTCATGAGTATTTATGCTGTTATTATGTTGGTTATGTATGTGTTTTATGACAACAACTATGTATGGATTTCATCATGTTTTTACTTGTAATTGAATGATGAATGTATATATGACCTAATTGATGGAATGGCAGTTGATGTGTTGAGGCATCAATGGTTCTTAGTAATTCTCAGCTAAGTATGAGACCCCTATGCTCATAATTGTTATTAACACCTACAGATTACATATTCATGATATGTTTGACGAAATGCCTGTCCTGGCTAGTAGGGGTCCAAGTAAGGTCTTGAACAAGTATTTGCTTTAGTACTGTCATTTCCATGTTATTTTACTGATTTGAAGAGATGGTTCAATTTTGGGCAGTGACCTGGGTTTTGGGCCTAAAGAAGTAGCTCAAATCCCGGAGTCATTGGCATAGCACTGACAAATTTAGTCTCTGGTAGCTAGCAGGAAAGCCTGTGAGAGCGGCTTTGGGTTTATGTTCACTGTCATACCTATAACATGACAACAACTAAGGCTTTAGTTGTCCAAAAGTTCAGTGGGACCCGAGGGCAAGATGTCTAAAGTATTGGATTAGTTCCTGAGGGTCCTATAGCTGATGTTGAATGTTTGTATGGTGTGTTTCTATTGGTTCCACTTCCTTAACATGACTTAGGAGGTCTAATCGTATCATAGTGGCCTCTCGTTGCATGTTTACCCCGGCTGGCCGGTTGCTTGGGTAGATTTGGGAGGAGGGTGTTACATTGATGATTATGGAAAGATGAGAGATATAACGACCCCAATAAAATAAATATATTGTATTGAATGTTTTATCTTTGCATATATAAATATTGTATATATTCATGAGATGTAATTTACTTGGTTTGTATGTTATTTAATCTTCGTTATAGCATTTGTTGTTCAACATTCATGATTAAGAAAAGTTATTGTGCAGAGCTAAGTTCATTGTTCGGAGCACCGCACTCCCGCACAATGATCTTCCTCGGCATTCGTTCATTTTAAAAGCTATGCATTCGTTGAAATACTTTAATAATAATTATGAGAGAAACAACGTGGAAAATCCAGGAAAAAAATAGCCAAGATGGTTGTAGTTGATGAGGCACTGTGAGAAGCATCAAATCGACCGTGGTACTGAGAAATAAGATTATATTACATGATCACTAAGAGACAACTAAATACCTTTGAAGATTCAAATATGGAAAGAACGCATTAGTGAGGACTAAAATCCAAACACACAACACAATTTGATTTCTAGGTCATTCACGTTCAGATAATTGTAGGAATCATTGGCATTTTCTTGTGACCATAATCGAATTGTCAGACATCTTAGAGAACTCGCGTTGAAGAAATCAATACGCAACACCCATTACAAAGTTAGCATTTTACTTGTCATTGAATTATAGCTGCATCCTTTGTTACATAAGTTGGACTCATCCATTGGTAGAGTTCCCCAAGAAAATCGTAGTCTAATGCTATTACGTATATATGATTGCTTTATATCTCTGCTAGTTCCATTGTTTCTTTATTTCTTTTTAGCTATCCTTATCTAGCCAATAATTTATATTGAATTTCCATACCATTATAGCAAGCAAGAATTGAATCACCATAAAGCTAACTGCAATAAGCCAACGATATGCATCAATACTATTGGACTAGATCCTGGCATTGGGACTTAATATGCTCGAGATAAATCTGCTTGAACTGCATCTGCAACTAAAGAATTTGAAAAAACCAGAACCTAAACTCTTTAATCCATATGGGTATGTGGTGAGATTTCCCTATCCATTTCTTCCATGTTCAGATCAATAAGACAAGCTTCTCTCTCTCTCAACGCACATTATATTATTGAATAAGCTCACTCCATACACTTCATTCGTTTCTCAAAGTAGAATATTTCACTTCATGTAGGGTGGAATAAGCTCGCTCAACGTTCGTTGAGAGCCGACCATAATGTGTGACATGACTGTCCAAGACTCCACGTGGGTGTCATTGTCATCCATAATGGTGTCCATGCCTTGCAACATACCATTGATGTGAATTCAACAACCAATCATTGTCACATGACTTCGCTATCGCATAACGAAGAATAGTCATCATGGTTTTGACATGTATTAATGATTCATTCACATGCGATGGGTTACAGAATTAATTGGAGGGATAACATCTCTTTTAACTAAGCACACTGGCTTTGAACGATTATTAATTAATTGCAGATACCTTGGTTAAATGTGTGAAGGCTTTCATTGTGCGGAGGTACATAGTTACTCCAAGCCTCCACACAATGAAATCCTCCACACAATGGTTAGTTATATGTGTGGAGGTTGTTGTTGACTATCGTTATAAGGACCACTTCCCTACAACTGTATATTGATGTTGAGTTGTGACACAATACTAGTTAAGTCAAACCTTCCAGTCAAATGATTATTTTGTTAGCATTATGACGCATGTGTTGTCCTTGATGGCAACTCACTTGTAACAAAACAAGTATATGGTAACTAGATGAATCCACAGGTCAGTTCAGAGGTGACAAAATGGTGGAACAAAATACCAAAATGATGGGTCAAAGGTTTACAAATCATAATCAGAAGTGTGATACAGGGAAACTGTTGGCATTATGTTTGCTTTAGAAATCCTTGGTACATAATGATGCTTATCAATGGTGATAATTCTTATATTGTTGAAGTATTTAAATGATGCATCATACTATGTTGCAGTCATGGGTTTCCTATAATGAAATCATAGATGATACTTATATTGCTTGAGCTACATAGTTGTTTTGATGCTTATGATCAGATTTATGGATGATTCAGATGATTCTTTTGATGATGCATATAGTACATATGTTATGTTTCTTACATGGTAATCTTCATAAGTTCAAGGAGAAGAAAAATCTTGAGTACACAACTTCATTATTTGATAAGTGCCACTAATTTATTTTATTTTGTTTTCATCATGCTTTCAAAGATGCATAAATTTCATATGGTGCAGTTATGAATGAGTATTCCTATAGTTCTTGGCTCTCACAAGGTATATTGTTTGAGGATTGTTGCTCTTGATGGTATCAATAAAGTTTGACAAATGATTGTGAGCTCGTGGTTTGCTTTTCACATTGATGAGAAGATAGATACATATTGCTATCGCTTTGCTGGATACATGGATGATTACTTAAGTTGTGATGTTGGTATAAAATATCCTCTTGTATAAAGAAAATTGGCCAAGAGAACGATGTTATTGCAGGTTTCATGAAGACATAGCAATTTGAAGACATGGTTTACTTAGTCACATAATGATGATGATTTCTTACTTTATGATGATGGGCTTGGTTCTCACATATGTTTATTACCATGGTTGATGCTTATCAGATGTGGGATGTTGGAAGTGATGATACATGGTTGATATATTGAGGTTTGTTGTGAAAAGATCATGCATTTCTTGCTACGATGATGATGTTATGGTCATGGATGATGACTATGGTGTTTTCACATATATATGATATGATGTGAATGGTTTTGTATCACTACTTGGGGATATGGCATATGCTTAGTTGACTCATGAAAGCCATATTTTCGATAAACATAGATAAAGGATTTTTCTACCAAAGAAAAAGAGCAAGTTGATCTTGATAAGGTCAAGAGGATGAAGTTGATAGTAGGTATATATGAAAATATATATGCGACATACTTAGCCACAAGATTGATGATATTAAAGCTTCATTGTATTTTCTTGCAAATTGATAATGAACATATATAGGTTGTCGTTATTGATGCTTTGATAAATGCTTAGGTGCAGATCATATATGGTGTATGATAGTTGCTGATAACTATCATGATATTGTTTAGGTCTTTGGTATTTGTTATAAATGTCATGTAAAGGTCATGTAAAGACCTATGTAGTAATAATGGTCATATTCAGTCATGTATGGACTTTTGAGATCATGTCAAATATGTATCCCCACTTGGTTGGGTGATTGATGTAAGTATGAGTCCTTGGTGATAGAAAGGTCATACTCATTTGAGCCATAGAGTAATTTATTTCATTTTAGAGATTTCGGTGTCTGCTCAGGGGGAGCATGATCAGAGATTTCAGCATGTGCTCAGGTGTAGCATGGTTAGTATGCATATTTAACACTTCAAATATGGAGGTCTTCGTTTAACATTGGTCAGACCTTTGCCCTTGATGTTGATCCAAGTGGATCTTCAGATACATGGGAAAAAGCTCAAAATTCAAAGTGGTGGAAAGGCGATGAACTTGACATTAGATCGAAGTGCTCGTTGCCCTGATTCCAACGGTGTGAATGACACTCCAATCCGAGTTCAGATGAAGAAGATAGAGTCAGTCAAAGTTGGGTTGAATTTTAATCACTGGGCAGGATTAATGAAGGCACAATTTGGACTTTCTCCGGTGACGGAATCTGGCCAACTCTGGCCAAATTCTGGGCAAAATTGTTGCCTCGTTAAAAGGACTCCTTCGGTCCAAAACTAGATTTTCAAAAATGCGCGGGTTGTTTTTGTATAACAAAAAAATATTAAAAAAAGGGTGGCAGGCCACCAACCCCGCCACCCCAAAAATAAACAAAAAACAAAGGAGGGGTGGGCCACGACCCCCGGCCACAGAACTCAACATAAATGCGGGAGGGACAAGCCATGACCCCGGCCCCTCCGTTGCTCCCACGGAGCCACCAAACTAATGGACATGGGTGGGCCAGCCCTTGGGGCGTGGACCCAACCCAAACCAACAACACCGTAACCATAGACGGAGGAGGTGTGCCATTAAAAATTATGGAGGTGGGTACGGTGGGCGAGCCCGGCCCAACCGAAATTTAATTTTAAAATATTTTTGTTTGTGGTGTATTAAAAAAGGAGGAGGCGGGGTTTGACCTCTTGACCTCCTCCCTATTAAACCGGATCACAACCAACTGCGCCAACAACATTATTAAGAAATCCACCCTCAAAATTATATTTAAACACAATTTTTCAGTGCGCTTAGGCAGAGGAGGCAATGCACACAGTTCGAGGCAGAATTTTGCAGGAGGGCCGAATTTTCATTTTGTCAGAATTTAACAAATTTTATATAGTTTCACAACTTCTCGATGCCACGAACGCAATGGCACTGTCCATTTCTCCATCATAGTTCTTCATTTTTCGAGCCATTTTTCAGTATGGAGGTATAAGACTCCCTTTTGTAACTGATACTTGTACTCTTCTTTTTCATGCCACTTAATGAATGAATGCCTCCCCATTGATCGAGAAGGGTCCGGAGACATAGTCCAAGTTGGACGAACTCTATTATCAAGTCTTGTTATCTTCTTTTATGCTTTATGTGTTTCTCCTCTTGTCTCATGTGCACATTAAGTTTTGTATGTTAAGCTACAATTTATGCATGTAATTCTTTAACACATCTATAAGCAAAAGAGTTTGGATCAAGTGGTATCAAAGCAGGTCTTTTTTTTAGATGTGATTTGCATGTTTGTATGCTAACAAGAAACAGGCTCCGAAGAGGCAAAGGGAAACTAAAGTCTTTAGATCCCGAAGCGGGGCATGCTCATCGAAGGAGAAACATGGCAAATGAAGAGGCTCATCTTAAAGAGGAGCACAATTTCTGCAAAACCTTCTATTCAATGTTAGAGAATGTCGGTTAGTTGCTTTCAAGGTTGGAGAAAATAGAAGAGAGAAAACTAGAAGAACAAGGTTCAATGCATGGAAATGGTGGAGAAGAACCCCATCCTTCTCCCTCCACGAGTGAAAGTTCTTCTTCCTCTCATCACCATAATCGTAGAAATTCAAGGGATGCATCTAAGAAACCTTTATTTAAATTAGATGTCAAATTTTATCTTCCCATGTTTAACGGTGAAAGTAATGCAAAAAAGCTTAACAACTGGATTAGGCAGATTGAAATCTACTGCAGGATTCAGCAGATCGATGAGGACGAGGCAAAGATTCAGCTGGCCTCTCTTCGGCTGAGTAGCACCGCTCTCGTTTGGTGGGAGAGCAAATTGTGAAGCAGTAAGAGTGTGGGTAATCTTCTTTCCTCATGGCCTAGTTTCATTTCTACATTAAAGGAACAATTCTATCCCTTGGGTTACAAACAAAAAGCCTTAATGGATTGGCAATACTTAAGGCAAGACAAAGGTTAGGATGTTCAAAGCTTTACAGAGGAATTTAGAAAACAAGCACTTAATTTGGGCATTGCACTTGACTCACCTGAAGTAGTAACTAAGTATATTGGATTATTACATAGTTACCTTAGACATTCATTATTATTGTTTGAACCAACTATTATTGACTCCGCCAGTGTGAAGGAAATTCATCTTGATAACAGGGGCAAAAATGAAAGAGATGATCATTTCAAGAAACCTCATTTCAAACCTCCAAATGGAAAACCCAAAGTGAAAGGAAAAGGAAAAGGGAAGAGGATGGCATCAACCACGAAAGATGAAGGAGAAAGACCTTATTGCAATCACTGCAAAAAGGAAGGTCATGGCAACGATCATTGTTGGAAACAGTACCCGGAAAAGAGACCAAAGAAGTATGGAGGAAAAGGCAAGTAGATGATCCAAAATGGATCTAACATAGACTTCTAAGTCTATGAATTTTCCTCACAGAGGAAAAATGAAAGTCAAAGGATGCTCTTGGAAATAGTCTCATTGCATAGATATCTTCATTCTGAATCTAATGCAATTTGAATGGGACAAAATGGACTTCGGATGAAGAAGTTGTGGTAAAAAGAAAATTGCCCAATGTCCTCTGAAAAGGAGGCATTTTCTTATTAAATGGGACTTAAGAGAAATATGCGTTCCTTAAGGAAATCGCATCAGAAAAAGCCAAAGGAGAACTTAAAGCAAGGGCGGAAGGACTCCCCGATTGCGATCTCCGATATATCGTATCGGAGGAAAGTCTTCATGTGATATCGGAACCCCAACTATATGCGATTGTGATTAAAGCAATGAGCCGATCAACGATTGCGATGGATGATTGCGATTGCGATGATCGGATCGACAGATCGGCATCGATGATATATATCGGATCGACGTAGTCCATTGGAAAGTTGTATAGACCCTGGGTCAATGCGATATGCGATGTGCGATATCGGCGATCGGGCGATCAGAGGAGCAAAGACACAGTCCATTGGGCCGATGCGATATGCGATGTGCGATATCGGTGATCGGCGACGGTCATCGCATTGGAACAAACCATGGGTAGTTGAATGGACCTCAACCAATGCGACGTGTGATTGCAATATGCGATAAAGCGCAGATCCGATGGGATTATAAATGCAACTGCATATAATTTGAAATTCGGATTTGTGGATTTTCTTTAATTTTTCGTGTATTGGATTTTTGGGCCATACACCTGTGCGATCACGATTTGCAATGACAGGATGGACCCAAGAGGATTATAGGGGAAATTCTATATTATTTGAGTTTCGAAAAACGCCCCATGATGAGTTTTCATCAGTTTTCCTGTGTATTGCGTTACGTGTTCGAATGCGGGATTTCTGCAGGAGGAAGGCCGAACGGTTGGGTTGCCCGTGCTCGTTGATTCATTCCAATTGCAAACTGATTATTTTATGGAATGATCGGTCTTCCATGCGTTAGGCGACTGTAACCAAATGGTTACAAAAACACAGAAAATATAGAGAAAGGGGATTCCCAGAGGCAGAGGCAGAGGAACACTCAGAGAGAGCTTAGAGAAGCTCGAGAAGCCCAAGGATGCTCAGTGAATACTCAGGAAGAGTAAGAGAATGTTGAGTGATGCAGAGGCGGTTTTCAGAGTGAGGAAGGTTTCATGCAGCGTAAGAGTTGATTAGAGCCAAACAGAAAGCCTGAAAGTTGCAGAGCCAAGCGCTTGACAAAAGAGAAACCAGAGGTTAGAGGCTTGACAGAGGCATAGCCACCAGAGGTTGGAGGCAGAGACGCAAGCTAGAGGGCTCAATGGACTTCTACAATCCATGAAGCTATAATGAAGTCAGAACAGCAAAGAGATCGAAATGATCAAGCTGTTGCTGGTTTCTGATGAGTGCTGAAGACAGAAGAAGGAATTCCAGAGACAATAAAAGAATTCTGAGGGAGTTGCTGCAATCCAGGAGCTCAAGATAGCCCGAGCACTGATTGAAGGAATCTAGTCCAGAGAAGCCTAGATCTGTTTGTAGAGTATGGACAACCAACGAGATAAGATGGTATTCTAAACCCATAGGTGTAGTTGTAAACCAATGGAGTTAAGTGTGGAACTTGTAAAAGAAGCATTACCATAATGCCAAAGAGCCTAATCGAGTTGATTAGAGCTCAAGGAGACGTAGCCCAAGATATCAGGGTGAACTCCATATCATATTGTTGTCTCATGTGTTTGCTTATTTGCACATTGTATTTACTGTTATGTGTGTTTTACATCAGCATAATCAAATGTACATAAGCACTTGAACAATCTAAAAACAAACACAAGCATATACCTCTTTCAAGCACTTTTAATTCCATAAATTATCAATCATAAGCTAGATCTTGGAAATTGTTTAAGCTTTGGAGTGGGAGAGGTTCTTGTTGATTGACAAGAATCCTTTAGTGCCCCATTTTAGATCAGGTGGTATAAGAGCGAGTTATATCAGAGCATCATGTTGATTAACCCCACCTTCAAAGAAGGTTATATTAGAGTTGGTTATATCAGCCCATGTTATATTAGAGCAGGTTGTATCATGAAGCAGATGGTATCATGATGCAAGTGGTATCAGATCAGAATGCTTGATTGACAGAGCAATCTATATGCTTGTTTGACTTGAAAGGTGTTCAAATAGTCAAATTCAGACTGTTTGATTGTTTGTAAATTGATTGTTGTTGAGTTTGCAGAGGTGAAAGCTATCGATAAGCTAAGTCCAGGAGAGGACAAGAAGGAAGAAGGGCTGAAGGCATTCTTCTCATCCCAAAGGACCTCAAAGCAATCCTTGAAGCACAAGAGGTTTGTTGCAAAAGGTTGCTTAAATAAGCTCTTTGTTAGTCTTGTTTGAAGTTATTTTGATCATTTTGATAATGAAAACTTCTACAAGTGAGTCCTCAAATTCTCCTTTCTTCACAAGATTCTTTGATGAAGACATGAAGCAAGACTTGTTCATCATGATGGATATGGTGAGAGAAATGTATGAGGATGGAAGGAAGAGCATCATACTTAGAGAGCAGTTGAATTCCATGAAGGAAGAGAAGCAGTTGCTTTCTGACAAATTGCAGGAAATGGAGAGGAAACTTCATATTGCAAATATGAACCTGGAAAGGATGCATGAGTTGGAGACACAACTCCTTGTTGCCAAAGAAGCCTTAGTCAAGTATCAGCTTGAAGAAGAGGTAAATAATTCCAGTTTGTCTTCAAATTCTTCTAAGAATGTTTATATTGGTTCTTTTGAAAAACATACCAGAGGCATAGGTTCCAAGTTAATGTCCAAGATGGGCTATGAAGGAAAAGGCTTGGGAAAACATGCACAAGGTATTGTTGAGCCAATAATAGTTGAGGAAAGGCCTAAGTATTTGGGTCTTGGCTATGGACAATCTTATGGAGAAAGTTCCAAAGCTACCATGAAGGCCATTGAAATAGTTCCAACAAGGAGTTTCATTGCAGGACTTCTACCTCAAGAGTGTGAAGATTGTATTCTTGGGGAATGCAATAGTGTAAAGCACACTTTGCAAAAAGAAGGTGTATATCATCATACACTTGAACCAGAGAGTTCTGGAAACTTTGAAACCATTGAAGAGGTTGATGGTGTTCCAAAGGGAGCTACTTCTTCATTCAATTCACCTCCTTAAGAAGGCAACAAAGGTGAAAGAGAAAGGTATAAATCTGGCTCTAATCATATTCCTTTTGATTATGGAAAGCATGATAAATTTCCATATAAGCATGGGAAAAGAATTGCATGTTCCTTTTGTGGTTTGATTAACCATAATATTTCTAGATGTTGCAAGAGAATGGCCACATACAGGAAAATTTTGAAGGAAAGGAATCAAGAAGCCAAAGGTCCATTGGACAAGGAAAATCATGCTGTCAAGAGGATGCACATGTGTTGCACTTACTGCCATAAGCAAGGACACATTGCTGAAAAGTGTTGGACTCTGAATCCAACAATGCTTCCACAAAACTTGAAGAAGGTGGAAAGAGAGAATGGCAGGAATGGAAAGGAAGTTTCCACAATTGATGTGTTTCAAGATGATTCACATGTTGATATTGATGTGCAGACAAAGGAAGGACCTTTGAAATGGATTGGTAAGAAATGGTTAGAGTTCTTATCCAATTAGGGCTGCATGTCTTTTGAAAATGCATCAAATCAATAGAATGAATTTCTTTGTTAATAGAATGCAAGTTGCAGGTTTTTACCAAGAAGGTGGATGGAAAATGTCAAGTAGGAGACTCACTTTATTGCTGCAACATTATATTCATTTCAGCTTTGAAAGAATAGTGTACTTAAGCGAAAGTTGAAGGATGAAGTGCATGCATGAGAATGATGTGCATGAACACAGGGATGTTGATGATTTCCTTGTATTTAAACATGTATGTGTGATTAACTTGAAGGGTTGATTACTTTGTTGTAAACATGCATGTAATGCAATATTGACTTGAGAAAAGTTGATTTGGTCTCCAAGATGGAGATGATGATGAAGTGTTTCATCTTTGAAAAATAACTTTAGAATTCTTTTTCTACATGCTTGACTTGAAGGGTCAATTGTTTTAAAGGCATGTTTTATTGGCTTGTTATCTAGTCAATCATTTGTATGTAGATGTAAAGACATGGAGGTGTTCGCAAGATGTGAAATCTATTTCTTTTGATGAATCAGGAGTTTAGGCCATCCAGTTGTTGTCTGTAATCCTGTTGTTGTTAACAGTTGTTCTTGACAGTATGTCAAACAAGTACAAATGAAATTTTTTTGAAGCAGGTGTAAGTGCACATTGGTTTGAGCCATCTTGGATCAATGATCAAGGCAGAGAAGTTCAAACTACCTTCTGTGATCTTCTTAGCAGGAATTCTGCAGGAAGTCAAGGAGGAAGACAGTTCTTCCCAGGAGGACAAGCACATCTAGGAAGGGAGTGTTCAAAGGCTTTGGTTCAGAGGCACTATGCAAGGCAAGTGTATGGAGGCTGAAAGAAAAGGGTGACGTACTCTCATTTACTGTTTAGATCCATATATCAGTCTTTTGGAGTCCAAAATCTTTTTAGTGGGAAGGTGTGATCCAAAATGGATCTAACATAGACTTCCAAGTCTATGAATTTTCCTCATAGAGGAAAAATGGAAGTCAAAGGATTCTCTTGGAAATAGTCTCGTTGCATAGATCTCTTCATTCTGAATCTAACGCAGTTTGAATGGGCCAAAATGGACTTCAGATGAAGAAGTTATGGTAAAAAGAAAATTTGCCAATGTCCTTTGAAAAGGAGGCATTTTCTTATTAAATGGGACTTAATGCGTTCCTTAAGGAAATCAAATTAGAAAAAGCTAAAAGAGGACCTAAAGCAAGGGCGGAAGGACTCCTCGATTGCGATCTCCGATATATCGCATCGGAAGAAAGCCTTCATGTGATATCAGAACCCCAACTATATGCGATTGCGATTAAAGCGATGAGTCGATCAACGATTGCGATGGATGACTGCGATTGTGATGATCAGATCGGTGGATCGGCATTAGCGATATATATCAAATTGGCGCAATCCATTGGAAAGTTGTATAGACCCTGGGCCGATGCGATAAGCGATGTGTGATATCGGCGATCGGGCGATCGGAGGAGTAGAGACACAATCCATTGGGCCGATGCGATATGCAATGTGCGATATCGGAGATTGGCGATCAGCGACGGTTATCGCATCGGAACAAATCATGGGTTGTTGAATGGACCTCGGGCCAATACGACGTGCGATTGTGATATGCGATAAAGCGTGGACCCGATGGGATTATAAACGCAACTACATATAATTTGAAATTCAGATTTGCGGATTTTCTTTGATTTTCCTTGTATTGGGTTTTTTGGCCATATGCTTGTGCGATCGCAATTTGCGATGACAGGACGGACCCAAGAGGATTATATGGGCAATTCTATATTATTTGAGTTTCGACAAAACGCCCCATGATGAGTTTTCATCAGTTTTCCTGTGTATTGCATTACGCGTTCGAACGCAAGATTTCTGCAGGAGGAAGGCCGAATGGTTGGGTTGCCCATGCTTGCCGGTTCATTCCAATTGCAAACTGCTTCTTTTATGGAACGATCGGTCTTCCATGCATTAGGCAACTGTAACCAAATGGTTACAAAATCACAAAAAACATAGATAAAGGGGATTCCCTAGAGGCAGAGGCAGAGGAACGCTCAGAGAAGCTCGAGAAGTGCAGGGATGCTCAGTGAATACTTAGGAAGAGTAAGAGAATGTTGAGTGATGCGTAGAGGCGGTCTGCAGAGTGAGGAAGGTTTGGTGCAACGTAACAGTTGATCAAAGCCAAACAGAGAGCCCGAGAGCCGCAGAGCCAGAGCGCTTGACAGAAAGAGCCACTAGAGGTCGGAGGCTTGATAGAGGCATAGCCACTAGAGGTTGGAGGCAGAGCCGCAGAGCCAGAGGGCTCAATGGACTTCTACAAGCCATGACGCTGTAATGAAGTCAGAACAACAAATAGATCGAAATGATCAAGCTGTTGCTGGTGTCTGATGTGCGATGAAGACAGAAGAAGGAATTCGAGAGACAGTAAAAGAATTTGAGGGAGTTGGTGCAAGCCAGGAGCTCAAGATAGCCCGAAGCGCAGATTGAAGGAATCTAGTCCAGAGAAGCCTAGATTTGTCTGTAGAGTATGGACAACCAACAGGATAAGATGGTATTCTAAACCCATAGGTGCAGTTGTAAACCAATGGAGTTAAGTGTGGAACTTGTAATAGAAGCATTACCATAATCCCAAAGAGCCTAATCAAGTTGATTAGATCTCAACGAGACGTAGCCCAAGATATCAAGGTGAACTCCATATCATATTGTTGTCTCATGTGTTTGCTTATTTGCTGCATTGTATTTACTGTTATGTGTGTTTTACATCAACATAAGCAAATGTACATAAGCACTTGAACAGTCTAAAAACAAACACAAGCATACACCTCTTTCAAGCACTTTTAATTTTGCAAATTATTAATCATAAGCTAGATCTTGGAAATTGTTTAAGCTTTGGAGTGGGAGAGGTTTTTGTTGATTGACAAGAAGCCTTTAGTGCCCCATTTCAGATCAGCAGAAGACAGTGGCAACTGTGCAACAAGACCTTGGATCTGATTCCGGAGATGAAGCATTGATCACAACAGTACGAACAAAAGGTACTCTTACACCTCATGTTAATTTGAATCACATTAAGGCACTAGTTCAATAGATGAGTCTCTTCCTAATGAATGAAAGAGAATTGAGCTATTTCATATTATAGTTATTGTAAATCATAAAAGTGGAAACTCTATTTGATACGGATCCCAAGCAAACTTAATTTCAGATTCCTTGGTAAAGAAGCTAGGCTTGGAAACTACACCACATCCAAAACCTTATCCACTTGGATGGATACATGATAAAGAAAAACTAAATGTAACTAAGCAGTGTAAGGTAAAATTTGTGATTGCTTCTAAGTTAGTGGATGAAGTAAAACTTGATGTAATACCATTGGATATCTATGGCATGGTGTTAGGGAGTCCATATCTATATGATAGAAAGGAAATCTTCTTCCGTCATGAAAACAAATACCAAATCACAAAAGATGGGGTAGAATATATTGTAAGGGCTCATCAAACTAAAATCAATGCCAGCCTTGTAAGTGCAGGACAAATGAAGAGGTTGGTGAATTCCAGTAAGGGTTGCATGCTTATGATTGTAAGGGGAAAAGATGTAGAATTATCCGATGCTTTCCAGGGTTGTGATCATGTGCATAAAAAGGAATTATGTGAATTAATTTCTAACTATGATGAGATGTTTCAGGAACCAAGGGGATTACCTCCGAAGAGGGAAATCCAACATGAGATCCATTTGCAGCATGACACTCCTTTACCGAATATTGGCATGTATAGGATGTCGACCATTGAGATGGAGGAGATCAAAAAGCAGTTCATGAACTATTGAACCAAGGGGTCATCAGACTGAGTACTTCTCCATGCGGCTCACCGATTGTCTTAGTGCTGAAGAAAGATGGCACATGGAGGATGTGCGTGGATTATCGAGCACTAAACAAAATCACGGTGAAAAATCGTTACCCTCTTCCCCGCATTGATGACTTATTAGATTAGTTAAAGAATGCTATCTATTTCACCAAATTGGATTTGCGTAGTGGTTATCACCAGGTCCGAATTACAGAGCAGGATGTGTGGAAAACCGCCTTCAAGACCAAACGGGGGTTGTTCGAATGGATGGTGATGCCATTCGTACTTTGCAACACTCCAGCCACTTTCATGAGGGTCATGAATGATCTCTTTAAGCCTTTCATTGATGAATTTGTTCTTATATATCTAGATGATATCCTTGTATTTATTAAAAGTTGGAATGAACATGTATGTCATGTGAAGAAAGTGTTTGATGTATTGAAAAATGAAAAACTGTATGTAAAATTGTCAAAGTGTGAGTTTGGGAAAACCTCTTTGGTTTAACTAGGTCTTATTGTTGGTCGTGGTCAGTTAAAAATTGATCCCTCTAAAGTTGAAGCAATTGTAAATTGGCCTAAGCCTACTAGTGTAACCGAGGTTCACAGCTTTTTGGGTTCAGTATAGTATTGGAGGAGATTTATTGCCAATTTCTCTATTATTGCAACACCTTTACATGCATTGACAAGTGTAAAGCAAGTCTTTCAATGGGGAGGAAAGCAGCATAAGTCCTTCGAAACATTGAAAGAAAAGATGAGCACTGCACCGGTTTTGGCCTTACCAGATCTCCAACAACCATTCGATATCGAGACAGACGCCAACGGATATTTCATGGGAGCTATACTGAGGCAACAAAAGAAGCTGATATGTTATCATTTAGAGAAGTTCTCTCAGGCTGTGATAAACTATCCCACTTATGAAAAGGAATTATATGCCTTGGTTTAGAGTGTGAAAAAGTGGAAACACTACCTGATCGGCAAGGAGACCATCATCCATATAGATCATCAGCCCTTGCAGTATCTTCAGTCACAAACCAAGTTGCAGCAATCTCGTCATTTCAGGTGGATGGGTTTCCTACAACAGTTTCATTTGGTAATAAAGTATAAGAAGGGCAATAGCAACAAAGTGGCCGATATGCTATCTCGCCCTCCTATTTCTGCTTATGTTATTTTGCATAATGCTTCGTTATCTTTTGAAAGTTATTTTGAACAATATGCTAACGATGATAACTTTAAGGAGATTTACGCAAAACTAACCCATGGTTCACAGGTGGACAACTATCACTTGCAAGGGAAACTGTTATATCACCTTGGTAAATTGTGCATACCCACCGGAGAAAGGGTACATGTAATCTGGGAGGCCCACACCTCCCTTGTGTCTGGTGATTTTGGTATTGAAAAAACTTTGTGTCATGTACAAAGATTTTGTTTTTGGCCTCATATGAAGAACATTGTGACTCACTATGTAAAGGATTGTGTGGTGTGTTATGTTTCAAAGGCCTCTAATAGAAAAATCGGGCTCTACACACCACTCCCTATTCCGAGTCATCCATGGGAAAGTGTGTCAATGGATTTTGTAGGAGGTTTGCCTTTGTCTAGAAAAAGTCACGACTATTTGTATGTCGTCATTGACTGTTTTAGTAAGATGTGTATTTTAATGCCTTGTAAAAAGAAGATCACTACAGTGCAGACTGCTCATCTTTTCTTTCAGCATGTTTGGGTTCATTTTGGGTTGCCCACATCGATTGTGTCAGATTGGGACTCTCACTTTCTCGAAGAGTTTTGGACCAGCTTGTGGAAGATGATGGACACCAAGTTGAAAAGAAGCACGTCATTTCATCCACAGACTGACGAATAGACAGAGGTTGTAAACCGCACCGTGGTACACTTGTTGCGAGGCTATTGTGGAAAACATCCTAAGTTGTGGGATGAGCATTTTCCATATGTGCAACATTCCTACAACCGAGCAATGCACTCATCTATGCAACGTTCAACATTTGAGACATGTTTTGGTTACCTGCCAAAGGACCCTTTTGATATGGTCTTTGGAAGGGAAGATGACTCCATTGGACATAGTGATAGGGACAAAGCACAACAGTTCATCTAGCGGATCTAGTTGATTCACCAAATAGTACAGGAGTAGTTGGAGAAAAGTCAAGCCCATTACAAGGCTCGACATGACAAACACCGAGTCGACTATCAATTTCAAGTGGGCGACAAAGTGTGGTTCCATATCAGCAAGGACAGATGAAGGGAGAAGGGAAGAAGTCGCGACCAATTCGGTATGGTCCATTCACCATTTTGGAGAAGATTGGAAATAATGCCTTTCGTCTCGATTTGCCGATATATATGCAGATGTACTCCGTAGTGAATGTGGAGAACTTAAAGCTATATGAACCACCATTGATTATGGACACCGAGGAGGTGGGCACAGTTCCTACAGTTGATGACTTTTCACCAGAGTATCTTGATGAGTTACCTGAAGACATCATCCTTGACAAAAGAACTAGGACTTCACGACGGGGAGATGTGGAATACCTTCGAGTTGGTTTCAAGGGGATGCACCCTAGCAAGGCAAAATAGCTAGAAAAGGAAAGAGTGAGGGAATAATTCCCTCACTTGCCAATTGACTGATAAAGCTTTTGGTGGTCCAAAAGCTCCTCAATGGGGAGGATTGATCCAGGTGGATCTTCAGACAGTGGCATGGGAAAAGCTCAAAATTCAAAGTGGTGGAAAGGTGATGAACTTGACATCAAATCGAAGTTCTCATTGCCTTGATTCCAACGTGTGAACGACACTCCAATCCGAGTCTGGATGAAGAAGATAGAGTCAGTCAAAGTTGGATTGATTTTTGATGACTGCGCAGGATTAATGAAGGTGCAATTTGGAATTTCTCCGACAAATGGAATCCGACCAACTCCGGCCAAATTTCGGGCGAAATTGTTGCCTCATTAAAAGGACTCCTTTGGTCCAAAACCAGATTTTCAAAAATGCGCGGGTTGTTTTTGTATAACAAAAAAATATTAAAAAAAAGGGTGGCGGGCCACCAACCCACCACCCCAAAACAACAAACAAAGGAGGGGCGGGCCACGACCCCCGACCCCTCCCCCAGCCACAAAACTCAACATAAATGTGGGAGGGACAGGCCATGACCCCGACCCCTCCGTTGCTCCCACGGAGCCACCAAACTAATGGACATGGGTGGGCCGACCCTTGGGGCGCGGACCCAACCCAAACCAACAACACCGTAACCATAAATGAAGGAGGTGTGCCATTAAAAAATTACGGAGGTGGGTATAGTGGGCGGGCTGCCCAAGGCGGGCCCAACCCAACTGAAATTTAATTTTAAAATATTTTTGTTTGTGGTGTATTAAAAAAGGAGGAGGCAGGGTTTGACCTTCCAACCTCCTACTTATTAAACCGGATCACAACCAATTGCGCCAACAACATTATTGAGAAATCCGGCCTCAGAATTATATTTAAACGCAATTTTTCAGTGTGCTCAGGTAGAGGAGGCAGTGCACGTAGTTCGAGGCAGAATTTTGTAGGAGGGCCGAATTTTCATTTTGTTAGAATTTGACAAATTTTACATGGTTTCAGCACTTCTCGATGCCACGAACATAATGGCGCTGTCTGTTTCTCCATCAAATTTATGCATTCGTCGGCCATTTTTCAGTATGGAGGTATAAGACTCCTTTTTGTAATTGATGCTTGTACTCTTCTTTCTCATGCCACTTCATGAATGAAGGCCTCCCCATTGATCGAGCAGGGCCCGGAGACGTAATCCAAGTCGGACAAACTCCGTTATCAAGTGTTGTTGTCTTCTTTCATGCTTTATGTATTTCTCCTCTTGTTTCATGTGCACATTAAGTTTTCTATGTTAAGCTACAATTTATGCATGTAATTCTTTAACACATCCATAAGCAAAAGATTTTGGATCAATGTCAAAGGGGGAGAGTACCTTGGTTTTAGAGAATAGCTTGATGTTTTAGAATAGCTTGATGTTTTGAACAGTTGGAGAAAAGCTTGTTGTTATTTACAGGTTTTGGTGACCAAACACCAAAGTGGTTGCCATAAAGTCCAAAGGGGGGGATTGTTGGCATTATGATGCATGCATTGTCCTTGATGGAAACTCACTTGTAACAGAACAAGTATATGGTAACTAGATGAATCCACGGGTCAGTTCATAGGTGACAGAATGGTGGAACAAAATACCAAAATGATGGGTCAAAGGTTTATAGATCAAAATTAGAAGTGTGATACGGGGAGATTGTTGGAATTATGAATCAGGTGTTGTCCTTGATGTAAACCTACATGATGATTTGTCCTTGATCACAACCTATTTGATGAAATGGAATCCTACTTGATAAGTTGTCTCTTGATCTACTTGTTAAAGGTATAAACAGGATGTGTTTACAGATGTGATAGAATGCATGACATTTGTGTTTATAGATGTGATAGAATGCATGGCAGTTCAAAGGAATGATAAAGTTGGAAGTTCAAGAACTATACACAGTTGCTATTAAGCCAAGTCATGTATGCACGCGAGTTCAATGAATCAAAGTAGCATATGGATTTTGCACCATGGTATTCTAAATACTAGAGGTTCTTACCATGTTATTGGCCCATAGTAATGAGCACGACAAACAATATTGATCCCATCAAAGAATACCAACGACATAACTATGGTTCTGACCCATGGTACTGAAAAGGGCTAAAACGATTAAGGAACTGAAGATCAAAGTGCTAAAGTGTGCAAGTGATGGAAATATTTTGAAAAGTTAGATAAAAGAAAATTTGCATGTTATTGGTTTTTGATACTTTGCTTGATTTAAACTAAGTATGCACTTGAGAGTTTGATGATGGATGAGATCCAATAGATCTGAAATAATTATGCACAAATGAATACAATGATGGATCAGAATCATGAGACCTGAAATGAATTTTCATTATATGATCTGCTCATGGATTGACTAAACCTATGTACTGACACATGTTTTTATCTTTGAATATTATGATCTGGGTCTTTCTGAAGCTCTGAAGAGCTACACAATTTTAGGTCAAAATTTGTAGATCTATTTGTTTGTTGGTCTCGGGAAAAGTGTGTATACATGCGGGTTGGCCCGTGCAAAGTAGCGTATACAAATTAAGGGTTTATGTTCATAAATGAATGATTAATCTAATCAGTGCTGCTACTTCTCTGTTTTTTGTCAATGATGTCCTCATGATTGATTTGGGTTAAATGATAATATCTGAAGTAGATCTGATTGAATGATGAAGTTGAATGTGGTTATGAATAGTGTTAATATTACTTGTTGATTGTGATTGAAGATCAGGTTTAGTTATGTGATTGGTTCAGAGTGTTGTAGTAGATCTGAGTATGAATCAATATTCATTTTAGAATTGCAGTAGTCAAGTTTTCATTATTTTAAGGTCTGTACGTGGGTTTCTCTACTGAAAAGAACATATGCACGCGTGTTGCCTTAAGTGAAGTAGCGTATGCATTTTGGCATTTGAATGATCAGGAGTGCAACTGATTATGTGTGTTGATGCAGTATAATGGGTTCAGTTTTGTGTACTAGCTACAGTGATCTGAATGTTCCAGTTGATTGGTTGAATTTTGATTAAGTGTCGATTGATTGGGTTTTGAGTGAATGGTTGATTCAGTTGTAATAGAAATTGATGATTGGGTGATCCAATTGTGTCAGAGATTTTAGTGATTCATTAATTCCGTTATGTCAGAAGTTCCAGTGATTGGTTGATTCAGAAATTGATGATTGGGTGATCCAATTGTGTCAGAGATTTTAGTGATTCATTAATTCCGTTATGTCAGAAGTTCCAGTGATTGGTTGATTCAGAAATTGATGATTGGGTTTCAGTTATGTCAGTGATTTATGATTGGGTTTTAATGATCGCTTAATTCAGATGTGTCAGAGATGGATGACTGTGTTACAATGATAAGTTACAATTTGATTTTTGATATTGATCTTAAGTGTTGATAATGGGTCCAGTCTGAAAATTTGATGAAACGTGGCCTACAAATTATAATGTGTTAAAGAAGGTGGATCCAGTGTGAAAATTCATGAAACGTGGTCCATCGATGTTGCTAAGGGTTGGATCCTTCAGTGAGGAAGTCAAAGCTTCCTGGCAGTAGTATTTGGTGGTCAGATCAGGGGGTTGGAGCTCCCTTCCAGTCGCAACTGGAAAATGAGTCAAGGTTGTAGCCTTCTGTAGGTTGGTGCCTAAGTACTGGTATAACTCTGCACCAGTACAAGATTGTAATTTTTTTTTCTTTATATTAAAAGAAGAAAGAGACGGCAACAACAGGTGGTTTTTTCCCGCATTGGGTTTCCACCTTAAATCTTGGTGTTCATGTGTGTTGATTATGTGTGATGGCTTATTTTGTTCTTACAACACATGATTACTGTTTATCTAATATTTAATAAGGTATTAATGCACTAGCTGAAGACAAACATATGATTATTAATTGGAACATAAATCGACTAGATGTATGTCAGTTGTCTTAAGAACATTCGCGTACACACGAGCCTTCCTTTAAGTAAAGTCATGTATATAAATCTGATAAAGAGTGAAAAATTTATTGATTTGAAAATATTGATTCAAACCCCCTCTCAGTATTTTTCCCAACATATTTTGGTAAGTAGTTCTTTGATGGTTATGTAAGGAATGCAGAGGCCTCCATATTTCATAAAATCCTCTGCACATCTGCACACTTCCGCTTACATCATCATACACTAACATCTGGTTAACTTGTGAACTGGTATTATAAATCCAACATTCGATTGTTCTGGACATGGAAATCTCCTGATTGATTACCTTCAGAACATGATGGGAATAATGCCACTCTTGTAAATGGAAATATGTTGAAAAGTGTCCTGACCAATTAAACAAGAAGTACACACATTCTTCTAGCTCTTCTAGTTGTTGATTGAATTTGGGGTCATTGCTTCTGATTTGGCCTAAGAGTTAAGACCATATGAATGGACTTTATCTCATCCTTCCTCTCCAAGAAAAAGTTAATCATTACCTTGTTTTGCTCAACTTCATCATGCAACTGCGTCACAAGACAACTTATCATATTGAAGTCCCTATTGAGAAGGTACATCCCCCTTGTCGATGCGTCAAGATGTGTCCTCTGGCATGCAAGAACACTGGTCCGCAACAGGTGGAGGGATTCGATTCGATGCATTGCGAAATTGCAAGGAAGGTGTTAGGGTCCTATAATTATAGGAAATATGATGATTCAGATATTATTTGTTGCTCTCATGATGAAGCTTTTGGCTTGCTGACTCACCTCGCTTCTTCTCCATTTTCCATCATCCTTTACTCAACTTCTTGCTTTATCACCCACTGTCCTTGTTAACATCTGAATATTACCCAACATAAGTCGAATACCTACTTTCAAATCATTAAGAATAGGTTAGTGTGACAAAAAGGTTATATATTGCAGAGCTTCTAGTTTTAAAGCCTTGGATTTTATTGAAATTTGCATAAAAAATAAGCCTGAAAGCTTAACTCCCGCTCTGTCTCCATGCGAACTGCATTCACAATACCTAAGCCTAACACACCTAACACCAAGCACAAGCGGGTAGCCTTGGGCTTATTTTGTCTAAACACAATGTAACTATGGACTTATATAAACCATCCCTTGTGAATGTGGGATAAATCCCATAAAGTAATATATATATATATATATATGAATGAAATCCTCTTTTTTCCCTTACTTCACAAAAACCTATAATATAAAGTTTTGGACTTCATATTAATTTGTCCCGAGAGCCTATACTATCTCTTCCCCCTGCAAAGTCCACCAATGGCCACCCCGCACTAAGAATTAAACCCCCTTCATTTTTATTTGCCTTAAAAATAAATGAACGGTTAAAATTCCATATCACGTCCTCAACTCATCCAACACTTAACACTCAAAAAGCACACGAGATTAGTGATTTTTCCAGCCCAGCTTTTTGCTACGTGGCAGCCCACGTTATATCGCGTCCTCCAAAATAATACCACCTACCACTTTAAAACGGTGCGATAAACCATTAACTGTTTTAGTTTTGAATCTTATAAATGTTACGAGAATATAGGGTGGATTAATTTCAAGTGAAATACAAAGATACGAGAATTCCATAATATTTCAAAGCTACGGGTGAAACCATACTTGAGGTAAAATTATATAGCTACAGGCAATATGAGACTAAGGTTGTGGAATGAGATTCAAAGGTAAAATGGAGGTAAAATTATATAGCTACAAGCAATATGAGACTAAGGTTGTGGAATGAGATTCAAAGGTAAAATGGTTTTACAACGACACATGAAATAAAATTCATGGATGCCATGAATTTATGAGAGGAAATAAAAGGGAAAATTTCACATGAAATTAATGTAGATGAGAGAAAAGATAACATTCATGTAAATGCATTTCATGATAGAAGATTAAGGTGAAATCAATTTACAGGCATGGTGAAATCAATTTACAAGTGTAAAATCATGTTGCAGGTGAAAGTAAAAGAGTAAAGTGAGAATACTCTTCCAACCATACAAATCAACACATGGTTTTGTAAAACCATCCAGGTATTCTACAAGGGTAAAAGGAATTTACATACAGATAAAATGAATTTACAGAGGAAGAAGTAATAAAAACAAAACTACACATGGTTTTGTGAATTCATGGAAAGAGAAAACAAAACCACGGATTGGAAACAACACATGGTTTTGTAGAAATTTAATTATAAATTTCATTTAAAATATTTTGGAAATATTATTGAAATATATATATTATTATATATTTTCCAAAATATTTTGTGACACTAATAGATGATAAAATAGCAGGGTAGTCACAGGATCAACCATCAGCGAGGGAAGTCTCAGATTATCAAATCAGAGGATCAACAAGCAGCTGAATGAATTACTAAGAAAAAGGGAGATAAATCTGCATCTGTTAGTTCATCTGCCAGCACAACCACGAATTTGGTCCACATCTTACCTGCTCCCACTTCCACAACAACAACATTTGCACATCACATTCCACCAGAACTATTAATTTGGAGCAGTTAGAGATTTTTAGTTCATCTATATTCTAAAAATGTCCTTTCTGTTAGAGACAACATTTATTGTAAACAGTTTGTAAATTTTGTATAAATACTTTTGCGTTTGAAGTATTAGATCAGAAATATTAGTGATCTGTTGGAGCATTGTCAGTTTTCTTTAAAGCACTCATATGATTCTTGTGGCTTAAATACTGGTAATGTTTTTCTTATGTTAAAGTGTTTCAGTGTCCTCTCTTCATTGTAATCATCTAAATTCCAATTGCAAAATATGATGAATAGGATTTACTTTTGGGTAACTTATTCTGGTTTCTTTTGCAATATGTATGTTTTCCATTGAAGGCCACACTAAAGAATTCTTGATTGCTCTTTAGTTCTGCGTGATTGATTGAATGCCACACTAAAGAATTCTTAATTGCTTGCCTGATTGATTGAATGCCACACTAAAGAATTCTTAATTGCTCTTTAGTTTGGTGAAGGTTTTCATTGTTCTTCCATTATCCACTTATTATTCTGAAAGATCGAGTGAATATTCTTAGTTCTGCGTGATTGATTGAATGCCACACTAAAGAATTCTTAATTGCTTGCCTGATTGATTGAATGCCACACTAAAGAATTCTTAATTGCTCTTTAGTTTGGTGAAGGTTTTCATTGTTCTTCCATCATCCACTTATTATTCTGAAAGATCGAGTGAATATTCCTAACTTGCCCTGATTTTACTTTGTGAAAAATTGATGCAACCATCTAGTTTACCTTTTGACTCCATTTCCCAATAGATGTTAATTAAATTGAATACAATCAGTCTTCCAACACCCAAATCAAAACCCAAAAGCAAAGTATAATCACAAATAGTCTAATATTTTTAAGCAACAAAGATAAATTTTACAAAGAGAGCATTCTCACCCAAATCAAAACCCAAAAGCAAAGTATAATCACAAATAGTCTAATATTTTTAAGCAACAAAGATAAATTTTACAAAGAGAGCATTCTCAGTTGGTTTGATGTTGCATTCTTGTGATTTGTCCTACAGCCTTCAAATTACAGGGTGATAACAAAAGGATCAACGGGAGCGGGCGACAACAATGACAATCAAAGCATGCGGCTATTGCAACCATATAGATGGAAATTGCAGTGCAAACATGATAATCCAGATCAAGAAAGCTTTCTTGCATCCACGGACAAATTTTAGCTTTTTCATTACCCTTGTCTAGTTTATATCTAGTTGTTTAGGAAAAGATGAATAACTCTCGTGAATTTTTGAGAAAGTTTGGGACGTTGGATCGGGAAAAGGATTGTCCACTTTCATAAACATAAGGATTCCGAAAAGAAGGAACTTGTTAACCCAGAGCTTTGAATCGTCACGCTTTTGTAATATGCTTAAAAATGCTTTGCTTGACCCTTAATTATGTTTCAAGGGTGTTTTCGTTGTTTTAGTCAGCGAGTAAAGGAACAAGATAGGGTCTTAAATGGTTCCTAATTAATACGCAGTGCAATCATGAGGAGAGAAATATAGTTGTGTTAATGAATAGTTATTTTCGAGCGTGATGGGATTGTCGAAGACCACTAGATCTCCAAAGTGGTTACTTCCAGTAAGAATGGTGAGGTCGGCTCCGTGGGGAGTCGCCACAATCGCAGATCTAGCATTCCTGGCATTTTTTCCATCCTAGAGGATAACGTGCAAATATAGAACCTTATTCCAACAAAGCTTTGGATGTTTCCACTTCGCCTAGGTAAAGCCATCATTTGATTGTAACAAAAGAGTGGAAACACAATGCATAAGTGCACAACTCTACTATGAGGCTTAGTGACATTGTCATTATATGTGTAATGCCAATGTAAATGATAGAGAGACAGAAGACGAGGATCTGCGAATGAATATTAGTTAGCAGATAATGCAGCCAAATCTCTATGAGTAGTCGTACCAACTTTGTCTTGTGTGGCTTAAATTCGTTGGACCTATATGTGATAAATTTGTGAAGAATTCTTCACCTTACGTATCGAATTTTCTATGTCCTCTTTTGCCTACTAAAATTGATAATTGTTTATTTCTCGTGTATCAGATGTTAGATGAGAAAAGTTTTGTAGGTGTAGTTATCACTTATTTCATAGAACTTTCATTGAAATTATGCTTGCTTATATATGCTTGTAGGTCTAGCTTTCGAGGGCATAAAGTGACTATTGTTTACATTCAACTTCTATATAAATTTCCATAGAAGAATATTTCAGCTTAATAGTCCATTTCCTTCGATATTTTTTTGTATTGTAGTTATACTCATTGTAGCATCAACTTTCAAGCCTAAAGTTTGCAGTTTGAAAGGACGTTATAGGTCTCTAGAGTAAAAGTTTTTTTTTTTTGAAGTTACATTGAGTATAGCAGATCTTCTGATCTATACGCTTACCTACATTACATTAATTTTCAAACGTGAAGGCTCCTTTGATACCTTACATTATTTTTCAAATGTGAAGGTTCCTTTAGTTAGTGGCCATGTTCACAATATGATTGAGTGATAATGAAAAAATATAAGAACCATGGCGAGCACGCATGAGGAGCACCAGACCTAAAATCACATTGGGTTGGTTTGCATTAGCTGGTAGGTATAGCCAAGAAGCCATAATGGTAACAATAAATGTTATTAAATTCCTATCTAATTTGGTATAAATCAGTGAGGCCAACTCATAAACATAACAATAACAATGAAATGCTACGAACGTCATGTTACTCTCTAGTATCCAGACAGTAAAAATTCCACGCTAGTTATAATTAAATGTTCACAACGTCTTATTGCATGACTAGGCATGAAAATCTAGCGAGCAACCAATGAAAATTAAGTGTTACCAACTTCTTAGAATTAGTTATGAAAATTTGACTCCTCCATGTAACTTGTTATCATCCTATTTTACCCCCTAGGGTCAATGTTCATTAGTCCTCATGGTTGCTTGACTTTTTCCAGACCTTAGACCTTCTTTTTTCCAATCATACTTCCCAGTCACATGGATGGAGGCCTATGAGAGAGATTGGATTCTCTTAGTCGCTCCCAACCCTTCCTTGTTCGACTTACTATGACCTTTTTCACTCTTTCCTATGCATGTGATAGAGGATCTCTTCTAGAATGTCTTGGTCCCTAGGAGATCAGTTTGAATTATCACTTATTCGAGTTGGCCAAGACTTATAATTTAGAATTTTCCATGACTTTTCGTCAGGCTGAGCGTCTACATTCAACGTCTTGGTACCTCTCTTCTGCCTATTTATATTAGATCATTTTAGAGGGTCAGACTAGTTTTGGAGAGCCAGAGTTCTAGAGAGGCACTAGATATCTAGAGTCCATGTTGCTATCCTACTACTAGAGAGATATCTTGTGAGGTTATTGTTGCTTGATTATTTCTCTTCATGATCATTTCCTTGTTATAGTGGGGAGACTTGTGGAGAGGAAGCTTTGAGGTCAAGGTATATGCTTGTAATATGATTTTTTCACAATTAATAAAAACATATGTTCCTTCCCTATATCTATTTTTATTCAACTTAATCTATAGTTGTTTCTATGATATTTTGATCTAACGATCTTCCAAGGGTCACTTTTTGTATCTATTTGTTTTTTTTTGTGTGTATGGGTCGAGATCAAGTGCAGACAAGGTAGACCACTTGAGTGGAGCACGAGAATCTGCATTAGACCCAAAATCCTTCCCCAATCTGTGAGGAGGCTTTGTGCACATATATTTCCTTGTAGTATATAGAACCGACTGCCTAATGCATGTTTGATCATTTGGGTTGGGACTCTATTATATCTCTATTAGTCTTTAATTTTGTTGTCTGGTGATCTGATTTGGGAACAAGATCAAGGAGCAATAGCTCCTTGCACGCGAATTTTGATCCAACAGTAGTGGTGCTTTCAATGAGAGCATTTTTGCTTTGTGTCCACTTTCCCTATGGTTTCTATTGATTACTCTCCTGTCCTGGTTTGTTGAGTTTTCTGCAATATTTCCGACTCTTTGCGGCTATTCTCAAGGTTTATTTTTCGAATATTTTTTTTTTATCAGCTTATGTGCGGGTTTTTCGGGAATTTTTTTCCCCAGTCGCCCCCAAAAGGAGTCATCCGTGCGATTGGAGACTCTTGGTCACTTTCTTGTAGTTAGAAACAGAGCGACCGACCAAATTTATTATGTCTTGTGTGTGTGACCAGGGATTTAGCCCCGAAAAATCATTTTTTGTCCTCGAAAGTTTCTGTTTCTGTCCTTGATCTGTTTGAGCTCCCTGTTTACTGGCTAGATCTGGTCCATATCTATTTTCTTTTATTTGATTTTGTTAGATTTGTTTTCCTTCATTGCGAGAATATTTTTGTCTTGTATTAGGAATTGATCTTATTATTTTTTGATGATCTATTGGAGATCTGTTGGATCTATTTATTTTTGTTGTTGTTAGCTGTTGATCTCTGTCAGATTTGAGCCATTTCTTATTCATTAGTTGGGATCTTCCATTGCTTGTGTTCTTCAAGATTCCCTTGAAGGATTCTTTGTGTGCTTTGGTTGAGGACTAGTGTTCTCATCTCTAGATCTCAGTTTCAAGATTCCCTTGAAGGATTCTTTGTGTGCTTTGGTTGAGGACTAGTGTTCTCATTTCTAGATCTCAGTTTCAGATCTGTTTGGTTTATTTTGGTGATTGCTTGGATCTACTTCATATCTCATTTTCACATATTTGTGTCCTTTGTGCACTTTTTCACTTGTTTTTTAGTGATGTCTTTCTTCTTTTTCTTATTTTCGTCACAATTGGTGGTGTTTTGATTGGTTTTGAAGTTGTCATCTAAGAAAGTTCATTTGGGTGTGTTTTGATTGTTTTATATCACTCTCATTTGATCTTGTCTAGGCCTTCTTGCCTAGGGTTTGGTGTTGACCTTTGTAGAACATTGGCCTTAGTTGATCCATTGTTCTACAACCCTAGCATGTTGCAATTACCTTCCTTCTTCCACTTTTTACTTCTAGTTTGATCGCTTTGAGTGTGTTTCTTTGTTTTCCTAGATTTGACGCTTTTGGATTGCTTTGCCTACTTGCTTGGGAGCATTTCTTTGGTCTCTTCTCAATAACTTTTATTTTCCTTTTTGGTTTGTTTTTGGGTCATCAATATTAAAAAAAAATGGGATAATTTTCCATATCATAATTTAGTGAGAGGTACATCAATAGGCGTTGGTGTGTTGTCTGGAAAAACTCGTACTCTCCTTTAGTCGAAATTCATCGAACTAAAAAGAGAATTTCATATAGCTGCATCAGGGTTACTAATAAATATTCATTCACACCATTTCAGTTTCATGCCATAACCCAACTGTGTAAATAACAACCACTTAAAATCAACGCGATAATTAAAATTAACTATGCTCGTCTTTTATTTTTATTGGTAGCACACCAACACTAGCTTAGGCTAGGGTCTTGGAGATAGGAGTGTGAGTTAACTACTCCAAGACTACAAACCACACTTAGAAGCTTGTGGTAGGGAGTTAAATCCATTTGTAGTAGTACAGTTTGGGAATCCCTTCTAACAAGAGAGTTAAGCACGAGGTCACACTTGGGCTAGGTGTGGTGACATGGCCTATTTCGCTTAGTTTCGAGTGGCAGCGATATAGCTGAATTTGCACACATACAAACAATGTTATTAGAATTTTTGGTAGCACTTGGGGACCACTTAAGAGGAAAATCTCAAGGGGGTTTCGGTCTTGGCTCTCTGAGTTAAGTGTCATGCCCTTGTGTGTGGATTTGTCCTACGAATTTACCCCCAGGTCGTGTTATTGTTGGTGGTGACTACAATAGCCTATATTTTAGGGCTCATACATAGGTGCAGGGTCGAGATCGTCTTCTCTGTACCTAGGGCATATATTAGTCATTCTCTATTAGTCCTCTTGGAGGGCACCCCACGACTAATAAGGGCACTTGTATCGAGTTCACAACTAAAAGGGTTGGGAAGCAGGTCGCTAGTATAATTGTTCCACCACCAGCTTCTTTATTTTGGTTTGTGTGTCCTATCTTTTAGGATGTTTCTAGTGTGTGTTGTTTGGTATGAGTTAATAGTTTTGGCCTTAGGGTGTTTTCACTAACATAATTGTATTAAATTATACTTTTTCACCCTGGCTGAATTTACGACATCTTCACAGTTTGCCTCCTGAATGAAGTGGACTTATCACTCTTGCATGGAGAGTTCCTGTCGGTGCTCAAGACTTAGATCAACACATAGTTTTGGAGTCTATACCTAGTCCTTATGGTAGTGATATTATCTTTATTGAGACTTTGGAAAATAATTATGCTGCTCCTTCCAATCCACCCTTGACCGATCCACTAGGACCTGAGTTGTTGCGGCTAAATCCTGGCAGTTTTACAACTTCTTATACTTTCATACCTTTGTCAGTTGTTTACCTTATGGCAAAGTCTGAGACCTCATTACCTTCTCCATCAACAGTGTCAGTTGTCGTGTCATCATTATTGCCTCTTAGTGGGGCCATACCTACTCCTCCGTCTACACCTCTCACATCTTCTTGGGGAATTCCAACTGTTTCCTCTATAACTCCTATGAATTTCCCTCATGTGCCTTTTCCTACTCCATCTTCTACGATGACCATGGATGTTAATCCTAGTCATCCATTAGGGTCAGGATTCATTTCTCCTTCCTTCGCTCAACCCACTATTCATGTCCCTCAGTTAGGTATAGTTACTTTGAGAAATCCATCGGGAGGATCACCAGTTGTTCCTATTCAAGCTGGGGGTAATGTTGCGTCTAATATGTCATAAACTTGGTACAGTTCACTCTTTGGAGGGACACCACCTACCAACACCTTTCCTGGGGGATAGAGTGGTCCTTATTTTACTCATGGGTACCAACCAATGATAAGTCATGCTCTTGGGGGTCCTTTTCTCTCTAGGGGCACATACTGCAGGGGGGGCAACATCCTTTTACTAGTCATTCTGGACCGCAACAGTCTTATGTCGGGGTGAACCCTTTCCTTCACCAACAAGTGAGTTATTCTACTTCTTATATGGGGGGACTACAAGGTTGGTCACAGGCTTCTCCCACCTATGATCCATTTAACCAACTCCATCATCCATTCTTATCCTCTCTTGATTTACTAGATTTGGAAAATTTGACTAATGACCCCATCTGACATGATCCCTAGTGGCCATCCATGCCTGCCAAATTGCCATATGATATTCCCAAGTTTGAAGGGAATCTTGGGGAGAATCCATCCACCCACATTACCACCTATCACTTATGGTGTTCCTCTAATTATTCAGTGGATGATTCTATTAAACTTTGCTTGGTCCAATGTACGTTAGCTAGGGATGCCACAAAATGGTATATCGAGTTAGATATTGCATCCTACAGTGATTTTCCTCCTTAACTCAAACCTTCTTGACACACTTCCAGTTTCCTACTCAGTATGATATCGAATCTAATATTTTTTCGAACTTCAAACAAGATGATGCCACATTAATTTTTGATCACATTCATGAGTGGCATCGTGACAAGAGGTTAATGAGAACCAAGTGACCTGGTGAAATCTTACTTAAGTGGGTCCTTCGCTCTCTCCAACCCTAGATTTCCAAGAACGTGTCCATGTTTCGAGCCATTACCGAGGAGCAAGCCATTTTAGCTTCCTAATAGTTAGATCTTATATATTCACAATCAGGTACGCTATATGAAGTGTTTCCTAACGCCCCTAGGCCTTTTATTGACCCTCCTAAACCTACACCTGGCCCACATGTCAATGGTGTGATTGGGTCTATTTCTGATTCTGAGAGCCAACTTTCTACCCAGCTTGGGAAAAATATTGTTACATCTTAAGCCCCAACATGTGCGTCTGGCTCTGCTAAAGTCCCCTCTCTTGAGCAGTCCACCAACGTTCTTATGGTGAATTCCACCTAATCGAAGTACAACCAACATTCTGGACGTAAGAAAAACAAGACCAATAAACAAAAGAGCCAAACTGCTTTGGAACCCCAAACCAACCCTCATAATCAAGGAAGGGGAACTAGTGAATGTCGTCGTAAAATCAAATTCCCTTGCATAATCTGTCAAGGCGAACACCTCACTCATGAGTGCCCTCAAATGGATGAGGTCCATAGGATCATTTCACCACCATCTACTCAACATCCTATTGTTTTGACTCATCCATTCCCTACACAACCACAACAAGAAATAGTTGTCCAACCTCCTCCACCTCCGCAAGGGGAAACGAGGGGTCCTTTTCTCATTCCACCAATAGTTCATCCGTATTTATGTGCAAAGAAGATGTGAATGTGACTACATGATCCAAATCATATGATGTTCCTGAGTCGAGTTCTTCTTCTAAGGACTCACCCACTCCACCTACTTCCACTGGACCTCTCACGTTAGATAAGCCTTTGGAACCAATTTATTGCCCCCCCAAGGGTGTCATTGGTAAGACAACACACAATCCCTCTACTCGGTTACTCAACATTGCAATATTGTTGAAGACCTTGCTCAGGATCCTTGTGCCATGTCTGCCCTGAAGGTTTTACAAAGTTGTCCTTAGCAACGCAAGGCCTTGTTTTTTGCGATTTATGGAGTCGATTTATCTGACTCAAGTCTCATTGCATTTAATGCTGAAAAGGCTTCTCCTCGCCTTTCCCATCAGATCAATTTTCAGATTATCATGCATGTTCTCCACAAGAATATTCATCACACTTTGGTGGATGAAGGCTCTTCCACATGTGTCATGTCAGCATCATGCTGGAAAGCTCTTGGCTCTCTGGTGCTCGCCACGTCCAATACCACTCTTCAAGCTTTGATGGACATAAATTTGTACCTAAGTGGGTTCTTCCCAAGTTCGCCATCAAGTTGTGGGGGGGGGGGGGGGGGGTATTTTCTATTTCCATGTGGAAGTCGTTGACACTCCTTTGGACTACAACCTGCTCGTTGGCCGTAGCTGGTTCGATGCCATGACCATCGTTGTCTCATCTCTATTCTGTGTACTTTTCTTTCCTGATGAAGGAAATATTTTTACCATTGACCAATTGGACTATTGCGTGCCATCGACCCAAATTTCCACTACGGGTGTTAGGTGGACTAATCCCTCTTGCGAACAAGATGGATCTCCCTAGACCTCAAATAAATGTAGTAACAAACAAGAAATAATTGTTACCTTTCCTTAGCTTAAGATTGATTGAAACAAACAATATGAGAGATATCACTTACCATTTATCAAAATGCTTGTCGAAGTCCCTTTCAGTGCCTTTTACAGTTAGTTTCTCCTTGATGCTTTAGAGACCATTCCAACACTTTCCACAACTTCTCCATGATGTTTCAAAGGAGATCTACATAGAAATAAACACACAAAGGATCAAAACATATAATATATAATGGAAGATAAATGAACTAATTAACTCAACATATATCCTAAATTCAATCAATAGCCAATCGTAAGTTATGTGAGTGATCAAGGAATCCCATAAATGATATTAGAGAAGACATTATTAGGAAATAAAAGTTACTTTTTATAGTAATAAAATGGAGAAAAAACTCACAACCTCAAAGCCTTGATGTTACAAGCCTCTTCTCACAATCTCCAACCCTCTCCTTGGATGAATAGCCTTCTAGCCTTATTTCTGCAGCATAAGCCTACCTTCAATAGTCCTCCTCAATCCTCTAGCCTATGTTTTCTTTATAGGCCAAGAGGAGGAGGTTTGCGATCCAATTCCTAAGGGATGAGATCCACAAATGGTGGGATAGGGCTTCCAAAAAGAGAGGGAAGTAGCTCCATGATGTGAGGGATTAAGGCTGAATAAGCATCCATTCGAAGCTTGTTAGTTGGGAAAGATTCAGCTAATAACACTTCTAGACTTTCCTTTTTATTTGTACTTTTGTTAAGTCATGTATGCAGGCCATAGTGTCAGACATAGAGCACTTTTGTGCATTTCCTAATGGTATTTTTTTGTATGTGTAGAAATGGACTAGGGAACAACGCAAGAAGCCATAAATAGGTTTTTGAGCCTTGATATCTAGGAATTTCATTCTCTTTGGGATAGTTTGGGTTCTAGCCTTGGAGGGGTATGATTTGGAACACATTGATGGGTAGAGAAAGATCCAGATTAATGGTCATTTGCCTAATGTGACAAAATGACGTGGAACAATGGGGACCTCAGTCCCACTTGTGGGAGATAACAATGGTCAATGTCAGAGTGTTGGAACGAGCTTGTTTAAAATCTCATCTCTTATTGGGGTATTTCCTCAATTTCCACCACTCGAAATTCCTTGGCCTTTCCATCTTGGTGTCCATGCAGTCATTTTTATTACCTTTAAGAATCCCTCCTACCCTACCATGACCTAGAATTTCAACCTCATGTCCTCTTCTTTGTCATATTTCTGGCCATACCCCAAGAGGATTTCACTCTTTATCCCTTGTGATTGCAACTTTGATCAGCCTATTTTTGCAGATTGAGCCTTGGTTTCTCTCTTCCATAGTCCTCATTTGCTTGTCCTACCATCCACTTTCACTTGGTGTTTTACCCTTTCTTGGAGGAACCGCTGTGATGAGTGGTCCTATTAGCCAACCTCTTGTCCTCATTATGTCATGAGTAGTTCCATCATCACTGGAACTAATTCATATCCTCTATACCACTTGTTCCTACAGGAGGAGTTTTCATTAAGCTATTTTTAGACTCCTTAATTTAGAAAATATTGTCGAGCGAACTTGTCTCTTTCACGCTTGTAAAAGTACTTGAAGGGTCATCTACCCAGTATAAGTTTAACCCTTTTCTAGGATGGGATAGAATAATTACAAAAAAGGAGCACCCTAGTCTACTGTGGCTAGTAGGTTCTTCCTTGTGTACTTTTATCTCTTTTTCGGGCTTGGGGGACAACTTTACAAAAAAGGAACTTATAAAAAGAAAAGGGAGGGAACATTTATTTCCATTAGTCATCAAATAGAAGCATCCTTTGTTTCACCCTTGAACACAGAACCTATTTGTTTCATTGTCTTACAATTGGATTTTAGCTTCCCTAGGAATCATACCATCCATATGAGTATGTTTACTCTGACTAGTTACTCTTCCAGTCATATGGAGCATGCCTCGATGCCTCCTGCGTCATTGCATGATATCACATGGTGCTCATCAATCATGTTGTGAAGCCACTTTTGCATCATGCCGCTATGTGTTCAAGGTAAGTCTCAGCTTGTGTCGGCCATCTGCAGTAGCCTATTGACCTTTTTGAGTCAACCATCTGCAGTAGTCTATTGACCTTTTTGAGTTGGCCATCTGTAGTAGCCTGTTGAACTTTTTGAGTCGGTCATCCTTGTGTCAATTGTACTTCATCACTTCATAACTTCATCCATACATCACATCATCCTATTATGTTCCATGTCAATTGGTCAGGGATACATCAAGACCCTCCTTCGACGTATATTCTCCTATCGACTTCATCTCATTATCCATGAGCTTGATCTAGGAATTAGTAATACCTTCGATCTTGTAAACCTCAGTGGCATGCTTCCTCACAATCAACAATGGGTTTACATCATTAGCTCATGTGTAATAGCCTTGGTAAAAAATCCATGTAATAATAGTTAATAAAGAAAAAATATTAACCATGGTCATAGGACACGTAATACAAGCTGAATGTGGGGCACAAGCATAATGACGAGATGATTGGTGGTTGATTAATGGCTAAGGAAATTGGAAAAGGCAATGGAAAAGGTAATGTCAAAGGCTTTGGAAAGGCAAAATGACATTTTTGGCACATTTATTTATGAAAATAATGGAAATTGGGAGAAAAGGGAGGTGAAATGTCACAGGTTTCATGTGAGTAGGAAAATGAAGAAAATAGAGGCCTCATTAATAAAAAGGCTTCTGAGGATCAATTCATAGACTTTTGTTAGTTTAGTTTTGGAGCTCTCTCTATTCTCTCTCTCTCATACTCTTGGACACTTATATTTTTCTTGGAGAATTCTTGGAGAGTGTGGCATACTTGGAGTTTTGGAGCAAGAAGGAAAAGGAAGAGTGGGAAAGTGCAAGAAGACATTGGGATCAACAACTACAATGGGTTTTTCTTGTAGGTACCAAGTTGCATGTATGTTTTCCTCACTAGTTTTGGCATGCATGGATGTCGTTTATTGGTCATGATCTATCATTGGCATGGGGGATTGCCTAGATTGATAGTGGATTTCCTAGCCTTACCATTTCCTGGATAGCCATGGTGTTGTGGGCTCATTTCTTTGTTTTTCTGGTTGGTTCTCATGTTTCCTTTAGCTTGGGTTGAGTTACTAGTTCTTAGAAGCCCTAGTTGGACAAATGCTCTGGAAGCCCTATAACAACTTGGGTTGAGTTACTAGTCCTAGAAGCCTTGGTTGGAAAAATTCTTTGGAAGCCCTTGGTGGGTTGATTTACTAGTCCTGGAAGCCCTGGTTGGAAAAACGCTTTGAAAGCCTAGAGGAAGACGTGGGTTGAGTTACTAGTCCTGGAGCCTTGGTTGGAACAAACGTTCTCGGGCCTTGGAAGGCTTAGGTAGAGACCAATCTAGTGATGGTTTGTGATGTCCAGCCATGAGGTGCAATCATTGCTTGATGGGTTGAGGTGGTTTGGCCTCTGAAAGCCTGGATGGTTTTTTATTGATGTGTTTTATGTTGAAAATAACAACAAGAAAATCCTAATTTAATTTGTACTTGAAATAAATTAAGAATTAAATTGTAATTCTATTCTCATAGAAACTTGTAGCGGTGTTGATGCCTCGAAAATCACTGCATCAACATCGGGGAAAACCACCCGGTCCAGACCTTAAAGCAGCTCCTTTTCCATTTGGTGTGGTGGCTCCGACTGGATATAATGGGACCAGTTTCCCAATGATATATAAGTGGGATGGATAAGTGATCGATTTATAGTATCTAATGGGAGTGATGAATGATCTATTCTAAAATGCAACAATATAAAAGTAACTAATCTATCCTAGGAAATCTTTCTCCTAGTGCAATTTTTGATGGTTCTTATTGACAAGTAAACATATAGATGACTTACTCATAAATAAAAATATTCATTCATATGATAATTACTTTGTTCAAGTAGTTGAACAAAGTAATAATTAAAACGTTATCACACTAATTGTTATATATTACTGACACACATATATATGAAAGATAACAACTCTTAAACATTCAATAGTGATAAGTCAAAGAATTGCTGTAAAAACATATACATATATTAATAATAGCAAAATAGATAAATGTTGACTCACATAAAAGCATGAAGCAAAAACATAGATAGTAGTACCGTAGGCATTTGAGTCTCATTCGATATGAATCACATTCAGATCCTGCCTTTTAACGTGGGAATACTTTCACAAGAAGCAATAGTGCATATCACATAAAAGCATTCTTTATCAAAAATTAGAATTTAGGTCCAGTTTTTATAGAAATAATATATCGGAAGCATATTAGTGCAACTTCCGATCCAAGTCTTAATACAAAAATTTGAGGACCCTTTCTAAAAACATGAAAAGGTCTATAAATACTATTAAAATAACAAACTATGAAAGAAATATGCTATGCGCTGGTATAACCAAATCACAAAAATGTGAAAATCATCTTGAAATAGGCATGCTGCGGTCGGTCAAAAATGGTTCACTGTATTGGCTGATCATCTTGTGATTGGAGCTGACAAATGGTGAGCATCAACTGAAGTTCTGGTGGATGACTCATGCGTGAGTGTAACTAAGCGGTGTATGTGGCATCATTAAGTTTGGGGATCATGTGGCCAATTGCATCGGTGAGGCATTTCATTGTTGCCCGCTGACTATATGGTTTGACAAGGAAAAACCAAAAGGTTTCCCATGTTAAACTTTGAATACCTGCGATCAATTTTTCCCTTTGCTCCAACTCCTGTTTCCACATCTGTTCTAATGCTTTTACTGGTGGAAGTTTTCTTGGAGAACACTCTGTTATTAAATTTTATAAATAAAGACTGTTATTAATTAAGTTAAGAAAGATTCTTCGGCGAAAATCACATGGAATATCATTTGTCGACGCGTTTCAAACCAACCAGTGTGGTTCATCGTCAGGACAAGTTGAAGAAACAGATCAAGATCATCATGTTAAATAGTCTAATCGGAGCCTAAACTCTTTTAGGCTCCGATTAGACTATTTAACATGATGAGCTTGATCTGTTTCTTCAACTTGTCCTGATGATGAACCACACTGGTTGGTTCGAAACGCATCGACAAATGATATTCATGTGATTTTCGTCGAAGAATCTTTCTTAACTTGATATGGATCACAGAAGCCTAAACTCTGTTATTAATTAATTCAACTAGGTTGCTTGTTGCCGATCTGCATCTTGATGTTGCTCTTTCAACCTTCATTAGCTGAGATTGCCATTCAGTAAATATAATTTCTTTATGCGATTCCTGGATTTGTGGTATATTAGCAGCATTTCCCTCTACTAATTCTTGCAAATAGAGAAAATTTGTTAATCTTTCATCTACTTTTTCAAAGTCCAGTCTCGCATCTACTGATTTGTCAACCATGGATGATGAAATTTCACACAGAGGAAGAACTAATGAGATATTATGACATAGTAGACTCAACTGCCTAGACAATGCCCTGGTAATTTGTAGAGCCTCAAATATGAATTCTCCCACTTGGGGATATTCTTTGAATCGTTCTATCTGAACTGTCAGTTGAGTGATTTGTTCTTCCTTTGATTTACTCAGTTGTTCATTTAATAACTACAACTTACTCAATGCTTGGGATAACTCCTGTTGCTTATGAATTGCTTGCTCATCAATCCTTTGCTTTTCTTTGAGCAATTGCTCATTCAACTGGTCATTTAGCTGCTTCTGAACTGCTAATTGTTGTTCTAGCTGTTCTATCTTCTGTTGTTTCTCCTGTGCCTGTGCTTCTAGCAAACTGATTGCTTGGTATTTTTCTTTTAGTAAATTACTGACCTCCGATGCTTTATCCATTGTGGCTGCTGTGTATGCTCCAGCATACTGAGAAATTTTGGTGAGATCTTCAGAAGGATTAACTTCCTCTCTCCATACCACATTCATCATCTCCATTTGTGAAGTCAAAAGAGGAGAGTGATCAATTTTCCTCTTTTTCCTTTGTCTTTTGATTACAACCCTATGCTTAGGGCTGTAGAAGACATCTAATGGTGGTATCTCTTCTATGTGTAAAACAATCTCATCAGAGGGATTTTTAGGGATTATTTCTACGTCCTTATGGATCATGGGTGGGCCGCTTGTTCCTTCAGTCAGAACTGTGTTGATTACTGATTTCTGAGTAGTGGTCACCTCAGGTGTACTGAATCCTTGAATGTTCTCAGTATTACTAATGATGGAATCAAATTGCTGCCATTCCTTGATTAGTTTAGGATCAACATAAATGCTTGAATCAAGGGGTCTACTACTTGTTTCTTGTCTCTACTCCTGCTCTGGCAACTTTTCCTTTTCGGGAACCTTCTCCACTACAGGAGTATTATCGGCAGCTTGCTGTTTACTTTGACTCTGTGGCTGAACTGTTGGGGTTGTAGCTAATAAATCCAAAGGCAGAGTTTGCAACCTCTGGGCTCTAAACTTATTGAATTTTTCTAGTCCCTCATCTCCATATTTGGTACTAGCCAATCCTTTAACCAGGTGAAATAGTTCAGCTGAAGCAAACAAATCATCAAAGTTATCTTCTTCATGATCAAATCTGGTGAGTTTAGCTTGAGAAGTAACATTATAGGCAACCTTCCTTGGGTCATATTGCCTATTCGGTATGGTTGCAAGATTTAGCATTTGAATCTTCTTTGCCTCTTTATCTGCATGTTTATAATCATGTAAAGTAAAAATGCCACACCGAAGGGGAATGTAGGCCACATATGTTTCTTTGAATCCCTCAGGGTTTTTGACGTTCCTTCAACTGTTATCTGATATGCTAACTCTCGGGCTAACAGTTTATCAGGAACATATAGAGGAAGAACATGAGGTTTGGTAAGATTGCCAAAAAGCCTTACATAAGTGAATTTCTCCTCTCCGAACCAGCTACCCACTGCTGTTAGGTCAATTGTTGCTTCCTGAAATATCCTAGGGGCAGACTTATTAAAGATAGAATAGTATACAGGTAGGACAAAACCATTACAAATTTTGTACAAGTGATTCTTATAGTGGGCCTTCCACAATTGTTTGTGATAGATATGAATAGGATTAGGATCTTTGGGAGTCCACTTCCATCCGAGTACGAGATATTCAGAGTTAAAACAAATGATGTCAAGAATATATGCACTGTAGTAAAAAGGAGGAATGGTCCGGGAAGTTGTATACGTTTTCCTTCTGAATTCTAGTATCTCAGTGGCTATTCTATCAGATAGAATATTTGCCCAATCCATAACATAACCATGAATCATAGCTTCCATTAATGGGACCATATCTATAGTAAATCTTGTAGAATCATGTTGTCCCCATAGTCTACACATCATAGCGCCAGCATAGCAATAAGGAGAGGCTAATGAATCAACATAATACTTACCTAATGACTCGTGCTTATGTTTATTCGAGAAATGCCTCCAGTGTCTGATCGGGTCTGATTCCAAGTCATTTTCTTTTGCAAATGCTTCCAGAAATGCCTTGTTGTAGCGCTTTTCAGGGGAGGTAGATGGTACATTTGCCTGAGATCTTCAGGTTTAAATGACCCGAATATCCTTCCATCAACCGTGGAAAATGTTTGGTTTGCAGTTGGGATTTTCTCGACGACCCATCTAACCACATCAGTGTATGGCAAAATTTTGGCCCGCGCTGCTATCCTGTGAAGGTATGAACATGCTAGTTCTTTGAGAGTTCCTTCTGATTTGCTGGTGGAATCAGCTGTGGCTTCCTCTTCCAGTTCTTCGGGCTCTTCTGCTTCTATCAAATTGTAGATACTTTCCCAGCTCGCATTTCCTAGACCGAGGCATGTTGTATATGATATTAGTCCCTTCTTGCTCAGCTCTGGTTCTTTAACTACAGGAGGTGCCTTGGCCTTCTTAGATTTCTTCCCCATCTTTTCTGGATTCATGAGTTCAAAGAAACTCTGCACAGACAATTACAAACCGTAACACAGGGATATTGCCGCTAAAAGCCAATACGAAAATGAATGGAGCTAAGACAATTATCATATGATAAGTCGGATGTAATTAAGAACCACTACGGGTGAAATCCATGATGGATTCACTTTTAACTGTGACATTAACTAACCGTTCGAGCCGCCAATCGTAATGAATAAATACCATAAATACCCATCGCATCGATCATATATGAATGATTATCTCAAGCGTGTCTTTGGATTTCCTCAAACGGCGATCGACGATAAATTGCAAATCGCAATTGGGAGTTTCAAAAGGTAAGGCTTCATCACTTGAGACAAATATCTCCGATTGCGATAAAGCGAAACTATAATAAGGCGGGGTATGTTTTCATTAAATTGGTTTGATTTATTAATTTTAAAAGACTTATGCATGCAAACCTTTTTTGCGAATGATTTATTCTTGAGATGCGTGCCTTATCTCAATCAGGGGTTTGGCTTGTGCTTTAGTTCTTCGTCACACGATACCTGCGATTTCCGATTGCGATTACCTTTATCGGATCGGAAGATTTGATAAGGACCTTTTATGCATATCCCTTTATCATTGCGATACGCAATCTCTGATCGCTTTATCGCAATGTAGAATTATTTATGATATTTTTGAAAGGAACACTTTATACTTTATTCAAAAGGCTCTTAGTATGAATCAATTACATCGGGTCTTTTGATAAAGGTTTTTCTTATAATGAGGTCAATACCAGGCTTATTTATTAAATCACAAATCTCACTAAGTTTATTTAAAAAGGGACCCATTTCTTATTAAAAATTTTGAGTAAAAGTTTTTAGAAATGGGGGGTTGTTGTACAGCACAACAAGCAGTTAGCTAAGTTAAGTTGACTTAGTTGGCTCAGTAAATTCGAGTTGGAAGTCTATCGAGAGTCATGTAGAGTGATCCCTAAATTTTAGGGGCCCAAGTTGAGTTCTTATTGAGTTGTAATTATTTAATTCAGTTAAACTAGTTCTAACAGTTGGAGGAACTAGTGAGAGGTCAAGTGAATTAAATTAGATTTAATTCACATGTAGTGATCAATCAAAAAATTGATAATTCACTCAAAAATAACTCATGCATGTTAGTTCAGAGGAAGACCCAGTTGAGATTAGAGTTCACAGATAGTGTACTATTAGTTGTATAATTTTCTGTGTTGTATAGATGGTGCATGAAATTAGTAGAAGGCATGTGATGGATTGTGCAGTTGTGGTGAGAGAGATTTTCCCAATTAAATATGGGCTAATTACCATAAGGATTGCACAAGGAAGTAGGGGTTTGGTAGGCATCAGATTTGGCTAAGTGTTGGCTTGAGCTAGTTTGTGAAGCAGTGAGATAGTTTGTACTTGTGTAGAGATTGTTCGGGTTGAAATAGCATTGTATTTTATACTCATATTTTCTGGTTAATGCAATATATATTTTCAGGGTTTTTAGCAGTTTCTTTCCCTAGAAAAATATTGTGTTAAGTGCGATTGAAATTATTCCTTTTTTGATCTGTGATTTCGTCGATCAATTTTTGTTTCCACTGATGAGTAGAGTAGATTCATGTATTTTGTTTTAGATATCACATAAACAGTTTGAATCTCCAATAAAATTCTACATGGTATCAGAGTTGAAGTCACTATAGAAGAGGGGAATACGAGATTGTTGTGCAGGGGAAATTGAATTTGTAGTTTCATACTTGAGATTTAGTAGGATGTCATTCTACGGTTTGAGACTTGAGTATCCCTGGAGGGAAGCTCAAATTACATAGCTTAGAAGGTGTTGAGGCCTTGAAAATTGTTGCTTCAACACAGGGGGAAAACCACTCGGTCTGGACCTTAATACAACTCCTTTTCCGTTTAGGTAGTGGCTCCGACTAGGGATAATGGGACCAGTTTCCCAATGAAAGATGATTGAATGAATGTGTAATGCTTAAGTGGAGTGACGTATATGGATTTGTAGCAATGAATCAAATGAAAAACATATGCATTAATCTACTCTATAACCCAATATTGTTTAACATTTATCTAGATGCGATCTACAATGATTTTCATTAGTAAATAACAATATAGATTGATCAAACACCAATGGAAGTGAAAATATTTCAAGATGATTATGTTGATTAAATAGTTAATCAAAATAATGTTCATAATTCATATTGCATTTAGAATATCAAAGAAAATTGCTTAACATGTATTTAAAAATATCAATGGCAACATGATCAGAAATGAATACATCTAACACTTGTTCTTTAAATAACATGTAATAAGCAATCTGAAAAAGATAAATTCACTATTTATTCATGAACAAAACAGAGGTACAAAGATACAAATACCATATGTACATTTCTAAGCTCATAAAAGAAATAGTAGCAGTTTATTCCTTCCCACAAAGATGATTCCAGGAGTACAGTAATGCAACTTCTCAAAATTCTTTATGAAAATTCCTAAACAATGTTCCATTCGTTCTATTGAGAAAAGAATGGAAGTACAATAGTGCGAGATTTCATAAGCCTTTTTTCATAAAACTTAGGACCTTTATTTCATACAAAAAGTAAGATTAAATAGAAGAAAACAATTGAATCTATTTTGCAGAGCGTTGAGGGCATTTAAACAGATCCCTTCGACAACACATAAAGGAAGATAATTTTTTGGTAGAAGTTTTTGAAAGTGATTTGCTGTCTTCATCAACTTCATTTGTTCCATCAAATTATCTGGATGTTTGTCTGCCTGTTTGAACTGATCCGCCACTTATCAACACATCTGTCTTCCTTTGTCATGCATGAACAAGAAAAACAGGAATCGATATGTTGGAAATAAATGAAACTAATAAGTGAATTTTATTTGAAACAAATCACTTTTAGAGGAAATCAGGAAAAACGTAGAGTTATAATAAATTTTGAATACAACCATCATGGAGAGGAATGTGGAGTGAAGAGGTGGACTTTAGGGTCTATCGCAATCAGAAATCAAAGTTTGGGGAAGATCATAAAACAATTGCAATCGGATTAGAATTTGGGGCAAAACTCAAAAAATCGCAATCGGTTTAGAATTAGGGTTATTCCAAATAAAATTCAAAGGGGCCTTTTTTTTTAAAAATCACATCGCAATCGGTGACCGGAAAGGTGGATGGCTTGTTATAAGCTGTGTCCTTTTAAAATTTGTGATTATGAAGTATGGGATAATGTCATGGTGATGTGGTGGATCACAGGTGACGTGGTAGATGACATGACGGAATGATGTGTTATCGCAGATCACAAAACAAGTGGGAGGTTTAGTGGTTTTTTTCGCAGGGGTTCGAAGTGGTAAGAGGTTTGTGAAGGGGGAAAGTTTAGATAGGAAAACCACTTTTCAGACCCCCTATGAAAAACTTAAAATTGAGTATAGGGGGGTCTGAAACCATTATCTACCATTGATCTAAGAGGATAGATTTGGGTCATTTATTGATAAGTCTGGCTTTGGTTATATCGTAATCGGCATTCGGAGCGGAGGTATAGGAATATGGTTTAAGTCCTTAAAAACATGTGATTTTTTATGGGCAGGATGAAGTGGAAGGTGACGTGGATCTAACGTCATTAATGACGTCATATCGCAATTGGCATGAAAGCTCACAATCGCACTTGGCTTAAGGATTGACTCTTTGGAACTTTGCGATTGTACAGACATGATATTTTAATTTAATTGCATTGTATACTCCTGGAGGGTCCGGTTACATTGCATATTGCAATCGACGTTGTGTAGCGGGGTAAAATCTTTAGACTCTTGCGATTTCTCGGATGCAAGATTTTAATGAATCATAGTGAATAATCCCATTGAGTCTAGGGCTTTATCTCATATCGTAATCGACAGGAGGTAGGAGGCATGACTTTTGGAAATTGTGATAGCTGCATATGTGATATTTTAATGAATTATGGTGTATAATCCCGTCAGGTCCGGGCCTTATCGCATATCGCAATCGGGAAAGGTAGTAGAGTATGGACTTTGGAACTTTTATGATACCCTGTGAATGCAGGATTTAATGGATTTGCATGTATTTCCCGTCGAGCCCAGGCTTTATCGCATATTGCAATCGGCTAGGGTAGGAGGAATGGACTTAAGGTTTTTTAACTTTTGCGATAGTTGTGGATGTGGGGACTTATAAATTGTATTGTATATTTCCCCGCGGGCCTGGTCTAATCACTATCGCAATGGAGTTTGACGGAGGGGTCTTGAGCCTTTGAAACTTTGTATTATTTGTGATGCGGGGAAGTCTTTTCCTTTAGGATAAGTCAGAGTTTACGGGGAAGTTGTGAGTCAGAGATTATAAAGAATAAAACCTTTGGGAATTAGAACTCTGACTATTTTGTTTTTTAATCAAATAACCCCTATTGATTATTATTTAAGGCTTTTTAAAGCCTAAGAATAAGTCTTGCTTCCAGGGGCTATTTAATTTGGTTTTTGGGATAATCAAGGGATAACTGGAAGAACCAGTTATCTCTGATAAATGAAATTTTCCAAAAATTCAGTAAAAACAATGTAAGAAGTGGAAACTAATTTTTGAAACATTCAGATAAATAAAATTACTCTGACTATAAAACTCATTAAATTGGAATTTCTTTTAAAAACTTTTTATGAATGAAAAAACACCTATTTACTTGAATCAGTCATTAATCAATTTGTAAAAATAAAGTAGGGGGCCTTTTACGACTTAGTTTGTAATGTACTTGTTTGTCACAGGTAGAGCCACTGCTACTAGCCAACGTTTATAGCCTCGACAAGGTTACCTTTTAACCAACAACAATCCAGTGTCCCATCCATTTAATAGTGCAATAATTAGAGGTACATTTTTATTTGTTAAAAATTCATTGTCCTGGTTTGGTGGCTAGATAATGATAATTCCATTCATTGGTAATAATTAAAACTGAACAAGCTGGCTCGTGATGAGACCCCTTGTCTTACAATTAAAAATCATAAGCCATTACCCTGATTTGGTGTTCAATGTGGTAATGTCAGTTTAATTGGTTCCTTGTGAACATGGTAAGTGTTAGCGCTCGAATCTGGCCTCAGGCTGAAGAAGGCAAAATCCAAGGCAACATCAAACCACTTAGCTTCGTAGCTAGCCCTACGAGGACAGGAGAGGGCTCTCTCCGGGTCTATCTCGGCAAAGATCTTCAAAGGGCAGAGATGACCAATAAAGAACACTGATTTTAGGCTAGTAAAATGATAGAGAAGGTTTGATTTCAGATTTTTAGGGTTTTGGTGGAAAACAGGGGGAAAGCAATTTTGGGTGCGGGGATGGGACACAACTTTTGCAGAGGTCTTTTTGGGGCAAGGTAGGAGACTGTCTTGATGCCTTTGAAAGAGTTGGGTGGATAGGAATGACTGGTGAGGAGCTAAGGAGAGCAAGAAATCACCATGAGTTCTCCTTAAACAGATGAAAACATTGATATTAAGCAAACTTAAAGGCAGAGCATAGCAATCATGAATTCTACCTTATCACTTCATTTGCCTAATTTGCAGAAGGAAAAGTGAGAAAATGATACACATAATAAAACTTACAAGTACATAAGAGAAGCACACCATCAACACAAGTAACCACAGGAATCCCAAAGAGGGCTGCAAAACCCTGGTCTTTCCTTTACCAAAATTGCAGAGATACAAAGTGTAATACAATAGAAGCTTATCCCTCAAGAGTCCAACCATGAAAATGACTAAGAAAGTACATAATATAGGCAAGCTAACACACTTCCTTGCCTCTAGGGGTCGAGCTCATCATCCTAGGAGCTGTTTCAACCAATTCTAAACTGAGCACTACAATCTAGGCAGTCAAAACAACTTGCCTCTATAAGCTAGGAAACCAATTCATTCATTAATTTTTTGCCATTTTATGAATGAATCTTCTAGAATAGGTTAAAAAGTGTCATGCCAACATAAAATTACATCAATTACATCAAGGAGGATGAAAAATCACTCCAAAAAGTCAAAACTAGTCAAATCTGCGTTTTGCTGAGCTGTAGGTGAAAATCTGGCAAATTTCCCTGATGCGTAGCGCCCCAATTCTCTACGCGTAGCGTGCCTTTGAGCCAACTTTTGAGGCACTTCCCGGCATCCAAATGAGGCAAAAGTAGGCTTGTTGGAAAGGTCTGGATGTCTACTTTCCAACCCAAGTGGAATTTCTCAATTTGGTGTCCATTTGCCCCTCCAAAATTGCAATCTCCCAAGACTGCTTCCTGTGTGTCCAAAAAGTGGCAGAAAGTCATTTTTTGCATGTTTTTTGACCTTCTGAGGGCTCAAAACCTGATGAAATGTCTTGGAAATTGCTGAGCAAGTGTAATTTGTCATGAAAAATCCAAAAATGCTGAGTTTTTGAGAAATGGACTTGCCCATCTTCAGGGTAGCGCGCGGCGCGCTACGCGTTGAGGGCAAAAACCTGTTTTTTGACCAAAAAAATTCAAAAAGGACCAAAATTGCTCCAAATTCTCTGAAATTTGAGCTGAAGGTGTGTCATTTAGTGCCATGCTCCTTCAAGGAAGCCTCAGCCAAAATATGAAGGGGATCGGGCCTTTTTCTCCGTTTTAGTGCCTTGGCCAACCGTCCTTTGAGTACCTTCATTCTTGCTTTACATACATGCATTCGAGCCCAATAGTGATTCTTCATGTGTCAGAGCATGTCCTTTTCCCTATTTGCCTTGGCCAGCAACTTCTCCAAATGAGTATTGACCCGGATGAGCATAGCCTCTCGCTCAATGGGTGTCAAATCACCGGGTCTCTTGCGAGCCAAGTTGCGGTCTTCATGGATCCTCCGCAATTCATCAAGAGTGTGCTCATCCTCTAGTTGCTTGTTGCGCTGCTATAAGTAGGTGATTGTCCAATTTTCCATTTCCAACTTCTGCTGCAACAAGCGATTTTTGGCCTTTTGTTGCTGAATGATCTCCTTTAGCTCCGAGCTAAGAGAACTGATGTCAAGGTCAATAATGTCAATGTCTGGATCACCTGACAGTCCCTCCTCAATCATGGGTTGCTTGCCTCTCTCCGGTACCTGTGCTGCTGTCGAAAGCGAGGCCCCTTCCACATGAGGTGGAGATAACACTCGCTGTGTTGAAGAAGAAGGCGAGACCCCTTTCACCTGGTGTGAAGATAATACTCGCCGTGCAGATGCAAATAAGGCCCTGTGGCCTCTCTGATATGTAACAAATGGAGGGGAGCTGACATGCTCGGGCTCTGGAATGTCAAACTGATGTAAAGGCCCTCCCTCATCACGGACAACCTCAGGAGGTGGTTGTGGCACTGTGAACAAGTCACGAGAAATGAAATCCTCCCATGGAATACCCTGTTGTGCCAACTGATGCATGACCACAATCTTGATCAGTGCATAATGATAGATGCTTTTGTGTTGCTATGTTGGGCTCTTTCTTTGCACCAAGGGCACCATCCTCTCTATATTTCGGCACATGAAGAATGGAATGTTCATCATTCGTACCCGTGTGAAATGCATCAACAAACGGATATGGTACGAATATAAACGTGAAAATATGCCCTCGCAAGTGAAATAGCGAATGATGATCCTCATCAAAGGTGCATACTCGTCTCTTAAGAATCTGAAGGGAAAAACAGCAGTTAGGTGCCTCATATATACAGGTTTGATATATGGCTCATAATGAAATCTGTCCAACTGCTGGCACTTGTTCCACTCTTCTCCAATATTGGGTATCCCTGTTGCTTGAGCAACAATCTCGGGTGACAATGTGAAGTCCACTCCTGCAAGATTCACATGCCCATTGTGCAAATGTAGGACAAACAAGCGGACTAATTCCCTGTGGTGTTGAATTTGGGAGATTCTCTCGCAATATTCATAACATGATTGGTATCGGAAACATGTCACTGCAAGTGGACAAGCTTATAGATAAGCCAAAGAGGTGGGCTCCTCCCTAACATGTTGACCACCTTTACCACCCATGTGATGCCTCCTTGGCACCTCTACCTCTGGTGTTGATTCACGGTCATCACTTTGCTCATAATCTGTTTCGGTTTCTGACATGGTTTTGGAGGCAAGTGACTGAAAAATAATGCTGATTGTGCACCCAATGAACTGCTGTTTTGACTTGTTTAAATGTTGTTACCAAGGAGACAAACACACATGGGAAATGTTAGGGAAAAGGGAACATTGAGGGGATTAGGGAAAACAAATGTGAAAGGAAATTTTAGGAAAGGAACATGGAACATATACAATCATAATTTGTGGGATTTTAATGGGAAGTAGGGTTTAGGAAATTTACATAGGGTTTTAGGAATAGTAGGGTTTAGGGATTTTAATGAGTTTTAATAGGGAAATTATATGATTGCATGGAAAAATGTCAAGGAAAATGGTGATGAAAATATGGGGAAAGAGGAATGGAAAATGGGTAACCTTGGGCAGCAAATTTCAATGAAATCCTAGCACATTTACATTTTTAAATTTTGACACAGCAAGGTAGGGTTTTTACTCCATATTAGCATGGCATTTTTTGCATGTTCATTGCTCATTCATCTTAGCCAAACCAAAATCACCATGGATTAGAGGCCTACCTGAAAAGATTTTGGGAGAGAAGTAGTTTTGGTGGCTTGCTGGCGATTTCCTGAGCAAGAAACCCTACGCGTAGCGCGCCCAGCCTGATGCGTAGCACGCCTCCAACGAGTAGCGCCTGAGTTAATTTGCACTGGAAAATGCGCGCTGATGCGTAGCGTGCCCCCAACGCGTAGCACGCCTCCTCTGATGCGTAGTGCGCCGCTGTAATTGCCCAATTCGCCCAATGAACTTTGAAATCGACTTGACAAGTATTCTCTTGAAGTGTTGAGAGGCAAATGAGTTACCAATGAGGAGGGAGGGGCTTTTATAGGCTCACTTTTGAATTTAATTTGCCCAGAACCTCACTTTATAATGTTTTTGAAATGACACTTTTTTGAATTAATTGCTGCTGACTTCTAGTTTCCTTTTTTCAAAATAAATTGGTTGAAATGATGATTTCTCTTGAAAATTTTTGCAGGGATAGCTTCTGAGATGTCTTGGCAAAGGAGACCAAGGTTGCATGCCAACTTTCAGAGAATTTGAACTTTTTACAAATTTTTACAAAAATGAGATAATGACCTTTGTCTTCAAAAACAGGGTTTTTGAAAACAAGGTAAAAATTAGCTGTACAATGATAAGACTTATTAAAATGATGCTTTATGACGGACATCCCTCTGGCCTGCTGGTCCTTTATGACATCTCAAGACAAAGCTTGACTCAACCCTAGACCTAAGACCTTGACATTTAAAACAGGGAAATGACCTTGTGAAGATTTTATTTACTCAAGAAAACATGATCCAGCAGTGCCAAACAAGAGGGGAATAAAAGACATAAGCTTCTCCACCAGGGTTATGGCATGCCTAACGGGATGCAACATGATCACACTGATGAGACACCTAATTATGAAATGCAAAGAGTTTTGATCTCTGGTGGAGGGCTACTAGACCGACTCTAACAGTAAGCAAGCACGTGATGATACTTCTTATCTTTTTAGATTTATTATATTTTAGAATTACACTCTAAAAATTCCCTTTTTAATGGATGGGGAGGGTTGTTGGCTCCTTAAGAGTTTTGGATGATAAATTTGAGTTGAAAGTGTTTTAGTCGTAAGACAGTTTTTACTTTTTAAGGATAACCTTTTCTGACTAAAACTAGAGTAAAATGATATAATTTTTTGAGGTTTTTTAAGATTTTACAACTTAATGGAAAAGATTTTCAGAGTTCTATGATTTTTATCTAATTTTCAATTTTGGTAATCACTTCTTAAAAATTCCTACCTTCAAAATGAAAAAATAAAAATAACTTCAAGAGATGTTTGAAAAGTCAATAGAATACTATTTAACATTTTATTAACAAAATATGTAAAAGGAAAATAAATTGCAACGAGATGTAAAATGGGAGTGACTTTTTACATATTTTATTCTTTATTCTATTTTTTTTAAGAAATAGCTAAGAAAAGAATTTATTTAAGATGAGCCCATTTATAGGGAGAGAATCTCTCTTTCTTGATAAATATTGAAGTATAAATATAGATGAGCTTATTTGTTCAACACTCTGAGATGGACCAAGCCATAATTATGAAATTTGGTATGTTTCCCTTTTTCTTCATGTGTTGTGTCCCATTTGAGAACTAGATCTCCAACTTGGAAGGATCTTTGTGTGAATGAACTTGCATCAAAAGAAGCTTTCACCATTTGTTGATGTTTGGTATGTGTGAGCTTGGCCTTTTCCCTTTCTTCTTCTAGTTTTAAGATTTGTGAATTTCTTAATTGCAAGGAAGAAGAAGGTGTTTCTTCAATAAATTGAACTAGGGCGAATGAAGGAAGATCTAAATGTGATGGAATAATGGCTTCCTTCCCATAGACTAGGTTAAATGGAGAAGTGCCTATAGAGGCCTTCTGAGTTATCCTATTATCCCATAGAGCAAATATTAAAGCTTTGTGCCAGTTTCTTTGATTTTGATATACAACTCTTTTGATTATTCTAAGGAGACTTTTATTAGTGGATTATGCTAAACCATTTCCCTAAGATAGTAATTAGCAGAATATTTGAGTTTAAAACCTCTCCTAATTGCAAATACAATCATACTAGTACCCAAAAAATAAGATGCATTATCAAATATAAGTCCAGAAGGGAAACCAAATCTTGTAATGATAATTTGATCAATAAATTCAATAACAGATTCAGAATCGACTACCTTTAGCGGAATTGCTTCCACCCACTTAGTGAAGTAATATGTAGCAGCCATAATATATCTATTATGTTTAGAAGAATGAGGAACGATGGAGGCAGTTTCCTTTGTCTTCTAGAGGCAGTTTGGCATGTTTTGCATTTCCTCACATATACGTGGGTATCTTTGAAGAGAGTGGGCCAGTAGTATCCAGTATGCAATATTTTGTGTGCAATAGTAACTCCTCCAAATTGTCCACCTACTAGTCCATCGTGAAGTTCCTGCAAAACTGTTTGTGCTTCAGTTTTCTCAAGGCATCTTATCATTATGGAATCATAGTTTCTCCTAAATAACACGTTACCAACAATCTCATAATGACTTTCTTTTAATCGTAAAGCTCTTTTTCTGTTATAATTGAGCTCGAGAGGAGAATATCCATTTTTCAAATAAAAAATTAAATTAGCGTATTGGGAATCAACATCAATTACACTTACCTCATAAATGTGTTCACTGTTACCTATGTCCCCTTCAGCTGGTATGTTGGATTCCTCTGTAAGCAGCTTGTAGAAACATTTCCCTCGAACAATTTTGGTTGGTTTTATTTCAATATCATACTCCTTCAGATCTATTACCTAATTTTCTTTACTTTCTCCAAATTCTTTCTGCATTAGTAATTGCCTCACTGCTAGGAATGAGACTATTACTTTCATGTGTGTTTTTAAAAGAAAAGCTCTTAAGTTCTTTAGTATTTATACACATCAAATGCTTGTTTTTATACTTCTGAATAATTCAATTAAGCACCCTGAAATTTGTACTGAAAAAAGATATGGGTGCTTCAATTTTCTGATTATTATTTTGTGTCAAAACAACATCATAAGATGTTGAAGAAGCAAAGGTATATAAGATGAAATGATCTGATAAATTCAGAGTATTTAAAGGAGGAGAATTGATAATTGCCTGTTTGATTAAATTGAATGCTTGTTTTTCATGATGACCCCATTTAAAAGTTGTGTTTTTCTTAATCATTTGTTGTAACAACAAAATAATTTGTGAGAAATCAGGGACAAACCTTTTAACAAAATTGATCTGTCCAAAGAATGATTGCATGCTTTTTTTATATGGTGGAGAAATTTCTAAAATTCATTTTATTCTATTAGGGTCAACGTAAATTCCATTTTTTGACACAATGAATCCTAAAATTTTCCCTTCACTAAGAGCGAAAAAAGACTTTTTCAGATATAATGAAATCTCATATTTTCTACAACGTTCAAAAAATTGTTTTAGGTCCTACAAATGATTATTTCTGTTCTTTGAATAAACAGTAACGTCATCTAGATAAACAACAACCATTTTATTTAATAGACCTTTGAAAGCTATATCCATGGCTCGTTGGAAAGTGGCCCCTGTGTTTATTAAACCGAATGTCATTTTTTGGTAGGTATAAGTTCCCCATTTGGTTCTGAAAGTAGTCTTTAGCCTATCATCTGGGTGTACCATGATTTGATTATATCCAGAGAAACCATCAAGGAAAATGATCCAAAATGGATCTTGAAACCTCTAAGTCTTGATATACATATTATTGGAAAACATTACTGCAGAAGAAAAACCAAGAAGAAAGGCAGAAAATAGAGCTAAGCGAAGGTTGAAGTAACGTTGCACAAGAGCCGTTGGATCGGACAGATCAATGACCCAGATTAAATTGGGATATCGCATTGGAGAAGGCCAGCAGAGTGTATCGAAGGCAGCCTTGTGGGAATTGCGATCTAGATCTAGCGACTTAACACGGACCGTTGATCGAGCGCGTAGATCAATGACAAAGATTGTATTATCGCATCGTAGATTCCAAAAGGGAGGACTTAACCTGCAGGCTCGAAGACCATGTGATATGCGATTTGAAATTATCACATCGCAATATCGCATCGCAACAATATATGGGAATGGACCATGGTCCGTGGCATTGCGAAGGGCCGATATGCGATACGCTGATATCGACGATCGGCGAGTGGACTGGAAACAATACAAAGACCTGCGATATGCGACATGCGATAGACACGGACCCGATAAGGATTATAGGTCGGATTTAAATATATTTGGAGTCTAGTTTTTGCGGATTTCTTTGTATTTCCCTGTGTATTGATGTTTTGCCACATACAATGCGATATGCGATATTACGATAGAATGGAAGACTCGAAAAGTTTATAAACGCGACTTTATGTTATTTAAGTTCTGAGGTAAATGGTATTTCAGGTGGACTTCAGGTGGTAAGTGGCATTGGAGAGGCTTCCCCCGATCCCATACACCGGCTGACACATAGCACACTACAGGAGAGAGAAAACCACTTTTTCGGGCAGGTAATCTCCGTGCAAGTAGGCCACCCGAAATGGTTGTTAGCCATTAGATCAGAGATCGGGAAGATCAACGGTGTGGAATACAAAGGGCTTGCGACAGCCATAAAAGGTAGACCCGACGAGGTTATAGGTGTATTTCTATAAAATTTGAAATCCGTTAGGCAAAGTTTTGTCGAGTTTTTCGCTGTATTATATGTATTTCCGATAAAATGAAATAAGGCCCAAATATGTATTATATCGGGGGATTTGTGCAGAGGAAGACCGAACGGTCGGTTTCACCGCGCCCAATGATCCTTCCATTTCTAAAAGAAACTGTTCTTGTGCCTTAAGCGTTTTTAACAAAACGTGTCCACACCGAAAAGGGAGGTGAACAGACAGGGTCGAGAGGCTTAAAAACCACTCAATGGAAAAGACAGAGGGGGAAGTAGTTCCTCAGAGACAGAGAGTCAGAGAAAACGCAACTACAAACAATTGATCAGAGCCACTAAGAGGGAGAGTCTTTGTACTCTTTAAACTCGAGCTTTTCGAGTGAAATCCTTGTGTAATATCACTGTTGTTGTGTTGAGACTTTGCTTGAGCTCACACTTGTAATATTTTTCTCTTAAAGACATAATATAGAGGTTGACACTGAAAGTTGGACCAAGAGACGTAGCCAGGAAGTCTGGTGAACTCCTTGATTATTTGCTGTGTTGATGTGTGTGTTTATTATGTTTTAAAGCTGCTCATTTTCTATATTATTCGCAATTTTTTTCGATCTGTTGCACTAAATAATATAGGAATTCCTGCACATGAGTCTGTAATACCTTAATATTGTTTTAAGATTTCATTTTCAGATCAAGAGGTATCAGAGCTTTTGGTTTTGGTTTTGTTAAGGTTAGACAAGCTTGTGCTGGATTTTGAATGCTAACTAGATTAAAGTTCAGACTAGGAGAAGGAGAACTCATTGAGGCTAATCCAGAGATTGGAAGAGTATATTCTCATAGGAGAATGGCAGAAGAAGCTCCATTGGGATCATAATCTCAGTTTATGGACAGTTTTATGGCCATGCGAGCCATGGTGGAAGAGATATATCTGGAGTTTAAGAAGGGTCGAGGTGAAAGCACTTCAACACCTAAACCAGACAAAGGAGCAGAGGAACCTTTTCTAGTTGCCCCTCCAGAAGGCAAAGGAGAAATGCCTTCTCCACCATCTCCTCCATCAACACCTTCATCACCCTCATCATCTTCTTCGCATAAAACTAGCCCTGATAAGGAAAAGAAGAAAACTTCTTTGATTAAATTAGATGTGAAGTTTGGTTTGCCAATTTATGATGGAGAACTAAATGCATAAAAGCTAGATAATTGGATAAGACAGATTGATGCATATTGCAGGGTGCAGAATGTTGATTCAAAAAGGAAGAAGATTCAGCTGGCTAGCCTTCGACTTGGAGGAACTGCACTAGTATGGTGGGAAGGCAAGACACAAGCTGATATGCAAAAACATGGTAAAATAATTTCTACCTAGAATGAGTTTGTTTCTGCTATCAAAAAGCAATTCTATCCTTTAGCTTACATGCAACAAGCAATGATGAGTTGGAAAACTCTTCGCCAATTGAAGGGTCAGAGTGTACAGAGTTATATTCAGGAATTCAGAAAGAGAGCTTTAACTCTAGGTATATCATTAGATTCACTTCAGACTTTATTGAAGTATATAGGTGGTCTTTGTAGCTATTTAAAGCATACTACTCTCATGTTTAATCCCACTAGCTTAGATTATGTATCAGTTCAAGCCACACATCTAGAAGCTAGAGGTAAGAATGCAAATCCAAAGGTTGGGGGATCATCTAAATATTCTGTAAGCGAGAGTAAGGAAAAGAAGAAACTGAAATGGAAGGAGAGGAAAGAAAACACTGTACAGAAGGATAAACCTTCATGCACTCATTTCAAGAAAGAGGACACGTTGAACCACACTACTGGCTTTTGCATCCAGAACAGAGACCTAAGAAGTTTGGTGGGAAGAAGAAAAGGAATGCTGCAGCTATTTAGAAGGACTTGGGATCAGATTCAGGTGATGAAACAACAATTACAACCACGGGTATTAAAGGTAAAGATTCTGAAGCATCCACAAGTAATTCTGCACAATATGTTGATAATGAAAGTAATGAGAGGGAAAGAAATGAGTTTTTTCGTATTAGAGTAATTTCCAAACACAATAAGATTGATACTTTGTTTGATAGTGGATCACAAGTGAATTTGATTTCTAAAACAATTGTAAAGAAGTTGGGATTACAAACAAAACCTCATGAGAATCCATATCCATTAGGTTGGGTGTGTGATAAAACAAAGCTACAAGTAATGAGACAATGTAAACTTAGGTTTGCTATTGGACCAACATTTTTAGATGAGGTTGAGTTAGATATAGTTCCATTGGATATATGTGGTATTGTTTTGGGAAGTCCATACTTGTATGATAGGAAAGCTATTTTCTATAGAGTGAGAATAAGTATCAACTCACTAAAGATGGAATTGAATTTACTGTATGAGCTCATAAACTCAAAGATAACTATTCTCTCATAAACTCAGGAAAGATGAAAAGAATTGTGAATTCAAGTAAGCAATTTTTACTAATGGTTGTAAAGGAAAAGGACCCTGATAAAACCAATGTATTTGAAGGTTGTGATGCTAAAAAGAAAGCTAATTTTATTAAATTTGTTTCAGAATATGATATCCTATTTCAAGAACCTAAAGGTCTTCCACCCAAGCGAGAAATGGTACATGATATTTATTTGTAGCAAGATGCTCCATTACCTAACATTGAAATGTACAGGTTGTCAGCTTTAGAGAATGCAGAGATAAAGAAGTAGGTACAGGAGTTGCTCGATAAAGGGTTTATATGACCAAGCACATCACCATGTGGATCTCTAATCGTGCTGGTGAGAAAGAAAGATGGTTCGTGGAGAATGTGCATTGATTATAGAGCACTAAATAAAATAACGATCAAGAATCGTTATCCTCTTCCTTGCATTGATGATTTATTAGATAAATTGAAAGAAGCAGTTTACTTTTCTAAGTTATACTTGCGAAGTGGTTATCATCAGGTCAGAGCTGCAGAGCAGGATGCATGGAAGACCGTTTTCAAGACAAAGCAAGGACTATATGAATGGTTGGTTATGCCTTTTGGCTTAACTAATGCTCCTGCTACATTTATGAGAGTTATGAATGATGTACTCAGACCATTTATTGATGATTTTGTAATTGTTTATTTAGATGGCATTCTTGTTTTTAGTAAGACATGGGAAGACCATGTAAAGCACGTAAAGTAGACTTAAGATGTTTTAAAAAGAGAAAATATCTATTTAAAACTGTCAAAATGTGAATTTGGCAGAACATCTTTAAATTATTTGGGTCACATTGTAGGGGGTGGTGAATTGAAGATAGATCCCTCTAAGGTTGAAGTCATTGTGAACTGGCCTAAACCCAAATCTGCTACAGAGGTTAGGAGTTTCCTAGGGGCAGCACAATACTGGAGAAAGTTTATTGCTAACTTTTCTTTGATTGCAGCTCCATTACATGCTTTAACAGGATTGAAACAGGTGTTTAAGTGGGGAGGCAAACAACATAAATCCTTCGACACATTAAAAGAGAAAATCAGTATAGCACCAGTACTAGCACTGCCAGATATTCAACACCCATTTGAGATTGAGACAGATTCCAGTGATTATGCCATGGGAGCAATGTTGATGCAACATGGAAAACCCATATGCTATCATTCTGAGACATTTACTTCTGCAGTAGTTAATTATCCCACATATGATAAAGAATTGTATGCATTAGTACAAAGTGTGAAAAAGTGGAAACATTACCTAATGGGTAAAGAAACAATAATACATACAGATCATCAACCACTTCAATATTTGCACTCACAAACTAAATTGCAGCAATCAAGACATTATAGGTGGATGGGTTTTCTACAGCAATTTCATCTTGTCATCAGATATAAGAAGGGCATACACAATAAGGTTGCAGACATGTTATCAAGACCAATCATAAATGCATCTACTATACTTAAGCATAACTGAGTAATGCATGAAAGTTACATTGAGCAATATGCTCAAGATGTAGATTTTAAAGATGTATATGCAACTTTAAGTCATGGCAAGCAAGTAGAAGAATTGGATTATTATGTAAAGGACCAACTCTTATATCATTTGGGAAAGTTATGCATTCCACAAACTGAAAGAGTTAACATAATTCGAGAAGCACATACTTCTCTCATGTTAGGTCATTTTGGTGTAAATAAAGTAGTTTCACAATTGCAAAGGTTCTGTTATTGGCCAAGAATGCATGAGACAGTTTCTAGATATATCAAAGGATGTACAATGTGTGCTACAAGAAAACCAAGTAATAGAAAATTAGGCTTGTACACTCCACTTGCAATTCCTTCTCGTCCTTGGGAAAGTGTTTCCATGGACTTTGTTGGGGGATTGCCAAAATATAGAAAAGGTCATGATTATTTGTATGTTGTTGTGGATAGGTTCAGTAAAATGTGTATTTTGATACCTTGTAACAAGCAGGTTACAACTGAACAAACAACAAAGTTGTTCATTCAGAATGTATGGGTTCATTTTGGGTTACCAACTTCTATTGTATCTGAACAAGATTTTCAATTTGTTGGGAAGTTTTGGTCAAGTTTATGGGAGTTGATGGACACCAGGTTAAAGAAGAGCACAACATTTCATCCACAAACAGATGGTTAGATAGAAGTGGTCAACATGACAGTGATCTAGTTGCTCAGAGGCTATTGTAGCAAGCATCCCAAGCTTTGGGATGAGCATTTGTGTTATGTGCAACATGCTTACAACCGTGCCAAGCACTCTTCTACTCAGAGATCTCCTTTTGAGACTTGTTTTGGTTTTATACCAAAGTCTCCCTTGGATTTTGTCTTTGGTAAAGACATAGTAGTTGATGGACACAATGATGTGGACAAAGCAACCAAGTTCATTGAACAAATCTAGGAAATTCACTAGGCAGTACAGGAACAACTGGAAAGAAGTCAAGCCAAGTACAAGGCAAGACATGACAAGCATCTAGTTGAGCATAGTTTTCAAGTTGGTGATCAATTCTAGTTGTACATCAGCAAAGACAGAATGCAAGGTGAAGGTAAGAAGCTAAAACCAATAAGGTATGGACCTTTCAAGATACTTGATAAAATTAGTGAAAATGCTTTTCACCTTGATTCGCTAGCTTATATGCAGATCTATTCAGTGGTTAATGCATAAAACTTGATATTGTATGAACCTTCATTAATTGAAGATCCTGAAGAGCAAAGTCAATTGCCTTCTATTGGGGATTTGTTGCCTAAGTATCTCAATGAGTTACAGGAGGACACAGTGTTGGACATGAAGGTAAGAACTACGCATCAAGGGGATGTTGAGTACCTGAGAGTAGGGGTCAAAGGTTCAAATCCAAGCAAAGCATGATGGATAGAAGTTAAAAAAGTGAGGGAGTTGTATCCTCACTTGATCGATGCTTAAAACCAACTTTTGGTGGCCCAAGGGAAGGTATGATCCAAAATGGATCTTGAAACCTCTAAGTCTTCATATACATATTATCGGAAAACACTATCGCAGAAGAAAAACCAAGAAGAAAGGTGGAAAACAGAGCTAAGCGAAGGTTGAAGTAACGTTGCACAAGATCCGTCGGATCAGACAGATCAACGGCCCAGATTAAATCGGGATATCGCATTGGAGTAGGGCAGCAGAGTGTATTAGAGGCAGCCTTGTGGGAATTGCGATTGCGTTCTAGCGACTTAACACGGATCGTTGATCGAGCGCGCAGATCAACAACGGAGATTGTATTATCGCATTGTAGATTCCAAAAGGGAGGACTTAACCCGCAGGCCCGAAGACCATGCGATATGCGATTTGCGATTATCACATCGCAACCATATGGGAATGGACCATGGTCCGTGGAATTGCAAAGGGATGATATGTGATATGCCGATATCGGCAATCATCGATCAACGAGTGGACTGGAAACAATACAAAGACCCGCGATATGCGACATGCGATAGATCCAGACCGATAAGGATTATAGGTCGGATTTAAATATATTAGAATTCCGGTTTTTGCGGATTTCTTTGTATTTCCCCGTGTATTGGTGTTTGGCCACATACAATGCAATATGCGATATTGCGATAGAATGGTGGACCCCAAGGTTTATAAACGTGGCCTTATGTTATTTAAGTTCCGAGGTAAATGGTATTTCAGGTGGACTTCAGGTGGTAAGTGACATTGGAGAGGCTTTGCTCGATCCCATACACCGGCCGACACGTAGCACACTACAGGAGAGAGAAAATTGCTTTTTCGGGCGGGTAATCTCCGTGCACGTAGGCCACCCAAAATGGTTGTTGGCCGTTAGATCAGAGATTAGGCAAATCAACGGTGTGGAATACAAAGGGCTTGTGATAGCCATAAAAGGCGGACCCGACGGGGTTATAGGTGCGGTTCTATAAAATTTGAAATCCGCTAGGCAACGTTTTGTCGGGTTTTTCGTTGTTTTTCAATGTATTCTATGTATTTCCGATAAAATGAAATAAGGCCCAAATATATATTATATCGGGGGATTTGTGTGGAGGAAGACCGAACGGTCTATTTCACCGCGCCTGCCGATCCTTCCGTTTCTAAAAGAAACTGTTCTTGTGCCTTAAGAGTTTTTAAGAAAACTTGTCCACATCAAAAAGGGAGGTGAACAGACAGGGCCGAGAGGCTTAAAAACCACTCAATGGTAGAGACAGAGGGGGAAGCAGTTGCTCAGAGACAAAGAGTCAGAGAAAACGCAGCTACGAACAGTTGATCAGAGGCACTAAGAGGGAGAGTCTGTGTACTCTTTAAACTCGAGGTTTTCGAGTGAAATCCCTGTGTAATATCATTGTTGTTGTGTTGAGACTCTGCTTGAGCTCACACTTGTAATATTCTGCTCTTAAAGACATAATATATAGGTCGACACTGAAAGCTGGACCAGGAGACGTAGCCAAGAAGTCTGGTGAACTCCTTGATTATTTGTTGTGTTGATGTGTGTGTTTATTATGTTTTATAATTGCTCATTGTCTATATTATTCGCAATATTTTTGAACCGTTGCACTAAATAATATAGGCATTCCTGCACATGAGTCTGTAATACCTTAATATTGATTTAAGATCTCATTTTCAGATCAGAAAGACATAAGTTCGGAACCAACAACTGATTGTAAAATATGTTCCATAGTGGGTAGAGGGAAATTATCCTTTTGACTGGCCTTATTAAGATTCGTAAAATCTATACAAATGCGGATATCACTGTTTTTCTTCCTAGCAGGTACCAAGTTGGAAACCCACCTTGAATGCCTAACAGGAAAAATGATTTTATCCTTAAGGAGTTTATTCAATTCCATTTCAATTTGATTTTCTAAGTTCGGATGAATTTTACTTAGTTTTTGTTGGATAGGTTTATCATTAGATGTCATCGAAATTGTGTGTTGAATGATGGAAGTGTTAAATGTTTTGAGATCTTTGTAACTCCAAGCAAAGACATCCTTATATTTTTTTAACAAATGGATGAAGGATAGTATTTCTTCAAACGAGGGACCAAGTCCTAAATTGATGTTCTGAGGTTTAATATTTGTCCCAAGATTTATTAATTCAAGTCTCAAAGTTGAATTATGTAGTTTTGAATTGGTAACTCTTTTAAATATGTATTTTAAATCATAGAGATCCTCAAGTTTAACTACAGATTTGGGTATGGGATTATCCTCAATTTCTATTTTAATTGATTGTCATGTTCATCTTCATCAATTATTTGGTCATCATATGATTTTTCAGAAGTTAAGAAGTTTAAAATGTCTTCATCATCATTAAATACCCTCCAATTGGTGATATTATCGGGAATGGATGGTCTAAAGATTGATTCTACAAAAAATATATCGGGATTGTAATCTTCAGATGAGATCAATTTTGATGCAACATTAGCAAGAAGGTCAGTGCTAGAATTCAGAATCCTAGGAACAACAGAAATGTTAAATGCTAAAAAATGTGAAGTGAGAGACTAAATCAAAGATTGATAATGCTTCAAGCGTGTAGAGATACAATGCATCATGTTTCTTACTTGTTTAATTACAATTTATGAATCTCCATAAACTTGAAGGTATTTAACATCAAGGCTAATTGCTTTATACATACCTTGGACTAATGCTTCATATTCTGAAATATTATTTGTGCATTCGAATTCCAATCTGCAAGTCATCATTGTCTTCACACCTTCAAGATTAATTAATATGCAACTTGCTCCTGCACCATCACTTGATTTCGACCCATCAAAATACAATGTCCAGAATAAAGAATTAACTAATGGTTTTTCTAACATATTTACACATCTGGAAAATTTTGTCTGTGAAATTTTTTCAATTTGAGAAGTTATAGAATTACTCAGAAATGGTGACATTTGTGCTTTAAAATTCTCAAAAAATGATTAAGTAGAGTAGTTTCCAATAATGTTGTTATTAAATGCTATTGCCTCATTTTCACCTTCGAAATCTATTACTGAATGTTTCATGTGTTTTTCTCGGTTGATTCTAATTTGATTCGGCTTTCCATTAAATGGGAGCCATTAGTGATACCAATCAGTGGAAAAATAACAATGTAGTTTTTCTGACCAATCTCTACTGAGAATTAAACTTAGAAATCTAGGATATCAACAACAAATATATCAATTATTTGAAAAACTTCGGGATTTGAAGATAATCTAATAAGAATTGAATTCATTTCTCCTATGACTTTGACTTTTGTCCTATCTAGTCGCACAATGTGAACTGGGGTTTTCTGGGGTGACATATTTAATTTCAGACAAACTGAATATGGCATGACATTTGAAGAAGCCCCTGAATCTACCAAGCAATTATGTACATTTTTATTAAATATTTCAAAGTCAAAAGAAAAGGAAGGGTATGTGAGTTAGACTTGTTACCTATTAGAATAGCATAAGAGGAATTGAATAATGAATAACCAGGAGGTTTACCCATTTTGTTAGAAGCTTTAGATACCACAGTAGAAGGAAGAGGAGAAGCAAGTACTGCATTCAATTCTTTTAGCAAAAATTTATGTTGTTGTTTGAGTTTAGTGAGTTCATGAAGGGAAATGTTTGATTTTATTTTCTTCATATCCTCAACTATATCGTAGTCAATAGTATCTGAAACTACTAAGGTTCTGGGTAAGGTGGAGAATTGGATGAAGACGAAATTTCTTGTGGGGAAGTGGAAGTGGATTTTTTAACAACAAATTTATCTTTAGCAGTGGAAGTTGAAGGTTTCTGTTTTTTATTTGGTTGTATAGGATCAACTAAACCTTTACTTCTTGTGCTAACAGGTAATGCTTCATATTCATTTTCACTATCATAAATATGAAACATAAATTCCCACATTCCATTTAACTCAACTATTTGTTCATCTTGGGATTCATCAGCAGAAAATCTTGCTTCCTCCTCATCTTCATCATCAGTTACTGCATTAGAGATCCTGTTTGGAGGTTGTGGATTAGGTGGCTAATTTCTTATGAATGTTCTAAAAGGGTTTTTGGAAGAAGATTCAACTACTTGTTTTTGATCTCTATCATCTTGTTAGACAAAGTTTTAAGGACTTGTTGTAAGCCTTCAAGATCAAAGGGATCTTTAGGTGCTTTCTTTTTAGCTTCATCCTTAAATGTAACTCTTTTTAATTTTTTGTCTTCTTAATCTTTTTTATTTTCTAGTGCATTTATCCCCTTCTCTACAGACACAACTTCTTTCATGTTTTCGACCAAGGTATTTTTATTAACTCTATCTACAAAAATTCCTACATTAGAAGGAAGAGATGAAATATACCATTCAATTTGTACATAGACACCAGGTCTAGAAGTACTTGGGATTTTATTTAACAATTTATTAAATGTAGAATTGAAATATTTTATCTTTTTCCTTGAATTCGTTTTGAAATTGGAAAGGTCATTGATAAGAGATACCATTGAGCGATCATCACAAAATTTAGTAAAAAAATGTTCTTCAAAAATATCCCAACTAGTAATATAATTGGCTAGTAATGAAAAGTACCAAGACCCTGTTGATCCTGTAAGAGTGTACGGGAATAATCTAACAACAACATCTTCTTAATCTAACTAATTGAGATTGAAGGCTAACATATAATTATGAAGGTGCTCTTCAGCAGGTAACCCATCATCAAGATTGAATTTGGGAAGCCATCTTTCAGGATGTTTTGGTAGAGGATGAAGTGGTGCTGGCATTTGAACAACTCCTAGATTGGACCATGGTCTAGCTTCCATTGTAACAGTTAGGGAGGTGGATGTGATAAAAGAAGAACTGGTAGTTGTGATAGTACTGCTTGAGGCAACACTAATTATTTGTGTAAAGGAAATGGAAATAGATGAAGTGAATGGTAGAGATAAAGGAAATGAAAAAGGAAGAAATGGAGATGTTGGTGAATGAGAGAATGAGGTAATATCACTAGTACATGTTTCGAGATATGATGTAGCAGTTTTTGTTCGACAAGATTGAAGTGGAAACTCAAATGGCGAGATGCCATGTTTTTCACTTTGGGATCGAGTTAAAAAACAAGTTCCATGAAAGATAGAAGTTATACTTCCTTCAGAAACTTTGGATGATTCAAGCTTTTCTATTGAAATGGAGATGCCTTCCAATTTATTTATCAAAGCTGTAATTTCTGGTGATTCTAGAGTATAATCTGCAGGGATTACCCAGGGAAGTATTCTAGGAGACTTTGGAGGTGATTGTACAACTCTCGAACTAAAAGTAGGAGATTGTGGAGGGGATCTGGATGTTGTAGGAGATTCGGAGGGAGAATGACTCTTGGAATGGCCTTTTGTTTTTGGATTGGACTTCCGTTTAGGTAGTGGCTCCGACTGGGGATAATGGGACCAGTTTCCCAATGAAAGATGATTGAGTGAATGTGCAATGCTTATAGTGGAGCGAAATAGATGGATTTGCAATAATGAATCAAATGAAAAACATATGCATTAATATACTCTATAACCCATTATTGTTTAACATTTATCTAAATGTGATCTATAATGATTTTCCTTAGTAAAATATAATATAGAATGATCAAACACCAATGGAAGTGAAAATATTTCAAGATGATTATGTTGATTAAATAGTTAATCAAACTAATGTGTACAACTGATATCGCATTTAGAATATCAAAGCAAATTGTTTAACATGTATTTAAAAATATTAATGGCAACATGATAAAAAATGAATACATGTAACACTTGTTCTTTAAATAACATGTAATAAGCAATCTGAAAAAGGTAAATTCATTATTTATTCATGAACAAAATAGAGGTACAAAGATAGAAATACCAGATGTACGTTGCTTAGCTCATAAAAGAAATAGCAACATTTTATTCATTCCCACAAAGATGATTCCAGAAGTACAGTAGTGCAACTTCTCAAAATTCTTTATGAAAATTCCTAAACAATGTTCAAGTCGTTCTATTGAGAAAAGGATGAAAGTACAATAGTGTGAGCTTTCGTAAGCCTTTTTTCATAAATTCAGGACCTTTATTTCATACAACGAGTAAGCTTAAATAACAGAAAAAAATTGAATCTATTTTGCAGAGCATTCAAGGCATTTAAACAGATCCCTTCAAAAACGCTTAAAAGAAAACAATTTTTTGGTAGAAGTTTCTAAAAGTGATTTGTCGTCTTCATTAGCTTCATTTGTTCCATCGAAATCTTTGGATGTTTTTCTGCCCTGTTTGAACTGATCTGCCACTTATCAGCACATTTGTCTTCCTCTGTCATGAACCTTAACAAGAAAAATAGGAATTGATAAGCTGGAAATAAATGAAATTGATAAGAGAGTTTTATTTGAAACAAATCACTTTTGCAGGCAATCAAGAAAAATGTAGAGTTCCAATAAATTATTAATACAACCATCATGGAAGGAATGCAGAGTGAGGAGGTGGACTTTATGGTGAATCGAAATCAGAAATCAAAGTTTGGGGCAAATCATAAAACAATTGCAATTGGATTAGAATTTGGGGCACAACTCAATAAAATTGCAATCGGTTTAGAATTAGGGGTATTCCAAATAAAATTCAAAGGGGGCCTTTTTTAAATCACATCGCAATCGACATTTGGAAAGGTGGATGGCTTGTTATAAAACATGTCCTTTTAAAATTTGTGATTGCAAAGTGCACGATGATGTCATGGTGACGTGGCGGATGACAGGTGACGCGGCAGATGACATGATGGAATGATGTGTTATTGCAGATCGCAAAACAGGTGGGAGGTTCAGTGGTTTTTTTGAAGGGGTTCGAAGTGGTAAGCGGTTTGTGAAGGGGGCAATCCGAAAGAACGGAGGAGTAACACGTAGAGATAGGGTTTAGATGGGAAAACCACTTTTCGGACCCCCCCTTTGAGAAACTTAAAATTGAGCGTAGGGGGGTCCGAAACCATTATCTGACGTTGTTCTGAGTGGATAGATCTAGGTCATTCATTGATAAGTTTGGCTTTGATTATATCTCAATTGGCGTTCGGAGCGGAGGTATAGGAATATGGTTTAAGTCCTTAAAAACTTGTGATTTTCAATGGGCAGGATGACATGGAAGGTGATGTGGATCTGATGTCATTGATGATGTCATATCACAATCGGCATGAAAGCTGATATCACAATCTCACTTGGCATAAGGCTTGAATCTTTGGAACTTTGTGATTGTGCGGACGCGATATTTTAATTTAATTGCATTGTATAATCCTGGCGGGTTCGGTTACATCGCATATCGCAATTGGCATTGTGTAGCAGGGCCGAACCTTTAGACTCTTGCGATTGCATGTATGCGATATTTTAAAGAATTGCAGTGAATAATCTTGTCGAGTTCGGGGCTTTATCGCATATCGCAATCGACGTTCGGCAGGAGGTAGGAGGCATGACTTTTGGAAACTAAAATAGCCATGGATGTGATATTTTAATGAATTACAGTGTATAATCCCCTCAGGTTTGGGCCTTATCACATATCACAATCAGGAAAGGGAGCAGAGTATGGACTTTGGAACTTTTGTGATAACCTGCAGATGCAAGATTTTATGGATTTGCATGTATTTTCCCAACGGGTCCGGGTTTTATCACATATCGCAATCGACTAAGCTAGGAGGCATGGAATTAAGTTTTTTTTTTTAACTTTTGCGATAGCTGTGGATGCGGGGACTTATGAATTGTATTTTATATTTTCCCGCAGGTCCCGTCTAATCGCTATCACAATGGAGTTTAGCGGAGGGGCCTTGAGCCTTTGAAACTTTTTATTATTTGCGATGCGAGGAAGTCTTTTCCTTTAGGATAATTCAGAGTGTATAGGGAAGCTATGAGTTGGATATTGTAAACAATAAAACCCTTTGGGAATTAGAACTCCAACTATTTTGTTTTTTAATCAAATAACCCCTATTGTTTATTATTTAAGGTTTTTTAAAGCCTAAGAATAAGTCTTGGTTCCGGGGGCTATTTAATTTGGTTTTTTGGGATAATCAAGGTTTAATACTTGGGTTTTAATTAAAAAGCCTAAGTATTAAACTTTGATTATAATATTTTTCTAAAATTGAAGGGTCCCTATTTTAATATAATAAATTTCATAGGAAATTTATAATATATTAAAATAGGGGTTGTTGAACAGTACAACAGAAGGATAGGATGGAGATAGTGTTGGAAGACAATGGGCTGAAGGAAGTCATATATCATGATATCCCAAAGCCTCCAACATCTGATGCTAAAGATATGGTTGAGTGGAGAAAGTGTGTGGAAAAGGAGAGAATGATTATCCTAGAAGGAGTTTGATATCATATTGTCTTGAATCTCCACAGTAAGGAAACTCCATTTGCAATGTGGAAGGAATTGAAGGACTTGTTTCAAAATAGCAGTGACCACAAGAAGATAGCACCGAAGGACAAGCTCAGAAAGATCAATATGGAGAAGGGCGACTCAATTCCAAAGTACTTGACCAAGTTCACCCAATGTTGGGATGAGTTTGGAAGTGTTGGGGTTATTGGTGCAGAAGATGATCTATTGAGCCTAGCAATTCTAGGACTTCCCAAGAGCTAGCACAACTACCAAGACTCAATTAATGGGAGGGAGAAGCTCCCAGAGTGGGAGAGATTGTGGTCTGACTTGGTACAGGAAGAGATTTTGTGGAACACCTGAGATAGATCCTCGTCAAAGAATGATGATGAGGAGAATTGTACCTTATCTGGGAAGGTGAAGAAATGGAAGCGGAAGTCATCCCATTCCAAATCAGATTCCAGTCAGGGTGGAAATAAGAAGGACATGTCGAAAATCAAGTGTTTTCACTATCACGAGTTGGGACAGTATGCCACAAAGTGTTCGCACAAGAAGGCGAGTAAGAAGCCCTCAGGAGGAGTAGCAGGTGAATCTCTTGCTTCGCAATTCGAACTAGATTTTACCCTCATCGCTTGCATGGTGTCATCGGTGATGGGTAGTGTGTGGTACCTAAATAGTGGAGTGCCATTCGATATGACCGGTAACAAGGAGCTCTCCAATAACTTGGAGGAGAAGGATCTCCAGATGCATATCGAGATGGGTGATGATGGGAGGTATAGCGCAACTGACATCGGTACTGTTACCTTCCAGAGGGAGTCTGGTTCTCCCCTCACTTTGAGAGATGTCATATATGTTTCGAGTTTGAAGAAGAACTTGATTTCTATTTCCATGTTGGAGTATAGAGGCTATGATGTGATATTTAGTAAGGGAAAGGATTTCCTTCGTCACATAGCCACAATACAAGTGAAGGCTGCTCTGAGCACTAAAGCTGAGAAGGTGTAGAGCCGAGACATCGGTGAGTTGTGGCATAGAAGATTTGGTCACTTGCACCACAGATATTTGAAGATCATGCGGAAAATTTCTATAGGACTTCCCAAGGGTACACTAAAGCAGAGAGACACATGCAAAGGGTGTAAATTGGGGAAGTACACCAAAGCTTCCTTCCGTGACAAAGATAATTGAGCACAAGCGATCCTTGATGTTGTTCACTCAGATGCGTGTGGACCATTCTCAACAACATCCGTGGACAAGCACAATTATTATGCAATATTTGTTGATGATTTTTCTCGTAAGTGTTGGATTTTATTCATGCAGAAGAAAGATCAAACGTTTGCTAAGTTTTGTGAATTTAAAGCACTTTTCAAGAAAGATAATGGCAGGAAAGTTAAAGCTCTCAGAAGCGATAACGATGGAGAGTATGTGTCGAATGAATTCAAAAACTTTTGTGCAATAGAAGGCATTCGACGGGCATTGATAGCACATCATAAACCATAGCATAACGGGGTGGCTGAAAGGAAGAACAAAATTATTATGGGAGTGGCATGGGCGATGTTGCATGATTAGGGCCTGCCATTACACTTGCAGGTTGAAGAATGCAACACAATTGTTTATTTGCATAACAGAAGTCCTCATTGAATCCTTGAGATGAGTACACCAGAAGAGGATTTTTTAGGGAAGAAACGAGATGTTGCACACTTCAGGATCCTTGGCTCATCAGTCTACTGTCATGTTACCAAAGATGCACGAAAAAAGCTAGATCCAACAGTTAAGTTGTGCATATTTGTGGGGTACATTGATACACCTCACAACTATCGGGTGCACCTGCCAACCAAAAAGATGACAGTGGTTCGCAAAGATGTGAAGTTTGATGAAGAGAAGGCCATGAGATGTTCCCTTGAGAGGGAGCTTCATCTACATGAAGTTGAGGAGATTTTAGCTCTGAAGGAGGAACCTCAAGATGATGTGGAGCAACCACATGCAGAAGAGAAGGGAGTGGAAACACCCACTCATGCAGACACTTCTGGATATCGGAGAAAGTGCACCAAAGAGGCTGACAAGTTATTGCATGATTCTAGAGAGAATGTGGGAGCACCCACATCACAACATAGGTAAAGGAGGTCACTAGAGAGGTACATCGGCTACATGGCTCTGGTGAGTGAGAGTGTAGAGATTGAGCCATCCTCATTCTAGGAAGTAGTGTAAAAACCAATGTGGGTTGATGCCATGGTTGACGAGTATGACTCCATTATCAGAAATAGTGTTTCGGAGGTGGTCCCAAGACCAATAGACAAGTCAGTGGTGAGTTCCAGATGGCATTACAAGGTAAAGCAAGTAGCAGATGGGAGTGTGGAGAAACACAAGGCTAGATATGTGGCCAAAGGGTTCTTTCAGGTGGAGGGAATTGATTACGATGAGACTTTTTCTCCTGTAGCAAGGTACTCATCAATCAGATATATTCTAACACTTTTATCACAGATGGGATGGAATATACATCAGATGGATGTAAAGACAACATTCCTCAACAACATGATTGAGGAAGATGTGTATATTGAAATCCCTAGAGAATTTGAGACCTTCAACAGAGAGTCGCATGTGTGCAGACTCAAGTGAGCGTTGTATGGATTGAAACAAGCACCCCGTGCTTGGTACACAAGGATTGACAACTATTTCATCGAGTTGGGATTCACCAAAATTGAAATAGATGTGAACCTTTACCATATTGTGGTTGAAGGTAAATTGTTGATTATTGTTTTATATGTCAATGATTTGATTCTGATAGGTGATGAGAAGTTGATCAAGTCTTGCAAAGAGAATCTTGCAAGAGCATTTGAAATGAATGACTTGGGGCTCATTCATTACTTTCTTGGTATGGAAGTATGGCAAGGAAATGAGGAATTATTTGTCTCTCAGGGAAAGCATGCCAACAAGATACTGAAGAAGTTCCACATGGAGAGCATTAAACCCATGGAGACTCCTCTAGTTGGTAATTGGAGGAAGGAAGATGCTACCGCAAGTGAAGTAGTGGAGGCTACTATCTATAGACAGCTTGTGGGTTCACTTATGTATTTTGTGAACACACGAATAGACATGTGTTATGCAGTTATCCAACTTAGTCAAGCTATGGTTAAGCCAAACAAATTGCATTAGAAGGAAACCAAACATGTGTTGAGATACCTTAGAGGCACCATTCACTTTGATCTTTGGTACAGACGGACAAAGGGAGTGAAGCTTCAAGGTTTCACAGATGCAGATTGGGCAGGGAGTCCATCTGATAGGAAGAGCACATCCGGTGGAATCTTCAGTATTAGATCAACAACATTTTCTTGGTACGACGTGAAGCAGAGATCAGTTGCACTCAGTTCAACAGAATAATAGTACATGGTTGTTAGTCAAGCATCTTGTGAGGATATCTGGATGAGGAAGATTCTTGTTGGTTTGTTTGGTCAACAGATGGATCCAACAGCGATTTACTATGACAATTAGAATTATATCAAACTCTCTGAGAATCCAGTTTTTCATGATCAATATAAGCATATTAACATCCGGTATCACCATATTTGAGATTGTGTGCGGAGGAGAATCATGTTGCTAGAGTACATTCCTACAAAGGAGTAGGATGTAGAAATTTTGATAAAGGCATTGTCAAGCTGCAAATTTGAGTTTCACAAAGGTAGGATCGAGGTAGAATATAATCTATTTCTTGTTGAGAGGGAGTGTTAAAAATAGCAACAAGAAAATCATAATTTAATTTGTCCTTGAATTAAATTAGGAATTAAATTGTAATTTTATTCTCATGGAAACTTGTAGCAGTTAACTAAGTTAAGTTGACTTAGTTGGATTAGTAAATTCGAGTTGGAAGTCTATCTAGAGTCATGTAGAGTGATACCTAAATTTTAGGGGCCCAGGTTGAGTTCTTATTGAGTTGTAATTATTTAATTCAGTTTAACTGAGTTAAATTCAGTTAAACTAGTTCTAATTGTTGGAGGAACTAGTGAGAGGTCAAGTGAATTAAATTGGATTTAATTCACATGTAGTGATCAATCAGATAACTGATAATTCACTCAAAAATAACTCATGCATGTCAGTTCATAGGAAGACCCAATTGAGATTAGAGTTCAGGGACAATGTACTATCAGTTGTATAATTTTCCAAGTTGTATAGATGGTGCATGCAATCGGTAGAAGGCCTACAATGGATTGTACAGTTGTGGCGAGGGATTTTTTTTCCAATTGAATATGGGCTAATTCCCTTAGGGATCGTGCAAGGAAGTGTTGGGAATAATACTGAGAGGGGTGGGGGGGGTGAATCAGTATGTTCAAACCAATAAGTTTTTCATTTCATAATCATATTTATATACGCCACTTCAGTGGAAGGAACTCGCGCGTGCACGTAACTATTCTTAAGGCAACCAACGTATATCCAGTGAACTTATGATTCAGTTAATTCATCATATGTTGATCTTTAATCAATGCATTCGTACTTAATTAATCATTAATCAGTAACCATGTGCAGTAATAATAGAATAAACCATCACACATAAGCAACACACATGAACACCAAGATTTAAGGTGGAAAACCAATGCGGGAGAAAAACCACCTGATGTTGTGATCTCTGTCTTCTTTTAATATAAGAAAAACCTATTTAAAATCTTTTGCTGGTGCAGACTCATACCAGTACGCAGGCACCCACCTACAGAAGGCTACAACCTTCTCTCGTTCTCTAGCTTCTACTAGAAGGGAGCTACAAGCCCCTAGCTCTTGTATTAGCCGATATGTTTACCAGTACGTAGGCGCCAACCTACAGAAGGCTCCAACCTTCACCCATTCTCCAGCTGCTACTAGAAGGGAGCTCCAACCCCCTGGTTCTTGTACTGGATGATATGTTTATGAGTATGTAGGCACCGGCCTACAGAAGGCTACGATATTCTCTCTTCCTCCAGGGACCACGTTTCATAAATTTTAAGACTGGATACTCCTGGTACACAACAACAAAATATGAAGGCCACGTTTCATCCAATTTTCATACTGGACCGATCAATAAAATTGAAGCTCAAAATTAATCACCACTGCAAGACAACCAATCACTGAAACCCATCAACACTGAAGCAAATCACAATCAATCAATCTGAAAAATTAGACCACTGCCACTAGAACACAGAGTTGAACCCAGAACTCTGCATCAACAACTAGAACCAACTACAACTTCAAACATCATCTTTCATAGTGTATATGCTACTTCAAAATGTCGAGCCAGCATGTATACGCTCCTTCACCAAGGCGAACCAATGTATAGATATGCAAATAACAACTTATAAGTCCATAGCTAATCCAAACTTCAGACATACCCTGATTATATCATTTAAAGAATAAAACATGTGTTAGCATTTAGATCTAGCCCGTCCATTATCAGATCATACAATGATAAGTCATTTTAGGTCAATCTCCTGATCCAACATTGTATCCAAAGGTGCACAAGATATTTGAGATCATATCATAACCATAGCCCTTACAACGTAAAGTATACTTCAGATAGAAGTATTCATGAAAAGCCCTTTCACTTGCACACATAGCCCTTTGATCTTCTCCTCCTTATATACTTAGATCCTTTGTTAATACCTCGGACCAAAACCATAGTTATGTTGTTGGTATTCTTTGATGGTATCAATATTCTTTGCCACGCTCATTACCATGGGTCAATACCATGGTAGGAACCCCTGGTATTCATTATCCTTAATTTTCCATCCCATATGTGCTTTTCCTTCTGTGAAAGTGTGTGCATACGTATACGCTCCTTTTGTTCTGTGAACCTGCATGTATACACTACTTGGACAAGGTTAACCAATGTATACTTCTTAAAATATTCTCTTTCTTCAATCCCTGGAGTCTAATCTGTAATCCTTTGTTGTTAACTCTGAATTGACCTGTTGCATTGTCATACATCACTAAATATTTTGTGAGTTGCCATCAAGGACAACAACTGTACCATAATGCCAACAATCTCCCCCTTTGGACTTGATGGCAACCATATTGGTGTTTATTACGACAAGTTGTAGAACCTGTTAGATATATCAAATAACACCAAGATAGTCTCCCCCTTTGACATCAAGGTCAAAGGGCGGACCAATATATTCTCCCCTTAGAGATGTACTATGATGTCCATGCTCCCCTTGAGCACATGCAGAGTCTATAGAAATATTTTTCAAAATAATAACATGACCCTATAACTCAACTATGTGAGTATGACCTTCCTATCACCAATGACTCATACATACATCAATCACCCAACCAAGTGGGGATATACCAAATTTGACATGATCTCAAAAGTCCTTACATGACTGAATATAACAATTATTACATCATAGGTCTTTACATGACCTTTACATCAAATCATATACATGATATTTATAACAAGGACCAATGATCTAAACAATATCATGATAATCATCATCAACTATCATACACCATATATGATATGCACCATAAGCATCTGTTAGCAGCATCAAGATCAACAACCTGTATAAGCCCATCATCAAAAGAGTCATCTGAATCAAAACAACTATGTGGATCAAGCAATATAAGTATCATCATGTACCAAGGTCTTCTAATATAATGCCAACAATGCATTCTTAGAAGCATATGCTACCCCTAAACATGTGTCAATTGTTCACTGTCAAATCTGATCATTACATTTGTCCCTAAGAATCATCAAGGCATCATGATCAACCAGTTATTCATAACTTCATTAACAATTTATGAGGGCCAACACTTCTACATATCATCAGAAGGCTGTAATCATCATCAATCAGAACAGAAAAGATAATTGATAATTGACTGAACCATATAAGACCCCTTTTCCTGAGTTTGTCCCACTGCTTCTTCATGAAAACAACATATACACGACTGTGCAGCTTCTAACTCACGTATATACGTGAATTTTCTTCATAATAACTGCATATGAGAATTGGAATACTGAAGTTTCACACTTTTAGCTCCCCCTGAGTCTGTTATGTCTGTATACTAAGCTATGCCACATCTTTCTGGCAGCGATTCCTTCTTCTTCAATACCTTGGAGTGCGATGATGTTTGCTCCTTTTGGTATGTTGGTCAAAATTTGCTCCTGCATTCTTTTGCTATATTCCCAAACTTGTTACAAGCATAACATCTTATATGTTTCATATTCCTTCTATCACAATTAATAGCTTTGTGACCAAACATATTGCAAGAAAAAAATATCCCTTAAAGTACCTGGAAACTGATGATCTTTCTGTGTGACGTTTATTAGCTTGAACCATTCTACTTCTGCCTTTGGCTGCAACATGTCCAAAATTATGACATATAAAACATTCAACATTATTCATCAGAGGAAAGAACCGATTATCACTTCCATAGTTAGGAGTAAATGATTTTCTTTGAAGTCTTTCTTTCCTTGGTTGTTGATGGGGTTGACCTCTTATCTCCTTGTTGAGAATTTCAAATTTTGCATTAGAGTTCATTGCCTCATCTTGTGAACTAGATTCACCTTCAACAATTTCATGAAAACCAAGACCAATCCTTATAAGAGGAGAATGTTGAACTTTGATGATTTCACCTAACGTTTCCGATCCTTTAGCAAATCTAAGATTCAGAGTTTTTGTCTTCTCAAGTTCTTTTCCTAGATTTACTACTTCATGTTAGGATATTCCAACACATAGGAAATAGTTATGTATAACTTGGTCTAGTGTAGAGTTAGGTAAAGTGTCTTTCTTTACTATGTACTTTTGTAACTTACAATCTGACAGTCATGATATGTAGTGATTCGATGGTTCATTCTCTCCTCGGTATTACTGACACTTGATCCGTGGCTTAACACCTGATTGGTCCATGATCTCTATTTAAAGAGCATGGAGGGTCATTTGTAGCATAACCATTCATGAGAGAAGCTTATGTAAATTTTCATTCTTTTATTAATAAACTGCCTGAAGTGGCTGCGTTGGCTCATGCCATGGACTATTTCCTTCTTTTAGGGTTTTAACCACGTCAACAATACTAGTGTATTGATCTGTGATCTGTTTGTGAGTGGTGCCCTTTGGTGTCTTGTCTGAGGAACTTACCATGTAAATTCCTACATGGTATCAGAGCTATTTGAGGGCCGCATCCGTTGGTGATCCAAATCTAAAGCCGGTAGAACTGCATCCCACTGTCGCTTCCTAGATCTATTGTTACTAACTACTTTCGGGCCAATAGGACTGCTCTATTGTGTTAGGAGCATCTGTTCCAATGAGGAACCCCTTTCATTTTACGCGAAAAGGTTTGCGGTAGCCCTAGCCACGTCATTTTAAGATCTGGAAGTATACAATGTTTATTCGTAGTTTTTAGTTATTTTTTCTCTGTTTATTTCAGTTTATTTAGCTCTTTGTTTTTTTTATTACCGGATCTATACCTTCCATTTCTACGTATGCTCTTTGCCCCGTGACACTGTGCTATCTGGGAAAATCGATAACAAAAAGGAAGGGTTTTCCTCATGCGTATGCTCTTTTCCACCGCACCTTAGTGTGATCTCGGAAAATCAGAAACATTGAGGAAAATATTTGGTTTCCGGGTAAAGCTAACTTCAAGCCGCAAGGTTTTTTTTTTCATGTCCGTGTTGGGTTTTGTGTTTTTTGTTTTGTATGCAAAAAGAACTTTCTCAAGTAAGCATGCACCTCAAAGCTTCAGTGACTTACAAAAAAAAAGACACAAAAACAAAAACAAAAACAAAAAATCCTTTCTCTTTTCCAAAAATTACTAACCTTTTAATCTAGCTCACTTGGTCCAAAGCTACTTTATGAGAATAGAGGTCTTGAGTTCAAGTCTTTCTTTTTGTTGAGCTAATTAGATTAAGTTTGAAAAGGGGGCAGACTTTTTTTAAATATAACATTATCATTCATTTCCGCACATTCCCGCACTTCGTCGACATCTTCAACAACTTTTCTTCAAAAAGCCATAACTTCTTCATTTGGAAGCCGTTTTTTTTTTAATCGGCCTAATTTTTCGAGATATTTCCATTGGAACACTTAGTTTCAGCATCTATAGCTTCAGTTTTCTGTTAAAATGGAAAGTCCATGCCAAGTTATTATTGACAGCACCAACTACTTCCAATGGTGGTCCTACATTGTGGATTTACTTAGAAGTAAAGGTCTTTATAGAATAGCCTCAGGCCAAGAAACCAAACCAAAAGATGAAGAAGGTAGCCAAATGGGAAAATAGGCAAGATCAGGCGTGTGGGTTGATAGGGATGTCTATTTCTCCAGCGCTTAGATTCCATATCGCAGGACTTGATACTCCTAATGAAGCAATGAAACAGATCACTAAAGTTTTTGGCATTAAAAATGAACTTAAAGCCCATCAACTCGAAAATGAGTTGCTTACATTTGACCCCAATAATTTTTCTTCCATTGAAGATTTTTTGTCTAAGTTCAAGACCCTTAGACTTCTCTTGGAAGGTGTTAATGTTAAAAAAGAAGATGGTAACCTTATCTATTCCATTCTTACTAAGTTGGGACCAGCCTACTCTGCATTTGTTTCCACCTACCATTCTACAAGAGAAGCCTTCATTTCTCAAGGACAAAACTACAAGTCCCCTTCCTTTGATGCCTTTTGTGATTCTTTAATAAGAGAACAAGAAAAACTCTTACACCTTGGTCTTCTTAATCTTGGAAAATCTTCTAAGAAAGCCTTAGCCACCCAGCAACAACCAAATTCAAATAATCCTAAGAAGTCGTATCCTAAAAAGAATGGTCCTAAACCAAACAAGGGTCCTAAGAAATTTCAGTCTCAAAATGAAAAATAATTTCAACAAAATGATAAGGCAAATAAAAACAAAGGGAAGAAGATTGATAGACATTTCCACTTTTGTAATCGAGATGGCCACTTAGAATCCAAATGCTTTAAGAAGATGGAAGCCTTGGAAGCAACAATGAAGAATCATAACATCCATTTGGAGCACTCAACAACTTCAATTTCATCTACAAGAATAGCACTTTATGCATGTGGTTGTCAAGCATCTCGGTCTGGATATGCACTAAATGTATCTTCTTCTTCTCATTCTCATGAGTGGCTCCTTGATTCTGGAGCTTCTTATCACATGGCCAAAAGCAAAGCCATGTTTTCTTCTTTAAATGATTGTAACACCAAAAATATATATGTTGGTGATGATAGATCTCTTAATGTTGTAGGGACTGGAACTGTTCATATAGACAATGGTCAATTCAATGATGTATTATGTGTTCCAACCTTATCCTGCAACCTTCTATCTGTATATCAGATAACTCATTCAAGTGAAGGTAAAATCGTTGAATTTTCACCTCATGATGTTGTAATTAAGGACCTAAGAGATCCTAGACAGATTTTAGCTACTCGCATTGCTGATGATTCTACAAGGTTGTATAAGTTTAACAACTTTGGGTCATCAAATCTTCCCTCAGTATTTTTTGCTCATAATGATGAAGTGAGCAAACTTTGGCATGAGCGATTTGGTCACTTAAACTATCGCTCCCTTCAGAATATATGTAAAGAAAATATGGTGACAGGTCTTCCAATGGTCTCTTGCAGAGATGGTGTTTGTTCCGGATGTGCACTCGGAAAACATCATCGGGATAGTTTTGAAAAACGTGCCTCTTGGCACGCCTCAACCCCTTTACAGCTTGTGCATAGTGATTTATGTGGCCCACTTCCAGTTGTTTCATTCTCTGGGTACAAGTATTTCTTAACTTTCATTGATGATTTCTCCAGACGCACTTGGGTATACTTCTTAAAACTCAAGAGTGAAGTATTTAACATGTTCTTGGCCTTTAAGGCTTTTGTTGAAAAACAATCTAGACATCAAATTCTTAAGCTAAGATTTGATAATGGAGGAGAATATTTTAACAAAAAATTCATCAACTTTTTCACTAAGAATGGAATTCAAAAGCAACATATTGTTCCATATACTCCACAACAAAATGGTGTAGCTGAAAGGAAGAATCGCACCTTAAAGGAAATGGCTAGTTGTATGCTTCAATATAAAGGAATTAGTCTTAATTTTTGGGCAGAAGCAATTCACTGTGAAAATTACATAATAAATCACACTCCTACTAAGGTTTCAAAGAATATCACTCCACAAGAAGCATGGAGCTCAATTAAATCAGATGTAAGTCACTTTCATGTTTTTAAAAGTGAAGCATGGGCCCATATTCTAGATGAGAAACATAAAGCTTTAGAACCTAAGAGTGAAAAATGTATTTTTGTTGGATATTCTAAAGATGTCAAAGGATACAGATGATGAGCCCCAAATTTGGTAACTTGTTGGGCTCATTTGGCCTAATTATCCTTGTTCAATCCTTCATTTTTCATAGCTTACGCATTATTTTTCAGTATGTTTATGTCATTTGTACGAATAAGGGTAGTCACTCTTCCTAGGTGGCTAACACGTGCTCATTTCAGGTTTTTTGACACATGTTGGAGCAAAACCGAGTAATCATGGGCTAGAAGACAGCCAAGCTTGGGGTGAGGATTTGTAGGGGGGTTGTCTGTGGCATTAAATAGCCTTCCTCGGGATCTTCACCCCCAACTTCGAGCTCCAAAGGCCACCAAAATCGGGTCTAGAAGGCAGCCAAGCAGATTTTGGAAGGAGCTGTCTACTCACGGTTTGGGCAGCCAAGTCCCATAGATTTAGGAGGCCAGCTAGGGCCCTCGTGGTGTATAAATGTTAAGGCCTCAGCCCTCGTGAGGAACTTTTGGAAACCATTGCATATTTTGCACTACAGTGCTGTTAGCTCTACTTTGTTCTCTTGTAGCCATTTTGGGCATAACTCTTGACTTATGACTATTTTTTGATAATGAGAAGCAGTCTGATTTTATATCAACTCTGAGTTTTCTATAGGAGCCATAGCTCTCAGGGTTGGGCCCAACCTGAGAGCCTAGGGCTTTCTTTTTGTACTGTTACCTTTCCTTTATGCATCATTGTTCTCCTTTTATGCATTTGAAATGTATTTCTGTTGGGAAGATTTAGTTGTGTTGGTTAGAAAGGTCACTGTTTATGAATAGAATTGCTTCAGATGTTTAACATGGATTGGTAGGATAATAACGGGAAGAAGCTCCAAAAAAAGGGTCAACAACACTCTCTGTTTCACCTCATCCTTATTGGATCAGGGGCTGGAACTGAAGAAACAGTGCTGCCCCAACAAAAACACTAGTTTGCTTGACCATGCAATCCTTAGTGTACTGTTTTCATTTGCAGAAGTTAGTTATGGGTTCAGATCTCTGAAATGTTTCTTTGCATGATTGATGTACATGGTTTTCTTTCCAAATAAAGCTGTTGTTCATTCGTTTTATTGTCCGTTAGATTATATTAGCTAGGACTTTGATTATTTGTAAGACGTTGTTGATTCGGTTAAAGGTACATTGTGCAGGGCATCTCTACCACTCTCTCATCTGCCTAAGCTTCATCATAGCCAACTGTTCCATCTCCTAGCTAGGTTCCTCGTCTCACATATGTCCTCTTTCCCACGTAACCCTACCTTTTTGTGCAATCATTGTTTCAGCCTTCTTTGAGCCAATTTAGCCATCTACACCTTCTAACCACTCCATCCACCAGTCCCTGGGCCACTTCAGAACCCTATCCTACCTCCATATCCATTCATGCATCTTCCCTCACTCACCCATCCTCCAAGATCCAATTTTTAAACATCCTGTAGAAATTTCTGAACATCCTGTAGAAATTCCTGAACATCCTGTAGAACCCCTGCAGACTTCCTGTAGAAGCTTACAAATGAGGTTTCTTGATAGAAAAACTTTGTGAAACTCTCTGGAAGGGTGTTAGGGACTCCTTAGACCCTCTCTGAACCTTCCCGACCTCTTCCAAGCATTTCTCCTCCTTGATCCACCCTGCACAGTCAAAGAATAGTGAAAGCATATGCATGATGAAACTAACGACTTAAGCAAAAATACAAAAAGATGTTTTCTTCAGATAGAGGTAGTCTAGACACATGTATTTTACCTTCATAGAAGTAATGGCATCTCTTTCAGTAGTTTGCATTCTCTCCTTTGCATCAGTAGGACTAGCTGGTAGAATTAGGGTTTGCTAGGGTTTGTGTTTTCCTTCAGTTTTTCAATCTCTTTTCGCAAATAGATTAGCTTCCTTCGAGTTAGCTTTCATCCATCAATTAAAAAACTTCTTCTAAAGAGCTCATAGAAGTTGGCTTAAGCCCCTAGTGGACTTGTGCCAGCTGACCAAGTGACAGCTGTGGCAAGAGCTAGTACTTGTGCATACAGCACCGTCACTTCCAAGTTTGTTACAAACTACCGGGTTGATAAAAGTAAAGAAGGGAGTCCCAGGAGTTGCAGCATTATTGTTGCAATACTGGAGCCCACCATTTTTTTGGCGCCGTTTCCGGGGAAGCGTCAGAGTATTTGTGATTGCTGCTTTTCTTCTATTTTCCTGCTCTCGCCTTCTGCTAAATAGTTTATTTCATTTCCATTCTGCAATTTCATTTCTGCAAAAGTAAAGTAGACACTTCCTGCTTTCATAGATTAGACTTTCAATTCTGCAAGCGTAACATAGAATTTCAATTCTGCAAGCGTAAAATAGAATTTCAATTTTGCAAGCGTAGTCTAGTATCTCTTTCTCGCAATTTGATTTCAGCAGAGTAGATTAGTCCTTTCCTGCTTTCATTTCAATTCTGCATTTTCATTCCTGCAAGATAGATTCTAGTTAGTTGTAATCCCATCTGTTTCAGTTTTGCAGGTACAAGCAGAGAAAAAGCAAAAACAACCAAAAATCCTTTCATGCCTCGTAGGAACAGAGATAATACCGGAAAATTCCTACCCAACACCCCCACCACTTCACTGAGTCACCCTTCTCTCTTCTTTGGTGGCAGTGATCCAGAAGAGCCTATAGGTGAACCTCCTGAGATATACGAAGATCCTATAACAGAAGAAGAGCAAGAAAACATTCCTATTGAAACCATGGCTGACAACAGAAATGGTGGAAACTGTTAGCTCTTGAAATTTCACCTCAGGCTGAGAAAGGTAAACCTCAAGGCTACATCAAACCATTTAGCCTCGTAGCTAGCCCTACGGGGCAGGAGAAGGATCTCTCCGGTCAATCTCGGAAGATCTTCAATGGGATGAGATGACCAACAAGGTAACACTGATATTAGGCTAGTAAACTGATTAAAAAGGTTGATTTGGGGTTTTTTTGAGTTTTTGGTGGAAAATTGAGGAATTGCAATTTTGGGTGCGGGGATTGAACACAGTTTCTGCAGGGGGTTCTTTGGGGCGAGGTAGGAGACAATATTGATGCCTTTGATTGAGGTGAGCGGATGGAAAAGACCGGTGAGGAGCTAAGGAGAGCAAATAATACTTTGAATTCTCCTTAAACAGTAGAAAACATAGAAATTGAACAAATTTAAAAGCAGAGCATGGCAAGCATGAATTCTTACTTTAACACTTCATTTGTTTAATATGCAGAAGGAAAGAAAGGATATGATCACATAAACACACTTACAAGAACATTGAGAAACACACCATCAACACATGAGTCCACAAGAATCCCAAAGAGGACTGCAAAACCCTGGTCTTCCTTAGCCAAAAATTGCAGAGATACTGTGAAATAATACAATGATAGCTTCTCCCTCAAGAGTCCAACCCTGAAAATGAGCAAGAAAGTACATAATATAGATGATCTAACCTCTTTCCCTACCTCCATGGGTCGAGCTCACTATCCTAGGAGTTGTTTCAACCACTTCTAAACTAAGCACTACAATCTAGGCAGTCAAAACAACTTGCCTCTATAAACTTGGAAACCAATTCATACATTACATATTTACCCATTACATGAATGAATCTTCTAGAAGTGTTAAACAAGAGTAAAAGTGTCTTAGAGTTACAAAAATTACATCAAAGATAATCATCTTCAACCCCAAAAAGTCAAACTGAGTCAAATCTGCGTTTTCTGGGCTGTACAGTGCAATCTGGCAAAAACTGCCTGACAGGTTGCACCCCCCTGCCTCACGGGTCGTGCCCCTTTGGAGCTCTGTTTGAGGCACTTGCATGTAGCCAAATTGAGAAAAAGTGGACTTGTTGGAAAGGTCTATGAGTCTACTTTCCAACCAAACTGGAATTTTTGAATTTGGAGTTCATTTGCCCTGTCAAAAACCAATTCTCCCAAGACAGCTTTCTGCAGTTCAAAAAAGTGGCAGAAAGTCAAATTTTTCATGTATTTTGACCTTATGGAGGCCCATAACTCCATAAAAACTCAAGTCCATCCATGGGCATATGTAACTTTTCATAACAAGTCAGGAAATGCTGAGTTTTTGTGAAAAGGAGTTGCCATGACAAAGGGTCTCACTGGGGGTGAGACCCGTTAAAGAGCCAAAACCTGTAAATTACCAAAAAATGCCAAAATTACCCAAAATTCTCAAAAAAAATTTGGGATTTGAGCTGTGGCTAGGCTATTGAGTGCCATGATCTTTGAGTGAAGTCTCAGCCAAGATACGGAGGGGATTTGGCCTCTTTCTCCGTTTTAGTGCCTCGGTCAACCGCCTTTGAAGCATTTTCACTTTTGCTTTGTACACGTGCATCCGTGCCCAATAATGGTTCTTCATGTTTCTCAGCAACTTTTTATCTTGGTTGGCCTTAGCCAACAACCTCTCCAAGTGTGCATTGACCCGGATAAGCATAGCCTCTCGCAAATCTCATAACATGACATGTGGCGGAAACATGTGACTGCAAGTGGACAAGCCTGCAAATAAGTCAAAAAGGTGGGCTCCTCTCTTACATGGTGACCACTCTTACCACCCCTATGTGGCCTCCTCTGTTCCTCAATCTCGGACACTGATGCTTGGTCATCACTCTGCTCATATGTTTCGGTTTCTGACATGTTTGAGGAGCAAAGTGGACAAAATGTACTGCTGTTTCTGCCTTTAAAAGTGTTGAATTCTATGTTGTTTCAAGGGGACAAGGACATGAGGGAAATGTTAGGGGAGGGACCTTTTTACAAGGAATTGGGAATATATGAATATAACAGGGACTTTAAGGAAAGCACTGCAAACAATTATTGCATATAGGAATACATGTTTATAATCAGGAATATTGGGAAATCATTTGCAAAAATCACTGCATATGGGAATACATGTATAGTAAGTGAACATATGGGAATATGAATACATGCATTAACAGGGGAAGATAGGGAAACATATTTACAAAACTCTTTACATATTCACCAACAAATTCTTGTGTACACATGCATATGGTGCAGCAAGATTAGGGTTTGAGTGTTTTTGATGCTTTGGGAGAGGGGTAGGGTTTGTATTTGTAGTGATTAGGGAGAAGGGAGGGTTTGCATTTTATTTATGGAATAGTATGGGAAGCTAGATATGAGTACACATATGAGTGGAAAGGGGAAGGAGGGAAACAATTACAAAGGGAAAAAACCTTGAAACAACACAAACCCTAGCACATTTAACCATTAACATTACAGTCATTTGAAATTTCATCCACTTGCACAATTTATCTTTTAAACACAAGCATGAGGGCCTTCAATCATAACCAACAACCAAATTGAAGTGTAGAGGGCCTACCTTACAAAATTTGGAAATTTTTGGCTCCTTGGAAAGTTTACTGGCAAATCTTTTATGGAGAAAACCCTGACGGGTCGCGCCCCCCTGACGGGTCGCGCCAGTGTAATTTTTGCACTGGCAGAGGGTGCCTGACGGGTCGCGCGCCTCTGACGGGTCGTGCGCCTTTCAGGAGGCTTTTGGAGGCCTTCCCAGTGTCAGAATCAGGTGCAGGATAGCTCGTTGGAAAGGTCTTTGAGTCTACTTTCCAACCCAACTGGAATTTTTCAATTTGGAGTTGATTTGACCTGTCAAAAATCAAATCTCCCAAGACTGGTCAAAAAGTGCCAAATGAGGCTGCCTGAAGGAAGAGTGCTGTTGCAGTCAACTTTTGAATGCCTTCCTCAACCCCAAATTGAGCTCATGATAGCTCATTGGAAATATCTTTGTGTATAGTTATCATTTTATCCATCAATAAAATCATTTGGCCAACCAAGCTAGGAGAAAACTTGATTTTCCCAAGGTCACTTTTAGAGGTGTCTTTGATTCTCCTGAGGCAACGGTATTCTTGACATTTCTCTCAAACCATGACACCTGTGCAAAAAGTGAAGGAGTTTTTTCTTCTTTGGCATGTTGTGGACAAAAACCTCTCTCAGTTTTCCAAAATTCATCTTCTATTGCTCTGAAACATCATTCGAGTGAAACTTGTCCCGATGTGTGAAACAAGGAATTTTGTCGAAATGAAGCGAAATGAAGGGGATAAGGGGCTTCTAAATTCTTGGGGAAATTTTGGGGAGTGGGGAGGGATGTTAGGAAGTAGGGGAAAGTGGAATCTCAGAGATTGAGTGAGCGGAAGGGGTCCAAAAGGTCAAAACACAGGCCCAACCTAGAAAATTGCCAAGTTGTAGCAAGAAACTAGGGTTTGTGCAAAAATGAGGAATTTGGGGGATCTGAGTGTTGGGAAGTGTTTGATAAGGTACTTTAAGGATAGGGGAAGGTGTATGAACATCAGGATATGAGTTTTGCCGATGATTTGGCCGCCCAAGAGAAATTGCCTTCAAAACCCTAGGAGAGGGAAATGACCTTGCCTAGGCGCAACTGAAGCATGAATAAGTTGTAGAATGACCCTATGGAACTTGAAATGATGATGACAGCCCTCTGAATGATGATAGAATCAGCTAAATGATGACATGGACTACCATTTGGACAACTTTAAAAGGAGTGAAAGCAAACCCTAGACCTAATGCCTAGTGACCAAATTTTGCTTGAAGACTCACTGAAATGACAAAATTTGACCTTGACCCTTCAAAATCACTTTGTAAGAGCACATTTGATCACTGGAGGAAGGCTGGAAAGACTAACACTAACAAAAACGATGACGAGAGAATAGAAGGTACCTTCCCCATCCGAGAGACTAACAGGGACATGAAAATGAAGAACATAAGTCCCTCGGCCTTACCTCATTTCCATGGATTGACCACTGAAGACCCTGATACCTTATTGTTTGAGTTTGTTGTCCTTTGTCGAACCTATGATTATACAGAAGATGAGAAAAAATTGAAACTCTTTCCCTCTACCCTCAAGGATGCAGCATTACGTTGGTTCATGGGGTTACTTGGAAACAATATCACCACTTGGGCTCAGATGCAACAAGCTTTCAATACCAAATACCGGGACTACTGTAGGTCCAAGGAAACCAAGGGAGAAATCTTTCAGATGACCATGGGAAGCGATGAGTCTTTAGATGATTACGAGGAAAGGTTCCAACTTAGCTATAAACAGGCCAGGTGCACACTTGACCCTGAATCCCTAAAGCTGGTTCTACTCCGAGGAGTTCCTAAAGACCTTCTAGATACCCTTCACATGCTAGCTGGGGGAGACATCTACCAACTGCCTTATCAGGACATAAAGACTGTGTTTATAAACCACTCTAGGACAGCCCGGAAAAGAGGTAGGGGAAACCCACTTTCAGCTAGTACCACCTTCTCCAAGCATGAGTTTGCTAACTAGATAGAAGACCTCAATAGTGAGATGAGACAGATTATTGCCATGCAACTTGATACCTTTCGAATTCAACAAAAGAAAGAGGAAGCTGAGAGGGCTTTGGCCATCTTCTGTCCCAGGTGTACTAGGAAGCACCCGAAGAACGAGTGTCCATTGCACTCAGTAGAGGTATGTTTCGTTTGTGAGGAGGACCACCCCACAAACCAATGCCCAACGTTACCAGGATTTAAAGCCATATACCAAGGTACTGAGGCACCCACTGAACCTCTCTACTTCCTCAAACAAAGGAGGCCGCATGGACCTAGACCTTACCAGCAGGGGATGCAAGGGACATCCCAAGCTTAGTATAACCCCAACCAGTCTGCTCACGTGCCTTCATGGGGTCCCCCTGCTCATCCTGCCTGGTCTGCACCTCCTCCATGGTCTTATCCCCCTCAATACCATGCTCAACCCACTGCTCATTCGTTTCACTCACATGTCCAGCCACAGCCTCAATGGAATGCACCTCAACCGGGGTGGAGGCCCTAGTACAACACTACTCCCGCCATTTTGCCTCCACCACCGGCTCAACCGCAACCATTACCTCCTACTCCTCCAAGACAACCCCAAATGCCTGGTCAACCGAACCCGAACCCCAACAACCGACAGGCCCAGCAGGTATATACTGGGGAGACAACATGTCCTACCTATGCTATGGAGATCCAAGAGATCAACCTGCGATCTGGGAAGACTCTTCCAGATCGCCAACCTCCTCCCCTAGAGGACGAGGAAGACAAACAGGAAAGTGAACCCAAAGCCATTCCACCCTTTCCTGAGAGACTAACAGTAACCACACAACCAAACCCAGAGGAGACTAAACTTCTAGGGGAGCTAAAACAGTTGTGTGTGAAAATACCACTTCTCCAAGCCATCAAAGATGTACCGATATACAACAAATTGGTTAAGGAAAAGTGTTTCAGGCACCTAGGCAGGCGAAAGAGAGATGCCTCAACTATCAATGTCATAGGACAACTGTCCGATCTTATGTTGGGGCAAGTAATTTGTCCAAATTATTTGGATCCTGGGAGTTCTGTAGTTGATGTCCACATCAATGGCACCATTATCCCCCATACCTTGATTGATCTAGGGGCTGCCATTAATGTGATGACCAGGGACACCATGCTTAAACTCAACCTTCAGAGTTCCTTAAGGAAGACCTCGACAGTCCTGCAGTTGGCAGATCGCTCCACCGTGACTCCCAAAGGGATTGTGGAGGATGTCTTGGTCTCTGTTGACTCTTGGGAGTATCCTGCGGACTTCTTGGTCCTTCAGCCCAAGGCAAAGCTTACTGGATACCCCCTCATTTTTGGAAGGCCTTGGTTAGCCATTGTGGATGCTTACATAAGCTGCCGAGCGGGAAACATGACCATAAAAAGTGGTCCTATGTCCAAGCAGATAGTACTATACCCTCCTGCCCAACCTCTGTTAGAGCATGACTTACCACTTTGGTTGGAAGAAGGAGACGAGGATGAGGTCTACTCTGCACCCTTGTGCACGATAGAAACCACTAGGGGAGGTCCTCAAACCGAGGATGATTTGATTGAGACATTGATTCAAAATCCATCTCCCAGTGCTCTCTCCTTAGAAGAATTGGTGGAAGATACCCAAGCCAGCACCTTAGTGGACCTCTGTGTGACTGATCCAACCTCTCCCAGAGTTAAGAATGTGGAGTTTGGTCTCGAAAGAACTCTAAAGATCAGCTCCTCCCTATCTCCTTCCCAGGAGAAGGAGCTGTGTAGCTTACTAAACAATCACTTAGATGCTTTTGCTTGGAGCTATAAGGAGATGAAAGGAGTCCATCCTTCGGTCTGTACCCATCACATCTACATCAAAGATGATTGTAAACCAGTCAGGCAGCCCAGAGGAGAATGAATCCAGCCCTTAAAGACATTGTCAAAGAAGAGTTGCAAAAATTATTGGATGCAAGATTCATCTACCCTATCTCCAATAGTGAGTGGGTTTCACCTCTAGTGCTTGTGCCCAAGAAGAACGGGAAGTGGAGAATCTATGTAGATTACCGAGAACTTAACAAAGCTACCAAGAAAGACCATTTCCCTTTGCCTTTCATAGATCAAGTGTTGGATGGACTGGCAGGAAAGAAGTTTTTCTCTTTCCTAGATGGGTTCAGCGGGTATAATCATATCCAAATCAGCTTGGAGGACCAGGATAAGACCACCTTCACTTGTCCATGGGGTACCTTTGCCTATCGAGTCCTTCCCTTTGGGCTATGCAATGCCCCTGCCACTTTCCAGAGAGCTGTATTAAGCATCTTTGCCGAGTTGGTTCATGATTCGGTGGAAATCTATATGGACGACTTTACTCCTTATGGGTCCAACTTCCAAGAAGCATTGACTAATCTGGGAAAAGTTTTAAGCAAATGCATCGAGATGAACATGTCCCTCAGCCCTGAAAAATGTGAATTCCTAATGAATGAAGGGACTATGTTAGGTCATACCATTTCTCTTCAAGGATTACAGGTGGATCCTGACAAAATTGCTCTCATCAAAAATATTCCACCTCCTCAGAAGGTAAGAGATGTTCGGAGTTTCTTAGGCTTAGCGGAATATTATAGAAGATCCATTAAAGACTTCAGTAAGCTAGCCTCGCCATTGTTTGGCCTCTTAGCAAAAGATGTTGAGTTTAAATGGACTGACGACTGTCAGAGGGCTCTGAATGAATTAAAGGATAAGTTGGTGTCCGCCCCGATCTTAAGAGGTCCAAATTGGGCCCTACCTTTCCACATCCACACGGATGCCTCGAACAAAGCCATAGGGGCAGCCTTAGGTCAAGTCGAGGAAAAAATTCCATATGCCATATACTTTGTCAACAAAAACTTATCCAAGGCAGAATTGAATTATACTGTAACTGAGAAGGAGTTCCTGGCCATGGTCCATTCCCTGAACAAGTTCCGACACTACATCACTGGCTATCAAACATTTGTACATACTGATCATGCTGCAATTAGATATTTAATGAATAAACCTGATGTGAATGCTCGTATTATTAGATGGTTACTTTTGTTGCAACGGTTTGATTTGACCATCGTTGACAAGCCAGGTAAAGAAAATGTTGTTACTGACTTCTTGTCTAGATTGGATTTACCTGTAGGTGAAGAAGGAACAATGGATGACCAGATGCCAGATGAACATATGTTTGCTATCTCAGTACTCTCTCCCTGGTTTGCTGATATAGCAAACTACCTGGTCTCAGCACAGTTCCCTCCGCATCTATCCTCAAAGGAGAAGAGCAGAATCGTGAGGAAGAGTGCCTCATTCACTTGGATCGGGGGCAACCTGTTCAAACTTGGCCCCTATCGGATCTTAAGGCGTTGTGTAAGGGAGGAAGAAGTCTTTGACATCCTCCTAACCTATCACGATGGGCCGTGTGGAGGAAATTTTGCAGCCAAAAGGACTGCCTTCAAAATTCTATAGGCAGGCTACTATTGGCCCACTCTTCATCAAGATGTCAAAAGATATATCAGCCAATGTGACTGATGCCAAAGGATGGGGAAACTGACTCCAAGGGATGAAATGCCTCTCCAACCTTAAGTGACTCTTGAGCCATTTGAGAAGTGGGGTATGGATTTTGTGGGTCCTATCAACCCTCCTTCAAGGCAAAGGTCTTACATCATTGTGTGCACAGACTATCTGACAAAGTGGACGGAAACCAAGGCAATCAAAGCAGCAATAGAAGAAAAGGTGGCGGAATTTTTAAGAGAAAACATCTTCTACAAATTTGGCTACCCAAGAGAGTTAGTCACCGATCAAGGAAGCCAGTTCACCTCCAACTTAATTGAAGACTTGCTCGCTCATCACAAGATCAAGCATCGGACTTCCACCCCATATCATCCTCAAGCAAATGGGCAGGTGGAAGTCACCAATAGAGCATTAGAAGGGATTTTGACTAAGGTGGTGAGCAGCAGCAGAAAGGATTGGGCAGATCGCCTGGTTGAGGCCACTTGGGCCTACAACACCACTTGGAAGACCACAACCAGTTTCACACCTTATGAGCTGGTCTATGGGAAGAGAGCTTTGCTGTCAATCGAGTTTGAGTACAACACATTGAGGATGGCAGCTCAGCTGGACCTAGATCTCAGCCATGCTCAACAAGAAAGGTTATTGCAGCTGAATGGGTTAGATGAACACCGAATGCAGGCCCTCCTCCACTCAGAAGTGGTTGAGCTTCAGAGGAAGATATGGCATGACTAGCACCTCAATGACAAACAATTCCAGCCGGGAGATTGGGCGTTGCTGTATGATTCCAGACATAAGGATTTCAAGGGGAAGCTGAGGACAAGATGGTTAGGACCGTATGTAGTGGAGAAGTATAATGACAATGGTTCTGTCCTCATCCGGACCATTGATGAAGAAGCCCTCCCCATGCTCGTCAATGGGCATCAGCTAAAGATCTACAGGAAACCTCTTTCGAGGCAAGAGTTCATCAAAACTGTGAAAAATCAGTGCTGGTCATAGAGAAGGGTTCTGCCTCTATTTTGGGTACACCCTGAGCATCATTATACATTTAAAAAAAAAAAAAATGCAATAAAAAAGATCCTTGGGTGAAAACCTTTCTGAGGCGCCCAAGGCAGATGGTAGGGGTGAAAACCTCATTGAGGCGCCCCTGCTGTCTCTCTGAAAAAGAATTGGAATAAAAAGATCCTTGGGTGAAAACCTCTCTGAGGCGCCCAAGGCAGATCGTAGGGGTGAAAACCTCATTGAGGCGCCCCTGCTGTCTCTTAAAACAAAAACAAAAACAAAAACAAAAACAAAAAGAAAGGAAAAGAAAAAGAAGAAAGAAGAAACAGAAAAAAAAAACAAGTTCAATCTCTGGAAATTGTTGCAGGTTGCAGGAACACAATGCAAAAAGGAGGCCTCTCAACTCAAGGACAAGGGTCCCTACCAAGCTACCAGGCAACCTCACATACACCCCCTCCATGGACACTCATTTTTTCCAAGGTTTGGACGCAATCTGGTCATGGTTTAGCCTTCTACATGAAGCTACAGGACTTTCTACAGGAAGTTCTGTATTTCTACAGGAAACATCCTGTAGAGCCTTTGGGCGGGCCAGGACCGATTATGAAGAAGAATTTGAAGCTTGAAGCCCGTTGAGGAGGCATGCAACCACTCTTTTCTTCCATCCTCCACTTGTTTCACCTCCTTTCACCACCTTTGCTGCCATATGGTCGAATATACCTGCACAGTCATACCAGAACTTTGTTTTCTCAGATAAAAAAAATTTGTTTTTAAGGAGGAAATAAAGCATGCAGAGGCTCGCACGCTTTACCTGTCAAGGCAATCTCAGGACCCTGCACCTGTGAACGCGACTCAATGATCTCGGCATGCACCCCAGGAGGAGAAACGGCTACAGGATGTCCTACAGGAATCCTGTAGCAGCTGATCCAGCTGGAGCACATACCATGGAGACACCAGCAGCTCATGAAGTCGGTGCATGCAGCATACCCCACCAGGAAATCGGGTCTCAAGGTCTCGTAGCTAGTAGCAGCCAATGAAGAGGAGCTCCAGCACCCGTACACAAAGCAGCAGCAAGTAGATCCAACATTCCTCGTCCTGAAGCCTGAAAAAACCCACGTCCACGGCCGCACAGGTAAGTGCCTATCCTTATTTCGTCAAATTACATAAGCTATACTCTAAATGTGCATGACTGTGAGAATGAACGGATTGAACAAGTTGGGTAGCCATTCAACTGGCCACCACAACCAGTCTGATGGCCTCGTCGGATCCGAATGGCCTTGGTTATGTCGAAAAGACGGGCAATTGACACGTGGGAAGTGTCCAGTCGGAGAGAAGCGGCAGTATAACAGGAATGGCGGCGGTGAATGCAGAGGGAAGAATTCGACGGTCAGGGACATGCCGCAGAATGATGGCTGTGACGTCGGCCAACGGATCGACTGGGATAGCTCACCCCCACACCATGAATTCCGCAGCAATTCAAAATCGGCCGGCTGAATCACTTATGATACACTGTAGTCATTTACTCACAACCGTTTTGCAGCCGAGTACGCGTCCTCAATCCTCTGCAAGTTGTTAGCCTGAGTTCTCGGCCTGTTCCAACGTCTTGTTGCTGCTCAGAAAGTCCAGAACCACTGTAACGTTCTCCAGAAGCCGTGCACGATTTCTACAGGAAGCTGCGCTACAGGGAGCCCGGCATTACAAAGAAGCTTGGATTGTTCACGTCGAGGGTGGCAATTCTTAGTGAGGTAGGCTTGAACATAACTTTCCCATGCAAATGATTCAAAAGGTGGTGAATTCGACGTGTTGAGAGGGTAGGGAAAATGTGAATAAAGTCTGTCTATGAATTCAAAAGCTGTTTTCTTATCACTGCATGAAATTGTCTTCGTAGTCTGCATGCGAGATTTTCTCCAAGGTTTTGAATTAAAATTGACCCACTGTCAAGGCTCACTGGTGGAAAATTGTGAATTTCATATGACTGTGTGCATAACAGAGATGTAGCTCTGCGCTCTGTGTAGAAAAATCCCGAAGCTCTCCTTCTGTACACAAGCAGGCAAGTTCAGAACAACAAAAACAGGTTTTTTACCATGTCGGGAGGGTTCATTAGAAAAGAGCCTTCGGACTCCAAGAAATTATGGGAAACCCCTGAGGTGGTGGACTTGTTTTCCCGTGCACACTGGATGTCATTCTGTGACAAGCTTCAAGGTCACGATGACAAAATTACAGAAGAATTCTTAAGGTCTTTGAAGCCGAAGTCAAATACATTGGTCGTTGTCAACTTCAGAGGATTGACCCTCAGACTCACCCCACAGCTCATTAGCAAAGTAACTGATCTACCGATGGGGGTACCCTAGGATAAGGAGGAGAGAAAATTGGGTCAGAAAGCTAAAAAAGAGTTCTTCTTGCCAGAGGAACAATTTTCAGAGGACAAGAATGGAGTTCGAAGAACTAGCCTACAACCGTTCTGGAGTGAAGTCAGCCTCCAAATTATGAAGTATATTACGTGTGAGGGGAGATTTAGCATCGTGTATGGCTATCATTTCCGATTGCTCACAGAACTCAGGCACCAAATGGACCTACCCTCCGAACAAAAATTGAGCATTCCTTACTTCCTCCTACAATCCATGATTGAGTGTGCCACCAAACTGAGAGAGGGGACACCAGACCAGCTAGCCCATCATGGGCTTATCAAGCTCCTCGTGGAAGATGCACTCCACACTTACACTGTCCCTCTTTCCTGGGAAATTTTTCGGAACATGTCTAAGGATGATGACATCCGAATTTTGGTCGAGGAGCTCACTTCCTCCAGCAGTGAGGAAAAGGACCACACTCAGTCAGAGAAGAAAACTAAAAGACAAGAAACCTCGGGCAAAACACCAAAGAAAGAACAGAGAGGAACGCAAGAAAAAGGCCAAACTGCCAAGACAGGGGGTGGTAAAATTACACCAACACCCAGGGAGAAGAGACTACAGAGCAGGGTAGAAAGGACTGAGAAAGTCCAAGCCAGTGAGGGCATCCCTAAGGTAGCCTCAGCCAAGCTAAAGGAAAAAGCACCCTCAGCCAAGCAGGCTAAAATGGTGCCATCCACTTCTACAGGAAACCAGAAGGCTATTTCTACAAGAAGTTTAAAAACGGCTTCTACAGGAAGCCTGAAACTATCCACTACAGGACTTTCTACAGGAAGTCCGGAAAAAAGACATCAGAAGGAGAAATCGGCCGAAATTTTAGCTAGGGAGGCAGCAGCTGTGCTGGCCACCCTAGGTACCTCTCCCAAGCCAAAGGAAAAATGAAAGAGGGAGATTCCTCTGTATTTTAAAGCAAGAAGGAGTGTGAGAATTAAGACTGGCAGACCCCAGCCTCCATCAAAAGAGCCAATCACAATTGTGGATACCCCTACCACACCAAGGGATAGGTCCCCCTCCAAGACATCCATTACTTATGAGCGGGGGAGCCCGAAAACATCCTCATGGAGGGAAAGGATGGAGAAATTGAACCCGGAAGCCTCTCTACAGGATGTCGAGGCGGTTCTATAGGAAACTTTGGCTAGGTTGAAGGAAACTGAGAAGATGGAGGAAAGAGCAGATAAGTCACCACAGGAGGAGGAGAAGACCGAGGTCATCATGGAACCAAGCCCCCAGCCCAGCCTGGGCTCTTATTATAACTTCTTGGAGGCCGGAAAAATTATTCCTCAAAAATTCACAGTGCCACTGTTTCTAGCACTAGAGGAAGAAAGAGTATGAACCCACACTTGGATGAGGATCGCTAAATCCAAGGGGGTAGCAGATATAAGGCCTCTAGAGGAAAGGCTCAAGGAAATACAAAGGGGGTTGGCAAGAGTACGGCATGTGGAAAGCACCCAACAGGCCAAGTTAAGAGAAGATAATGAGCTGCTTAGATAGCAGCTACAGCTACAGGGACAGAGGAGAGAAGAGGACACAACAGCCAAGGACACCACAGCAGAACCTCAAGAAAAAGAAGGAATGCAAGCTGATCTTGAGGAACTAAACCGGCAACTACAGGAAAGGGAATTGTAGGCAGGCATAGAGATACAATCTCTAAAACAACAAATGCAAGAAAAGGAGGCACAACTGGCCTGCATGGCCAGTTGGGCAATGGACGCTCTGCAATGTAGGCAGCCGGCCAAATCCTATGGCCTATACCTCAGGGATCAGTGGCTGCAATTCCAAATTAACACATTGGCACAGAGGGGTATCTCCCAAATCCAAAACCCCCAGCAGTTCATGGATTTATGTAACAGCAGTTCACTAGAAGACAAGGCCAAGCTATCAGAGTTCTACCTTCATAATTTGGCCCTTCCAAATGTAACCTCATGGGACCCCAACACAGCAGTAGGGGATATGCAACTGATGGCAATGACCTCATGGTTAAACCATGAAGAAAAGAGAGCAGCAGAGGTCAGAAATGTCATGAACCGAGAACTACATGAACCACTGCTAATTAGAGCAGAGCCAGGGGACCCCACAGCATTGATATCAGCCCACCAGCACCTAGCAACCAACTCTCAGGCTTTAGTAGAATACATGGATCGGCAGGCTCAGGCCATAGCACACTTCGAGGATATGGAGTGATTATTAGGGGACAATTGTGTTCATGCTTGCACCAGTAGGTGGAACACATTGTCCCACAGCCTCAAAATCAGGTAATATCACACTCCAACTAGAATGACGGAGGCCTTGGCACGAGTGCCTCTCTACAAGAAGTCTATGCAGAACCTCCAGGCCATCTGGCTCGGCCTCAAGCTAAGTCCACCTTTGCTTTTGGGATTGTTAGAAGGAAGCACCGAAGAAGAAGAGCATAAGCAGTGGGAAGAGGTGGAAAGGAAGGCCGGATTCCATGACAGTGAGGAGGATACTACTTCAGAAGCCTGGGATGTGAGGGTGGCGATTAAAGCAATGAAAGATGAGGAGCTGGACTAGTTGCTCAGAGGATGAGCAACCCTTTTAGCAGGGGGGTGATGATGAGCCCCAAATTTGGTAACTTGTTGGGTTCATTTGGCCTAATTATCCTTGTTCAATCCTTCATTTTTCATAGCTTATGCATTATTTTTCAGTATGTTTATGTCATTTGTACGAATAAGGGTAGTCACTCTTCCTAGGTGGCTAACACGTGCTCATTTCAGGTTTTTTGACACATGTTGGAGCAAAACCGAGCAATCATGGGCTAGAAGACAGCCAAGCTTGGGGTGAGGATTCGTAGGGGGGTTGTCTATGGCATTAAATAGCCTTCCTCGGGATCTTCACCCCCAACTCCGAGCTCCAAAGGCCACCAAAACCGGATCTAGAAGGCAGCCAAGCAGATTTTGGAAGGAGCTGTCTACTCACAGTTTGGGCAGCCAAGTCCCATAGATTTAGGAGGCCAGCTAGGGCCCTCGTGGTGTATAAATGTTAAGGCCTCAGCCTTCGTGAGGGACTTTTGGAAACCATTGCATATTTTGCACTACAGTGTTGTTAGCTCTACTTTGTTCTCTTGTAGCCATTTTGGGCATAACTCTTGACTTATGACTATTTTTTGATAATGAGAAGCAGTCTGATTTTATATCAACTCTGAGTTTTCTATAGGAGCCATAGCTCTCAGGGTTGGGCCCAACCTGAGAGCCTAGGGCTTCCTTTTTGTACTGTTACCTTTCCTTTATGCATCGTTGTTCTCCTTTTATGCATTTGAAACGTATTTCTGTTGGGCAGATTTAGTTGTGTTGGTTAAATAGGTCACTGTTTATGAATAGAATTGCTTCAGATGTTTAACATGGACTGGTAGGATAATAACAGGAAGAAGCTCCAAAAAAAGGGTCAACAACACTCTCTGTTTCGCCTCATCCTTATTGGATCAGGGGCTGGAACTGAAGAAACATTGCTGCCCCAATAAAAACACTAGTTTGCTTGACCATGAAATCCTCAGTGTACTATTTTCATTTGCAGAAGTTAGTTATGGGTTCAGATCTCTGAAATGTTTCTTTGCATGATTGATGTACATGGTTTTCTTTCCAAATAAAGCTGTTGTTCATTCGTTTTATTGATAGTCAGATTAGATTAGCTAGGAATTTGATTATTTGTAAGACGTTGTTGATTCGGTTAAAGGTACATTGTGCAGGGCATCTCTACCACTCTCTCATCCGCCTAAGCTTCATCAGAGCCAGTTGTTCCATCTCCTAGCTAGGTTCCTCGTCTCACATCTGTCCTCTTTCCCACGTAACCCTACCTTTTTGTGCAATCATTGTTTCAGCCTTCTTTGAGCCAATTTAGCCATCTACACCTTCTAACCACTCCATCCACCAGTCCCTGGGCCACTTCAGACCCCTATCCTACCTCCATATCCATTCATGCATCTTCCCTCACTCACCCATCCTCCAAGATCCAATTTTTAAACATCCTATAGAAATTTCTGAACATCCTGTAGAAATTCCTGAACATCCTGTAGAACCCCTGCAGACTTCCTGTAGAAGCTTACAAATTAGGTTTCTTGATAGCCAAACTTTGTGAAACTCTCTGGAAGGGTGTTAGGGACTCCTTAGACCCTCTTTGAACCTTCCCGACCTCTTCCAAGCATTTCTCCTCCTTGATCCACCCCTGCACAGTCAAAGAACAGTGAAAGCATATGCATGATGAAACTGACGACTTAAGCAAAAATACAAAAAGATGTTTTCTTCAGATAGAGGTAGTCTAGACACATGTATTTTACCTTCATAGAAGTAATGGCATCTATTTCAGTAGTTTTCATTCTCTCCTTTGCATCAGTAGGACTAGCTGGTAGAATTAGGGTTTTCTAGGGTTTGTGTTTTCCTTCAGTTTTTCAATCTCTTTTTGCAAATAGATTAGCTTCCTTCGAGTTATCTTTCATCCATCAATTAAAAAGCTTCTTCTAAAGAGCTCATAGAAGTTGGCTTAAGCCCCTAGCGGACTTGTGCCAGCTAACCAAGTGACAGTTGCGGCAAGAGCTAGTACTTGTGCATACAGCACCGTCGCTTCCAAGTTTGTTATGAACTACCGGGTTGATAAAAGTAAAGAAGGGAGTCCCAGGAGTTGCAGCATTATTGTTGCATTACTGGAGCCGACTAACAGACTTATTCCACTTAATTCAAAAAAATGTTATCATTAGAAGAGATGTAAAGTTTGCTGAAAATATATCGGCCTACGAGCCTAGTTTAGTTGATGTGCCACCTCTCTCTATCCCTTCTACTTCTGAAAATATTTCTTCTTTAGATGATGACAGCGAGGATGACAATCCTCCCCCACCTTCTCAGGATCCTCCTTCAGCTCCTCAGCTTCCAAAATGGGTCTGTGCTACTCGAGATGCAGCAGGTGCTCTTGCCAGTGATCCTACAGATCAGCGACGTACATGTTCTCAGTTCGATAGAGCCTCTTCTTTACTAGCTCAAGCTTCAGCTAATTATGATCCTGACACCTTTGCAGAAGCTTCAGGCCATCCAGATTGGGATGCAACTATGAATGAAGAATATCGTTCATTATTGGCAAATGATACATGGGATCTTGTTCCCCTTCCAAAGGGACGAAAACTTGTTAGATGCAAATGGGTTTACAGAACCAAGTATGGACCAGATGTAAAATTTGATAAACATAAAGTTCATCTTGTTGCTAAGGGTTTTTAACAAGTTGAAGGAATTGACTATACTGAAACCTTCTCCCCTGTTGCCAAAATAAACTCTTTCCGCCTTGTTCTTTCCCTTGCTGCCTCTTTCAAATGGGAAGTCCATCAGATGGATGTTAAATCTGCCTTCTTGCATGGGGACTTGCACGAAGAAATCTATATGGAACAACCTACTGGCTTTATACAAACAAACTCTAGCCTTGTATGTCAGCTTAAGAAATCCCTTTATGTTCTCAAGCAAGCCCCTCGGGCTTGGTATGCCAAAATGGATAGCTTTCTTTTAGAAATTGGATTTTCTAGGTGTCATTCTGACAATATTGTCTAAACCAAGAAAGTGGGCAAGTCTCTTATCATTCTCGTTCTTTATGTTGTTGATCTTATCTTTACTGGTAGTGATCCCAACCTTATAAACCATGTGAATTCCAACCTTAAAAAGAAGTTTGAAATGACAAACTTAGGACACTTGCATTATTTTCTTGGTCTTCAAGTCTTGCAATCCAAGGAAGGTATTTCCCTTTCCCAGTCCAAGTATGCATGTGATCTTCTATGCCATTTTCACATGGAAGACTATAAGCCAGCCCCTTCTCCCTTTCAGTCTGGAGCCAAAATCTCAGTCACTTGTACTTCCCTTGAAGTTGATGCTACCTTATACTGCCAACTTGTAGGAAAACTTTTGTATCTGACCCATACTCGTCCTGACCTTTCCTTTTTTGTTGGCCTTATTGCTCGGTTTACGCAAAACCCACATGAAATTCATTGGAAAGTAGCTAAAAGAATACTTCATTTTGTTCAAGGTACCTTTTAGTTTGGGATTCATTACAGTGCAAAAGCATCTACTCTATTGGTTGGTTTCACTAATTCTGATTGGGCTGGTGACCCCGATAATCGAAAGTCGATTGCAGGTTATGTGTTCACTCTTGGTTTAAGACCTATTACATGGGCTTGCAAGAAACAAAGTTCCATTTCTCTATATTTAGTAGAAGCAGAGTATCGTGGTGCCATAGAAGCTAGTAAGGAAGCCCTGTGGCTTCGTCAGATCCTGTTAGAGTTTGGCTTTCAGCAACAACATCCGACTACACTTTGGTGTGATAATGAAAGTGCCATTCAACTATGCAAAGATCCAGTCCAACATCATAGCAACAAACACATTGAACTGCACAGGCACTTCATCAGAAATCTCATTCACGACCATGTTCTTGAAGTGCAATATTGTTCAACAGATGATCAAGTTACACACATCTTTACAAAGGCTCTCATAGATGCGAAGTTTACTAAACTTCAATTTATGGTTGGAATTCAGGAAGTTGTCATTAAGGGGGGATAGGCTCTAATGCCTCCTTCCTTCTCCTATTGCTTCATATTTGTACATCCTTCAATCCTATTCCAAGTTGTTCTTAAGGGGGGATGTTAGGATATTCCGACACATAGGAAATAGTTAAGTATAACTTGGTCTAGTGTAGAGTTAGGTAAAGTGTGTTTCTTTACTATGTACTTTTGTAACTTACAATCCGACGGTCACAATATGTAGTGATTCGTGGCTTAACACCCGACCGGTCCATGATCTCTATTTAAAGAGCATGGAGGGTCATTTGTAGTGTAAACGTTCATGAGAGAAGCTTATGTAAATTTTCATTCTTTTATTAATAAATTGCTTGAAGTGGCCGCGTTGGCTCAGGCTGTGGACTGTTTCCCTCTTTGAGGGTTTTAACCACGTCAACAATACTGGTGTATTGAACTGTGATCTGTTTGTGAGCGGTGCCCTTTGGTGTTCTGTCTGAGGAACTTACCCTGTAAATTCCTACACTTCACACTCTAATTATGCTTGTCCTTTTCAGTGAGTTAATGTGTCACTGTCTATGAGTATATCCTTTTCTGCCAAACAAATTTTTAGTTGAATGATTTCTTTAAGGAAATCTTCCTTTTCTAAGTTATCATTTTCATATGCCATGAGTAGTTTAAAATCTTGATCATCTTCATCACTATTAGACAAGACATCACTATCTTCATGAGTATAATAACTTCTTCTATTACCTTCTGCAGAAATCTTTCCTTTGTCATGAGGACATTTAGCAGCATAATGACCAACTCTTCCACAAGCAAAACATTTGAAGGTAATCTTACCTATGAATCTTTCGGAACCCTGCCGAAGTTTCTTCACAAAGTTTGCCTCATCTTCTTCTGATATATATCCTGATTCTTTGAGATCTTCCTTTTCTTTTCCTTTTGCGGAAGCTTTGAAAGTGGCTTCTCTGATTTTTGATGGACCTCCTTTCCTCATTTCAAAGGTAGTTAAAATTCCATGAAGTTGAACAATAGTAACAAATTGTAGATCTTGCTTTTATTCAATGGCAGATACTTTTGACTCAAATTTAGAAGATATAGATCATAATTTTCTCAACTATAGTAGCCTCATTTATTTCTTCACCCAGATTTCTCATATGATTTACAATCTCATCAACTTGTAATAAATAACTAGCAATAATTTCATCACTATGCATCTTGAGAGTTTCATACTGGATTTTGAGGGTTAGGAGTTTAGCACATTTTACCTGGGAGTCTCCTTCGTAGCTCTGAATGATTTTGTCCCATATTTCCTTGTTTGTGTTGAACTGCGTGACTTTGACGAATTTTGATTCTGAGAGACTTCCCAATAAAGCATTGATGGCTTTGGCATTGATTTCATATGATTTCTTTTCTATCGGATCCGTGGGGACTACTGCTGGATAATGGTATCCTCTTTCCACAAATGCCCAAACATCAACTCCAAGTGACTGAAGATAGGCTCTAGTTATTGTCTTCCAATATACTAAGTTATCTCTGTTGAAGATTGGTGGTTTGATAGATCCCATTCCTTCGTAATTTCTCATCTTGAGAGATCTTTCTTAAAGTAATCAAGCTTCTTCTAAAGGACCTGCTCTAATACCAATTGTTGGTAATAATACTGGGGGTGGGGGGTGAATCATTCTTTACAAACCAATAACTTTTTCATTTCATAATCAGATTTATATATGCTGCTTTAGTGAAGGGAACTCGTGTGTGCACGCAATTGTTCTTAAGGCAACCAACATATATCCAGTGAACTTATGATTCACTTAATTCATCATATGTTGATCTTTAATCAATGCATCAGTACTTAATTAATCATTAATCAGTAACCATGTGTAGTAATAACAAAATAAACCATCACACATAAGCAACACACATGAACACCAAGTTTTAAGGTGAAAACCCAATGCAGGAGAAAAACCACTCGCTGATGTCATCTCTGTCTTCTTTTAATATAAGAAAAACCTGTTTACAATCTTGTACTGGTGCAGACTCATATCAATACGTAGGCACCCACCTGTAGAAGGCTACAACTTTCTCTCATTCTCCAGCTTCTACTGGAAGGGAGATACAACCCCCTAGCTTTTGTACTAGCCAATATGTTTACCAGTACGTAGGCATTGTCCTACAAAAGGCTCCAACCTTCACTCGTTCTCTAGCTGCTACTGGAAGGGATATCCAACCCCCTAGTTCTTGTATTGGACGATATGTTTACCAGTATGTAGGTGCCGGCCTACAGAAGGCTACGACCTTCTCTCTTCCTCCAGGGACCACGTTTCATAAATTTTCATACTGGATACTCCTGGTACACAACAACACAATATGAAGGCCACATTTCATCCAATTTTCATACTGGACCCATCAGTAACATTGAAGCTCAAAATCAATCACCACTGCAATACAACCAATCACTAAAACCCATCAACACTGAAGCAAATCACAATCAATCAATCTGAACAATCAGACCATTGTCACCAGAACATAGAACTAAACCCAAAACTCTCCATCAACAACCAGAACCACTGCAACTTCAAACATCATCTTTCATAGTGTATACGCTAATTCAAAGTGTCGAACCAGCGTGTACACACGCCTTCACCAAGGCGAACCAACGTATATATATGAAAATAACAACTTATAACTTCGCAACTAATCCAGAGTTCAGACATACCCAGATCATATCATTTAAAGAATAAAACATGTATTAGCATTCAGATCTAGCCCATACATTATCATATCATACAATCATAAGTCATTTCAGGTCTCATGATCCTGATCCAACATTGTATCCAAAGGTTCACAAGATATTTTAGATCATATCACAACCATAGCCCTTACAACATAAAGTATACTTCAAATAGAAGTATTCGTGAAAAGCCCTTTCACTTGCACACTTAGCCCTTTGATATTCTCCACCTTATATACTTAGATCCTTTATCAATACCTCGGACCAAAACCATAGTTATGCTGCTAGTATTCTTTGATGGTATCAAGATTCTTTGTTGCGCTCATCACCATGGGTCAATACCATGGTAGGAACCCCTGGTATTCAATATCCTTACTTCTCCATCCCATATGTGCTTTTCTTTTTGTGAAAGTGTGTGCATATGTATACGCTCCTTTTTTTCTATGAACCCACGTGTATATGGTACTTGGACAAGGTTAACTAGCGTATACTTCTTAAATTATTCTCTTTCTTCAATCTCTGGAGTCTGATCTATAATCCTTTGTTGTTACCTCTGAATTGACCTGTTGCACTGTCATACATCACTGAATCTTTTGTGAGTTTTCATCAATGACAACACTTGTACCATAATGCCAACAGGAAGTAGGGGCTTGGCAGGCAACAAATTTGGCTAAGTGAAATTGCCGAAGCTATGAGTTAATGATGGATAGAACTCTGAAATATATAGTACAAGCTGAGACACATCCACCGTAGGATCAAGGTGCACCTGCAATGTACAGACGATTCCAGAGATGAGGAAGAGAACGAGGGGGAGGAGCTGGAAGAGTTCATTGATAGATTATTTGTTACAATTGTGGGGAATCATTCCACTATATGTGAGATTTCCATAACCCAACACACCCCTCTTGTCAGTATTGATGACAGTTTGACCATGTAATAGAAGATTGTCCTATACTCATCGCAAAGATGCAAGAGAAGAAGAACCAGCAACCCACTTAGAACATCCAGATGATGAGGTTAGAACTATGTGAGGATGGCCCAAGCGTTAATATAGCTACGCAAAGTGGTATAGCTATTGGGGAAGATAAAGCCATGGGGAACAACTAGAAGAGAATATGTGGGTGCACAGGGTTGCTGACAAAGATACTGAATTTGATTTGCATAAGGAAAAAGAAACATTTATGGAGGTGATGAAGAGTTTTTTGGATTCAGGAGCTTCCACATCAAATAATCATAATGCACGAATAGAGAAGCCTAAATAGGTCATTGTTGCACAGGAGACAGATCCCTTAGTATTGAAATCCTTCTTACAAACTTGCGTGAAGCTCTTAAGGGACCAGAAGGCAGTGGAGGGACTACAAGAGTTAATAAACAACTGCATTGGCAAGGGTAAGCCGCTACCTGAACAACACGCAATGAATAAAGTAGACAAAAGTAAGAAAAGGACTGGTTGGGAGATGAGATTGACTGTACAGATCGAAGAATTTGAAATGGACCAGTTGATCTTAGAGTTGGGATCTAATGAGAATGTTTTGCCTAAACAAGCCTGCGGAAGAATAGGAAAGTCGACACTACAATGGTCCCCAATTCAGCTGTGAATGGTGAACCAACATAACATTATTCCTATGGGATGCCTACATGGTGTAACTGTAGACATTGAAGCGGCGCGCACTATTGTCACTCACCACAAAATTTGTTTTCGGTTTTCAAAAGGGTGAAAAAGAGCAGTAAAGTATGAAGCCATATTCCAAGCCACATAAGCTCTCCAAAGCTAAATCATGCCCTCTCCTTTCGATAGTGATCGAAATTATCTTTCCAATGGTATATGGAACTCCTCAAATGGACCCCAGAATCAAAAGATATGACCTATTAAAGATGGGGGTTTTATCACCTTTGAAAGGAGGAAAGAATTGCAAATCAGAGGTCCCAACTCAATGCAAATCACATATCGCAACATCAGGAAGCATGGCATTTGGCGCTTCGTGTAGCAGAGCTCCGATATCGGCTATCGCACATCGGTGATTTCTCATCAGTGGCACTAAGCACATATCGGTGATCCAATGAGACAGGGCAAGAACATCAACGATCGGCAATTGCAACAGCACAAACATATCACAAGTCAGAATTTGACGATTCTAGAAGTGTTCGCTATGAAGAATTTGTGGGAAAGGAACGTTGATGGTGTTAAATTAGGGGGGGGTAGAGAAAACCAACGATTACTAATCATCGATATCGGAGATCGGAAGTCCCGGCCTATCGGAGGTCCCACACATCGGAGGTCTAGAGCGATATCGACATATCGACATTCGGCGGATCCAGGCCATATCGGTAGTCGACGATTGACGCTTTCAAAGCGTCGACCTTAACAAAGTTGCAATCAACAAATGTTGATAGTGTTAAGGCGCTAGGATTGTGCATAATGCAGGTTAACAAAAGATTTCAACGTGAAACCAGAGCAAGACCGGGCCTCTTCTCGCTCCTCCAACGGGATGTGTGGCAACATAAGATTAGTCCCGATAAGGGACATGGGGCAGTTGATGTCAGCATGACGTGGTAGTACAGTGGACACGTGGCATGAAGATTCAATGTTTTGAGGGGTCATAAGGGGCCAAAACAAGGTGACATGTGGCAGAGGATTACGTCACATCAGAGATCGCAAATCAGCATTTGCATGTTGAGGCATGTTGTTACGTCAAAGTTTAAACCCTGATTGCGATCCGTCGATAAAGGGGCTCTAATACAGGGGCTGGCCCGCAGTCACATAAAGAGCCAAAGAAACCAAGGGCTAAGGGCGGAAGGTGGTTAACGATCGACAATCGGAAAAACCTGATATCACCTCACTCCAAGTTGAATCCCCGATTTGAAAATGTCGACTGAAGACCTCTGATATAAAGGTTGAGCCCCAGTTCATCGCCCTTGATCACATGAGAAGAAATGCAGAAAGGGGCTAAATCAAAGGGGGCCAAAGGAGATTGGGACTCGTTGTTCTGTAACACCTTTAAGAATAGAAGTCCCAATGCAGTAATGTTCCGATAGCATGGTACAAAGATTTAAGGGAAGATGGGTTGGCAGCTGAAAAATTGAATAGAGGCATGAAGAAGTTACAAATCGATATGGGCTAATCCTGTAGAAGCCCCTGCAACAAGAAACCAAGGACTACACGGGCCGCAAAAATGAATTCGACTACTTTGTTGCACGCCTTTGGAGATTAAATGAAGGTATGGGACTCAGGAAGACTTAATGGCTCAGCATGGGTCTCCACTCAGATACATAGTGAAGGAATTCTAGGACAATCTCTGGCTCTAGAATCAATTGTGTTTTCTTGTTCATTAATCATCGAATCCCAATCATGAGTGTATCGCTCAAGTCCCTCATGAACAAGCTTCATAAAACCAAAGTGGAACCACATAATTTGGATCACTCAGGTGCATAATTTACGGAACTCATATTAATTGTTTCTTCCTCCCTTTTATAAGGAGAGGGAGAGCTTGGAAACTAATTACAAAAATACCTCAACCTGAGCATCCAACTATCTTCTAGACTAGTTGTCTCAACGTGCAAGGCTCTGTTGCCCAAAATGATTCCCACGGATTTGATTCCTTTATTAAAAATAAACAGAAATTATAGAATAATGAAAAAAGGAAAATGGAAAGACGATGGAGGAAGTATCCCCATGCCATTTCTGAGATTTCCCCTGATCAGGCTACATCTTTGCCTTAGTGTGCTTCTCTTGCTACTCAGCCTGACTTCTCTACTCTTTGTTAATTCCTATCATAAAAATTTGTAGTATGTTTTCTCTTTTGTTTATCACTTCATGTATGTTTTTCTCCCTTTGAAATAGTGTAATGAAGTTGCAGGTTTCACCCTTGTTCATGATTGTATATTCATTACTAAGTAGTAACAGTACCTGTGTTAGCTACAGATTTACTTATGTATCTGTAATGTGCATATACTTACTTATGCTTTTGGTGACAAATGTACCCAAGATCTATATGGCATGAAACCTTGACTAGCACTCCACTGTTTCTACCATTCCACCTCTTCAATCTTCCATACATCTGTCAAAACATTGTTGCTTAGGATTTTGTTTTATTTACATCCCTATGCATCGAATTCCCTCCTTTCTTTCCTCATCTTCATATTACTACAACGCCAATATTAAGACTACATGTTGTTGTGTGTCGGCCACCAGAACCAGAAATTTATCTTTGAGGTTGGCCCAATTTACCCCCTGAACATTTGGATCCATGTATTGGCTTGAGTTTACCTTAATGAAGGGCTATTGAACCAAGCCCCCTTTTTTTATCTTCTTCTCTTCTATGTGAAAATTGGAGTGCTGCAAAAAACCCCTCACTGATGTTCTTCCATGCACTCCTCTATCTAAGATGTCCTAGGCATTGGTCTACAATCAAGCCAGAGGTTGTCTCTAGGAATCTTTCTATATCTCCTGGAGCACTTGTGCTATAGGTGCTAGAAAAAGCGACCACATCTTTCTGGCGCTATTGCCCGGGAACGGATTAGAAAATTTTTCCCTACGTATGACAAATATTTACATTCCCTCTGTTAGGTCAGCAAGGGAAGTGTGGGTTGAAGATCTCTCACCTTGGCGACTCCACTGTTTCAATTTTATGGTAAACATCTTGGCGACTCCATTGTCCATATCTATATTTGATCAACCTGGCTTTCAAGCAGCCTCATACTCACTCTGATGCTAAATAGTTGAAAGTTTCCCCTACCTTTGAAATTGAACTCACTTACCTAAATGGGTTTCAAAATGGCCATTCGTGCATTCCTGGCCAACCAATTTTCCCCATTGGATTTTCTTCTATTGTTGGTTATCCCAATCATGTCCCTTCATTTCATGAATGGAATACCTATTTGCCTAGATTTAGTGGGAACACAAATAGAAGCCTTGACCAGCACCTCAAATATTTTCATGAATGCATGGAGCAACAGGGTATTATTTTTAAAGATGCGCAAATGAAATTGTTCATGTACTCTTTAGAAGACGATTTTAGAATTTGGTATAGAACAATACCTCGTGGTAGCATATCTTCCTTAAAGAGTTTTCATATGGCATTCAATCATTATTGCAAGATATTCCTGAGGTTAATGACCCTACTGAAGATGTTCGTGGAGCTCTGCTCCAAGAAACATCTACTCACATCAAGAAGCATCACCCAATGACCAAGAAAGCAAAGAAGGGAACATCATCGAGCTGTAAATAAACCCTTAGAGATCTTATTCGGCCGAATCTGATGTTTCTCCTTCTTATGATGTATATGACTCTGATGGAGAGTCAAGTGATGCAAAGCCACAACAATCCCAGTCATGGGAAGTTGCACAAGAAGAGGAGGCCCACTAGGAGGTCAACAAAGAGGCTCCAGTCCATGATTCACATCCTTCGCCTGGAGAACAAGTTAAAGAACCTCCTCCAATTTATGATTCATATTATTCAGAGGAGGATGAGATGGTTACAGATTTTCAAAGGGAGTGGTTTACCAGCAGTTGGGGAAAAGGCTTCCAGCAACAAGTTTTTCTTAAAAATTCTAAAGCTGAGGAGTTCAACGGTATTTATGGCCACCTTGACCAAGAAGATATTGGTCAACAGAATTTTCATGGAAATAAGGAATCTGCAAAATCTTCTTATCAGTTCTATGACCCTGTAGATGATTACATGAGCACATTCTTTGGTCAGCATCAGAGGTTGTATCTGGAGTATGCATCAAGTTTTTAGTTTGAAGATTTTTCATGGTGCATGCTTATTTTAATATTTAATTTTCAGCAACATGGAGGCATTAGGTCCAACACCCAAATTTTGGCCTGGCTCCATTGGAGGGTTCAACTCACTTAGGTGAATTGATGCCCTATACATAATTAAGAGTTGTATATAAATAATCTCACTAGATGAGCATGTAATTTCTAGTTGTTAGAGTTTATATTTCAACATTTCAATTTGATGAGGAAAGGACTCCCTACAAACAAAGTTCCAGGGAAATTTTTTGGTTGTATAAGTGCATTATAATTTTTGACTCCATGCCAAATGGTGAAGGTTACTGGTCTGTAGGTTCTCAGCACCTTGCTTGCAAGGCACTGTCCCCAGTTGGATCTAATGTTGTCACTCACTGCAAAATTTGATTTCGGTTGTCAAAAGGGTGCAAAAGAGAATTGAAGTATGAATCCATCTTCCAAGCAATAGAAGCTCTCCAAAGCTAAATCAGACCCTCTCCATTGGATAGTGTTTAGAATTAGCTTTCCAAAAGTATATTTAACTCCTCAAATGGACCCTGGAATCAAAAGATATGTCCTATTAAATATGGGGGTTTTGTCACCTTTGAAAGGAGGAAAGAATCACAAATCGGAGGTCCCGGATCAACGCAAATCACATATCGTAACATCAGGAAGCATGGCATTCGACGCTTCATGTAGCTTAGCTCCGATATCAGCTATCGCACATCAACAATTTCTCATCAGTGGCACTAAGCGCATATCGACGATCTAATGAGTCGGGGCAAGCACATCGGCGATTGGCGATCGCAACATCACAAACATATTGCAAGTCAGAAATTGACGATTATGGAAGTGTTCACTATCAATAAATTGCAGGAAAAGAACGTCGATGGTGTTAAAGCAGGGGAGGGTAGAGAAAACCAGCAATCACTGTTATTGGAGATCAGAAGTCTCGGCATATCGGAGGTCCCACGCATCGGAGGTCTAGAGCGATATCGGCATATCGATAGTCGGCGGATCCAATCCATATCAACAATCGATGATAGGCACTTTCAAAGCGTCACCCTTAACAAAGTTGTGATCAACAAACGTTGATAGTGTTAAGGCATCGGGATTGTGCCTAATGCAGGTTAACAAAGGATTTCAACATGAAACCAGAGCAAGACCGGGCCTCTTCTCTCTCCTCCAACGGGACGCGTGGCAACATAAGATTGGCCCTAATAAGGGACATGGGGCAACTAATGTCAGCATGATGTGGCAGTACAACGCATACATGGCATGCAAATTCAATGTTTTGAGGGGTCATAAGGGGCCAAAATAGGGTGACATGTGGCAGAGGATGACATCACATCGGAGATAAAAAAAATCAATGTTTGCAAATTGAGGCATGTTGTTACATCAAATTTTAAAACCCAATTGTGATATGTCAATAAAGGGGCTAGCCCGCAGTCACATAAAAAACCAAATAAACCAAGGGCTAAGCACGGAAGGTGGTCAGCGATCAACAATTGGCGAAACCTGATACCGCCTCACTCCAAGTTGAATCCATGATTTGAAAACGCCGATTGAGGACCGCCGATATAAAGGCAGAGCCCCAGGTCATGGCCCTCGGTCACATGAGAAGAAATGCAAAAAGGGGCTAAAGAAAAGGGGGCCAAAATAGAACAAAACTCGTTGTTCTGTAATGCCTTTAAGAATAAAAGTCTCGATGCAGTAATGTTCCAATAGCGTGGTACAAAGATTTAAAGGTGGATGGGTCGGTAGCTGAGACATTGAATAGAGGCATGGAGCAGTTGCAAATTTATATGGGCTAATCCTATAGAAGCCTCTGCAACAAGAAACCAAGGACTACACAGGCCGCAAAAATGAATTCAACTGCTTTGCTATACATCTTCAGAGAGTAAATGGAGGTATGGGACTCAGGAAGACTTAATGGCTCAGCATGGGGCTAAACTCAGATACACAGAAAGGAATGTCAGGACAATCTTTGGCTCCAAAACAAGCTAACACAGTTGATCGCTACCAACTCCAAAGAGTGGAGAAGTCAGGCAGTTAAGGCGAAAGCGACAGGAACCGGCCGAGCAACAAGAGAAGCACGCTAAGGAAAAGACATGGCCTTCAGGGGCAATCTCAGAAATGGCACGGGGATACTTCCTCCATCATATTTTCATTTTACTTTTTTCATTATTTTGTAATTTCTGTTTATTTTTAAGAAAGGAATCAAATCCTCGGGAATCATTTTGGGTAGCAGAGCCTTTCACATCGAGACAGCTAGTCTAGCAGACAGTTGGATGCTTAGGCTGAGGTATTTTTGTAATTAGTTTCCAATCTCTCCCTCTGCTTATAAAAGGGAGGAAGAAACACTTAATATTGGTTCCATGAATTCTGCACTCGAGCGGTCCAAATTTTGTGGTTCCACTTTGGTTCTATGGAGCTTTTTCGTGAGGGACTTGAGCGATACACTAATGAATGTAATGGGCTGGGGATTGGGACTCGAGGATTAATGAAACTATTCTGTTGATTCCTATCAGAGCAATGTGCATTATGTTTTCTCTTTTGTTTATCACTCCATGTATGTTTTTCTCCCTTTGAAATAATGTAATGAAGCTATAGGTTTCACCCTTGTTCATTATTGTATATTCATTACTAAGTAGTAACAGTACATGTGTTAGCTACAGATTTACTTATGTATCTGTAGTGTGCATAGATTTACTTATTCTTTTGGTGACAAATATACCTATGAGTTATATGGCATGAAACCTTGACTAGCGCTCCATTGTTTCTACCATTCCACCTCTTCAATCTTTCATACCTCTGTCCAAACATTGTTGCTTAGGATTATGTTTTTTTTTACATCCCTATGCATCGAATTCCCTCCTTTCTTTCCTCCTCTTCATGTTACTACAACGCGAATATTAAGACTGCTTGTTGTTGTGCGTCGACCACCAGAACTAGACATTTCTCTTTGAGGTTGGCCTGATTTACCCCGTGAACATTTGGATCCATGTATTGGCTTGAGTTTACTTTAATGAAGGGTTATTGAACCAAGCCCACTTTTTTTATCTTCTTCTCTTCTACGTGAAAATTGGATTGTTGCAGAAAACCCTCACTGATATTCTTCCACGCACTCCTATATCTAAGATGTCCTAGGCACTGGTCTACAATCAACCCATAGGCAGTCTCTAGGAAGCTTTCTATATCTCCTAAAGCACTTGTGTTACAGGTACTAGAAAAAGTGACCATGCATGCTATAACTAATTTTGAGGTAATCGAAATAGTGGATTATAGTAATCCCTACCCGGCGCTGCTTGGAATCGATTGGGCATTTGATATGAATGCGGTCATCAACCTGAAGAAGTGCAACATGAAGTTTAAGAAGGAACTAAGAGTCATTGTTCCATTGGATCCCGCCGAAGGTACGCGGTATACTGAACCAGTTCAAGATTACTATGAGGAGGATGATATTGAATAGATCTATAAGCTTACTGTGCGGAACGAGGATTGGATCAATCCTACAGTGGATGGAAGAATTACTTGGGAAAAGGACAACTCTTGCAATTCGGATTCAGATGAGGAGCTTGAGCATTGGTAGAATAGATTTCATGAAGTATCAACGTTGTGATGCAACAGACTTACTAAATCACTCTGGTGTATATCCACTGAGGTACGCAATTTACCATATTATGATGGCTTAGAAGATGTAAATTTGTTTCTTGATAAATTTGAAAGGGATGTACCGGAGGAGCATCGGTTCCAAGCATTGGACATCGCGCTAAGAGCTATGCCTTCTAGATGGTGGGGTACACATAAGGATAATTTTGCAGACTGGAAGGAGTACCGAAGGATGATGAAGTTACGATTTGGCTATGCAAATACCTGCATTACTAAAAAATATATAGGGAAGGATGATCCGCACGAGCATCTGGCTCGTTGGATGAAAGCATGGGGAGAGGAACCATAGCCTGAATGGGTACATATATTTTGCCACACCTTGGATACTATTATGATGAATTGGTACTTAGAAACAGAGTTGCGACATGGAACCGTAGAATGGGACGTTATGAAGGAGATATTTTCGCTAACATTCAGTTTTGAGGATAGATTCAAATGTATTGATGAAGAATTGATATTCAGAACACCTGTAGAGCCTATAACGTGGGTACAACCTGACTGGAGTACGTAGCTGCACCATGCTCTAGAGTGCTACAATGTTACCACAAAAGAAGGTGAGGAAGATCCCAGGAATATCAGTATCCCTGAGTCAGAGGGACAACGCGAAGTCACTGGGCCTAAGGTAGAGGTTCCTAACATTTCAAAACCATTGAAGACCAAGCAAGTGAACATTGGGTCGGAAGCACAACTGAAGTTTGCGAATATAGGCGATTACTGGGATGAGGACACAGTTGACAAGGTTGTGGAGTTGTTACATGAATATCAGGACTTGTTTCCAACAAAGTTATATGATCTAAAGGGGATAGTAGGTGATCTGGGTGTTATGAAGATCAATCTAAAGCCATATGCGAAGCTAGTAAAGCAACGCCCATACCAATTGAATCCTAAATACAAAGAAAAGGTGCATGAAGAGCTGGATAAGATGCTCATAGTAGGGTTTATTGAGCCTGTAGAAGAATTGGATTGGGTTAGTCTTATGGTAGTTCAAGAAAAGAAGACAAAGGAAAAAATTGGGATCTGCGTAGATCTAAGGAAGTTGAACGATGCTTGTGTACATGATTCATTCCCTACATCATTCTTAGATGAAGTCTTGGAGAATGTTGGTGGTTAAGAAGCATACTCTTTTACAGATGGATTCTCAGGATACCATCAGATCAAGAAAGCGCCAGAAGATCGAACTAGGACTACCTTCGCCACAGAATGGGCTCTTTTCATTATATAGTTATGCCCTTTGGACTTAAGAATTCCCCTATAATCCTTTCTAGGGTGGTATTCATAGCCTTTAAGGAATTTAATCACAAGTTTTTCTAAGTCTACTTTGATGATTGGACGGTGTTTATGTTAGTTAAAAATCATGTTTCAAGTCTTCGCCTAATGTTGGATACTTGTAGGAAGTATAAGTTCACCCTAAATCTGAAGAAGTGTGTATTTTGCATACCATATGGGATACTTTTGGGCCACGTTGTTTGTAAGTAAGGGTTGATGATGGACCCTACTAAAATTGTGGTGATTATCAATTTGGATCCCCCGAGGAATGTAAAACAGTTGCATGCAATGTTGGGCAATATAGGATACTATAGAAAGTTCATTAAGGCATACACGCAGATCACTACACCCATGGAGAAATTATTTAAGAAAGATGCGACATTTTGTTGGGATGATGATTAACAAAAAAGCTTAGATGTTTTGAAGGAAAAGATGGTTACAACACCTATTCTAGTGTTCCCTGATTGGAAGAAATAATTTCATGTACATGTGGATGCATCCTGCATAGCATTAGGAGCAGTTTTAACCCAACCAGGTGCAGGAGATATCAACCATCCAATTGCATTTGCAAGTAGAAAAATGTGTAAGGCGGAGAGTAATTATTCAACCATGGAGCGCGAAGGGTTGGCAATGGTATATGTACTCCAGAAGTTCAGGCATTATCTGTTGGGTGCGCACTTCAAAATGTATACAGACCATTCAACTTTGAAGTACCTGGTCAACAAGCCTGTGTTGGCGGGGGGGGGGGATTTGTAGGTGGTTACTGTTATTTCAGGAGTATGACTTCGAAGTAATTGTGAAGCCAAGAAGATTAAATGATGGACCCGATCACCTTTCACGGATTGAGAATGGCGAAGAACCTACAAGTCTTGATGAAGGATTGTCTGACGCACAACTCTTTGTTGTGTGCGTCACAGATGAACATTTTGCAGATATAATCCAATTATTGTCTATGGGTGTAGCTCCTTGTTATAATGTTTTCTCCTCAAAGGTGTACGAAAAGAAAACACTTAAGACTGTGGATGACAAATAGTCTCAACAATATAAATGGCTACTGAAAATTGTAGATCTGCATCAAATGAAGAAACAAAACCTGCCAAAGCCCTGATCTATGCCACAATCATAGTTAAACAACAAAATGAAACAGTAATAACTTCAATAATCCAATGGAAACTAGATATACAAAGAATATATTTTATTATAACACCTATGAAGGGAACACATAAATGTTACAAGTCCCCCTCTATGGGACGGGTTCTTGGCTATCCTCAAATGTCTTCAGCTTTTTGTAGAGTTTCTCTCCTCTATAATGTGTAAACCTAACAAATAAAAAGTTTGAGCTCAATGAGAACTCAAATGGAAGAAAAATGGTGTGTGAAAGTGATAATAATCAGAGTTACAACAGTGAGTGCAACAATGAAAATAATCAAAAGTGAATAATGAATGGAAAACCCTCCTATTTATAACAAAATATTAGGTTATCCTCAAATAATGAGCAATAATAAAATATTATTAACCCCATTCTAGAAATAACCACTTGGAATATTTTATTATATTTGGTTAGGAGGGAAAAAGTATTTAAACTTTTATTTAGAAATAATAAATTAAAAAAATGATTTATTTATCATCTCAAGAAATATGGTTAAGGAATAATAAACAAATAACGATTTATTTAATTATTCCTAAGGGATTTAGTCAAACTTGACAAGGAATAATAATTAATTAATGATTAACTAATTATTCCTAGAGAAAAATAAGATAATTAATAATTTATCTGTTTATTTTTCATAACTGCGTCAAATATGACAAGGAATTTTAATTAAACAATGGTTTAATTGATTATTCCTAGAAGATAATTAAATAAATAGTGATTTATTTAATTATTCTTCATGGGTTTAATTATAATTTGCTTAACAAATGTGGTTTATAAAGTAATTTCTCACAGTGAAAGCAATTTTACTATGGTAAAATTGGCTTTACATGTGTACTTCGATACATCTAGTAAATTAAGGCTAGATGATCAATTTTTTGTGATAACACTCCTGAAGGATATACAACGCAGTAGAAGAAGGAATTGGTGGTCAAGGCTGCAGATTTCTCTGTAATTGTCGGGCACTTGTACAAAAGGGGGACGGATGAAGTTTTGCGTAGGTATGTACCGGATTATGAAAGACAAAGTATCATTGCCAAAGCACATGTAGGAGTTGTTGGAGGACATTAAGTTGGAAGAGTGACTACACAGAAGATCCTAAGAGCTGGGTTGTGGTGGCCAACTGTGCACAAAGCTTCAAAGGAGTATTATAGGGCATGCGATGTCTATTAGATGACTCAGAAGTCGTCACGAAGGGATGGATTGCCTCTAAACCTGCAAGTCTCGTTACAGGCATTCAATAAATGGGAAATAGATTTTGTGGGACCTGTTCAACCACCAGGAAGGAAGAAAAAAGCGCACTACATCACCACAGCTATAGAATACTTGACCAGGTGGGTTGAGGCACAACCCATGAAGGATTGCAACGCAACTACAGCTACGAAGTTTATATTTGAGTACATTCTGTCTAGGTTTGGTTGTCCTAAGATTTTGATGAGCGATAGGGGTTCACATTTTCTGAATGAAACGATTGCTGCTTTGCTAGAAGAATTCCATATGTATCATTAGAAAAGCATGCCATACCATCCTCAAGCAAATGGAACAGTTGAAGCTTTAAATAATATCCTAGAGAATGCTTTGACGAAGATCTATAATGTGAATAGGAACGATTGGGATGTGCGCATACTAACTATTATTTGGGCATATAGAACTACATGTAAGAAGTTGACTGGACAAACACCATTTTGACTAGTTTATGAACAAGAAGCAGTGATGCCAATGGAGTACATAGTGCCCAATTTGAGGATTGTTGTAGTCACGAAGATGGCAGATCAGGATATAATGGAAGAACGCCTCACATAGATACTTGAGTTAGAAGAAGATCAATTCTTGGCAGGTTTTCATTAGTAGGTGCAGAAGGCTAGAGAAAAGGCATGGCATGATCGCCACATTAAGCAGCACACCTTTAAAAATGGAGATTTAGTGTTGATGTATGATAGCAAGTTTATTAAGTTCCCAGGAAAGTTTCAGATGCATTGGCTGGGACCATACATCATCAAGGAGATTATAGATGGAGGTGTAGTTTAGCTCGTGAAGCTAAATGGGGAGCTATTTCCAAGAAGAATCAATGGGAACTGGTTAAAGTTGTACAGGGACGATCCCGCCCCTGCACGATGACTACATGGATGCAGGATAGTCTTAGTACTTCAGGAAGTTGGAAGGAAGTGTGGGACTATAAACTACTATGCCGAGAGAAAAGTTTGGCAAAGAGATTGGGTTGCATGATGGTTAGGAGAAAGGCACAGATGGAGTTGTGAAGAAGTAGCTGCATTATCAAGGTCGGTCCTGCGCAACCTGGCTAAAAAGTGACAGTTGGAAGCACTGTAGATGATTGGATGGTTATTTTTCCGTTAAAGGGAGCGGGGAAAAAGCATTTAAGGAGCATATCTTTGGAAATCTGCTGCCAAAAGAGCATTAATGAGGGAGATCTGGAGGGAATCGATGGATTTGAATTAAAAAAGGGCTATAAATACAACATCTCGCTCCACATTTGGACACTTTGCTTCCAGAGAGATTGTCTTGATATTTTGCGCCTAAGTTTGAGCATAAAAGGTTGATGTATGTCTGGATGAGATTGGCAAGAGGTAGAGCAGGAATTTTCGCAAAAGGGGCTTGGGTTTGAGGGATATTTGTCTGAGTTGCAAAAGAAACTCTTCTGGGAGAGCTTTGCCAAGATGACTGCTACACCACCTACCCATAATACCGCACCGCACTCTCCAAGAATGAAACCGAAACCACCTGTTTCAACACCAGCTAGGAAGAAGCAAAAGAAGCCCCAACCTCCACCAGTGCGCCAATCCCCTAGAAAGATACCTATAGAGCAAAGGCAGAAGGGGAAGATGGACAAAAACAAGCAGCCTATGGAACCTGAGGATTTGGAGGAAGAAGAATTGGCTGAGGGGTTGGAGGATATCCTTACAGAAGAAGTTGAGCCTATTTCTAGACTGCCTCCTTACATGCCACCAAGGAAGCCAACATCCAAGGTCTCTAAGGACCTAGATGCATTAAAATATAAGGTATTCACTATTACCAAAGCATGTACCCATAGAGGGCGAGTTGTTGGCCCGGGTACCGTATTTGAAGATGGAGGACTGGGATCTGAATGATTTCACGAAGTACCCTCAGTTTCAGCCCAACAATTATTTGAGATCCGTATATTATGAAGAAGCGAGAGTCACAAGGGTAGAGCCAATAAAGTGGGCGGATGGAATCTAGCATGCAGGTCTTTTAAGCATGCTTTATGTGCCTCACTTTGGGCGAAGTAATATCAACACGATTTTTGTGTGCCAATTGTTGGCATTGGTGTATGATGGGTGTCTATGGCTGGGGACACCCATCCCCATTGATGAGATGTTGATCAGGAGGATCACTGCACTCCCCTATCAAGGCGCAAACCCAGATGATGCCTTTGTGGGCAATTTGTAGGAAAAGAAGTTGGCGGACCAGATGAAGAGTGACTTTGGGTTAGTGAAGAAGTCCTGGGGCTACATTGTTAGCTCCATATCCGACGAAGCCGTGAGGTTCGTTGCTTCCATTTTGGCAGGAAAAATAATGAGAAAGTGTCGTGCAGATGAAGTGTTGTCCTCGATTGTTTCCTTGGATGCGCAATGCAGCAAGGGCATCCAGTACAACTAGGCGGGCTATCTTTGTAAAGAATTATTGGCGGATTGTCATGAAGCCCGGGAGGAGGGCAAGGCATTCAACTATGTTTGGTTGTTATTGTTGATTTGTTGGTTGTGTGACGCACACCGAACGACTCACAATTCCCCGCAGTAGATCATGATGTTTGTGAAGCTACGCGGTACACTTCATTGTGGGCCTCCAAGGAGCTCACAAGGGTGATGGAGAATAAAAAGTTTTGGGTCCTGGTCAAGATGGACCTGCACATGGTGATCAACCAACAACCATGGTTGTCACCCGCTCTACATGTGTAGTATAAAGATGTAGCAGACTTCAAAGCAGATTTTCACAATATGTTCATGCACGCGAAGAAGGATGCCACAGGAACATGGCACAAGTTGCCTTATTTAGTCACAGAGGAGGATATTATGGGGGTCATTAGAAAATGGCCGAGCGATTGGTTCACCCCATCTGGAAAAGCCGCAGGAACAAGTAAGGTTGTAGAAGTAGAAACAGGGAAAACAACAGCTGCAACAGAGGCCAAGAAAGACAAAAAGAAAGAAGCATAGAAGGCTTCTAAGAAAGAGAAGGAAGCGCAGAAGGAAAAAGATGTGCAGGCAAAAACAACACAGGTCACCATTGACCTCGAAGAGCCTGATACAGAGCACACATATTTTGAAGTAGAAACCGCAGATGAAGAGGAAGGGGGTGCAGACCCCTATGTCGGATTAGAGGACTTAGAGTCCCCCTTCAGGATTAGGAAGAGACAGAAGTGTAGTTTGCGGGACCACGTAAGAAGTAGAAGTCTGATAAGTCTGTGGGTACTAAACCATTGGTCCTCACGGAGGGGGACCTTGATGAGATAGGCGATGTTGTCTGCTTCGCAACTGAAAACATATGGGGGCACATCGAGGACCAGTACAAGCAAGTACTAGACAAAGTGCAACAGGGCCTGAAGGAATTGCAAGTCCAGACATGAGTGATCCAGGCGAGTGTGGTTCAAGCAAGCGCGAGTCAAGTGAGCGCGAGTCAAGCGAGCAAGACATCAAAGGCAGAACTGACTACAAACCTCCGTGCAGTGATGTTATCGAAGGGTTCGTTGCATGTCGAAACAATTGAGGATCAATCCAGGTTGCTGCATATGACCAACATGAGTATCAACATTGCAGCACTGCCTATCCAGACCTTGCACGAGTTGCACCAAGGAATTTCAGATGAGCTCCACGTCTGAGAGAAAATAGCTCTATTGATTATCGAAGAAGTAAAGACTAACAATCAACAGATTTTTGCAGAGAAAGTGCAAGCCTTGCAGGCTTGCGGCAAGGTGATGTAGCGCAATCAGCAGCTAGAGGCAACCCTTACCCAAGTGTGCAACGAGCTCCCTGAGCTCCAAATTCCAGCTGAGGTGGCCTCTGCAGAGAAAATTCATAAGTTAGCTGCTGCATTGAAGGAATCCAAGGAGGAAATCGGAAAGGTGCAGTTTGAGCTGCAACTGCAGATTTCAGAGCTTCAAATGAAGCTGCAGCCAACCACACCTTTGGAGGTTAGAGAGCAATGCAAAGATTCCATTAAAGAAAATATGACAACTCTGGTCACTGTAGTCAAGGACTGCAACCAATTATTTGAGTAGACAATGGAAATGTGGGCCTCGTTGCAGGAGGACCCACACTTGCAGAAGATCGAAGCGGACATCCGCTATAGACAAATGTAGTTCGATGAGATCCGAGCGACATCGTGGACCCTTGCACATGTGCAAAGGTTCACCAGACTTCAAGAAGGAAAGACTCTGCAGGCATAGATTGATGAGCTACGCAGAAAAGCGTCCATAATTGCAGCGGGAACATAGTCGTGGGCTAATGAGGCAAGCCAGTTGTCTCAAACCATTGAGGGCAAGATAAAGGCCCTTCAGCGAATGAAGAGGATCATGGGCCTTGTAGTCAAAGGTCCAACGATAGAGAAGTTGGTCAAAGAAGTTTGCAAGGCTGTTGCGCAGGTAACAACAGATCTTCAAGCATTGAGATCGAATTCAGCAACCTGTAAGCAAAGGTTGAGGGAACACCAACAGAGTGACTCGGAACGAGTCACGACTTTGTGTTGGGGGCCTATTGGAATGGGGTCCCCTGGACCTGTCACAACAATGGAGTCGGAAGTGTGACTCCTCACATGCATGTTTATAGATCACTCCATCCTGGAGTAGGTAATATAAGTATCCTGGGCCATTTACCGCTAGCCAAATTAGGATGGCCCAACCAAGTCCTTTTGGCTTCTCAAGTGAATTAAATCTATCTCTTTTGGTCAAATGAACATGACCTAGCAAATTCCTTTTGGCTTCTCAAGAGAAGATCTTCCCTTGGACCATCACCCCTAGCCAAATTAGCATGGTCCAGCCAAGTCCTTTTGGCTTCTCAGGTGAATTAAATCTATCTCTTTTGATCAAATTATCATGACCCAACCAAGTGCTTCTAGCTTCTGAGGATAAGATCTATCCAATCCTCAGTCCTTCATGGCTACTAAGGTGAATGTATCCATCTCACCTAGTCAAATCAACATAACCCAACCAAGTCCTTCTGGCATCTCAGGAGATGGTCTACTTAATTGTTCAAAGACATCAATACTCCCTCTTAACGAGGGATACATTTTGCATCATGGTAAGCTTGCCTTTGAAGTATGCAATTTTTTCTCTAGACAGAGGCTTGGTGAGAATGTCCGCAATATGATAATCGTAGATATCTACAGGAGCTCCACTACTCCTCTCTTCACTATGTCTCAGATGAAATTATATTTAATCTCAATGTGCTTCAATATGATCAAATAGCCCTGCAAGTAGCTTTCGAAACCACGCTACTTCCTGACTTGTGGCACTAGATACGATATACTCTATCTATGTTGCATTGAGTGTGATAGAAGTTTGCTTCCTGCTAAACCAGTATATCATGGTTGATCCCGAGTTGAAGCAACACCTTGAGGTTCCCTTTTTGTCCTCTACACTCCTAGCCCAATCTGAATCTATATATATATGAGGCCTCACTTCACCATCTAAGACATATCCCAGACCATATCCAATTGTACCACGTTGGTACTTCAATACATGTTTTGTTGCAACCTAATGTATCTGCCTTAACTCAACCATATACTGGCTCACAGTATTCACTACAAAGAAAATATATGGCTTGGTGTTAACTAGGTACATCAAGGATCCATTCAATTTCTTGTACATTGTAGGATTCACCAAATCTCAATCTGAAGTGAAATCACTTAGCTTCTTCAAATTAGTCACCATAGGTGTAGCCATGGACTTACATTCCATCATACTAAATCTCTTCAAGCTCTGAACAATGTACTTCCCTTGTCCAAAGAAGATCTCATATAGTCTTTTCCACACCTCTAATCCCAAGAAATAGTGGATCAGGGCAAGATCCTACATCTCAAACTCTTAGGCCAACTCCCTTTGACACTGAAGCAAATTCTCCTATGGAAATATTGGTTGCTCCCTTTATCACGAAAGAAAATATTCTTGCCATTGTTGCTCCCTTTGTCACATAAGCAAGTTCTTTTGCCACTATTGTTCCCTTTATCACATAAGAAAGTCCTTTTGTTGTTTGACATGGTCCCCTCAAAGAAGGCATACTGCTCCTAGAGATCTTTTGTCTCTGAACATCATGACAATTTCAACCCATGACATCCTCTTGGAAGGTTGCTCCTTCCACTTTACATGATTGTCTACGTCCTCAGAACTAGAAGCTCTTCTAGTCATCTAGATGTCCTAACAATATGTACAATTTCTCCCTCTCGAACACCAATTACTCTTGTTGAGTTTGTGCTTGAGCCCTTAGGTCATATAAGAACTTGACCATTTGGTGAATAGAGCAAAGGTCTTCTTGTATTCCATGTTAGATTTTGTAGCTCGAACATGTGTTCTAGTCTTAGGAGGCATCAATGAGGCTAAGAGCACAAGAGAATTAAATATCTCCAAGACCAATAAATTATTTTAAGGGAAAATGTCTTAAATATATTGTTAACCACTTTTTAATGATTTTCCTAAGCCTAACTTAGGGAAAAAGGTTAATTAATAAGTATTAATTAAGACAAGTCGATTTCTCTCTAGTGACTTCTAGAAAAGTGATTTGAGGGAGTCAAGATGATCTTAGCCATTAATCATGATTAGATCTTGGTCGTTGATTGCTCAACGAGAGATTATAAGAGGAAATCAATGGGCATATTGGAGACACACAATGATTGAGCAAGGGCGCAGTGATAGCATGGGATTGACACCAACAAGGGTTTTAGTGGTGATTGAGGAGAGATTTTCCAAAGAGATTTCTTCATAGTGATTTCCAGTTTCTGAGAAACAGAAGGAGGCTGAATTATTTCTACAGATGAAGGTCGAGTTTACTAGTGTGAGTTGCCTGTTTACCAATGCGAGCTGTCGTAGGACCAATTTGTATTGCCAATTGCCAAAGCGAATTGTTGGAGTCAATGCAAGAAGCTTGTACGAGTTACTGGAGGCAATATAACTTGCAAGATCGATTTCCCAGAGGTAGTGTGAATTGTCGAGAAGGACAATGTGCATTTCCAATATACTAATGCAAGTACTAGGAGGACAAGTGAATTCCCTGTGTGAGGCCGAGTTTATTTTCAGAGGAAGATCTTAGATTTTCCATATTGATTTGGTCAGTGAAGATCAATTGTGTTGGAGATTTTCTATTCTATGGAAAGCAGTTTATGTAATCTATCATCTACATATTTACTGAAGAATAATAAAACCTTCATCTACAAAACTGGTTTTCCCCACATTGGGGTTTTTCTAGGGACATTTCTCCAAATATCTTGGTGTCTATTTTTATGTGTGGTTTTCTCAATTCCTATGAATTTTAATTGGTGAATATTGCAGTAGTGTTTTTATTCAATATTTGCAATAAATTATTTTGTAGGAACAAATAATGTTTAAAAGGATGGGATAATTAATTTTCACAGTCCACTCCCTTTTTCTGGGAGAACCCTCTAGCCACAACCTTGCTTGTATGTTGCCATCTGCTACGTGAATCATCGCCTTGGCAGCTTCCACAATGGACCTTTTCTTCCTTTCCTCAAACTCCATTGAGGGGGCCATGAAAAGAAAGGAAAATCATAATCAAGCAATAATTTTCTGATACCTTAAAAAATATAAGGAAAAGAGGCTAACTAAAAATAAAAGGAGAAAAAAGAAAAATATATGCTTGCAAGTACTTATATCTTAATCAAGGAAGAAATTGTTGAGAGTCGTAGGGAACTGTCAACTACCTCTTGATCCTTGCCTCCTTGCAGAAAAATCGTTGAAGTTCTTGGAAGTATACTCTCCTCCATTATCTAATCTAAAAATCTCGATCTTCTTCTTTGTCAAGTTTTCTTAGATTGGTTCTGCAACATGTCAGCTCTCTATATATGACCAAACATGGATCTATTTGATACCTAATCAATCAAGGCACACATTGTCCTATCCCAAATACATTCTCTGCATTGTTTTCAAGATGAACTCAAACTTGAATGAGTAAACCCTTCCATAAATACAATTTATAACCTCTAACATCTAGGAGTATGAAATGTTTGTGAATTCATGGTCTTGGAGGGCTGAATTCAAAAGGACAACCACCAATTTGAACACATAATTGCTTGTTGAGGAGTGTAGGAAAAGAACAAAGAACATTTGCCCAATATTAGCATGAGTATGCTTGAAATCACAAACTAGAATTGAATGCCTCCACCCAGACTCCAAAGAATCCCTAATATCAATAATATGTTTAAAATCACGAACCAGAACTAAACGCCTCCACCCCGACTCCAAACGATATTCAAATACAATACCCCTAATATCAATAATAGGTTTAAAGTCACGAAGGAGAACTAAACACCTCCACCCTGAGTCCAAATAATATTCAAATACAATGAAGAAACATTGAAACACCATAATTGACATAGTGAAAATCCTCCACCACCACCTATGGTCACCTTTTACCATCCCACCATAGCAAGTTGAGATGAGTGGATACCCCCGATTATTCATATAAAACCAATGCCATGCCATAACCAAATCAAGCCAAGTGTAATGCTACACGTTTCCGAACAATGACATAATGACATTTTCTACGATCGCACCCCCATCCGGATAATAGAGAGAGCATCTCAACCACAATTAAAATTTCAACACCACCACGTACTATGGTCACCTTTTACCATCCACCATAGCAAGTTGAGATGAGTGGATACCCCCAATTATTCATATAAAACCAATGCCATGCCATAACCAAATCAAGCCAACCACCACCACCACCACCTATGGTCACCTTTTACCATCCACCATAGCAAGTTGAGATGAGTCGATACCCCCGATTATTCATATAAAACCAATGCCATGCCATAACCAAATCAAGCCAAGTGTAATGCTACACGTTTTCCGAACAATGACATAATGACATTTTCTACGATCGCACCCCCATCTGGATAATAGAGAGAGCATCTCAACCACAATTAAAATTTCAACACCGCCACGTACTATGGTCACCTTTTACCATCCACCATAGCAAGTTGAGATGAGTGGATACCCCCGATTATTCATATAAAACCAATGCCATGCCATAACCCAATCAAGCCAAGTATAATGCTACACGTTTTCAGAACAATGACATAATGACATTTTCTACAATCTCACCCCATCCGGATAATAGAGAGAGCATCTCAACCACAATTAAAATTTCAAAGCTATTTACTTCTCTCCACACAATGAATAACCCGAAACTCTTCTCAATTTTTATGAGACAAAATAAAAGACCTTTTAACTCCCATCTCATTTTCATTATGCAGTCGAGCGAAAGCATGCTCGAAATTTCAAACTTACGTCCCCTCTGTCTTCTGTTGAAAAATACCTCTCCGTCTATCTAATTTTTTCGCAGAACTAAGTGCCACCAATTTTGACATGGAGTTTAAGATAAACTTCTTCAGACAACGACACCAAGATGAAAATTTTGATGCCGCTGAAGCACAGAATCACCAACGCAACATATACGACATCCATCCCAATGACAAAATCTTTCGAACGTCTACCACTTAAAAAAACACTACGCAACCATGGAAAACTGAAGGAAGCGTTGGATGCTTTAAATGTTCTGGACCAACAGGGCATTCGGGCAAACCCGGAAACATACATTTCTCTGTTAATGGCGTGCGCCGATATGAAAGCTCTGGCAGAAGGTAGGCAAGTCCATGACCACATGGTCATAAACGGGATTGCAATAGATTCTATTTTGGGTACCAAACTTATCACCATGTATGCAAAGTGTGGGAACTTGGAATATGCACGCGAAGTGTTTGACAAAATGGCTCAAAGGAATAAGTTTACGTGGAATGCCATGATTGGAGCATATGCTAGGCAGGGTGGCTGCAGAGAGGCGCTTGCATTATATGATCAGATGCAAGGAATGGGTTTGCGACCGGATAATTTCACATTTCCCTGTGTTCTGAAGGCATGCGCTGCAATGGCAGCTCTGGATAAAGGGAAGGAGATTCATGAATATGTCCGTGAAGTGGGTTTAGAGTCCCATGTCATCGTGGGGAATGCCCTTGTGGATATGTATGTAAAATGCAGGAGTTTGGATGATGCACACAAAGTGTTTGAGAAAATGCCTGAACGAAATGTGGTTTCATGGAATGCTATGATCGCTGGTTGTGTGCAGAATGGGTGCTGTGAGGAGGCCTTGGAAATTTTTCATGTTATGCTGAAAAGCTTGAAGCCTGATTTGTTAACTATCACAAGTGCGCTTTCTGCGTGTGGACATTTGGGTAGTCTGCAGCAAGGGAAAGAGATCCATGGTTCTGTGATTACAGGGGGTTTCGAGTTGGATTTTGTTGTGATGAGCGCACTTGTGGGGATGTATGCAAAATGTGGCAATGTATACCATGCTCGTGATGTATTTGATAGAATGTCTCAAAGAGATGTAATTTCGTGGACTGCGATGATTGCAGGTTATGTTGAGAATTGCCAGGTTGACGAGGCCTTGAAATTCTTTAGGAGGATGCTACTTGCAGGCTTTGAACCCGACGCTGTCACTGTTGCTAGTGTGCTTCAGGCATGCGGCCAGATAGCAGCTCTACAGAGAGGAAAGGAGATTTACAACTATGTAATCAGAAGGGGTCTTGATTCACATTTTCTTGTAGGTAGTGCCCTTGTGGCTATGTATGCAAAATGTGGGAGCATAGTAGATGCACGCCATGCTTTTGATAAAATCCCTCATAGAGATGTTGTTACGTGGACTACAATGATTGTAGGATATGCTCAGAATGGGTATGGCGATCGTGCTTTGAATCTTTTTCGTCAGATGCAATTAGCAGGAATGAAACCTGACTCTTTTACCCTTGCAAGTCTTATCTCAGCATGTGCTAGCTTTGGAGCTTTGCAGCAAGGCAAAGAGATCCATGGCTACATGCTTAGAAGACAATTTGAGTCGGATGTGTCCATGTGCAATAGCCTCATAGACATGTATGTGAAATGTGGAAGCCTGGAGGATGCTATCTGGGTTTTTAATAAAATGTCTCATAAAGATGTTGTCTCGTGGACGACAATGATTGCAGGGTATGGTATGCATGGGCAAGGTCAGCTTGCCCTTAAACTCTTGTCTCATATGGAAAAGACAGGCGTGAAACCTAACCATGTCACCTTCACTGGGGTTCTGTCTGCATGCAGCCATGCTGGCCTTGTAAATGAAGGCTGGAAGTACTTTGAAGTTATGAGACGAGACCATCACATCACACCCAGGGTGGAGCACTATGCCTGTGTTGTTGACCTTCTTGGGCGAGCTGGACAGCTGAACAAGGCACTTGACTTTGTCAACAAAATGCCATTAGAACCTAACTCTAGTGTGTGGGGAGCATTGCTTGGTGCTTGCAGAATCCATCACAATATAAATGTAGGAGAATTTGTAGCGGAACGGCTTTTTCAATTAGAACCAGAAAGTGTGGGGAATTATGTGTTACTGTCAAATATCTATGCTGCTGCTGGGAGATGGAATGATGTAGCAAAGCTTAGAAATTTGATGAGGGATAAGGGGTTAAAAAAGAGTCCTGGGTGTAGCTGGATTGAGTTCAACAACACAACGCATGTATTCAATGCAGGTGACAGATCACATCCACAAGTGGAAAAGATTTATGAAATGCTGGAGAGCTTGGCTGGCCAAATGCAAGCGGCAGGATATGTTCCTGAGACAAACTTTGTCCTACACGATGTGGCAGAGGAGGCCAAGCAACATATTCTATGTGGCCACAGTGAGAGGTTGGCAATTGCTTTCGGGATTATCAATACATACCCTGAAACATCCATCCGAATTACCAAGAATCTTCGTGTGTGTGGTGACTGCCACACTGCCACAAAGTTTATCACCAAGATTTTGGGTCGGAAAATAATTGTGAGGGATGCTAGTCGTTTCCATCATTTTAAAGATGGTTTATGTTCTTGTGGGGATTACTGGTGATGGACAGAAAACAAACAGTAAATCTACATTTGCATACAGTCAGTTTTGCACTCCCAGTGGTAGAGGCCGGACAGTGAGATACAAATCAAGAATGAAGTGCCATACAGGTTATAGCATCTGAGTACTTGAGCTGTCATGTCAAGTCTGAACATATAATGGTGGCATAGGCTGGTAACACCATTTCTGAAAATGGATGGTCAGCCATGTTGCATGGATACGTTTGGGTGCTGGTATGGAAATGCCAAGTTAAAAAATTTGAACTACAGGTACAAGGAGATGCTGTTTTTTCGTTGTAAACGAGGAGATCAGGAGGATGCGGCTTTGGATATGGTCTCGGGGAGATACAAGTGTCCATGCAGCTATGATGGTGAGACATTCTCGCAACTTAATTTTTGTTATGGTTTACGACACCCTCATACCATGCCAATTGAAGATTTCTGGAACTTTATTTGAATGAAAGAAAGGATAAAGATCGAGCACTAAACCTATGCTTGACGTCTCCTATCCTCACAAGAAGTTTTTAGCTATTTTCTACACATTCGCATTTTCAATTCTCGGTAGAGGACAAATGGCAGACCTGTGTATACAAGCAAATAAATGTATCTATAATTACAAATAAAGAAGGTAGCTATAATGATAAGATGAATCTACGGCTTTTTAAAAATGGCAGGACAGAATTTTTTTGCAAGAAGAAATGTAAATCATATTAACATTCCTAATTATCTCCTGTGATCGTTGCAGGGCACAACACAATAATCTTTTGTGGTGGAGCAAAAATAAGGCAGAAATATGAGAAGCATCGATGGCTTATAGTCTTATACAACGCAATTAAGTTTTTACTCTCAGTTTAGAATATGCAGGCAGAGCTATCTGTAAGAGCAAACAAATGTATTATAATTTCCACATATATTTGGATGCATTTCATTGCAAATTTAGAAGGTAAATGTCTGTATCCTTGACAGTGTTTGAAACACTCAAACAGCGAAGCATTTCCATTGTAGTATCAGTTTTCCTATATCAATTTATGCCATTATTTTTCAGGTGTATATGCATACTACCTTTTGAAAGGTAAAAGTTGGAATTATATCATAATTATTATTACAAAACTTATATAATGCAGGCTTCTGAGCGCATGCACCTGCTAGTATGAACATGGCCATATATACCACTGTAGTTTACGAGAGATCTAGATTCTATTCAACGCTATAAATCTTAATATTCATATGTTGTTGATATATCTACAGAAAAAAGAAGCATCGTGAACTAAGATCTTGAAACCCCCTGTGCAACAGCAGACATGCTGAGTAAAGCATCATCGATGGTGTGGCCTGTACCCTTGGTCTCTTCCCTTCAGGCAGCTTTGTTACGAGGCAACTGACATGCTATCTCTGCCACCTACGCTTAAACAGTAGAAGTATGCATTTACTAGTGGTTGATTGTAACTTATTGCTTAATAGTGGTCAGATATCTTCCAGCACAGTACACTCCAGATGTATTGGCAACCTTGACATTGTGCACAAGATCTGGATTTTCCTGCACCAGGTGGAAGCTATGGACAAACCTTGACATTGTGGATAGGAGGCTTGCCGTACAACAAGTGGGAGCTTGTTTCTTAAAATTATATTTGATACTTGTACAGCTCAACTGAGCCTAATGGTTTGTTCGTTCTCAAAGGTCACAGGTTTAAAACTGAAAGAGGTAGAGTCTGTATTTTGCCCATTGTGATGAGGTTTGAAGGGTAGACATCCCCTTGAGTGGGACCCTAAAGGATCATTTGATGGGATTAGTCTCCAGGACATCTTGGCCCTTGCCAAGTCGCAAATGCTTGCTATGATTGGCTTGTGGGCTGTCAATGCTACCTTCACACAATTGTTTTTGCTTAAAGAAAATTATATTTAATACTTCAAAATATAATGCGTGATATTTGTTCAATATATGCAACTTGTTAATGCACATGTCCTTTCTTCATTATCCAACCTTTGTATTGTATATGACAGTCTTCTTGACCGCTGATGTTCACCGATCAATAATTCATCTTATAAATATTTCATAAATATAATTATTTTCAGTGTTCACCCAACATGGGCATTTCTAGGATACAGTAACATATAAAAAGTTCACTATAGCTTGAATTACAGATGACCACTATATCTATTTGTAGGACTAAAGTACATTTTTGTTGCCAGCCCATTTTTCACTAAAGTCTATTTTTTTTAAGCCATATCTACTTTAATATGGCTTACGTGAGAAAAAAATCTTTTTGTATAAAATTTTTCCTTAAAACTTTATTAATAGATAAGATATGTACAGTGTTTCATACAAAAAATGGTGGCCACAAAGCATCCTCCACAAACAAAAAGACCAGCACGGTCTAGCGCTTCATGGGCTAATCAAATCTAGAATGGTACACTATACAAAACTAAAACCATATGGCCAAAGGTCAAAGCTAAAAGCAATTAAAACATAGCACGTGGCTTGAAGGCTACATTTAAAATAAACATTGATACTAAGGAGCTGTAATGGATCTTGTGTTAGTGGAATGGTCTTGATCTTTGGTAGTAATTAATTATCTAGGAGAGGACGAAGTATTCCTAGTTTATCTAACTTTGTAGGTTATAGTTAATGATAAAGTAGGTTATAGTTAATGATAAAGGCACAGTCTAATTCAGGTGCATATTGGTTGTCACCCGTCTATTCTACTTGGACCTCACGGTTGTTTTTTTTAGTTTCTTTAATTGTAAGACAACTTACTGTTTTTAGCAATTTTTTGGGTTATAAATTTTCAGAACCGTTTTGAGAGACTAAAAGATGTTTCTAGAGAAAACAGAGAGACAGAAAAAGTGTCAAACCAGTTTAACAAATTGTTTTCAGTTTTCTCTTCGAGATCTTCGAAACGAAGTATTATGATAGCTAAACGGAGATTGTATTCCAAAGTTACGACCCCGGGAAGTTGACATTTCAACTTACCCCAACGGGACCACAAACTTTTAGTATTTCATCTCTTAGGGTTAGGTTTTTGGATGTTTAGGATTTTTCATTGTTTCTCAATGATAAAAGGTCACCGAACTTCATTGTAACACAGTTCAAAGACATATCACCACCACATCTCTACTTAGAGATAAGCTACCATCCCTTGAGTTAGTTTATTTCCATTCTGTATGTCAGCGTATTTCAATTCTTTAATATTAATGAAATGAAATTTTATTTCTGTTACATTTCGATGTTCATGTTTGTATATGTATTCTATTGCATTCTTGTATAAGTTCGAATCATATTTCATTATCCAATATTTTTGAGGCAACATTGTGTAAATCATGGCAATTTAGGCAAAACTCAATAGAGTAATTGTAGCAAAACTTGTGGAGGAAGCTAAAACTGAGGCTAAGCGGAGGGAAACATGTAACCCAACACATTAATATAAAAAAGAGAGACCCCATAAAGAATCTATATAAATAAGAGAGGAGAAATCATTTCTTGGATATCTTTGTTTTGTGGGTTAAGGCTCTGAAGGTTTTACGAGTTGTGTTTCCTTTTGATTGGTTCCAGTGGTGAGATTACACCCTAGCCAGTCCTTTCCTTCTCTCATTTGTTTGAGGAAGTTGTGCTAAGGTACTCTCATCTGTTTTTTTGGTATTTAATGAGAGAAGTTCATGGGTTGTTGGCTTGGAAAGTACTATTCAATGGCATAGGGCAGCGAAACATTGTAGGAGCAGCAGGTCAATTTCAGGCATGTCACTGAGGCAGCGGCCACATTTCCAACCCTGTGCGTGGCAAATCAAGAAACATTTTTAAGGTTGAGCGAGGTCTGGACTATCACAGCTTAGATTTTGACCAGACCCTCGCTTGACTGCCACAGTGGTAGGAGTTTCTTCTGTAGCAGCCAGCCTCAATAAGAGCGAGGAGCTATTCTCATTCCCAGCCAGCACATCACATCAACAAAAGACTCTTGTACCTTGGGTCAAGAAGGAGTAGACGTTGATCCTGTTTCAAACAACAATACATGGTTTTTTAGGGCGGAATTGGTAGCAGAGCTCCCTCTCCGACAGTGAGGGTCTCAAGTTGTAGCCGCAAGGAATTTAGAGAGGGTGTGGCCTAATCCCCTGAGTTCTGGTTGGGTTACAAATTACCTCGAGGCAACAAAGGATGAACCAGGGCGTAGAATTAACAGTGTACCTTCGGACATTCCTGAGGAAGCAACTCACCCAGAAACCTATTCTCTGTAGCAACGAGGCAAGAGTAGGGCAGCAGAATACTTTAGGGAGCTATTACAGTATCCCTGAGGTATTGTAGTGGTTGTAGGACATTCTTGATTGCACAGTCAGAGACATCTCGTTGTCTTGAATCAGTAGCAAAAGAAGATTGTGGCAGGCATCCAGATAGCACCAAATAGCCCACAGGATCATAATCAATTGTCAGGTCTAAATAGTAGTATATGGCAGTAAGGACGGATTCTCTGGTGCAATGGTGCAATAGTATTAGATGGAGAACTTAAATTACAGAGCATATTGGATGAATTGTTGTGGATTTTCCATTCCAGTAGGGTAGAGATGTTGTAATGTCTGGCTGTTTATCATGTCTTGTTTAACATTTTGACTACTTCAATTTCATCCACATAAAAATAAAAATAAAATAGTTAATTTTGGTTTTAAATATAATATTTTTATTTTAAAATGTAATATATATATACATATATATATATTAATAAAATTATTATTTTTTTATTTGGTTGAGAGGTGCTATCTTGCTATAATGCTAACACTAACATAACATAATGTAAATATTTTAACACTATCAAAATAAAATTACAATTAAAATATGGTAGAGATGTGTAACTTAATGTAATGTAATATAATGTAAAAACATTTTAACACAGTGAAAATAAATAAAAATAATCTTATAAAAAATAAATAATAAAAAATTAAAAATCACCCATGATATTCACGTGGAATATAACCTATTTAAAGGGAAATTTAAGCTAGTTTGGATCCATTTACATAATTAGTTGTAGAAAATGATGACGTTGAATCCACCTAACCTACAAAAATAAAACATTTTTATGGATATGTTTATGTTGCCCTTTATCTTTTTGTATGTTTTGTTTCTATCATTGAATAGATGAATATTTTGTTTCTATCATTGAATAGATGAATACATAATGTGTATATATGCATTATTTTTGTATGTTTTGTTTCTATCATTGAATGGATGAATACATAATGTGTATATATGCGTTCTTTTTATATGTTTTGTTTCTATCATTGAATGGATGAATATATAATGTGTATGTATGGGTAGAAGCAGAGATTCCTACGTCATTCTTATGTCAGTGTTATCCTTGTTGTACTTCTAAATTAGAGTTTAAATTGTTATATGGTTTCGTTCAAGATGATTATGTTTTTAATAAAATATGGGAAGAGAATAGTATATAATTTCTAAGAGTGGATTTATGCTATTGTGTATCCTTACATTGTCAATGGGAATGTGAGTAGTTTGTACATTATTTGATACAACTATTGCGTGGTCAGGGTCTGGAGTCAACTCCACGTTGTGCCCATGTGACTGTGGATTGTGACTATGAAAAGCGAAGAGAGGAGTGGGGTTGTAGATGCACGTGGCCTACGATAAATTATTGGTCTTACTCATTGCACTCGTCGATCTTACTCATTGCACTCTTGGAGGGTATCTCATTGCACTCTTGGAGGGTCGGTCGTACTCATTGCACTCTTGTCGGTCTTACTCATTGCACTCTTGGAGGGTATCTCATTGCACTCTTAGAGGGTATTCGATGATTCAAGGTGGTGTTTTTAAGAAGAGTAGGGTTAGCAAGGCTACACAACATACAAAAAGATAGTTGCTTCTTCATTTTAATGGCTTCTTTTATAATCACTTTAATATAATTTCTATAATATATTCTTTTAATTTATGTCTAATAATGTGTTATAGAAATAAAGATCTTATGGATCTAGGATGGTAACTTCAAAAATGAATAAACTTAACTATGAAAAGTTGGAGTGAGGGGAGGAGGTGGGGGAAATACTAAGTAAAATGTAATTATTACATTTTATCTAATAATTGTATCTATTTCCATCCACTTTTTAGTGGTTTGTTAGAAATATTGGGTAAAATATAATATTATAATATTATATTTTATTCAATATTAGACAAACTCAACTATAAAATTAACAAATGTGAGGGGAAATATTGAGTAAAATGTAAAATTTAGGCTAGGGGTGATGGAAAATATTAGGGAAAATGTAATAATATTATATTTTAATTTGTATTGAGTAAAATATGATACTACAATATTATATTTTATCCAAGATTTCCTCTCAACCCATACTTTTTATTAAAAAAAATCTTTATATTTGAGGTTCATAAGTCAAGTTTAACTCTATGTAAACATTTGATCCTAGTATGATAGAGATGTAATGTTTAACATTTTGATTGTGTCAAAATAAAATCAATAAAGTACAATAAAATGAATAAAAATTATAAAATTAATAATTATATCTAATTATAATTAATAGTTAAACAAATCCCAAGGGATAGCTTAGTTGGTCGAGTTCCTATTGCTAAGTACCTCGCCTATCAAGAGGTTACAGGGTTAAATCTCCTTGACGCCCTTGGGGTTAGGCCTTGCTAGTTTGGTCGGCGGGTAGATCCCTTTGGGTTGATCTACCTGGATTTTCTCGTCGATGTAGCGGCCACTCAATGTCCATGAACTACCCTTAAAAAAAAAAATTTAAACCAACTTGTTAAATCTCCTCGATGCCCTTGGGGTTAGGCCTTGCTAGTTTGGCCGGCGGGTAGATCCCTTTGGGTTGATCTACCTAGATTTTCTCGTCAATGTAGTGGCCACTTAGTATCTGTGAACTACCCTTACAAAAAAAAAAAAATTAAACCAACCTAAATCCATCTTAACTTTTGATCTCTTTTCACTTTAAAAGAGGTTTGCATCTCAAGAAATTTTGGTCGGCGAGTAGATCCCTTTGGGTTGATCTACCTGGATTTTCTCGTGGATGTAGCGGCCACTTAGTGTCCGTGAACTGCCTTTAAAAAAAATTTAAACCAACCTGAATCCATCTTAACTTTGAATCTCTTTTCACTTTAAAAGAGGTTTGCATCTCAAGAAATTTTGGCCGGCAGGTAGATCCCTTTGGGTTGATCTACTTGGATTTTCCCGTGGATGTAGCGGTCACTCGGTGTCCATGAAATACCCTTAAAAAAATTAATAATTAAACCAACTTAGATCTATTTTAACTTTGGATCTTTTTTCACTTTAAAAGAGGTTTGCATCTCAAGAAATTTGACCTCTCTCGATGTTTGGTAGATCTGAAGTTAAGATGGATCTAGGTTGATTTTATTGCATGAATTATTGGTGAAATAAAATATTTTTTGTGTATTCATTATTGTCATTATTATGATTGATATGCCAGATCTAGGTTGATTTTATTGCATGAATTATTGGTGAAATAAAATATTTTTTGTGCATTCATTATTGTCATTATTATGATTGATATGCAACTAGGTCTACTAGTGTAGGAGTAGCTGTAAATTGAAATTGATGTGAACTATTAATGTATTGTGCAAACTAATGTTTGACTACATTGTTTTGTGCTCTATATCATCTTTGTTTGGAATTGAAAAGAATGTTGTAGAATTTAACATGTGTTCTTGTAACCTCAAGGACGAAAATCCCTATGGGACATTACGGGTATAAGCACTGGCTCTTTTGCCAGCTTGGAGGGTTATGTGATGTTAGACACCAGCTTGGAGGGTTATGTGATGTTAGACACCTAATCGACTAAGAATTATGGTGTGAAATATGAAAAGTCATTAGAGTTCAAGAGACCACTTGAAATGTGAAAACCAAAAGTCATAAAATTATATTTATATATATTTCATGATTTATTTTATTTACTGTCTATCATTTATGAGTGTTTAACATAGTATTAGAGGCAGATGTGAATACCTGTGGTTAAAGTGTGAGTCACTAGTTTAAGGCTTTGAGCAAAGTCTCTAGTTTTGTGGCCTTTCTATGCTTGTCAATTCTGCTATCTCTTTTTTTATTTTCTTTCGCACTTGTTCCAAAAACCTAATCATTTAGTCTAAGCATTTTATATTTTTTATTGACTATGCAGTCACGGGCTATCTTCAATTTGTAATCATAACACCCTCTACCACTCTAGGCACTACTTTGCCTCTCAATTCTGTAACAGCTGTCAGCTAATGCTCCCTTGTACTCCTTCCTGCATATAATAACGTTCGCTCCAACTTCCATTGTCAGATCTGTTTCTAATTATCGGTCACGACCATAAGATTATTGCAGACAAGTGAAAATGCTTACTTATCTTGGCCGAGGATAGTGGGCGGTCACGAAGTTTTTCCTCCAATATTACAATAGCAACAAGTTGCCTTCTGTGCAGTGTAAAAAGTGCCTAACGAAAGTTTGGTGTTCTTACAGGGGTTTGATTTTTGTAGCTCAACGAAGGGCAAGGGTCGTGGCTTGTAAAGCGAGTAATTTTTATATATGTTGTTGGGCTTACTTGTAATGACGTGGCTTATGAACAGTAAATTAAACCAGTACAAACACGTTGCTCTTCCTAACACTAGTCAACGCATCAAAGTTTAAATTTTTCACAAGTGAATCACAAAATTAAAGTCGCATTCATGGTCACCCATTGAAATTCGATCTACCTGACATGAACATTGTGTTATGGCGGTTCAAGACCGAGAGGGTTGTGGAGCAGGCGTTGTGAAGTTTACTCCAGGGAGAATTTAAGACCCAGAACTTTATTTTGCGTTGGTCCTTGGACCCGAGTGGTGACAGTCGGTCGTGTATAAGCTCTCCAAAACTTTTTGTGTTGGTTCAGAACTCACCTGTGAGTATATGTTGATTATACCCAACATTTGCGTTGAGTTTGATCGAAGTATGCTCGATAAAAGAAAGGGAATATAAAACAGTTTTTACACTAAGTTTGGCATGATTAGCACTGTATTGAATGATGGAGCGGTGAGTGTTGGATGTATTGTGTTGAAGTAGTGAGTTATATGCGTTGAATATCCTACTATTATGTGGATATGCGTTGAATAGTTTGAATTGTATTGTATGTAAATTGATTTATTTATTCATGCAAGTTGCTTTGTGTTGCGTTATATCCTCTCTATTGTTGGTACTTGGTATTATTTGTATAAGTGTTGGTCCAGAACTTGAAGCGAAATTCCAACAATCATTTATATATATGTAACTTGAGATCGAGAGCCAACATTGTTTTTGAGCTATTTTGATGAGAATTGGAGGCAAGTTGATGGGTCTTTATTGTTTATAGAGCTATATTAGACTTTTGTTGCATGATGGGTCTTTATTGTTTATAGAGATATATTAGACTTTTGTTGCAAGTATTTTAGGGCCCAAATCCACCTCGAGTGCATGGTATTTCTTTCATCAATTGAAGCCATAGTAAAAGAAGATATTTCTTTTATTTTCTTTCAATTTTTGGAACTGAAATTGGTGCATTTCTAGTTGAAACCCTTTGAGGTCTTTATTTTTGCTAAGACAATGGCCAGATTCAATGATTTGTTAGATTTATTAAGCACACTAATGGTGTCTATTGTTCATAACATAGTCCAAATCAACAAGGACACTCTCTTTGACATTCAAATTTATCCACAAGATGCACACGAAAAGACCGAGTTTCTACAACTCGAATCTCAATTCCAACAAGATGAGTTACAGTAGAAAAGACATCATTCTGAGCTTGTTTTTGTTCTGAGAACAATCCCCTTTTTCAGTCTAGAGTTGACTCCCATCAGGAGCTAGAAATTGATCAGATCACTGAGCCCATCTCAGGAGTAGATTCACATGCAAATGCAGAAATTCAGCCTACACTTCCTAAATTGATCATCAAGCCTTGGGAAGATCAACGACAAACACGAAACCAACCTTGGATATGACAAGGAGGTGTCCTTTTGTATTCCAGAATATTCCAAGCCCATTCAATTTCAGAGTGTTGGGTTTCTTCAAGACGATTCATATTCACATGTTCTAAATCCTACTCCTAATCCACATTCACAGTGCATTGTCAAATGTCGACATTATAATCGAGTTGGCCATGTGAAAGATCATTGTTTTGATCTTCACCCATGTGAGCATCGTTAAAAACACTCGTCATTCAAACAAACACTTCAAAAACAAGCCTCCTACAAGAACGAAGATTCACCATGGATGGATTGCTTCTTAGTGATGGGCTTCAACAGCCAAGAAGATATTTTGATCATACCACAAGATCTATTCTTGAGTATTGACACGTCTTGCAGTTGATATTTCCTCATCTTCTCACTTTGTATCTGACGGGGGGGAATTGATGGTCATCTTTGAGCTTCAAAGATACATCAAGCAAGCTTGAGCCACAACCTGAGCCTGTTGCCTAAGCCTAGAGTCAGAATCAGCCATACCCATATTCAGAGTTGTAGCCAAAGACAAAGCAATGCCCCATGAGCATGCCTTGTTGTTTTTCTACGACCCTAGTGTTTAGGATAGAATCTTAAATCTCTGACACTACGAAACCAAGAATCACAATGAAGCTACTTTGCACAACAGAACAATATAATACAACAGTAAATATACTAGTGCACAAAATGTATACAACTTTTTACATAAGTATGTACAACAACCCAATCTTCGTTATATTATCAACATATAATACAACAGTTTAGGGCTCCCGTACAAGGGATAATGGCCCTCAAATATCCACAAGTACAAGAATACAAATACAAGATAATTTGACAGTCTACCTGATGTAGTGCACCTTACAATTGTTTTGTCATACCATGTAACCTACGGGTCCCTCTACTAATATGCTCACTAGCTACTCCTTAGTCCATCAAGGAACAACACATAGAGACTCTGTTAGGCCCCTATACTACTAGTGTAACCCCTTATTGTTATTAGTACAACGCACTTATTATATTGATGTACCCATGTAGTGCCCATATTGTTACTCTTGTGCCCCATAGAAGCCCACTATTGTTATTATTGTGCCCTTACATTATTATTGTTATGTCAGCTCTGATTATGTTATGACCCCTTAGACTCCTATATATAGAAAGGAGGTATTTTCATTTGTATCATCCAAGAATTGTTCATTTATGTAATGTAAAGGAGGTTGCCCCCTCGAAGAGGCTGAATTCTAAGGCGTTGATCTATCTTTTCTATATTTTCTTGAGCTGGTTTCATAACAGACTCCAGGAGGGTTGTTTGTTATCACTGCTGCAAGTCACTTATGCTACAATGAAATTTGGCTCATCCAATATGCTCCTCTAGGTTGGCCAATCCCTGAGCACCAAACTTTCTCTTCTAGTAGCTTCCTTCGTCCTTCAAAGAGCTACTTATAAGCTCTAGACATCACCCACCTTTAGCTGCCAAGTTCCCTTTGTGACAACTGATCAAGGGCTACCCTTGGACACTTCTTGTTTCCCTCCACCAACCACGAAGTGTCCAATCCAAAAACCAATGCACTGTAGAATTTTCTCCTGTTTAGGGTTACTGATTTCTCAAATCATCCCTTCCACCTTGGCTCCCACAAGCTATAAAACATCTACCATCCAACTTTCCAAACTAGGACCAACACTTTGACATGAGAACATACCTTCACATGAGTTGGTGCATTGTTGTAGTCTTGCAATCTGGTTAGGGCTTCCTGTAGCTCCACGACAACCCTCTCTAACCCCTTCAACAGTCAGCTTTTCCTCTACATCTTGCCTCCTTTTACTTGTTTCCTCCCACGCAATCTGTCCCTTGGCTTCTACACTAGGGAATATACCTTACATCCCTTCCAACAAGCCTGTGATGCCTCTGTAATGGCTACAGGGCATGCGACTTACTACAAAAATAAGAATCCACCCTTAAACTTGCACCAAACAGCCCATAACCTACTCGGCTTGCCTCTGCTACACCTCGACCCTGTCAAACTTGCATAACATACCTCAAATCAGCCCTTACGCTCCTCAACCCTCTTCTTCTTGTGCTACAGCTACCACGGGTGAAGTTTCTCCTTAAAATTGTTGCACTTGGATGTCTAAATGATACTCAGCTCGCCTATTTATATATCATATAATGGCTTCAACAAGTGTCGTAAAGTGGTCTTCCAACTATCAACAAGCCTTCCTCAATTAGGTTGACTTGTGCAAAACCCAACAGTGACATTCAAAAATTATTATCTCATGATCTAGAGATCTGATTCAAGTGATTCTTGATGCATTGGATTCGCCTCGATATCCTCTATCACCTCATATCGTCTCATGCTCAAATTCCTCATGATTTTGGCCCAACTCCTTTGGGTACAAAACCCCAACCTTGGGTTCCAAGCCCACAATACCCTATTGTGGCACTCCATCCTCCAAACCCCGAACCCTAAGGCTTGGAGTACCTCTCAAGCTATCAAAAATCAACATCCCTTGGTTGGTGGCCTTCCTTAGACCACCACAAGTTGAGACCTTAATGGTCCCCCTTTTCAGAACATTTCCTGTAGCAAAAGACTTCAGCGTCTAGCCAAATTTGGAATTGTTCCAAGAATTGCATTAACCATTCTAGTGTTGGTGGTCGGCCTTAAACCACCACCGGTCGAGACCTCGAGTTCTCACACCTTTTGGGTTTGTGGTTTTCCTTAAACACTGTCATTTCAAATAGCACATTCAACCAATTGCCACCGTGCATTTTTTGCGTTTTTTTGTATTTCAACGCTCTTCTTGGACTCATATATACCCCTTCGAATTCAGGGAGGAATGTTGGACACCTAAACCGCTAAGGGTTATGGTGTTGAATATGAAGAGCCATTGAGTCTAAGAGACCACTTGGAATGTGAAAACCATGAGTCATAAGACTGTATATATATATATATATATATATATATATATATATATATATATATATATATATATATATATATATATATATTTCTGAATAATATGCATCTCACAATTTATCTTATCTACCATCTATCATTTGTGAGTGTTTAACATGTGAAAATGTGGCAAGAAACATTAGTTTTCCCCTTCGAGAAGGAGAACACTGAGCTTTTGCAAAAATTCTAAGATCGTGTCAAGGAAAATATAGAAAGGGGGAACGAATTAAAGCATGGATGAAGGAACGCCCAAATTTTTTGACATGGCTATGCCTTGCCAACAAGGATCGACAGGGTGCCCACATAAATCAAGAAAGGGAGCCCCCTGTACCCTCTCCTTTTCCTTCCCAAGGAAGTAAAATAAAGGGATTGGATGTGGGATTTCCATGCAACACAGAGGAAATTGTTATGGAAGAGAGTTTAGTTGCAAACTATGAAATGCTCCACTTCAACTAATGTTGCTTTACAATGCAATAATGGATTTTTGACCTTCCTAGTAGTACTTATGATGGACAACTGATTGGGATGGAAGTAACGGGAAAGGATGATAGGAGACGAGATGAAGATATTGATGGAGAGGATTTTCCATTCCCAAATACAAATTCACATTTTGGTCAAAAAAATATTGGTCTCAATAAGGAGGAAAATAATAACATACTGATGGAGAGGATTCTCCATTCTCAAATACATATCCACATTTTGGTAAAAAAAATATTGGTCTCCACAAGGAGGAAAAGAATAACATGGGGAGTAGCTTTGATGACCATGGAAGAGAGACCGGTCAAAGAAAGTACAATATCAAAGCATGTTATGTATCAGGACGAGCATACCAAGTTGAGTAGAAAGTTAGACTAGAAATATCTTGGAACTGGAGGTTTATATAATGAAAAGGGATGAGATGAACTTAAATCTTATAAGGAACTATATGACACATATGAACTTGACTTCAGTGGGATGGGCAAAAAGGATGGTGTGATTGGCTTAGACAAGGAGCACAACAAAGTTGGAATTGAAGGTGCAGAGGATGATGAAAAACATAGGTTAATGGATAAGAAGATTAAAGGGATCACATACAAAGGATCTCTCAACTCAAGCGCAGGTTGATTTAGATGATGAATATGATGAATATTTTATCCATCCCGAAGAAAGCAAGGACGTTAGTAAGGAACACAATGTTGTAGGGGCTACATAAAAGTTGAATGAGAATATATAACATTATTATATGAAAGATTCTCACATGACCAATCCTAATTTGTATAAAGAAAATTTTGACTTTAAAGATCATAAAGAAGAGTGCTCGATAGGGGGTGCTCGACAGTCATTTTGAAAAAGAATCTACTCTTCTATTATGTGGTTTTCATCAAGACAAAAATTGAAAGGAACCCTAGTGAGTAATCTTGAACTGATGGATTCTTCTAGGAAAGTTGGTATTGATAAAAGTAAGACAAGTTTGATGAGAAGAACCAAAAGGCATAAGCATGCAAGTGCTTCGTGTGAGCCAAGATTCTTGAACTCTACATCTCAACTTGCAAAACCCAAAGATATATCAAAATTTTCAAAATTATCCTTGTAGTATGTGGAAAGGGAAGAAAAACCTAATGAAGTTGATGATTGGGAGCCAAGGCTTATTGGACATCAAAGTCTTGAAGAGAGTGCATTTCATGAGGTAATCAAGCGCAAACGACAAGAGATGAACTAGAAATAGACTTGACACTAGTATATATCATTGAACCAGGTAGCAAGAGGTGGAAGAAAGCTCCTCCCAACAAGAATAAATATTGTGGCAAGAAAACAATGGTATCCCATTCCAATGTTGGAGACAATGATGGTTCAACAATCTTTGAAGGGAAGAAAGTAAAGGATGTACTTATGACAATTGATGTTATACGTCGAAACTTCATGGTAGAGGATGAAGCTAGCAAGGTAGGTGCTCATAATTGTGGTGGTGTAAATTCGAGGGAAACATTTTTAGACAAAGGGTTGTGGATTAATCGAGATAGAAAGACATATCGATCTGTTCTAGGAGGCCAATATTGTGATCATTTTTTCTTTATATTGTAGATGTGTATACTTGGCTTGCATGGTCAGGGCTAGGTTGGAATGAACTACATTGATGCTCTACATACTTATGACATTTGATGCTCTATGTCGAAACTTCATGGTAGAGGATGAAGCTAGCAAGGTAGGTGCAGGTAATTGTGGTGTTGTAAATTCGAGGACAACATTTTTAGACAAAGGGTTTTAGCTTAATCGAGACAGAAAGAGAGTTTGATCTGTTCTAGGAGGCCAATATTGCAACCATTTTTTCTTTAGATTGGAGATGTGTATACTTGGCTTGCATGGTCAAGTGTAGGTTGGAATGAACTACATGGGTGCAAACAACAGTGAGTGGAATGATCCAGTTATCGTTAGTATTATTCCATTTGGTGAGTATAAATATGATGAGAATGATGATCATAAACTAGAAAGGGGGGATCTTGCCCTTGACTGAAGCAAGCATCATAGATTTGAAGTTAGAGTAATTCAAGGTATCAAGGACAATGATAATATTTCTGGAAAGATTTATGTTTGTCTCTACAAGGTTAAGGATTCATGGTTGGATAAAAGGAAGTCAAGCTATGGTGTGTTCAAGTACAGGTTGGAGAGATTATTAGGCCATCTTGAGCTAGCATCTGATATACTGAAGTTTGTTGTCAAATGGAATTCCAACCCATCTCTTAGGCAAGGTCTCGTTAGCCTGAATATTTCTTCAAAGAGGGAGAAATTACATGTCTATCTTGTGAATAATGTTAAACAGAGACAAAAGTTAAAAGAAATTGACGAGAATGTATACCATATGCAAAATAAGATTCAACGTGAGTATGCTTTTACAGGAAGAAAAATAGTTGTTACATGATATGAAAGACATTTGGCCACATTGATAAAAATTCAAGAGTGTAGTAAATTTTTGGACCAAGGGTGGAATTCCCTTAAAAAGCATATATTTCAAGTAGAAAATAATGTGTGGCCCATTAAGAAAAATATTGGCACTTTGAAATTTGGTTAAGAGCAATCGCAAGATCAATGGAATGATGTAAATTATGTTTGGCAACAAGCATTAAAGGCTCCAAAAAAGTAAGAGTGTGAGAAGAACATTGAATTCCACCATACCCAAAGAAATATTCATTCAACAAGGCAGTATGCACTTTTAGATGTTAGGGAGGCCCATTTACATGTTTCCTTACGGAAATTAGAGAAACCTAGTTTGGAGCAAGGTGAAATAGATATGTCGAACAATATCTCTAAGAAGTTACAACAGAGCTATGAGGTTTTGCCTAAATAGAATGACTATGGTGTTCACTATAGAAAAATGCAAAAGTTGAACTCCCATAAAGGGTTACCAGGATTAGGGGCAGATGATAACCATCTATTCAATATATTAAATTGTAACTATTGTAAATTTGAACCTAGAAACAATAGGGACTCTTATGAATACAAAAGAGATGAGTAAGAGGGGTTTATTGAAATGCAACAACAAAAGCTTCATGGCTAGGCAGAAAGAAAAGGGCCACAACTTGAAGGAGAGATGCATCCAAGCAATGGCTACTATTGGAATGAAAAACTTGATGCTAACAAAGGTAAAATGTCTTTAAATGTCAGGGATCCTTTATATTGTCATAGGGGTAGAGATGAAATATGCTTATATAGAGATCCAAAGGGAATGTATTACATGAAACCTACAAAAGGATGTATTGATAAGCACGGGGAAAGAGATGGTCTTCATCCAATTCTATTATATGATTATGGAGGTTTTAACATCACCCCAAACTTCAATGTTGGTCACTTGATTATTCCAAGGCATTCATGGGTAGTATTTGCAATTACAAATATTCATGATGGTGGCAATGTTGAGGAAGAGCTAGGGATTATTGCATCACTTGTTTTGAATGGAACTAGGTGGTTTGAAAGTGACTAGAAGGAAGGATACAAGACAATTGAGATGCATTCATTCTTGGAAGAAATGGGAAAAAATTTGCAACACCCGAACTATGTCTCGGTATGTGGTTCGACCTATCATCATGGTCATCTCCTACACCTAATCAAACAATCGCATGAGCAGTTATTGAAGCCATATTGATTGACAATTCACCATACTAGCTACAATATAGTACTGAGTGTGACATATGTTTAGGACAAAAGTACATTATTGTTGCCAGCCCATTGAAAAAATTCTTTTTGTATAAAATTTTTCCTTAAAACATTATTAATAGATAAGATATGTACAGTGTTTCATACAAAAAATGGTGGCCACAAAGCATCCTCCACAAACAATATAGTACTGAGTGTGACATATTTTCTTTCTTGCTCAGTGTCTTGTTTCTGCATATTATTTAATTAAGTGAAGGCTGCATTGTATGTATTATAATATTTGTTGTAGGAAATTGCAAGTAATTTGTTTAAAGGAATTTAACAAGTAGGAGTAATATCATCAGTTGTTGCCGTAGGGATTCTGGTTGAGGAATTTTCACATGTTATCAGAGTTGTAGGTGGAACAAGAAGAGCAGTGCTAGAGAACCCATCGCTAAGCAGAAGAGGGAAATTGAAAAGCTGCAGGGGCAACAGTGCGAATCCCCAGAGGGTTTGCACAGTTCCTAGCCAGAGGGTTGAAATTTCGAGGCAGTCTCTCTCTGAGTGAGTCGACGGAGAGAAGGACTCCCAGTTCAAATTCCGGGGCAGAAGCAGCAACGTTGAATCCTCAGTGTGAGGGGAGCTGGTGGGACACAGATTTTTCTGCAGGCAATTTGTTGGGCAAAAAATCGTCAAAAGAAAGAGGAGAAGCACCATGAAGGAATTCTTCCTCGTAGGAATTTCAGCCAAGGAGTCTGAATTCTCACTAGCTGAGCAGCAATGGAGAGGGGCAGATCTATAAGCTCCAGAAGGGAGTGTGTAGCCCAGTCCAGTGCTACGCAGAGGAGAGGAATCAATTTGACATTTCTTGGCATAGATGGCAACCACACCTCTAGGAGGGAGGTGGGGTGATTTAGAGTTGTAGTTCGAAAGAGCTACAAATGGGAAAGATCCTTGAGGAACTCGCCTCTAGGATCATTTCCTTGCTACAGGAGCCCAGATCAAAAGTAGTAGGATGGACTAGTGTCGGATGGAACCAAGGAGTGTTGAAGACACAATTGCAGTGGCTAGGAGCGCCAAAGTCTGACCAACACAGAGTAGATTTGACAGCAGTGCAGATGGCACAGAGCAAAGGCCAGCAGCAACGCAATATATTCAGAGGGTCATTCTAGAGACTAGAAGCAGTCAGGTTTCAGCATTCACGTGGTATCATATTGAACACAATTAGTTCAGTGATTTTGGGTGTTTTCTGTCGCTGATAGATTAGCAACAACAATATGCAGTGCAGTGGCCATTGGCAGTGGTGATGAGCCCCAAATTTGGTAACATTTTGGACTCATTTGGCCTAACTACCCTTGTTCAATCCTTCATTTTTCATAACTTATGCATTATTTTTTAGTATGTTTATGTCATTTGTATGAATAAGGGTAGTCACTATTCCTAGGTGGCTAACACGTGCTCATTTCAGGATTTTTTGACACATGTTGAAGCAAAACCGAGCAGACATGGGCTAGGAGACAGCCAAGCTTGGGTTGAATATTCGTAGGGGGGTTTTCTATGGAATTAAATAGCCTCCCTCGGGATCTTCACCCCCAACTCCGAGCTCCAAAGGCCACCAAAACCGGATCTAGAAGGTAGCCAAGCAGATTTCATGGAAGGAGCTGTTCACTCACAGTTTGGGCAGCCAAGTCCCATAGATTTAGGAGGCCAGCTAGGGCCTCGTAGTGTATAAATGTTCAGGCTTCAGCCTTCAAAAAGGACTTTTGAAAAATTCTTGCATATTCTGCACTACGTGCTGCTAGCTCTGTTTTGTTCTTTTGTAGCCATTATTGCCATAACTCTTGACTTATGATTATTTTTTGATAATGGGAAGCAGTCAAATTTGATATCAGCTCTGAGTTTTTTATAGGAGCCATAGCTCTCGGGGTTGGGCCCAACCTGAGAGTCTAGGGCCTCCTTATTTGTATTGTTATCTTTCCTTTCAGCACTGTAATTTTCCTTTTATGCATCTGAAACGAAGTTTGTTGAGCTAGATTTAGTTGTGTTGGTTAAGTAGGTTATTTTTTAGGAATAGAATTACTTCAAATGTGTAGAACAAATTGATAAGATAAATATTGATAAAAGCTCCATAAAAGGGTTGCCTGCACTCTCAGTTTCACCTCTCCCTTATTGGATCAGGGGCTGGAACTGTGGAACCAGTGCTGCTCAACAAAAACACTAGTTTGCTTGACCATGCAATCATTGGTGTAATGCTTTTCATTTGTAGAAGTTAGTCATGCGTTCAGACCTTTTTAGATGTTCCTTTGATTAAGTGCTGTACATGGTTCTCTTTGGAAATAAAGCTGTTGTTCATTTGTTTCGTTGACAGTTTGGATAGATTAGCTAAGATTTCGATTGTATGCAGGGTTTGGTTGATTCAGTTAAGTGCACACCGTGCAGGGCATATCCATCTTTCTCTCATCCACCTAAGCTTCATCCAGGCCAGCTGCTCCATCTCCTAGTTAGCTCCTTTGTCTCACAACTACTCTTTTGTCCACGTAACCCTACCTTCTTGCTCTTCCATTGCCTTAGCCTTCCTTAAGACAAGTTAGCTCTCCACACCCTCTCATCACTTCATCCATCAGTCACTGGGTCATCCCAGACCCCTACCCTATCTCCCTATCCATTCATGCATCCTCTTTCACTCACCCATCTTCCAAAATCCAAAGTCAGAACATCCTGTAGAAATTTTTGAACATCCTGTAGAAATCCTTGAAACATCCTGTAGAACCCCTGCAGACTTCCTGTAGAAGCTCACAAGTGAGGTTGCTGGATAGCCAAACTTGGTGAAACTCTCTGGAAGGGTGTTAGGGACTCCTTAGACCCTCTCTGAACCTTCCCAACCTTTTCCAAGCATTTCTCCTCCTTGATCCACCCCTGCACAGTGAGTAGCCAAATAAAAGTACATGTATGATAATTTTGATAACGTAATCAAAAATACAAAAAAGATGTGTTCTTTAGATAGAGATAGCATAGGCATGTGCATTTCACCTTTGTAGAAGTAATGGCATCTTTTTCAATAGTTTGCATCCTCTCCTTTGCGTCAGTAGGACTAGCTGGAAGAATTAAGGTTTGTTAGGGTTTATGTTACTCTTTGACTTTCAGTTTCTTTCTGCAAGTAGATCAGCTTCCTTTGAGTTAGCTTCCATCCATCAGGTACAAAGCTTCTTCTAAGAGCTCATAGAAGTTGGCTTGAGCCCCTAGTGGACTTGTGCCAGCTGACCAGTGACAATTGCGGCAAGAGCTAGTACTTGTGCATACAGCACCGTCGCTTCCAAGTTTGTTACGAACTACCGGGTTGATAAGAGTAAAGAAGGGAGTCCCAGGAGTTGCAGCGTTATTGCTGCAATACTGGAGCCCACCATATTTTTGGCGCCGTTGCTGGGGAAGCGTCAGAGTATTGGTGATTGTTGCTTTTCTTCTATTTTTCTACACTCGCCTTCTACTAAATAGTTTATTTCATTTCCATTCTGCAATTTCATTTCCGCAAAAGTAAAATAGATATTTCCTGCTTTCATAGATTAGCAATTTCAATTCTGCAAGCGTAGACTAGCAATTTCAATTCTGCAAGCGTAGACTAGCAATTTCAATTCTGCAAGTGTAGACTAGCAATTTCAATTCTGCAAGCGTAGACTAGCATTTCATTCCTGCAATTTCCTTTGAGCAACGTAGCTTAGTCCTTTCCTGCTTTCATTTCAATTCCGCATCTTCATTTCAGCAAGATAGCTAGTTGCAGTTCAATCTATTTTAGTTTTGCAGGTACAAGCAAAAAAAGCAAAAAGCAATCAAAAGCCTTTCCATTTCATGCCTCGTAGGAACAGAGATAAAACCGGCAAATTCTTACCCAACACCCCCACCACTTCACTGAGTCACCCTTCTCTCTTCTTTGGTGACAGTGATCCAGAAGAACCCATAGGCGAGCCTCCTGAGACATACGAAGATCCTATACCAGAAGAAGAGTTAGAAACCATCCCACCTGAAGCCATGGCTTAAGATGGAAGAGAAGATGAGAGAATAGAAGGTGCCTTTCCCATCCAAGAGACCAATGGAGACATGAAAATGAAAAACATAAGCCCCTCCGCTTTACCTCACTTCCATGGATTGACTACTGAAGACCCTGATACCTTCTTGTTTGAGTTTGTTGTCCTTTGTCGAACCTATGACTATACAGAAGATGAGCAAAAACTGAAACTCTTTCCCTCTACTCTCAAGGATGCAGCATTACGCTGGTTCATGGGATTACCTGGAAACAGTATCACCACTTGGGCTCAGATGCAACAAGCTTTCAATACCAAATACCGGGACTACTGTAGGTCCAAGGAAGCCAAGGGAGAGATCTTTCGGATGACCATGGGAAATGAGGAGTCTTTAGAAGATTATGAGGAAAGATTTCAACTTAGCTATAAACGGGCCAGGTGCACACTTGACCCTGAATCTCTCAAGTTGGTCCTGCTCCGAGGAGTCCCTGAAGACCTCCTAGATACCCTTCACATGCTAGCTGGAGGAGACATCTACCAACTACCTTACGAGGATATAAAGACTGTGTTTAGAAACCACTCTAGGGCAGCCCGGAAAAGAGGTAGGGGAAACCCCCTTTCAGCTAGTGCTACTTTCTCCAAGCATGAGTTTGTTAATCAGCTGGAGGACCTCAAAAGTGAGGTGAGACAGACCATTGCCATGCAACTTGATACATTCTGAATCCAGCAAAAGAAAGAGGAAGCTGAGAGGGCTTTGGCCATCTTCTGTCCTAGGTGTACAAGGAAGCACCCTAAGAACGAGTGTCCCTTACACTCGGTGGAGGTATGCTTCGTTTGTGAGGAGGACCACCCCATGAACCAATGCCCAACCTTACCTGGGTTTAAGGCCATGTACCAAGGAACTGAGGCACCCACTGAACCTCTCTACTTCCTCAACCAAAGAAGGCCGCATGGACCTAGACCTTACCAGCAGGGGATGCAAGGGACATCCCAAGCCTATTATAGCCCCAACCAATCTGCTCCTATGCCTTCTTGGGGGCCCCTGCTCATCCTCCCTGGTCTGTGCCTCCTCTATGGTCATACCCACCTCAATACCATACTCAGCCCACTACTCATTCGTTTCACTCACATGTCCAGCCACAGCCTCAGTGGAATGCACCTCAACCGGGGTGGAGGCCCCAGTACAACACTCCTCCCACCATTTTGCCTCCACCACCAGCTCAACCACAACCATTACCTCCTGCTCCTCCGAGACAACCCCAAATGCCTGCTCAACCGAACCCGAACCCCAACAACTGACAGGCCCAACAGGTATATACTGGGGAAACAACCTGCCCTACCTATGCTGTGGAGATCCAAGAGATCAACCTGCGATCCGGGAAGACTCTTTCGGATCGCCAACCTCCTCCCCTAGAGGACGAGGAAGATAAACAGGAAAGTGAACCCAAGACCACTCCACCCTTTCCTGAGAGACTAACAGTAACCACACAACCCGACCCAGAGGAGAATGAGCTTTTGGGGGAACTCAAACAGTTGTGTGTGAGAATACCACTTCTCCAAGCCATCAAAGATGTACCGATATACAACAAACTGGTTAAGGAAAAGTGTTTTAGGCACCCAGGCAGGCGAAAAAGAGATGCCTCAACCATCAATGTCATAGGACAATTGTCTGATCTTATGTTGGGGCAAGTAATCTGTCCAAAGTATTTGGATCCTGGGAGTCCTGTAGTTGATGTCCACATCAATGGCACCATCATACCCCACACTTTGATTGATTTAGGGGCTGCCATTAATGTGATGACCAGGGATACCATGCTCAAACTCAACCTTCAGGGTTCCTTAAGGAAGACCTCGACAGTCCTGCAGTTGGCAGATCGCTCCACCGTGACTCCCGAAGGGATTGTGGAGGATGTCTTGGTCTCTGTTGACTCTTGGGAGTATCCTGCGGACTTCTTGGTTCTTCAGCCAAAGGCAAAGCTTATCGGATACCCCCTTATTTTTGGAAGACCTTGGCTAGCCACTGCGGATGCTTACATAAGCTGCTGAGCAGGAAACATGACCATCAAAAATGGTCCTATGTCCAAGCAGCTAGTCCTATACCCTCCTGCCCAACCTCTATTAGAGCATGACTTACCACTTTGGTTGGAAGAAGGAGAAGAGGATGAGGTGTACTCTGCACCCTTGTGCACCTTAGAGACCACCAAGGGAGGTCCTCAAACTGAGGACGATTTGATTGAGACCTTGATTCAAAATCCGCCTCCTAGTGCATTGTCCTTAGAGAAATTGGTGAAAGATACTCAAACCAGCACCTTAGTGGACCTTTGTGTGACCGATCCACTCTCTCCCAGGGTCAAAAATGTGGAGTTTGGCCCCGAGAGAACGTTAAAGATCAGCTCCTCCCTATCTCCTTCCCAGGAAAAGGAGCTGTATAGTCTGTTGGCCAGTCATCTAGATGCTTTCGCTTGGAGCTATAAGGAGATGAAAGGAGTCCACCCTTCAGTCTGTACCCATCACATCTACATCAAAGAAGATTGTAAACCGGTCAGGCAACCTCAGAGGAGAATGAATCCAACCCTTAAGGACATTGTCAAAGAAGAACTGCAAAAACTGTTGGATGCAGGATTCATCTACCCCATCTCAGATAGCGAGTGGGTGTCCCCTCTGGTGTTGGTACCCAAGAAAAATGGAAAGCGGAGAATCTGTGTGGACTACCGAGAACTGAACAAAGCCACCAAGAAAGACCACTTTCCTCTACCTTTCATAGATCAAGTGTTGGATGGACTAGCGGGGAAGAAGTTTTTCTCTTTCCTAGATGGGTTCAGCGGGTATAACCAGATCCAAATCAGCCCGGAAGACCAAGATAAGACCACCTTCACTTGTCCTTGGGGTACCTTTGCTTACCGAGTCCTTCCCTTTGGGCTATGCAACGCTCCTGCCACTTTCCAAAGAGCAGTATTGAGCATCTTTTCTGAGCTGGTCCATGATTCGGTGGAAATCTATATGGATGACTTCACTCCCTATGGGTCCAACTTCCAAGAAGCATTGTCCAATCTGGGAAAAGTTCTAACCAAGTGCATTGAGATGAACCTGTCCCTTAGTCCGGAAAAATGTGAATTCTTGATGACTGAAGGGACCGTGCTAGGACATACCATTTCTCGCCAAGGATTGCAGGTGGATCCTAATAAAATTGCTCTCATAAAAAAGGTTCCACCTCCTCAGAAAGTAAGAGATGTTCGGAGTTTCCTAGGCTTAGCAGGATATTATAGAAGGTTTATTAAAGATTTCAGTAAGCTAGCCTCGCCACTGTTTGGCCTCTTAGCAAAAGATGTTGAGTTCAAATGGACGGACGACTGTCAAAGGGCTCTGAATGAATTAAAGGATAAGTTGGTGTCCGCCCCGATATTAAGAGGTCCAAACTGGGCCCTACCTTTCCACATCCACACTGATGCCTCGAACAAAGCCATAGGGGCAGCCTTAGGACAGGTTGAACAAAAACTCCCATATGCCATATACTTTGTCAGCAAAAACTTATCCAAGGCAGAACTGAACTATACTGTAACTGAGAAAGAGTTCCTGGCTGTGGTCCATGCCCTGAACAAGTTCCGACACTACATCACTGGCTATCAAACATTTGTACATACTGATCATGCTGCAATTAGATATTTAATGAATAAACCAGATGTGAATGCTCATATTATTAGATGGTTACTTCTGTTGTAGCAGTTTGATTTGACTATCGTTGAAAAACCAGGTAAAGAAAATGTTGTTGCTGACTTCTTGTCTAGATTGGATTTACCTGCAGGTGAAGATGGAACAGTGGACGACCAGATGCCAGATGAACATCTATTTGCTATCTCAGTACTCTGCCCATGGTTTGTTGATATAGCAAACTATCTGGTCTCAACACAGTTCCCCCCGCATCTATCTTCTAAAGAGAAAAGCAGAATTGTAAGGAAGAGTGCCTCGTTCACTTGGATCGGGGGCAACCTGTTCAAACTTGGCCCCGATCAGATCTTAAGGCGTTGTGTAAGGGAGGAGGAAATCTTTGACATCCTCCTAACCTGCCATGATGGGCCTTGTGGAGGACATTTTGCAGCCAAGAGGACTGCCTTCAAAATTCTACAGGTAGGCTACTATTGGCCCACGCTTCATCAAGATGTGAAGAGATATATCAGCGAATGTGACCGATGCCAAAGGATGGGGAAGCCAACCCCAAGGGAAGAAATGCCTCTCCAACCTCAAGTGACTCTTGAACCATTTGAGAAGTGGGGCATGGATTTTGTGGGTCCTATCAATCCTCCTTCAAAGCAAAGGTCTTACATCATTGTGTGCACAGACTATCTGACAAAGTGGGCAGAAACCAAGGCCATCAAAGCAACGACAAAAGAAAAGGTGGCTGAGTTTTTAAGAGAAAACATCTTCTACAAATTTGGTTTCCCAAGAGAGCTAGTCACCGATCAAGGAAGCCAGTTCACCTCCAACTTAATTGAAGATTTGCTTGCTCATCACAAGATCAAGCATAGAACTTCCACCCCCTATCATCCTCAAGCAAATGGGCAGGTGGAAGTCACCAATAGAGCATTAGAATGGATTTTGACTAAGGTGGTGAGCAGCAGCAGAAAGGATTGGGCAGATCGCCTGGTTGAGGCCACCTGGGCTTACAACACCACTTGGAAGACCACAACCGGTTTCACACCTTATGAACTGGTCTATGGGAAGAGGGCTTTGCTGTCAATAGAGTTTGAGTACAACACATTGAGGATGGCAGCTCAGCTGGACCTAGATGTCAGTCATGCCCAACAAGAAAGGTTATTGCAGCTGAATAGGCTAGATGAACACAGAATGCAGGCCCTTCTCCACTCAGAAGTGGTTCAACTTCAGAGGAAGATATGGCATGATCGGCATCTCAATGACAAGCAATTCCAACCGGGAGATTGGGCGATGTTGTATGATTCCAGACACAAGGATTTCAAGGGGAAGCTGAGGAAAATATGGTTAGGGCCATATGCAGTGGAGAAGTGTAATGATAATGGGTCTGTTCTTATCTGGACCATCGATGAGGAAGCCATCCCCATGCTCGTCAATGGGCATCGACTAAAGATCTACAGGAAACCTCTTTCGAGGCAAGAGTTCATCAAAACTGTGGAAAAATCAGTGCTGGTCGTAGAGAAGGGTTCTGCCTCTATTTTGGGCATACCCTGAGCATCCAAAAAAAAAAAATCATAATAAAAAGATCCTTGGGTGAAAACCTTTCTGAGGCTCCCAAGGCAGATGGTAGGGGTGAAAACCTCATTGAGGCGCCCCTGCTGTCTCTCTGAAAAAATTGGAATAAAAACAAAAAGACCCTTGGGTGAAAACCTCTCTGAGGCGCCCAAGGCAGATAGTAGGGGTGAAAACCTCATTGAGGCGCCCCTGCTGTCTCCTCAAAAAAAAAAAAAAAAAAGAGAAAAAAACCAAGGAAAAGAAAAAAAGGCAGAAACAGAAAAACAGGCTCAAGCTTTGGAAATTAATGCAGGTTGCAGGTATTCCATGCAGAAAAGGAGGCCTCTCAACTCAAGGATAAGGGTCCCTACCATGCTACCAGGTGACCTCACCAGCACTCCCTCCAGAAACACTCATCTCTTCCAAGGTTTGGGCACGGTCTGGTCATAGTTTAGCCTCCTACAGGAAGCTACAGGACTTTCTACAGGAAGTTCTGTATTTCTACAGGAAACTTCCTGTAGAATCTTGGGACGGGCCAAGACCGACTATGTAGAAGAATTTGAAGCCCGAAGTCCAATAAGGAGGCATGCGACCAATGGTTTTCTCCATCACCCACTGTTGTCGCCCCCTTCCACCACCATTGCTGCCATACGATTGAAATACCTGCGCAGTCAAACCAGAATGTTGGACTCTCAGAAGAAATCATTTTCAAATGAAAAATAAAGCATGCAGAGGCCACTGCGCTACCTGTCAAGGCAATCCGAAGACCCTGCAACCGTGAACGTGACTCCATCATTTCAGCATGCACCCGAGGAGGAGAAACGGCTACAGGATGTCCTACAGGAATCCTGTAGCAGTTGATCCAGCTAGAGCGCACGCCATGAAGATACCTGAAACTCGTGAGCCGGCGCATGCACCATCCACAGCCAAGCAACCGGTCTCGTAACCAGCAGCAGTCAGCGAAAAGGAGCTCCCGTGCCTGTGCACGAAGCGGCAGCAAGCGGATCCGTCACCCTCGTCCTGAAGCATGAGAAAAATAACGTCACGGCCGCACAGGTAAGTGCCTCACCCTGTTTCGTCAAATTACATGAATAATGCTTTAAAATGTGTGTAAATATGAAAATGAATGGGTTGAGCAAGTCGGGTAGCCATTCAACTGGCCACCACAACCAGCCCGACGGCCTCGTCCGATCCGAAAAGCGTTGGGTGTGTCGACGAGGCAGGAAATGAACACGTGGGAAGAGTCCAGTCGGAGAGAAGCGGCGATCTAACAAGAGTGGCGGCAGTAGATATTCAGGGAATGATTCGGCGATCAGGCAGACATGCAGTGGAATGATCACAGGTGACGTCGGCCAATGGGGCAACGGGGACAGCTCACCCCCGCGCCACGAGTTCCGCAGAGATTCAAATCTACCGACTAGATCGCGTATGGCGCACTACACTCATTTATTCCCAACCGCTTTGCAGCCGAGTACGCATCCGCAATTTCCTGAAGGTTGATACTCCGAGTTCTCGACCTGTTCAAACGTCCTATTGTTGCACAAAAGGCCCAGAACCACTGAAGCGCTCCCCAGAACCCGTGCACGACTTCTACAGGAAGCTCAACGTTACGGAGAAATTAAACTGTTCACGTCAAAGGTGGCAAGTCTGGAACGAGGTAAGCCTGAACATAGTCCTCCCATGCAATTGGTTCGAAAGGTGGTGAAGTCGACGTATCAAAGGGGTAGAAAACCGTAAATTTCAGTCTGTGCATGAATTTGCAAGTGTCTTCTTATTTCTGCATGAGAATTGTCGTCGTAGTGTGTATGCGGGATTTTCTACAGGGTTTGGTTCATAATTGAGCCACTGTCAAGGCTCACCTGTAGACAGTCGTGAATTTATAAACTGTGTGCATGATAGAGGCGTAACTCTGCGCTCTGTCTCAGTAAATCGCAAAGATCCATCTTTTTATATGCGCCAGCCAGCTCAGGCCAACACAGCGAGATTTTAACATGTCGGGTGGGTTCATCAAGAAAGAGCCTACAGACTCCAAGAAGCTACGGGAAACCCCTGAGGTGGTAGACCTGTTTTCTCGTGCACGGTGGATGTCATTCTGTGACAAGCTTCAAGGTCACGATGACGAGGTTGCAGAGGAATTCTTGCGATCCTTGCAGCCAAAGTCCAAAACGTTGGCTGTTGTCAACTTCAGAGGTTTGACCCTCAGACTCACCCCACAGTTCATTAGCAGGGTCACTGATCTACCGATGGGGGTACCTTGGGATAAGGAGGAGAGAAAACTGGGCCAGAAGGCTAAGAAGGAATTCTTTTTGCCAGAGGAGCAATTCTCAGAAGACAATAATGGAGTGCGAAGAACCAGCCTACAGTCGTTCTGGAGTGAGGTCAGCCTCCAAATTATGAAATATATCATGTGCGAGGGGCGGTTCAGCATCGTGTATGGATACCATTTTCGGCTGCTCACAGAACTTAGGCACCAAATGGACCTACCCTCAGAGAAAAAGTTGAGCATCCCTTACTTCCTCCTGCAGTCCATGACCGAGTGTGCCACTAAGTTGAGAGAGGGGACACCAGATCAGATAGCCCATCATGGGCTCATTAAGCTCCTCGTGGAAGATGCACTTCACACGTATACCGTCCCTCTCTCCTGGGAAACCTTCCGAAATTTGACTAAGGATGATGACATCCGAGTGCTGGCTGAGGAGCTCACCTCCTCTAGCAGCGAGGGGAAGGAATCAATTCAAACAGAGAAGAAAGAGAAAGGCCAAGAAACCATGGCCAAAGCACCAAAGAAAGAGCACAAGGGAAAACAAGAGGAAAAACAAGCTGCCAAAACGGAGGATGACAAAACCACATTAACCCCCAGGGAGAAACGACTACAGAGCAGGGTGGAAAGGACTGAAAAGGTCCATGTCAGTGAGGGCACCTCTAAGGCAGCCTCAGCAAAATTGAAAGAAAAAGCACCCTCAGCCAAGCAGGTTAAAACGGTGCCATCTGTTTCTACAGGAAAATTGAAAACGGCTTCTACAGGAAGCCAGAAATCAGCCACTACAGGGCTTTCTACAGGAAGTCCTGAGAAAAGAACACAGAAGGAGAAGACGGCCGAAATTCTTGCTCGAGAGGCAGCAACTGTGCTGGCCACCCTAAGTACCTCTCCCAAGCCAAAGGAGAAACGCAAAAGGGAGACTCCTCTGTATTTCAAAGCGAGGAGAAGTGTAAGAATTAAAACTGGCAGGCCCCAACCTCCATCTAAAGACCCAATTACCATCGAAGACACCCCTACCTCGCCAAGGGAGAAGTCCCCCTCCAAAGTATCAGTCACTTATGAGCGGGGAGCCCCAAGACAACTACTTGGAGGGAGAGAATGGAAAGGTCAGCGTCAAAAACCCCTCTACAGGATGCTGAAGCAGTTCTACAGGAAACTTTAGCCAGGCTCAAGGAGACCGAAAGAATGGAGGGGGAGGCAGCCACCTCACCACAAAGGGAAGCATAGGTAGAACACATCATGGAGCCTAGCCCCCAGCCCAGCTTGAGCTCTTATTATAACTTTTTGGAGGTCGGGAAAATTATCCCACAAAAATTCACAGTACCGCTCTTCTTTGCATTGGAAGAAGAAAGAGTACGAACCCACACGTGGATTAGGATAGCTAAATCTAAAGGAGTAGCAGATATAGGCCCCTTAGAGGAACAACTCAAGGAGGCAAGAAGGGAATTAGCTATGGTCAAGCACGTGGGAAACTGCCAGCGAGTATTTCTATAGGAAGAGAATGAGAAACTCAAACTGCAGCTACAGGAACAAAGGAAAGAAAGGGGCACGGCATCAGAGGACACTACAGCAGAACCTCAAGGCAAAGAAGGAATGCAAGCTGGTCCTGAGGAACTAAACCAGCATCTACAGGAAAGGGAATTGCAAGCAAACATAGAGATACAAGCTCTCAAACAGCATTTGCAAGAAAAATAGGCACAACTGGCCCGCATGGCCAGTTGGGCTATGGATGCTCTACAATGTAGGCAGTCGGCCAAATCTTATGGCCTATACCTACGGGACCAGTGGTTGCAATTCCAGATTAATGCATTAGCACAGAGGGGTATCTCCCAGATTCAAAACCCCCAGCAGTTCACAGATTTATGCAACAATAGCTCCTCAGAGGACAAGGCCAAGCTATCAGAGTTCTACCTCCATAATTTGGCCCTTCCTAATGTAACTTCGTGGGATCCCAACACAGTTGTGGGAGATATGCAGCTAATGGCATTTACCTCATGGTTAAACCACAAAGAAAAGAGAGCAACAGAGGTCAAAGATGTTATGAACCGGGAGTTACATGAACCACTGTTAATCAGAGCAGAGCCAGGGGACCCCACTGCATTGATATCCGCCCACCAACACCTAACAACCAACCCGCAGGCTTTACTAAAATATATGGATCAGCAAGCTTAGGCTATAGCACATTTCGAGGATATGGAGCGACTACTAGGGGACAATTGTGTTCATGCTTGCACCCGGAGGTGGAACACATTGTCCCACAGCCTCAAAATCAGGGAGTATCACACTCCAACTAGAATGAGGGAGGGCCTAGTACGGGTACCTCTCTACAAGAAGTCCATGCAGAACCTCCAGGCCAGCTGGATAGGCCTCAAGCTAAGCCCACCTTTACTTTTGGGATTGGTAGAAGGCAGCACAGAAAAAGAAGAGCATAAGCAGTGGGAGGAGGTGGAAAGAAAGGCCGGGTTCCATGACAGTGAGGAGGATACTACTTCAGAAGCCTGGGATGTGAGAGTGGCGGTTAAAGCAATGAAGGACGAGGAGCTGGATTAGTTGCTCAAGGATGAGCAATCATTTTAGCAAGGGGGTGATGATGAGCCCCAAATTTGGTAACATTTTGGGCTCATTTGGCCTAACTACCCTTGTTCAATCCTTCATTTTTCATAACTTATGCATTATTTTTTAGTATGTTTATGTCATTTGTACGAATAAGGGTAGTCACTATTCCTAGGTGGCTAACACGTGCTCATTTCAGGATTTTTTGACACATGTTGAAGCAAAACCGAGCACACATGGGCTAGGAGACAGCCAAGCTTGGGTTGAGTATTCGTGGGGGGTTGTCTATGGCATTAAATAGCCTCCCTCGGGATCTTCACCCCCAACTCCGAGCTCCAAAGGCCACCAAAACCGGATCTAGAAGGCAGCCAAGCAGATTTCTTGGAAGGAGTTGTTCACTCACAGTTTGGGCAGCCAAGTCCCATAACTTTAGGAGGCCAGCTAGGGCCTCGTAGTGTATAAATGTTAAGGCTTCAGCCTTCGAAAAGGACTTTTGAAAAATTCTTGCATATTCTGCACTACATGCTGCCAGCTCTGTTTTGTTCTTTTGTAGCCATTATTGGCATAACTCTTCACTTATGATTATTTTTTGATAATGGGAAGCAGTCAGATTTGAAATCAGCTCTGAGTTTTTTTATAGGAGCCATAGCTCTCGGGGTTGGGCCCAACCTGAGAGTCTAGGGCCTCCTTATTTGTATTGTTATCTTTCCTTTCAGCACTGTAATTTTCCTTTTATGCATCTGAAACAAAGTTTGTTGAGCTAGATTTAGTTGTGTTGGTTAAGTAGGTTATTGTTGAGGAATAGAATTACTTCAGATGTGTAGAACAGATTGATAAGATAAAGATTGATAAAAGCTCCATAAAAGGGTTTCCTGCACTCTCAGTTTCACCTCTCCCTTATTGGATCAGGGGCTGGAACTGTGGAACCAGTGCTGCTCAACAAAAACACTAGTTTGCTTGACCATGCAATCATTGGTGTAATGTTTTTCATTTGTAGAAGTTAGTCATGCGTTCAGACCTTTTTAGATGTTCCTTTGATTAAGTGTTGTACATGGTTCTCTTTGGAAATAAAGCTGTTGTTCATTTGTTTCGTTGACAGTTTGGATAGATTAGCTAAGATTTCGATTGTATGCAGGGTTTGGTTGATTCAGTTAAGTGCACACCGTGCAGGGCATATCCATCTTTCTCTCATCCACCTAAGCTTCGTCCAGGCCAGCTGCTCCATCTCCTAGTTAGCTCCTTTGTCTCACAACTACTCTTCTGTCCACGTAACCCTACCTTCTTTCTCTTCCATTGCCTTAGCCTTCCTTAAGACAAGTTAGCTCTCCACACCCTCTCATCACTTCATCCATCAGTCACTGGGTCATCCCAGACCCCTACCCTATCTCCCTATCCATTCATGCATCCTCTTTCACTCACCCATCTTCCAAAATCCAAAGTCAGAACATCCTGTAGAAATTTCTAAACATCCTGTAGAAATCCCTGAAACATCCTGTAGAACCCCTGCAGACTTCCTGTAGAAGCTCACAAGTGAGGTCGCTGGATAGCAAAACTTGGTGAAACTCTTTGGAAGGGTGTTAGGGACTCCTTAGACCCTCTCTAAACCTTCCCAACCTTTTCCAAGCATTTCTCCTCCTTGATCCACCCCTGCACAGTAAGAAGCCAGATAAAAGTACATGTATGATAATTTTGATAACGTAATCAAAAATACAAAAAAGATGTGTTCTTTAGATAGAGATAGCATAGGCATGTGCATTTCACCTTTGTAGAAGTAATGGCATCTTTTTCAATAGTTTGCATCCTCTCCTTTGCATCAGTAGGACTAGCTGGTAGAATTAGGGTTTGTTAGGGTTTATGTTACTCTTTGACTTTCAGTTTCTTTCTGCAAGTAGATCAGCTTCCTTTGAGTTAGCTTCCATCCATCAGGTACAAAGCTTCTTCTAAGAGCTCATAGAAGTTGGCTTGAGCCCCTAGCGGACTTGTGCCAGCTGACCAGTGACAGCTGCGGCAAGAGCTAGTACTTGTGCATACAGCACTGTCGCTTCCAAGTTTGTTACGAACTACCGAGTTGATAAGAGTAAAGAAGGGAGTCCCAGGAGTTGCAGCATTATTGCTGCAATATTGGAGCCCACCAAGTGGCAGTGCTAGCAGCAGCACATATGCAACACTTGAGAGGGAGTTGTAGTACGGATATAGTGTTGACAATGGCAGTGTCAGCAACAATACAGTTACAACAACATAGTAGTGGTTGGTGGACAACATGTCAAACATCAGCAGCGCAGAGGATGATGCTTCAGAGTCAGAGCAGTATGCAGCAACAGTGTGTTGCTAGTGCACATTCCTCGCTAAGAGGGAGTGTTAATTTGGGGTAGCATAGGATGTGCTCTAGGTCTCAAATTTTACAAGGAGGCTTGGGCACATGTATTCCAAAGAACCCAAAAATAGTTTTGGGAAATTCCAACCAGAAACGATTTTATTAAAATAATTAATATTTTTTAATGGGACCCTAAGTCTAAAATTAGGAAATTAAAAATATTAATGGGTAGTAATCTAATTGTGGGTGTAAGTTCTAGAAGAAGACGAGGATCAAGCTAAAATGATCTTAACCATTGATTATCTTTTAATCTGGGTCGTTGAATTTCAACGATAAGATTATTTAAGGAAGCTTGAGGATCATTTGGAAATGACACTGAGAGAACAAAAGATTGAATTTCTGAAGTGAGAAGTTCTTAGGAGGAAATTCTGATCGAGGAGATTTCTTGCAGTTGAGGGGCAAGGATAGTTGGGTTGGAGTATCTTCTCCAAAGCCCAAGGTATGCAACAGAGAGTGACAAAGAGACACCAAAGGGGTTGACGCTGGGAAAGAAGGGCCCATGCAGGGCTTGACTTTGGGAAAGAAGGGCCAATGCAGAGGCAACTCAGTCACTCGCGCAAAAGTCCAAGTTTTGCAGATGAGCCGACATTTCTAAGCTGGGAGGGTTGGAAACTGCTCCAGAAGGCAAGACGTTTCCCAGTTGAGCTGACACAGAGAGCTCCACGCAGGCCCACACAATTACTGCGCAGGGACAGCATAGTTGTAGCCGAGGACAGTTGATTCAACTGTCGGAACAGTTGGGATTTGCCGAATAGAGTGAGGTAATCTCACAATTCTTATCTACTAGTTGTATTTCTATGTAACTGGATTGTCAGGAGGGCATCCAGAGTTGTATTCAGAAACTGCTGCTTAATAATATAAAACCCTCAGAGATGTTGCACCAGATTTCTCGCATTGGATTTTTCCAGGGACATTTCTCCAAAAATAACAGTGTCAAATGTGTTGTATCTTATTTCTTGCTCAATCTCTTGTTTCTGCATATTATTTAATTAAGTGAAGGTTGCAGTGTATGTATTACGATATTTTCCATAGGAAACTGCAAGTAATTTGTTTAAATGAATTTAACAAATAGGAGTAATATCATCAGTTGTTGCAGTAGGGATTCTGGTTTGAGGAATTTTCACAGTAATAGCCCAGGGTTTCACCATAGGTCACAGGTGTTAACCAGGTTCCAAGTGACAACTTGGATAAATTGGTGAATTTCTCCAAGTGACGACTTGTTGAGCATGATGTTGATGCAAGATGTTTTCCACGGTAAGTGGATTGGCACATCAACATAGCTAGCTCATTCAAGACAGTCGTTCTCCCTGTATTAAGTGTATTGACCAGAATTAGGGAGAATGGTCCGGCAGAGGACAATCATTCTTCTTGTGTCAAGTATGATGATCATAACTATGAAGAATGGTCCTAAAGGCCCAGAATCACTCAGCTGAGTGGGTACTTGAGTGGTTGCCTTTCAACATCAGGTTCAAACTCTCCAGATAGGTTGAGTGAGCATATTTAGCATCAGACCCAAAATTACTTACGAAGAGTGAGGCCTTTGGAGATTCACCATGAGTCAAAGATATTGACCAGAATGATGGTGAACCAAGACTGGTCTACATACCATGTGTTAGAGGGACCAAAATTATGGTAACTAGTTGATGTTGTTAATCTACCATGTCTCAAAGTTGTTGACCAAGATGATGGTAATTGGATGATCTTGATGCTAATGAATTGTTATAACCTTTTTTTAGAGAAATTTGTCAACATGAGAACATCTTCATAGTCATTATGAATACCTCTATAGCTAAGAGGGAGTGTTGTATTTCGTACCTATGTTCGATCTTCATAATTAACATTTTAGCCCTTGATATAAATGTAATAATAAATATTAAACATGTTCTTCATGTCGATTTCAAAAAAGAATTTTTTAATTTTTAATTATCGATTTTTCCCTCCAAATGTAAGGTCGGCTCCAGCGTACTTAAGTTGGCTCAGCCCAATAGTCACACCTCTTTGGGGAACACTTTATTCACTATATGAAGGCAACTCTTCCTCTGTTTTTGGGCATCAAATAGAATCACTTCTGAAGAAGAATTTTGATTATCTGAATCACTTTTCGATGAATAGGAGGACAAGTTTTTTTATGAAGATAAGGATGAATTTCTGAGCAAATAAGGATGAAATTCTGAGGCACAAAAAGGTCAAATTTTTTAGCATATCAGGGCAACAGGAGCAAGATCTATGGTTCCAGAAGAAGGTTGAAATTCGGCCCTACACAAAGCAGACCAAGCTAAGTTTATTGGGCAAACTGATGACTTGACATGAGGATTGATTGACAAGGTTTGACCAATTCTATATTGTTAGTCAATTTGACTTTGCATTTGACTAGAATAATTAGATGTATTTTTGTTGATCTTAATAATTTCTCTAAGGAAAAGGTTGTTGGGTTTTCCCAAGATAAATTCTTGTGTCTCTTGTTTCACTGCCTCTTTATGATCCTACGGGCATATTGTCTCTATTGTTGAGATCTTTCGGGTAATTACTTTTTATTCTCTGAGAGATTTGGCAAGCTAGGAATCGATACATATTTGAGGGATGCCTTGTAAATATCCTACATATTTGCACTATCATAGGGAGGTGGATGGAAAATCTAACAAACAGGATGCAAGTGGTCAAGAACTTCATCAATCCATTGCCCCAAACATCCTATTCCCTATTGGCTACTTCGATGGAGTAGCACAGGGAGGCAGATGTGGTTGTGGCGTATGGATCAGATTTTGCAACAGAACACATTATAAATTATCTTGGCACGGAGGGGATGGTACAAACTCGAGAGTGGAGACCCTGGCCCTTTGGGGACTCCTCTGGTTTGCCAATAAAATGTCTTTGGACACGATCCACATATATGGAGATTCAAAAACTCTCATTGATGGTGTCGGGTCGAGCGGATTTTCTTCCACCTGGCCTAGAGGGTTGGATCAACCACATTGACTATCTTACACAGTCCTTCCACCATATATCCTTTCAGCATATCTACAAGGAGTCAAACTTCGTCACAGATAGTTTATCCAAAATAGCGCCTAGAGGAGGAATTTGGCCTCATACATTACAAGTTCATGGAGGAAAATGTGACTAGAGAGGAGGGCACAATCCAACTTCCCTTCATATGAGTTTCATGTCTACTTTTGATTAGCATGCTTGAACTTTTTTTGACCTTTCTACTTATATTTTTTATGAACAAATTAGTGTATATGGACTTTGTGCTATGGGAACAAATGGATGTCATTTTTCATTATGTTAGTATCAGAACAGACACTCTATATGTATCTGAAATGTTATTAGAAATTTACTGAAAGATGTAAGGAAGTTGTGGATAGAGTAGGACAATTTAAGTCAATCATAATTGATTAATTTGAATTATTTATAACAATCTTTGTAGCTTTTTGAGAAATTAAATGCTTTAGATCTTAAGTGAACAAAACATGGAGTGCACAACCCTTAAGTTTATTGTGTTTCTTGCACGTAGAAGTTTTTGAAGAAAAAGTATCTATAACATAAGTTGGTTTGGAAGAGCTTTGTGGAAACAATAATCCCTAGAAGATAAAAAGAGTAAAGATAAAAGACAACTTTTATATTACTTATAATACATCATGTTACTCTCAAAATAGTTGTTACTTGTATCAAAAAAAAGTTGTTAGTGTATTTTTGGCATAGAGGAAGAATTAGCTAAAATATGGTTTCACAAGGTACAGTTTTGCAAGGTCATCAAAATTATGGATTCATTAATAGTGAGTTCCTCAAATTGAATTCCAATTATGTTGAGATGCAATTAAGGATGGGTTAAAATAATCCTTAGTAAGTAAATAAGACCACCAAAATACTAAATGTTGGAGGATTTAGAAATACATCCAACCATTGTTCACATTTATTCCAAAAATGCTAGTTTATAATTTATGTAGCCCAAGTGCCTAAAGCTAGTAAATCCCTTTCAATTTGTCTAAACTTAAATGCTTCACCTCATTGAAAAGGGGTGGTCTATTTGCTACTAGTGCTCATTTAAAAGGAACCATTTACATGACGTTAAAAAGGAGCAGACATGAGAAAATCAGAACTTTGTTAGGTAGAGTAAGATTTGATTTTGCAAAATACAAAGAGTTGATGAAGTGTCATGAAGAAAAAAGATAAAAGAGTTGAAGGTAGGATCAATGGAAGTGAGATTAATAAGAGCCACCAAGTACCAAAAGAAATAGCAGTTGTGGCCACAATGAGATGAATAGATGAAAACCCAGATGTAGAAATATGACACTAGTATGCCATGATCAAAATTTGTTGTGTCAAGTAGATCAAGCAGCAGTCCATGGAAGCAAGTAAAATTGTGCAAAAAGCAAGTTCCATAATAACAAGCAATAGGATTACAATATCTACAGCAAGGGAAGCAACAATGTTAGCCAAAAACACCCTTCGTATAATAGAGAACAACTAGTGTAAATATTGAAGGAACATTTGTAATATGTTTTCAAAGAGAGAGTCACATGTAAGATTTTCAATATCAAAATCATAAGCTTTGCATCCTTTGGTTGAACCATTGAATACCATTTGAATGGATAAAGAAATACTGCTCTATCATAATGTTAAGGATTGTATCCTTTGGTTGTGTTGTCGCACAGATTGTCACGACAACGCTCAGACCGGGGGTTGTCACCCTGATCCCCGATCTCTCCGTTTAAGCCTGTCTCCCGCGGCTAATGGGGGTAGACTCTATAGGAAAATGGATGACCAACTGCGAATCAGTTGGTTTGGGAGACACGAAAGGAAACCAGCACTAAATAGATTTTATTAAATTTATAGACCAGTGCCTTATGGAGTTAATGTTTAAATGATTACTTACTAAATGTTGCAGAAATGTAAACCATGTAGAGCAATCATTTATCATCAAATAACCCGAGCAAAGATTAACTTTTATCAAATGCGAGAAAATGCTTAACGGCTTAATGATATTCCAGCAATTTAAAATTTCGAAAGATAAAGTTCGATACACAACCATGTAATTTTAAACGCTAACCAGATATCACATTAATGATCATTCAAGCATGCTAAATCACATAAAAATAATAAACATTAATTCCACATCAAGATTTTAGCCTTAGCAGAAAAAATAAAACAAGATAAATCCCTGAGCCAAGACTGAATCTGGAAAAATATTTCCAATATATCTTTTTTTTAGACAAAATTTTTTTACAAAAAATAAAACTAAATGAAACCTAAAAATCAAAATCTACACGCCCCGGATGCGGGCGTCAAGGATTTAGGAAATGGCAGGCCACATGCCCAGCATGTGCTGCCACGTGAGGGACGAGGGCCTTCATTGCTCATCGCAGACGAGGCATTAAGACGGGAGAGGCATAATGAATGCCTTAACGCAGACGCTGGAAACGATGGCGAGCAGGCAGAGCGCATTTAATGCAGGCAGGCTTCAAAGGAATGTTTGTTGGCTTAAGTATGAAGGAATATCACAGTGCTGGGCTCAGAATGCTGAGGCAGTTACTCAGATCGCTGGGCAGAAATGCGGTGCAGTTGAAGTTGAAAGCGAAGACATTCGCTCAGAGGAGGTGTGCGCTCTGTTGGTTTATTCGGGCCTTAGTTTTTGTTCTGTTGAGTTTAGCCCCGAGTTCCCTTGTGTACAGAACTCAATTGGGAGGGCACGCAATTGCAACAGGCTCTCAGGCACTGTGCTGGAATCCATGGCACCACCGCGTGAGAGAATGCCGTGCAGAAGAGGCTCGGGGCGTGGGGAGTCTTCTCGTCCCCCTGCAGCAGATGTTCATCATCACTGCTGCTGCTGCTACTGTTATAGAAGGGCGGGAGCCACACCAATTCCAGCTGGTCAATTTCTGGAGGCTGGTAGCTCTAACGATGGAATGCCCAAGCTCCCAGCGTTCGGCTCGGCCATTTTCACCTTGGGCAGCTCGCGGGACAATGATGGAATTCAGGCACATATTTCAGGTCTCTTTACCAAGGTTCCAGAGGAGGACAGGGAAGGAACACAACCAACCCATGCTGAGGTTCTCTCAGAGGGCAATAAGGAGAAAAGCCCTATGGTGCAGTCATCTAATGCAGAGGGTAATCTGGAAGGGGAGCATCAACAAGCCTCCACTCAACCGCAAGAGCCAAAGCGGGAGGCACCACCGGACCACAGTAGCCAGAGCTGGATGGCGATGTGGGAGGGCGTCCTAGAAGGTCAAGGCTGGTGCTGGATTCGTGAGGAAAAACCAGACGACTAACTCTCAGGGGCACTCTCCTTCACACTCTTCTCTCTCTCGGGTCAGGTATGTGTGCTGGGTCTCAGTGAGTATCTGGGTTATGTTAATTATCGTTGTTTGTTTCCTTTTAGTTCATGGCATGTTCACGGCTACTTTAACAAAGAATGTTGGAAGCCCCTGCGCGGGCAGTTTTTTGTCCCCTGCTTGGCAAAGTCTGTTGGAAACCCCTGCGTGGGCCGTTTTGCTGTATGCCCCTGCGTGGGCCGTTTTTTGTCAGCCCCTGCATGGGCAGTTTTGTTTCTCTTCTAAGAACTACTCTAAGTCATGTGTTATAATCTAATCTGGAGATGCTGCCATGCGAGGGAGAATTCTGAGTCTAAAAGTGCTACCCAAGGAGCCACAGTCGGTCCTGGGTAGCCAGTTTTCCTTGAATGTAATGTTACCTGTATATAATAAAATAGATTAGTTAGCTTTGCCGAGAAAAAAAAAAAATCAAAATCTACACTTTAAGAAAAGAAACTCCTTTTTTTATAATTTTATAATTTTTATAAATTTTTATTGTTATATATTTAAAAGAAAAACTTGAAATTTAAATCTAAACTTTAAACAAAAAATTTAGTTCTAAAAAATTAAACAAAAAATAGAACCAAAACCCTAACTAAAGGGGCTTTTTATTTTATTTTATTTTTTATAATTTTTATGATTTTAAATTTTTAAATTTTTTTTTTATGTTTTTTTAAAACTTTAAACTTAAAATTAAAACATTAAAAAAAAAAAAAAAAAAAAAATCCTATCTAATCTAATCTAATCTAACATTAAACTATAAACTTTAAAAAAAAAAAATTAAATCTAAATCTAAAGTCTAAAGTTTTAAATCTAAAAAAAAAATTAAACAAAATATAAACCTAAACACTAACTAAAGTACTAAAACTAAACGCTACCCTTTTAACATATCTTTATTAAGGTCAAAACAAAACTAAGATTAAATTAATTTAATATATAAAACTAAATTTGAAATTAAAAGAACTAAACTAAGTAAACTAAAACCACGTAACTTAAAAAAAATGAATGCTAGCTCTTAAACCTAAAACATGAAACGTAAACCAATAAATAAAAAAATTGAAATACGAGTTTGCAGGAGGTCCGTATGAATAAAAACGTGATTCCTACAGTCTTATATAGGTTTTGACGGCGGACGAAGAGGATGCAGATGGGACGCAGCACGCAGGTGAGCAGGTCTGGATACTCGACGGCTGAACGCAGAGCATGTGAAGCAAGTGTTTTGCCGCTGCAGGTGCAGGTTCTGGACGGCGGTGAGAGCAGTTGCGGAATGGCAATGACAACCGCTAGCAGGTGATGCGAGTGTGGCAGCGTTAGGAAAATAAAGACTATGAGCTGGACGTTTGCTTGACGGCTATTTGGTTTGCAGGTTTGCTCATCAGCTGATGGGAGACTAAGGATCGATGAGTTTGCTGATGTGCAGGTTCAATGGCAGCTAAAAATTGTGTGCAGGTACGCGTGGAATGTTATGAAACGTGGAGCAACCAGCAAGTGAATGGCAGCGTTGCAGCAGAGGAGGAGGAGGAGAAGGAGCTGCGTGGGTATGGACGGCAAACTGAGCACGCAACAGAGAAGGATGAGTTGCAGGTTCGATAAGTGGCGCTGCTTGGGGGTGCAGGGATGTAATGCATAGAAGAAAAGGACGCAGAGAGAGCTGCATGGAGGCTGGCAATAGACTGCTGAGGAGCAGAATGAAATGGACAGCGAGCAGAGAGTAATTTGTTTGGACAGCTGAGGGAAAAATGACTTGAAGAGGGACAGGTTTTCTCCGCAATCCCACCAAGCAACCAATATTTAAATAAAATACTTTCCAGAGACTCTGATAAAATTATTTGATCCACTTATCTTCAGTTTTTGTAGACCCTCTAAAATTTCCAGATCTGAAAGCGACAGAATTTAAAACCCTTGAACAGCCAAAACAGAGACCCTGCGAAAACTAATTTCCCCACAAGATTTTATCTCAAACCTGCAACCTGCAAATGGAAAACAAAAACCCAGAAAATATATGCAAGGATTAAAAATTAAACCCTACAAACCAGCTACGAATTTACAGATCTAAGGCTCTTTAGCAGCGAGATTTGTCAATAATCCACGTAGTATTATCAGAATTTAATTTTAACGTGAGACATTTCAGAAAACCCTGCATGCATTCATAAAAAATTTAAAATGATAAGCCCGGGATCAAGAACTCGCTGGGTTCTTTCAGAAAACACAGTCCGGGAGTTTGTTGGTTCAAACGAGAACTTCCCCTAACGCCCGGTAATCTGAAAAATGGGTTTCCTGCACAGCTTAAAATCAACCATTAACTTAGGGGGAAAAAACAATAGTGAAACCCAGATCAATGGAGATACCTGCCACTATATTTCAGAATCTAAACTATCATTCAAACCCCAAAGATCAGACAAGATACCTGTGCCTAGATCAATCCTCATTAAGCTATCATCAATGGCTGAAAATAAAATTATGCAGAAAAATAAAACAATCTTACAGCATTTCCAGAAGAGTAACACCAGCAAAATTTTTAACCCCAAAGTTTTCTTTATTGCACAAAAAATCACTACAAGAGAGCTTTCTTTAGCACCGGACTCTCAAATCAAATCTCATCTCAAATGACCCCTAGCACCCTATTTAAAGGAAAATTTCCCAACGGCTAGTTCGAGTGATCCACGTCAAAAAGATCTCGACCGTCGATGAGGATCAAGATATCTCTTAATATTATCCGTCGAATTTTTAATGCTTAAAAAATTGAAATTCTGCATTTATTTACTCAAAATATTATTATTTTATTATTTTTTAAGTTTTTTTTTATTTTTTTTATTTTTTTTAATTTTAATTTATTTTATAAATTTTTTTTTTATTTTTTTATTTTTTATCTTTTAATTTTTTTAATTTTTATTTTTAAATTGATCTTCGAACTTAGCCTTTGGAAAAATCATCTAGGACCTAGGACTTAGGACTTAGGACTTTATGAGGGGATTAGAACATTTTCTAACCCTCAAGACACTTTACATCATGACTTTTACAACTTTACATCTCAAGGGGGAAAACCCATTTGACATAGACCCTCATAAACCACCCAGTTCTGCGACACAACTATAATCTAGCAGATTAATACACTATGATTCTCCTAAGATTCTAATGACAAAATTCATTCCAGCTTTGGGGTTGGGCTGAAGGAAAACTCTGCCGATCATGGATCGGTGAGACAAAAAACCTTCCGTAACGTAGATTATCACTAGAAAATAAGGTCCACCTAGGCAATTTACATACATGACTCATATCTGCTTAAGATTATTTATACTGGGTTTACAACATAATATGATTAAGTCGATGATCACTGTCGAATGGCACGGACATGTCAATCAAGCGCTACCCCTTTTACGAAAAAAGGGGGTGTACTGCTATGGAAAGTTGACACGTAGTGGTCAACATCTGGCTCCACTTAGGGACACGTTGCTGCACTTTAGGAACGTGAGAATCCAGAATCTGCATCCACGCAACACACAACAAAACATAAGTAGCGTCATCCAAAAATCATCATATAACATTAAGCACATGAAAGATATAAGCTCTTCATTTATTAACTAGTATAACAACATAAAAAAATAAATCTAATCCTAAAACAGCAATGAAAATGCTGAAAAAACAAGGAGTAAGTTTAGAAATATAGGGGATGCCCCATGGCATCAAATGTGTTCAATATAGTGTATACTGAGCATTTGCCTGCTTTCAGGCAAATCTGTCAGCTGCTTGTCGAATGTGCCATGTCCAATTCTACATATGGTAGGATTTTTTCCTATCCGAAAATCACGCTGCTCGCGGCCGTCTGATGCATCAAATCTTCTTCTCGTTCTCTTTCTTTTGCACTTTTTCTTCCTGGCAGGTTGTATCACTGATGACATGGAACTTTCTGCTTCAAAGCTATCAGATAAAGTATGTAAGATATGCGTGACATGTCTTTCTTTATCCTGCATCCGATCTTTATCATTTTTAATTTTATCTCGATCACCTTCAATTAACCACCTTTCAATCGAACCAATGACCTCCTCATAATAAGATGGAGCTTGTTGCAACAAATGAGAAGGCTCCTGATCTATTGATGTTTCCTGGTTTCTTTCATCCTTAATCTGCTGTTGAAATTTATGTACATGTATTGTAATGGCATTTATCTGGCTAGAGTGTTCAACTTTCATAACACTGATTTCTCTGGCATGATCTTCTTCCATGGTCAATAACTTTTTCTGAAGACATATCTGATTAGCTTCCATATCTTTTATTACTTTATCGTCTTTTTCATTTATGGTCATTAAGCAATGTTGCATAGAGTTTATCTCTTCCTTATGATTTGCTTGCATGGTCGTCATATTTTCCTCTAACCCTGATAACTTGCTTTGCATAAAACTAATTTATGTGTTATGATTAGTTTTCATGGCCTCAATTTCCTTAGTATGCTGATTTTGCATGATCTCTATCTCCCTATTACGCTTTTCCAGGTGGGTGCATAAAATTCTCACATCATTGGCGTAATTAGTTTGATTGATCTCCATATTTTTTACCAACACAATTAGTTCTTGTATAATTTGCTTATGATCTTCCTTTTCATTGTCAACACTGTTTTTACAATTTGTTCCTACTTTTCCACTATGATCTGCAATGGTACAAGTGGATGGCAAATTCTGATATGAAGCATTGTTTTGAAATCTTTAATCGACATCTGGACCTTTTATAAGATTACTTTCATTCTGTTGCACAATTTTAGGGGCACAATGCGAGCTATCTGGATCACCATATCTATCTTTGAAAGCATCAACAATGTCTTGCAAAGAAGTGAAGGAATCTTCAGGACAACTATTAAACCAATTCAAAGCATCATCTTCTAAAGAAATGACAAATAGAAGCATTTTGACATCTTCATGATTATACTGAGGAGATCTACAATACATGATCATTATACGAGTAAACCAGCCTAGATGCTTTTTAACAGCCACTGAATCACCACCTGAGAACACAGGTAATTTAGAAATGGCCACCTCCCGAATATCATGGCGAACACCAGTAAAATGACATGGTTTAAACGAATAATCCATGATGAATAATAAGGGATCAAATGGATGATAGAAAGAGATCTATGCTCAAGAAAATTAATAAATTAAAGAAGTGGAGTCGCCACTTGAACAATGAGTCAAATTCTAGGATCTAAAAAGTAACCAACAAGCTGATATGATAGAGGCTTCTTGTCTAGGAAAAATAAGAAAATGGAGTCGCCACCCAAACAAGAAACAAATCGAAGGGAAGTTGCTGATATGACGAAAGATAAGGTGATGAAAAGATCAAAAGAAGCCAAAGAATGTTGGCCATTTGACAGGCTAATGAATGGCGTAAAAGATGAGATGATGCTAAAAAATTTTGACTCTGCCAGCTCAAATGAAAAATAAGAAAGAAGAAATAATGATGAATGTCGAATAAACCAAGGACAGAAAAAACTCTGTCCCCGACAACGGCGCCAAAAAATGTTGGCGTTGCCGGCTCAAAGGAATGATAGAAAGATGCACGATGAATGATAAAAAGTCGTTGAAAAACCGAGAATAAAATATCCCCGGCAACGTTGCCAAAAAATGTTGTCGCACATATTGTCACGACAACGCTCATACCGGGGGCTGTCACCCTGATCCCCGATCTCTCCGTTTAAGCCTGTCTCCATCGGCTAAGGGGGGTAAACCCTATAGGAAAATGGATGACCAACTGTGAATCAGTTGGTTTGGGAGACACAAAAGGAAACCAGCACTAAATAGATTTTATTAAATTTATAGACCATTGCCTTATGGAGTTAATGTTTAAATGATTACTTACTAAATGTTGCAGAAATGTAAACCATGTAGAGCAATCATTTATCACCAAATAACCCGAGCGAAGATTAACTTTTATCAAACGCGAGAAAATGCTTAACGACTTAATGATATTCCAGCGATTTAAAATTTCGAAAGATAAAGTTCGATACACAACCATGTAATTTTAAACGCTAACCAGATATCACATTCATGATCATTCAAGCATGCTAAATCACATAAAAATAATACACATTAATTCCACATCAAGATTTTAGCCTTAGCAGAAAAGATAAAACACGATAAATCCCTGAGCCAAGACTGAATCTGGCAAAATATTTCCAATATATATATATATATTTTAGACAAAAAAAATTACAAAAATTAAAACTAAATGAAACCTAAAAATCAAAATCTACACTTTAAGAAAAGAAACTCCTTTTTTATAATTTTATAAATATTTATTGTTATATATTTAAAAGAAAAACTTGAAATTTAAATCTAAACTTTAAATAAAAATTTTAGTTCTAAAAAATTAAACAAAAAATAGAACCAAAACCCTAACTAAGGGGCTTTTTATTTTATATTTTTTTTTTATAATTTTTATGATTTTAAATTTTTAAATTTTTTTTATGTTTTTTTTAACTTTAAACTTAAAACTAAAACATTAAAAAAAATAAAAATAAAAATAAAATCCTATCTAATCTAATCTAACATTAGACTAAAAAAAAATCTAAATTTAAATCTAAAGTCTAAAGCTTTAAATCTAAAGAAAAAATTAAACAAAATATAAACCTAAACCCTAACTAAAGTATTAAAACTAAACGCTACCCTTTTAACATATCTTTATTAAAGTCAAAAAAAAACTAAGATTAAATTAATTTAATATATAAAACTAAATTTGAAATTAAAAGAACTAAACTAACTAAAACTAAAACCACGTAACTAAAAAAAATGAATGCTAGCTTTTAAACCTAAAACATGAAATGTAAACCAATAAAAAAAAAAAAAAAAACGAAATACGAGTTTGCAGGTGGCCCGTATGAACAAAAACGTGATTCCTACAGTCTTGTACAGGTTTTGACGGCGGCCGAAGAGGATGCAGATGGGACGCAGCACGCAGGTGAGCAGGTCTGGATACTCGACGGCTGAAAGCAGAGCATGTGAAGCAAGTTTTTTGCTGCTGCAGGTGCAGGTTCTGGACGGCGGTGAGAGCCTCTGCGGAATGGCAATGACAACCGCTAGCAAGTGATGCGAGTGTGGCAGCGTGAGGAAAATAAAGACTATGAGCTGGACGTTTGCTTGACGGCTGTTTGGTTTGCAGGTTTGTTCATCAGCTGATGGGAGACTAAGGATCGATGAGTTTGCTGATGTGCAGGTTCGATGACAGCTAAAGATTGTGTGCAGGGAGCGTGGAATGTTATGAAACGTGGAGCAACCAGCGAGTGAATGGCAGTGTTGCAGCAGAGGAGGAGGAGAAGGAGCTGCATGGGCAAACTGAGCACGCAGTAGAAAAGGATGAGTTGCAGGTTCGATAAGTGGAGCTGCTTGGGGTGCAGGAATGTAATGCATAGAAGAAAAGGACGCAGAGAGAGCTGCGTGGAGGCTGGCAATAGATTGCTGAGGAGCAGAATGAAATGGACAGCGAGCAGTGAGTAATTTGTTTGGACAGCTGAGGGAAAAACGACTTGAAGAGGTGCGGGTTTTCTCTGCAATCCCACCAAGCAACCAATATTTAAATAAAATACTTTCCAGGGACTCTGATAAAATTATTTGATCCACTTATCTTCAGTTTTTGTAGATGAAACCCTCTCAAAAAAATTTCCAGATCTGAAAGCAACAGAATTTAAAACCCTTGAACAGCCAAAACAGAGACCCTGCAAAAACTAATTTTCCCACAAGATTTTATCTCAGACCTGCAACCTGCAAATGGAAAACAAAAACCCAGAAAATATATGCAAGGATTAAAAATGAAACCCTACAAACCAGCTACGAATTTACAGATCTAAGGTTCTTTAGCATCCAGATTTGTCAATAATTCACGTAGTATTATCAGAATTTAATTTTAACGTGAGACACTTCAGAAAACCCTGCATACATTGATAAAAAATTTCAAATGATAAGCCCGGGATCAAGAACTCGCTGGGCTCTTTCAGAAAACACAATCTGGGAGTTCGCTGGTTCAGCCGAGAACTTCCCCTAACGCCCGGTAATATGAAAAAGTATTTCCTGCACAGTTTAAAATCAACCATTAACTTAGGGGGAGAAAACAATAGTGAAACTCTGATCAAATGGAGATACTTGCCACTATATTTCAGAATCTAAACTATCATTCAAACCCCAAAGATCAGACAAAATATCTGTGCCTAGATCAATCTTCATTAAGCTATCATCAATGGCTGAAAATAAAATTATGCAGAAAAATAAAACAATCTTATAGCATTTCCAGAATAGTAACACCAACGAGATTTTCAACCCCAAAGTCTTCTTTATTGCACAAAAAATGACTACAAAAGAACTTTCTTTAGCACCAAACTCTCAGATCAAATCTCATCTCAAATGACCCCTAGCACCCTATTTAAAGGAAAATTTCCCAACAGCTAGTTTGAGTGATCCATGTCAAAAAGATCTCGACCGTCGATGAGGATCAAAATATCTCTTAATCTCCTCTGTCGAATTTTTAATGCTTAAAAAATTGAAATTCTGCATTTATTTACTCAAAATATTATTATTTTATTATTTTTTAAGTGTTTTTATTTTATTTTATTTTTTAATTTATTTTATAAATTTTATTTTATTTTTTTATTTTTTATCTTTTAATTTTTTTAAATTTTTAATTTTTTTTTTTTTAATCTATTTTTAAATGGATCCTCGAACTTAGCCTTTGGAAAAATCACCTACGACTGAGGACTTAGGATTTTATGAGGGGATTAGAATATTTCCTAACCCTCAAGACACTTTACATCATGACTTTTACAACTTTACATCTCAAGGGGAAAACCCATTTTACAGACCCTCATAAACCACCCAGTTCTGCGACACAAATATAATCTAGTAGATTAATACACTAGGATTTTCCTAAGATTCTAATGACAAAATTCATTCCAGCTTTGGGGTTAGGCTGAAGGAAAACTCTGCCAATCATGGATCGGTGAGACAAAAAACCTTCCGGAACGTAGATTATCACTAGAAATTAGGTCCACCTAAGCAATTTACATATATGACTCATATCTGCTTAAGATTATTTACAATTCACACATGCAGACTGGGTTTACAACATAATATGATCAAGTCGATGATGACCGTCGAATGGCACGGACATGTCGATCAAGCACTACCCCTTTTACGAAAAAAGGGGGTGTACTGCTATGGGAAGTTGACACGTAGTGGTCAACATCTGGCTCCACTTGGGGACACGTTGCTGCACTGTAGGAACGTGAGAATCCAGAATATGCATCCATGCAACACACAACAAAACATAAGTAGCGTCCATCCAAAAATTATCATATAACATTAAGCACATGAAAGATATAAGCTCTTCATTTATTAACTAGTATAACAACATAAAAAAGTAAATCTAATCCTAAAACAGAAATGAAAATGCTGAAAAAACAAGGAGTAAGTTTAGATATACAGGGGATGCCCCATGGCATCAAATGTGTTCAATATAGTGTATACTGAGCATTTGCCTGCTTTCAGGCAAATCTGTCGGCTGCTTGTCGGATGTGCCATGTCCAATTCTATATATGGTAGGATTTTTTCCTATCCGAAAATCAAGCTGCTCGCGGCCATCTAATGCATCAAATCTTCTTCTCATTCTCTTTCTTTTGCACTTTTTCTTCCTGGCAGGTTGTATCACTGATGACATGGAACTTTCTGCTTCAAAGCTATCAGATGAAGTATGTAAGATATGCGTGACATGTCTTTCTTTATCCTGCATCTGATCTTTATCGTTATTTATTTTATCTGGATCACCTTCAATTAACCACCTTTCCATCGAACCAATGACCTCCTCATAATAAGATGGAGCTTGTTGCAACAAATGAGAAGGCCCCTGATCTATTGATGTTTCTTGGTTTCTTTCATCCTTAATCCGCTGTTGAAATTTATGTAACTATATTGTAATGGCATTTATCTGGCTAGAGTGTTCAACTTTCATAGCACTGATTTCCCTGGCATGATCTTTTTCCATGGTCAATAACTTTTTCTGAAGACATCTAATTAGCTTCCATATCTTTTATTACTTTATCGTCTTTTTCCTTTATGCTCATTAAGCAATGTTGCATAGAGTTTATCTCTTCCTTATGATTTGCTAGCATGGTCGTCATATTTTCCTCTAACCCTGATAACTTGCTTTGCATAAAACTAATTTATGTGTTATGATTAGTCTTCATGGCCTCAATTTCCTTAGTATGCTAATTTTGCATGATCTCTATCTCCCTATTACGCTTTTTCAGGTGGGTGCATAAAATTCTCACATCATTGGCATAATTAGTTTGATTGATCTCCATATTTTTTACCAGCAGCATTAGTTCTTGTATAATTTGCTTAAGATCTTCATTTTCATTGTCAACACTGTTTTTACAATTTGTTCCTACTTTTCCACTATGATCTGCAATGGTACAAGTGGATGGCAAATTCTGATATGAAGCATTGTTTTGAAATCTTTCATCGACAGCTGGACCTTTTATAAGATTACTTTCATTCTGTTGCACAATTTTAGGGGCACAAGGCGAGCTATCTGGATCACCATATCTATCTTTAAAAGCATCAACAATGTCTTGCAAAGAAGTGAAGGAATCTTCAGAACAACTATTAAACCAATTCAAAGCATCATCTTCTAAAGAAATGACAAATAGAAGCATTTTGACATCTTCATGATTATACTGAGGAGATCTACAATACATGATCATTATACGAGTAAACCAGCCTAGATGCTTTTTAACAGCGACTGAATCACCACCTGAGAACACAGGTAATTTAGAAATGGCCACCTCCGGAATATCATGGTGAACACCAGAAAATGACATGGTTTAAACAAATAATCCATGATGAATAATAAGGGATCAAATGGATGAAGAAAGAGATCTATGCTCAAGAAAATTAATAAATGAAAAAAGTGGAGTCGCCACTTGAACATTGAGTCAAATTCTAGGATCCAAAAAGTAACCAACAAGCTGATATGATAGAGGCTTCTTGTCTGGGAAAAATAAGAAAATGGAGTCGCCACCCAAACAAGAAACAAATCGAAAGGAAGTCGCTGATATGACGAAAGATAAGGTGATGAAAAGATCAAAAGACGCCAAAGAATGTTGGTCGTTTGACAGGCTAATGAATGGCGTAAAAGATGAGATGATGCTAAAAAAATTTGACTCTGCCAGCTCAAATGAAAAATAAGAAAGAAGAAATAATGATGAATGTTGAATAAACCAAAGACAGAAAAAACTGTCCCCGGCAACGGCACCAAAAAATGTTGGCGTTGCCACTCGAACGAATGATAGAAAGATGCACGATGAATGATAAAAAGTCGTTGAAAAACCGAGAATAAAGTATCCCGGCAACGGCGCCAAAAAATGTTGTCGCACAGATTGTCACTACAACGCTCAGACCGGGGGCTGTCACCCTGATCCCCGATCTCTCCGTTTAAGCCTGTCTCCCGCGGCTAAGCGGGGTAGACCCTATAGAAAATGGATGACCAACTGTGAATCAGTTGGTTTGGGAGACACGAAAGGAAACTAGCACTAAATAGATTTTATTAAATTTATAGACCAGTGCCTTATGGAGTTAATGTTTAAATGATTACTTACTAAATGTTGCAGAAATGTAAACCATGTAGAGCAATCATTTATCATCAAATAACCCGAGCGAAGATTAACTTTTATCAAATGCGAGAAAATTCTTAACGACTTAATGATATTCCAGCAATTTAAAATTTCGAAAGGTAAAGTTCATTACACAACCATGTAATTTTAAACGCTAACCAGATATCACATTCATGATCATTCAAGCATGCTAAATCACATAAAAATAATAAACATTAATTCCACATCAAGATTTTAGCCTTAGCAGAAAAGATAAAACGCGATAAATCCCTGAGCCAGGACTAAATCTGACAAAATATTTCCAATATATATATATATAGACAAAAAAAATTTACAAAAATTAAAACTAAATGAAACCTAAAAATCAAAATCTACACTTTAAGAAAAGAAACTCTTTTTTTATAAATTTATAATTTTTATTGTTATATATTTAAAAGAAAAACTTGAAATTTAAATCTAAACTTTAAACAAAAATTTTTGTTCCAAAAATTTAAACAAAAAATAGAACCAAAACCCTAACTAAAGGGGCTTTTTATTTTATATTTTTTTTTATAATTTTTATGATTTTAAATTTTTAAATTTTTTTTTTTGTTTTTTTTAAACTTAAAACTAAAAAATAAAAACAAAAAATAAAAAATCCTATCTAATCTAATCTAACATTAAACTAAAAAATAAATAAATTAAATCTAAATCTAAAGTTTAAAGCTTTAAATCTAAAAAAAAAAAATTAAACAAAATATAAACCTAAACCCTAACTAAAGTACTAAAACTAAACGCTACCCTTTTAACATATCTTTATTAAGGTCAAAACAAAATTAAGATTAAATTAATTTAATATATAAAACTAAATTTGAAATTAAAAGAACTAAACAACTATAACTAAAACCACGTAACTAAAAAAAAAAAATGCTAGCTCTTAAACCTAAAACATGAAATGTAAACCAATAGATAAATAAATAAATAATCGAAATACGAATTTGCAGGTGGCCCGTATGAATAAAAATGTGATTCCTACAGTCTTGTACAGGTTTTGACAGCGGATGAAGAGGATGCAGATGGGACGCAGCACGCAGGTGAGCAGGTCTAGATACTCTACGGCTGAAAGCAGAGCATGTGAAGCAAGTGTTTTGCTGCTGCAGGTGCAGGTTCTGGACGGCGGTGAGAGCAACTGTGAAATGGCAATGACAACTGCTAGCAGGTGATGCGAGTGTCGCAGCATGAGGAAAATAAAGACTATGAGCTGGACGTCTGCTTGACAGCTGTTTGGTTTGCAGGTTTGCTCATCAGGGGATGGGAGACTAAGGATCGATGAGTTTGCTGATGTGCAGTTTCGATGGCAGCTAAAGATTGTGTGCAGGTACGCGTGGAATGTTATGAAACGTGGAGCAACCAGCAAGTGAATGGCAGTGTTGCAGCAGAGGAGGAGGAGGAGAAGGCGCTGTGTGGGTATGGACGGCAAACTGAGCACGCAACAGAGAAGGATGAGTTGCAGGTTCGATAAGTGGAGCTGCTTGGGGGTGCAGGAATGTAATGCATAGAAGAAAAGGACGCAGAGAGAGCTGCGTGGAGGCTGGCAATAGATTGTTGAGGAGCTGAATGAAATGGACAGCGAGCAGAGAGTAATTTGTTTGGACAGCTGAGGGAAAATGACTTGAAGAGGGACAGGTTTTCTCCACAATCCCACCAGGCAACCAATATTTAAATAAAATACTTTCCAGAGACTGATAAAATTATTTGATCCACTTATCTTCAGTTTTTGTAGACGAAACCCTCTCAAAAAAATTTCCAGATCTGAAAGCAACAGAATTTAAAACCCTTGATCAGCGAAAACAGAGACCCTGCGAAAACTAATTTTCCCACAAGATTTTATCTCAGAACTGCAACCTGCAAATGGAAAACAAAAACTCAGAAAATATATGCAAGGATTAAAAATGAAACCCTACAAACCAGTTACGAATTTACAGATTTAAGGCTCTTTAGCAGCCAGATTTGTCAATAATCCACGTAATATTATCAGAATTTAATTTTAATGTGAGACACTTCAGAAAACCCTGCATGCATTCATAAAAAATTTCAAATGATAAGCCCGGGATCAAGAACTCGCTAGGCTCTTTTAGTAAACACAATCCGGGAGTTGGTTGGTTCAGCCGAGAACTTCCCCTAACGCCCGGTAATCTGAAAAAGGGATTTCCTGCACAGCTTAAAATCAACCATTAACTTAGGGGGAGAAAACAATAGTGAAACGCAGATCAAATGGAAATACCTGCCACTATATTTCAGAATCTAAACTATCATTCAAACCCCAAAGATCAGACAAGATACCTGTGACTAGATCAATCTTCATTAAGCTATCATCAATGGCTAAAAATAAAATTATGCAGAAAAATAAAACAATCTTACAGCATTTCCAGAAGAGTAACACCAGCAAGATTTTTAACCCCAAGTCTTCTTTATTACACAAAAAATGACTACAAGAAAGTTTTCTTTAACACCAGACTCTCAGATCAAATCTCAATCTCAAATGAACCCTAGCACCCTATTTAAAGGAATATTTCCCAACAGCTAGTTCGAGTGATCCACGTCAAAAAGATCTCGACCATCGATGAGGATCAAGATATCTGTTAATCTCATCCGTCGAATTTTTAATGCTTAAAAAATTGAAATTCTACATTTACTTACTCAATATTATTATTTTATTATTTTTTAAGTTTTTTAATTTTATTTTATTTTAAAAAAAAAATTATTTATTTTTTAATTTATTTTATAAATTTTTTTTTTTTTTTTTTTTAATTTTTTTTAAATGGTTCCTCGAACTTAGCCTTTGGAAAAATCACCTAAGACCTAGGACTTAGAACTTACGACTTTATGAGGGGATTAGAACATTTTCTAACCCTCAAAACACTTTACATCATGACTTTTTCAACTTTACATCTCAAGAGGGAAAACTCATTTGACATAGACCCTCATAAACCACCCAGTTCTGGGACACAACTATAATCTAGCAGATTAATACACTAAAATTCTCCTAAAATTCTAATGACAAAATTCATTCCGGCATTGGGGTTAGGCTGAGGGAAAAATCCGCTGATCATGGATCGGTGAGACAAAAAACCTTCCGGAACGTAGATTATCACTAGGAAATTAGGTCCACCTAGGCAATTTACATACATGACTCATATCTACTTAAGATTATTTACAATTCACACATGCAGACTGGGTTTACAACGTAATATGATCAAGTCGATGATGATTGTCGAATGGCACGGACATGTCGATCAAGCACCACCCCTTTTACGAAAAAAATGGGTGTACTACTATGGGAAGTTAACACGTAGTGGTCAACAGGTTGAAACAATGACAACCATCTAAATCAATCAAAAATATTGCTAAATTCACTATCACAACTTTGGTTGAAGTTGAGACCCACTTTGTAATATAAAGACATAGATATATAACAAACTAAACCATTGATTTAGTAGTAAAATCATTCCTCAATTTATGATGGCTTCAATTAATTAGTGGGATATAGTGCCCAATGATAATGAAGCATTACAAATACAACTCGAAATTTGCCACGCCTGGCACAAATAAGAGAATCCATGTTATATCCATATTCGAGCTGTAAAGGTCGCAACCTCCACAATTTTAATTTTCCCATGCTTGGCACAATTATGAGTGTTATATCCATATTCGAGCACTGAAGATCGCACTCTCTACGGAATGAAGATTACTTGCATTGAAGATCGCACTCTCTACGGAATGAAGACAATACTACATATATAATGAATAAAATTCCCATATATACATAAATATTTTGCCATTTCCCAAATTCAGAAATTTACATGTCAGGGAAAACACGGAAAATATCAAAATGAAGGAAAAGCCAAAATCTAAAATCAGAATCTACAAAATATTTCTTTAACCATGCTTTGTATATTCAAAATACTTAAAATGAAACGGATTTTGCAAGTGATAAAAGCTCTTCCAATATAAGTTACCACACATAGAGATATTCAGAAATGGAGGGGGCTATACAAACCAGCAAGTTTTAAATATGAACCAAAAGGCTAGATTTTGAAACCCACATTAAACATTCAAGGTAATATGAATTTTGAAATTGAATGTGCATAAAAAAATCAAATTCAAGAACGTAATCAAGATTCGTTCTTCTTTATTAAAGGGTTTTTGAGATTTATGAAGAGTTTGAAGAGCAAGGAAAGAATATTTGGTAAGCCCACCTATAATCATGACATATTTGGATGCACATTGACTAAAGAACAAACTTGCAAAATGCATCATGGAGGGAAAAAAGGTGGAACAAGGGAATATCCATATGCCCCCCTTATAAACAGCGGAAATTGTGAAGAAGGGGTTTCCAACTTAAGTTCTCGAGCATCCACTAGCAGTAAGCAAACTTCAGAAAGAGTGCCTTCAATACAGATTACAGTCACACTTCATTAATTCATTCAAAGCAAATGTCAGTCCCAGATCAAGATTTCCACGAAACAAACATGCATACCTCATAATAGGACAAATATTCACTTGCTCTTAACTAACGGTATATCCATTTACCCTCACCATGGAACTCTGAAAGTCCTCTCACAATGGCACCATGTGATCTGAAACCGTAATGACACTTAAACCAACATATTGCTTCTTGTAGCTACGGAGATACAATTCAAAATCATACTTTTTTACAACTAGAATATCAGGTCCCACCATCCCAGAGATATTTTACAAACACAATTTTGACTCCCACCACCCAATTATTCCATATTTTCATAAAAATACACAGGAATGTTGCTTAACACTTTCACTGTAATGAAATGGAGGGGGGAAGGGCTCCCACCATTGATATTTGCATCTCAACCAGAGCTCAAAAATTGCATCCATTTTACATTTACTCCTATTTTAAGGATTAAACTCAACTATTTCCAATACAAATATTGGTTTAATATATAACTGTCGTACAACACTTAGGTCCTCCTCAACAATTCAATTCTTGGTATCTGCAACATTGATCTCCTCACTGGCCCTCTGAATTGCATAGAGCTCCTCAGTAGCCTTCTGACTTGCACTGATCTCCACACTTGCACTCTGACTTGCATCAAGCTCCTCACTTGCAATCTGACTTGCATCGATCTCCTCAAAGGCAGTATGACTTGTATCACCCTCCTCACTTGCATTCTGGATTTCATGTGTCTTGGTTAATAGCTTCCCAGTAATACTATGATGTGGTATTGCATTCTTCACTGCCCTTCCTGCAGGCTGTTTAGCTCGTTTCTGTAGATCCAATAGGCGTCGCTTTGCTTCTTTCAACTCATCCTTAACAGTAGGTCCATGGTTTTCCAATGCCTCAACTACCCTACGTTGAAATTCAATAGCAATGCCAAAGCTGCGACAAGTTACAAAGTCAACCTAGTGCATGAATGTGATTAAAACAGACAAAATACCGTTGCACTAACAATCTTGAGCATGGGGATAAAGTGGTCAGACAATGTTTGCAAGTAACTGATGAAAACGTGTACCTCAGATACCATATAACAAAAACTACTCCCGCAGAGATGTACAAATAATTTATTGGAGACAAACAAGTTCCAAAAGGCTAAAACAAGCATTGATTTCTGTGACAATTGTAATCCATTTGTAATAATGTATGTTAGAAACTTGTGTATATGCACTGTAAGTACGTGAAAAATCTAGCATCAGAATGAGGTGTGAAGTACGCCAAAAGATTCAGCAACATGCATATAAGTAATGAAAATCCAAATGTCTCAGCAAAAGAAAAACAAAGAAGAAATCAAGATCAGGGACCAATATGATTGTAAAGGGATTAATAGAATAATGTGCATGTGCAAAACTATGGGAAAATTCTAGCATTCTGAAAAGATACAGAAAATACCATGACATATTTGAAACGAAAACAACCAAAATCTTGAAGTTTCTGATCAATATATTAAGAAAAAAGTTAAGATTAGGGTTACAAGAACTACCATGACTGAAGATGTTTTACTAAATTTTGAAGTTTCAGGCAATAAAAACTGACCTGCCTATTTGTAGTCAATGCTTTACCTAGGAGTAGTTATATCTCAAATATTTTCATAGAGACTAGGGAACAGGGGGACAGGGACGATGAGTTTCAAGAACAGCTCAAGAGACACTGCAATTTTCAGGGGACAGTAGGGTACAAGACATAGGGAAACCCAAGAGATTTGTGGATGAAATCTTTGCAAAATGGTGACATGGGAATAAAAGACTTAACGATTTCTTGACACACCTCAACCGTGTTTCATAGTACATTAACTTCACCAATGAAGTGGAGACAACCCATAAACAACTCAATTTTGGTGTGTGCTGTTGGTAATGTTGTAATTCAATGACCAAATAAAACAAGTCACTTGGTAGAGGATGCCTAGGTATCTCCGGTGTCACTCAAATGGCATCCTGACATCCCCTTTGATCGTGAATGCACTCGAGAATCGAGATGTCCATTTTAGACAAGGAACTACTTGGAAACTGATGTAGGAGCTTCTAGATGTATGCTAGTACGCAGTGGCACAGTGAGCAGCTGATAAAGTGAACATGAAAAAACAGCACTACATTAGCAAAAAGATAACATTGGCACACAAGAACAGCAAGCATAGACGAGCGTGCATGAGGGAAGGCAGATAGTCTTGCACATGAATGAGAATGAAGAGTTGGGTGCAGAGAACCAGTCACTGAGATGAAAAACAAACCAAGCTAAGAACTGAAGCAAATGAACCATTAAGGAAAACTGATAAAGTATGCAGCATGAATTAGACGGTTCAATTCAAGAGAACACAGATTGGTCTGAAAGAGATTGGCCCCCAAGAGAAGAAAGCACAAGTTGGCTTCTACGTGAAAGAGAGTTTGTTTTGAGTAATTAGATTCTTGAAATAAGAAGAGGAAAGGAGATCGGCACTTCAGCAATGAGTTCCAAGAGAAGGAAGAGTGCAAAGGAGGACGAGTATTTCTACCTGTAGATTACCCATAATACAAATATGCAAGGCCATTGTAGGTTCATTTTCCTTCCTTGTTGCATCAAGTACATGCCAGAGTCATCCCACATTTGAAGGATTGCGAAGGATATCCCTGGCCTATCTCCTCATCCTTGGGAGTCAAGACACCAGGAATGCATCATCAACCCCTGACGATACATGTGTAACAACAAAACCTAGATTTGCCACACATTCATAATTGAGCAAAAGGGCATTCCATGTACATATGTCTACCTAATACACTAGCATACGTATTACATAATTTGTGGAGGAGAGGCTTTTTCACCTTCATTTGCCTTGTAGCTCCTCTTCTAGATCTCATGACCACATTTAGCACCATTGTAGTCAACGAGATCCGTCTCAAATCCACTTGCCTTAGTTTTGACTTCAATTTCTGATCCCAATCAAACCAACCTTCTCTCCTGCAATGGCCCCAAAGAGCATGCCTCTCAACATGGAGTGTGTGATTTTCTTATTATCTGGTTGTATAGAGATCCTTCTAGTGGGGCTGTGCAATTCCTGCTCAACAATGCAAATCCAATCTATTAGGAATGATGTAATCCTCACATGCAGTTATGACCAACGTTTAGTGTCATTAATATGAGCATTTACTGTATTATTTGGTTATTGTTGATGCCAACCTAGTCAAATTTGATTTGTAAGCTAAACAACCCTCTTGGGAAGAGCACCCTACTCATGTGGGCCCATAATTCCTCTTCAGAGTACACCCTACTTGAATTGTGTATAAACACACAACTCAAACCTCATTTGTAAATAAAGCAAGCATTTTAACCCTGCGAGCACTATATCTTTGATCTTTGGCATTTTTCTCTTGTAATTGGGATATTTTACGTGTGCATTTGTGCATCTTATGTATAGTGCACTCATAGTTGGGCATTTTTCTCTCTCTAGCTCACTTTTGGTTCATCCTTAGCACATGTCTTTAATGTCAGTTTTTTCTCCTTACACTGCAAGTCTTTGCATTGGCATTTTGGTCCCATTCAATCCCCTCTTTCTGTTTGTAATCTCAACATAGCATTGAAACAAGTGTGAACTTTCCCTACAGATTTCACTGTTATTTTTAGGTTTTTTCCTTGGTTGTTCATGCTGAAATTTATGCAATCAGACATGGCATGCAGAGGAAACCTTAACTGGAGGAATACTGGTGTTGTTTCATTGTCATTTGTCCACAGGAAAGGCCCTTTAGTAGGGCTGTTTGTATCTTCTGCACTAATTACAGAGATTTTGTCTACAAACTGGTGTGCCCAACATTAGCGTATACTTGTGGATTTATTTCAGCATTTTCCGCAACTGTATTGGAGACTTTTAGCTGCTTGCATCAGTTTTTTTTGTGAATGCAGTAATAGGATTTCCTGACCTGATTTTTCAGCGTTTTTTGGAGAATTTTTGGCTAGTAACATTGCTCTAAGTGCTGCACGACTAGGGCTTCCAGATCCATTTTTTTCCATAGATGATCTGGAAATTTTCGGCTAGATTCGGTACCCTCATGGCTGCAGATTTATAGTTTCTTAATCATCTCTTAGAGTCTTGTAGGGTCTTTCCCTCTCTTCAAAATCTAGTGCTATTTGCTTCGTCAGATTTTGCAACAATATTCTCTATTGAAATACAACTTGTGCTGCAACAATTTATCCTTGTAATGACAAATAATGTATTATGTACTTCTTACCCACCATTTTCGTGGGTAATATCCCTAGGAGAATTTTTTTCTCCAATATGGTTCTCAGCGGACAGCCAGCAGCCACCAGCTAGCTCATTGTGCCATGTTCTCCGCCACCTAAGCCAGCCATGTGATCCCTCGCCCATCTGTCATAATGGTATGTTTGGAGGTAATCTAAAGGTATGCCTTGTCATTTGGAAATTGAGTATTGTAGTTTGCTTATCATGGACACTTCTGGGGATGGATTAATGGGAGGATTCGGCGGAAAGAATGGGCTAGGTCTGTGCTTCTGTCCCCTAGACCCCTTTTAGGAATTAACCTTGGATTCTAATCCCATGGGATCTCTTTCACTGACCGTTTGGTTCCAGGGATGGTATGTCACAGGAAACCCCAACTTTGGTTGCGTGGTCCCACTCCCTTATCTGCTTATATTACCCTCTTTCCATTCATTATTTACCCATCCATTATTTTCCGCCTGGATCCACATTCCTCCATCGGGTCCACATAGGATTAGCTCACCCCATCCCCTTGCCCACACCTTGGGTCATGGCCTAGAATGAAGCCCGGAGGTTGATGCAATTGAAAAGAAAGTTAAAAGCATATATGGCCACATTCAACAGGAAAAGTACCACAAAATGCAAAAGATGGTCGGGACAAAAACATTTAGCACGTGGGCAAAAGCCAATACATGAGCTCTACCCCATCATCATGGCCATCACCTTGGTTCCTACAAGTTCCATGAGTCTTCGTCATCATATAGGAACCCATGATTGTCCCAACACCTGGTGGGCAATGCACTGCCCCACCTTAAAAGGGGAAATACACTATTATACTTATACATCATGCTCTAACCCCTTGAGCCCACGAGCAATTAATCAAAGAAAATCATAAAAAGGCAAAAGGCATAAAAGAAGGGTGGAAAATTCAAGGTCGGTACACATCATGTGCCACGATTGCTCCCTCCTACACATTAGAAACCCAAGTGTGGGCTTCCCTCTTGTTAGATACCCTCGTACCCTAACATGTGACCCAAGGCTGCCCCTTCTCATTCCCTATTTCATTCACCTATCTGCCACATGCCACCAACTTTTGATGGATGTACCTTGACTATATTAAACCCTTTAAAAGTAGAAACCACCTAATAGGGTGCTTGGTTAACCCCATTTGGAGTTTAGAAGATATTGGCACATCGCGAAGCCCTTATGGAAGGGCAGGCCATTATGAAGTCCCCACCTGTGGTCCATTATTAGTTAAGCTCATTTACTCGATTTTTCTATGACTTGTTGTGCTGGAAGGCTAGGGGACACATTGGATCTTATGCAAGATTGCAGATGGTTTCCATTTGGGTTTGGTCTCCCTATACGAGGCCCTAACCCTCCAGAGGGCTACATTGGCACATGTAGGGTAAACGTTGAGAGCCGTGGGCCTCCACAGCAGCAGATTGCACTCCATGGATCCTCACAACCATTCAAAGATTGCTCGTGTTTCACTTATTGGACGAGGAGGATGCACCTGATCCATCATGCCCAGTTAGCCCCAGATCTACACCATACACTTGGCAGATGATCTAGGACTTGCACGATGATGTGGCATGACCTACACCATCATCCTAGCCCTTGCAAGCGATCTACAGGCATCTTCTATTTCTTTGGAGACCCATGAGGACACTTGTGTGCTGCCACATGTCATTTGGAGCACCAAATGTTATTACAAAAGGGGCAACCCCTTGTCCACTGCTTTTGAGGGTTTTATTCTTCATTGTGGCACCCATGGACCTCATTAGGCCTCTTAGAGGGCCCTACAACATGCATAGATTATTATTTGACCTCTTGAGAGGCTTACCTTTTCATTTATGAGCTTGGTTGGTGTGTTTGACACCAAAAGTTGTATTATTAGAACATTATTTTATTTTGGAGGCTTATGTAGGCCAAGGAGGCTAATTCGAACTCCTAAGTTGTGTATAAATACAAGTGAGATGAGTTCATTTCTCATCATAACTTTGGTTTGGATCTCTTATCTCTCTTGAGATTTCTGCACTTTTTCTAAGGATGAATTGGACCTTTACGGATGAGTTTTGATGTGTGGATATTGGTCTATCTTCTCTTTTTTGCTTCTTTATTGTCAATTGTGAATGGTTGGATATACTCTATTACATGTAAGTACGTGCTTCTTTTATGTTATTCTTGTTTACTTTTGTCATATATGTTGGACTGGAATTTTAGTTGTTCTAGGGCTAATTGTTGCATGCATTCACTGCTTAATATTGTGGAATTTGTCTCTATTATAGCATTCCTTCAATGTATGGGCCATGTAATGTGAGCGAAATCTCCTAGGTGTTGGAATTTCTAAGTCTAACTGTTAGAAACCCTTCATGTACTTTTCTGATTAATTAACAAGTTATTTACCATGTAAATACTGAAAATAAATACAAGTACATACTCAACACATTATAGATCATCGATTGAAGTAAACAAAACAAGCACACAAGTGACATTGTTGTTTTTGGACCAATGTCCCCGGAAAAGCCCAATGCGAAAAAACTGGTGCAGTTATCTAAGGGTTTTAATTATTAAGCAGTTTCAGAATACAATCTGGGTGCAAAAACCGGCTCACCCAACAGAGAATAATCTCGGCAATAGTACCTCTCAGTCGAAAACAAATGTTCCAGCTGAAACCACGGATAAACACTCCAACAGCTCACAGCGCCAATCTGCCCCATGAAAACGCCAGCATCAGTCTCTAGGGACTGTGTCAGCCCTTTCTGGCCCAACATCTTCCCAGCATCACCCTAGCTTGCCCTGCGTCAGCCTCTAGAGGCAATGCATCAACCCTTAGAGCCTCTACGTCACACACGCTGGCTCTCTGAGGCACTGCACAACTCCTAGTTACCTCTGCGTGAGCCCTGGCTGGCTCTGCGTGAACCTTTGGCTGGCTCTGCGTGAACCTCTAGCTAGCTCTGCGTCCCTCTCTCTCGGCTTCTGCGCTGATACTCCTGGTACTATCTCTGCCTCTCTGCTTCTGTATTCACTTCCCCTCAACTGCAACTCTGATCACTCTTTCGACTTCCTCAGCAAACCCTGCCCCAGAAATCGAAATCTTGATCAACTCGATGTGTTCTCCAAGTGACCCTCAAGCCTCCTCTTATACTTTTCTCGTTGACAATTCAACGGCCGAGATTAACTCCCTAATCAACGGCTAAGATTAACTCTGGCTTGATCCATGACTTGTGGACCCTTCTAACACAATTTTATATTAATTCACATTAGTATTAAGTTTATACTTAGGGACTCCATTAAAAATATTAATTATTTTAATATCTCTCAAACTGTTTCGAATCTGCCCAAACCATTTTTGGGTATTGGCGATCTCATGTGCCTTAGCCTCTCCACCAAGTTTCGAGGCTATAGCACATTCAATGCTACCCCAAATCAACACTCCCTCTTAGCGAGGATTGTGCTCTAGTAATACTCCTAACTGAGCATCACCCTGATCATCCGGCATCGGTCCTTATGCTGATGCTAGGCCTGTTGCCTAACATCCTCTGAAGTTGTTGCATTATGTACTGCTACCCATGGCCCTGCCACTACCACTGTTGCATTTGCACAACAACAACCTCTCCATCTGTTCTGCTACCCATGGCTTTGCCACTGCCATTGCTGCATCTGCACTACAATCCCTCTCATCATGCTGCATCGTGCTGCCCATAGCACTGCCACTGCTAACTGCTGCACTGCAAATCAGTTACTGAAAAGTAAGTAAATGATCTCCCAACTCTGACATCTCTGTCAGGCTAGAGACACCCTCGATGCTGAAACTCCCTCTGTCGTTGACAAGTGCTCCCTCTCTGAGGTCTACGCCGCTGCAACAACTTTATGTATCTCGCACTGTTGCCCCACGCTATCTTGAGAATCCTGCACTGTAGCTCCCCCTAACACTCCATCTGCATCCGTCTCTACTAACATCCACCAGTACTGCTACTCCTCTTCGGGGCTCCTGTAGCAAGGTATAATCGAAGATGCTGGGTACCTCGAGGATCCTGCCCCTCATCGCCTGTAGTCCGTCTAACTACAGCTCGATGTCTCCCCACTTCCGCTCAAGTGGTGTGTGAGCACTCATGGCATAGTCATCATCTGTCTCCACTTGCTTCTCCGCCCTTGCTAGCGCAGCCCTGGTCTCGGAAGCCTCTCCCTTGCTCTTCTTCCTTGGACATTGGGTCGCATAATGACCCAGTTCCCCACAATGGAAGCATTTGACCTTGGAGAGGTCCTTCTTCTTCCGTTTCTCCTGCTTTCCCTCAGATGCTAAGGCAGCATCCACCTCCTCCTCCTTGATTCTGACCCCCTTGTCGCTGCTTCCTACCTTGATCAGCCTTCTGATCTCTTCTTGGCGTAGAGTTGCAAACATTTCCTCCCAATCTGGAAGGGTTGCCCTACCCAGTATGCTCTGGACAAACACCTCCCAGTATTCAGACACTGCGTTCAAGGTTGTTCTCACCATCAATTCTTAATCCAGCGTGACCATCTCGGATCTCCTTCAATCGACCGAGGAAGGTGTCAATCTGTTCTCCCTTCTACATCTGGTACGACCATAACTGATTTTCTAGTAGCACCTTCTTCTACACGGAAGTATGCTGATACAACTTTATTAGGGCCTCCCACATTTCATTTGTCGTATTCTTCTCCGCAATATGTGGTACTACATGGTCCTTGACCCCGTCAAGGATGATGCTCTTAGCCCTTGCCATTGCATCCTCGTACCTATCGTTATGAGCCGGGTCAATTGGGACCACTATTGTCCTCAAGGAGAATTGCTTGAGACGGTCCCTGTCTAGAACGGATAAGATTTTGGCCTTCCAGACTACGAAGTTTGAGGCTCCGTCCAGTCTGTCCTGGTCTCTTACCTCGTTCACTGCCATCTCGATGCTCCTCTACTTCCCTCCTGGAAGTTCTTGGTGTGACTCCCTCTCAGCCTCGATTTCCCCTTCTGTCAATGTCAAGATGCACCCACTCCAATCGTTAGTGCAGCTGCACCATTGATCTGGATTTCTTGGCTAGAAATCCTCAGTAGCAACTCCCTCCTCCTTGGTCTTACCCTGTTAGGTACTGTTCTGACTACAGTAACCCACCAGCTTCACTCTGCAACTTACCCACAGCCTTCTAAGCTCCAGCAAACTAAAGGTTAGAGCTTCTAGGCTCTGTACAATCCCAGCACCAAGAAAATCCGCACCTCCTGGCCACATGCGTCAATCCTTCCTGACTGAGAAAGATGATCGGGCACTGCGTAGGTCAACTCTACCCCCCTCTGCCACTGCGTTGATCCTCTTCGCGGCTCAAACGCAGGCACTGTGTCACCCCTTCCTTGCTTCTTCTTTGCTAAGAACAACTTCTATCACTCGGACAACTGTTTTCTGCTGCTCTGCTCAGCTGATGTCCTTAGTTCTCCTGTGATCTACAACCATGCTCTAATACCATGTTGAAATTTCTAAGTCTGACATGTCAGAAATTCCTACTGCATTATCTGGTTTATTTCACCAACTTGTTTATTCCTTAACAAGTTATTTATCCATATAAATACTGAAAATAAACACAAAATGCAGTCTCAACTCATATACAGATCATCAACTGAAATAATAGACAAACACAAGGGACACTATTATTTTTGGACAATCGTCCACGGAAAAACCCAATGCGGGAAAACCGGTGCAGCTATCTGAGGGTTTTAATTATAAAGCAGTTTCAAAATACAATCTGGGTGCCAAAACTGGCTCACCGAACAAAGAATAATCTCGGCAATAGTACCTCTCAGTTGGAGACAGATGTGCCGGTTGAAACCCCGGATAAACACTCCGACAGCTTCCAACTCCAATCTGCCCCATGAAAACCCTAACGTCAACCTCTAGGGATTGCGTCAGCCCTTTCTGGCCCAGTGTCACACTAACTCACCCTGCGTCAGCCTCTAGAGGCAATGCATCAGCCCTTAGAGACTCTGCGTCACCCACCTTTGCGCTGCTGCAACAACTCTATGCATCTCACACTGTTGCCTCACGCTGTCCTGGGAATCCTGCACTGTAGCTCCCTCTGACGCTCCATCTGCATTCGTCTCTACTGACATCCGCTAGTACTGTTACTCCTCTTCAGGGCTCCCACAGTAAGGTATAATCCAAGAGGCTGAGTACCTTGAGGATCTTGCCCCTCATCGCATGTAGTCCCTCTGACTACAGCTCGATGTCTCCCCACTCTGCTCAAGTGGTGTGTGAGCACTCATGGCACAGTCATCATCTGTCACCACTTCCTTCTCTGCCCTTGCTAGCGTAGCCTTGGTCTCGGAAGCCTCTCCCTTGCTCTTCTTCCTTGGACACTAGGTCGCATAATAACCCAGTTCCCCACAGTGGAAGCATTTGACCTTGAAGAGGTCCTTCTTTCGTTTCTCCTGCTTTCCCTCAGGTGCTAAGGCAGCATCCACCTCCTCCTCCTTGATTCTGACCCCCTTGTCGCTGCTTCCTGCCTTGGTCAGCCTTCTGATCTCTTCTTAGCAAAGAGCTGCCCACATTTCCTCACAATCTGGAAGGGTCACCCTGCCCAGTATGCTCTAGACAAACACCTCCCAGTCTTTAGAGACTACGTTCAGGGTTGTTCTCACCATCAATTCTTAATCCGACATGGCCCCTATGGAAGTCAGCTGATCCCAGATCTCCTTCAATCGACCAAGGAAGGTGTCGATATGTTCTCCCTTCTGCATCTAGTATGATCACAGCTGCTTTTCTAGTAGCATCTTCCTCTGCGTGGAAGTATGTTGATACAACTTTGTTAGGGCCTCCCACACCTCATTTGTCGTATTCTTCTCGGCAATATGTGGTACTACATGGTCCTTGACCCTGTCAAGGATGATGCTCTTGGCCCTCGCCATTGCATCCTTGTACCTATCGTTAACAGTCGGGTCAATTGGGACCACTATTGTCCTCAAGGCGAATTGCTTGAGACGGCTCCTATCTAGAACAAATAAGATTCTGGCCTTCCAGACTATGAAGTTTGAGGCTCCGTCTAGTATGTCCTGGTCTCTTACCCCGTTCACTACCATCTCAATGCTCCTCTACTTCCCTCCTGGAAGTTCTTGGTGTGACTCCCTCTCAGCCTCGATTTCCCCTTCTGCCAATGTCGAGATGCCCCCACTCCGATCGTTAGTGCAGCTGCACCACTGATTCGGATTTCTTGGCTAGAAATCCTCGGTAGCAACTCCCTCCTCCTTGGTCTTGCCCTGTTAGGTATTGTTCTGACTACAGTACCCCACCAGCTTCACTCTGCAACTTACCCACAACCTCCTAAGCTCCAGCAAATTGAAGGTTAGAGCTTCTAGGCTCTGCGCAATCCTGGCACTAGCAAAATCCGCACCTCCTGGCCACGGGCATCAATCCTTCCTGACTGAGAAAGATGACCGGGCACTGCGTAGGTCGAGTCTACTCCCCTCTACCACTACGCTGATCCTCTTCCCGGCTCAAACTTGATGACGCAGGCACTGCGTCACCCCTTCCTCGCTGCTTCTCTGCTAGGAACAGCTTCTATCACTCGGGACAGTTGTTTTCTGCTACTGCTGCTCTGCTCAGCTGATATCCTCAGTTCTCCTGTGATCTGCAACCATGCTCTAATACCATGTTGAAATTTCTAAGTCTGACACGTCAGAAATTTCTACTGCATTATCTGGTTTATTTCACCTACTTGTTTATTCCTTAACAAGTTATTTATCCATATAAATACTGAAAATAAACACAAATGCAGTCTCAACTCATATACAGATCATCAACTGAAATAATAGACAAACACACAAGCGACACCGTTACTTCTGGACAATCGTCCCCGAAAAAACCCAATGCGGGAAAACCAGTGCAGCTATCAGAGGGTTTTAATTATTAATCAGTTTTAGAATACAATCTAGGTGCCAAAACCGACTCACCCAACATTGAATAATCTCTGCAGTAGTACCTCGCAATCGGAGACAGATGTTCCGGCTGAAACCCCGGATAAACACTCCAACAACTCCCAACTCCAATCTGCCCCACAAAAACCCCAGCATCATCCTCTAGGAATTGCGTCAGCCCTTTCTGGCCCAACGTCACCCTAACTCGCCCTGCGTCAACCTCTGGAGGCAATGCGGCAGCCCTTAGAGCCTCAGCGTCACCTAAACTGGCTCTCTGAGGCACTGCGCAACTCCTGGCTGCCTCTGCGTGAACCTTTGGCTGGCTCTGCATTCCTCTCTCCCGGCTTCTGCGCTAATCCTCCTAGTACTATCTCTGCCTCTCTGCTTCTGTATTCACTACCCCTCAGCTACAGCTCTGATCACTCTTTCGACTTCCTCAACAAACCCTACCCCAGAAAATCGAAATCTTGATCAACTCGGTGTGTTCTCGAAGTATACTTTTCTCTTGACAATTCAACGGTGGAGATTAAGTCCCTAATCAACAGCTAAGCTTAACTCTAGCTTGATCCATGACTTTTGGACCCTTCTAACACAGTTTTATATTAATTCACATTAATATTTTATTTTCCCTGAGTTTATACTTAGGGACTCAATTAAAAATATTAATTATTTTAATAGCTCCCAAACTGTTTAGAATCTGCCCAAACCATTTCTGGGCATTGGAGATCTCATGTGCCTTAGCCTCTCCACCAAGTTTCGAGGGAAGAGCACATCCGATGCTACCCCAAATCAACACTCCCTCTTAGCGAGCATTGTGCTATAGTAATACTCCTAACTGAGCATCACCCTATCATCCGACATCAGTCCTTATGCTAATGCTAGGCCTGCTGCCCAACATCCTTTGAAGTTGTTGCATCATGTACTGTTACCCATGGCCCTGCGACTACCATTGTTGCATCTGTACAGCAACTCCCTCTACATCCGTGCTACTACCCATGCCTCGCCCCTACCACTGCTGCATCTGCACTGCAATCCCTCTCATCATGTTGCATCGTGTTTCCCATAGCACTGCCACTGCTAATTGTTGCACTGCAACTCAGTTACTGAGAAGTAAGTAAATGATCTCCCAACTCTGACATCTCTGTCAGGATAGAGACAAACTCGATGTTGAAACTCCCTCTGTCGTTGACAAGTGCTCCCTCTCTAACCTCTGCGCTGCTGCAACAACTCTATGCATCTCGCACTACTGCCTCACGTTGTCCTGGGAATCCTGCACTATAGCTCCCTCTGACGCTCCATCTGCATCCGTCTCTACTGACATCCGCCAGTACTGCTACTCTTCGAGGCTCCCGTAGCAAGGTATAATCCAAGAGGTTGGGTACCTCGACGATCCTGCCCCTCATCGCCTGTAGTCCGTCTGACTACAACTCGATGTCTCCCCACTTCCACTCTCAAGTGGTGTGTGAGCACTCATGGCACAGTCATCATCTATCTCCACTTCCTTCTCCACCCTTGTTAGGGTTTTAAGAAGTGGGACCACACGGTGCCAAGTGGACCCGGTCTAGGGTATGAGGAAAGTATGAAGCAACCAATGATATTCTTACCCTAGACAAGGTGGGGAAAGGATCAAAGAAACAATTTCACTTGAAGATGTCTTGAACCTATGAGGTACTAGCCTTGGGGATAACAGGGCAAGTTTTGATCCCGGAGCTAGGGCTTGACTTTTCTCCCAACTCCACCGTCACATGGCTTCAAAATTGGAGGAGAGCTAGAGGAAAGGTCAACGCAAGAGACCCTAAGAGATCAATTTTTTTTTATGGCTAACTTGTTGGGAAATTGATACCCTAGGTACTCTAATGTGGCTAGTCCTGGAAGGATGTGAAAAAATATGGATTTTAGTGACCACCCTTGGTAGATTAGTGCCTTAATCCTTGGGAGAATGGAGTCTATGATGAGTAAGAGTAGAATTTCTTGGTTCTTAGTCAAGGAGGCCTTAAGATCACTTCGTTTGCCTTCTAGGTCAAGAAAAAAGCAACCTTGCAGCTTTTATACTTTGATGTGCAAGAAGAATGGCTTATCAAGGTCAATTTTTAACCCTAGTGTTGATTTGGGGTAGCATTGGATGTGCTCTAGCCTCGAAACTTGGTGGAGAGGCTAAGGCACATGAGATCTCCAATACCCAGAAATGGTTTGGGCAGATTCCTAACAGTTTGGGAGATATTAAAATAATTAATATTTTTAATTGAGTCCCTAAGTATAAACTTAAGGAAAACAAAATATTAATATGAATTAATATAAAACTGTGTTAGAAGGGTCCAAAAGTCATGGATCAAGCTAGAGTTAAACTTAGCTGTTGATTAGGGACTTAATCTCAACTGTTGAATTGTCAACGAGAAAAGTATAAGAGGAGGCTTGAGGGTCACTTGGAGAACACACCGAGTTGATCAAGATTTCGATTTTTTGGGGCAGGGTTTGCTGAGGAAGTCGAAAGAGTGATCAGAGTTGCAGCTGAGGGGCAGTGAATACAGAAGCAGAGAGGCAGAGATAGTACCAGGAGGATCAGCGCAGAAGCCGGGAGAGAGGGACGCAGAGCTAGCCAGAGGTTCACGCAGAGCCAGCCAGGGCTCACGCAAAGGCAGCCAGGAGTTGCGCAGTGCCTCAGAGAGCCAGCGTGGGTGACGTAGAGGCTCTAAGGGCTAACGCAGTGCCTCCAGAGGCTGACGCAGGGCGAGCTAGGGTGACGCTGGGCCAGAAAGGGCTGACGCAGTCCCTAGAGGTTGACGCTGGGGTTTTCGTGGGGTAGATTGGAGTTGGGAGTTGTCGGAGTGTTCATCTTATACATCATGCTCTAACCCCTTGGGCCCCAAGCAGTTAATTAAAGAAAATCATAAAAAGGCAAAAGGCATAAAAGAAGGGTGGAAAAATCAAGGTCGGGACACCTCATGTACCACGATTGCTCCCTCCTACACATTAAAAACCCAAGTGTGGGCTTCCCTCTTGTTAGCTACCCTCGTACCCTAACATGTGACCCAAGGTTGCCCCTTCTCATTCCCTATTTCATTCACCTATCTGCCACATGCCACCAACTTTTGATGGATGTACCTTGACTATATTAAACCCTTTAAAAGTAGAAACCACCTAATAGGGTGTTTGGTTAATCCCATTTGGAGTTTAGGAGACATTGGCACATCCCGAAGGCCTTATGGAAGGGCAGGCCATTATGAAGTCCCCACCTGTGGTCCATGATTAGTTAAGCTCATTTACTCGATTTCTCTATGACTTGTTGTGTTGGAAGGCTAGGGGACACACTGGACCTTATGCAAGATTGCAGATGGTTTCCATTTGGGTTTGGTCTCCCTATATGAGGCCCTAACCCTCCAGAGGGCTACATTGGCACATGTAGGGTGAGCATTGAGAGCCATGGGCCTCCACAACAGCAGATTGCACTCCATGGATCCTCACAACCATTTAGAGATTGCTCGTGGTTCACTTATTGGACGAGGAGGATGCACCTGATCCATCATGCCCAGTTAGCCCCAGATCTACACCATAGTGCTCAAAGGTATCAAAAGCTTCCAAGAAATTGTCGAAGCCATCGGAGAAAGAGGATGATTGGAACACATAACCATCCTCCCATGATAGTGCACCTTGCAAAGGAAGAACTAAGGCAAGCTCTCATCACCAGAATTGCACCAAAGACAATCAAGAGAGGTATAAACAGTCCCGGTATTCTAAAGTTCATTTTGATTACCAGCATGTTAATGATGAACAAAAATCATGTCATAGAAAACTATGTAGTTTTTGTGGGTTGCATAACCATGTGGTTGTTGAGTGCTGGAAGAGAATGGCAGCAAGAAAGAGGATGAGGCGTGAAAGGCCTTCTCCACATCAGGGAAAGAAGAAGGTTAAGCAGGTCTGGAGGAAGAAGACTTTTTGCAGTCATTGCAACAGAGGTGGTCATCAAAGAGCCACGTGTTGGAGGCTCCATCCAGAGCAGCGTCTCAAGGACAAAGCACCCGTGCAGAAACCAGCCGATGAAGGTATTCAACAAGCAAATCCACCACATTCCTAGTGGTTCACTTTGTTGAGTAAGAGATGGTTTTACTAGATATGGTAGCTTATCATTGCTGCATTTTATAAATCATGTGTTGCGATATAAATGTAAAAGTGATGATGTGTTTTCTATCGCTTATTAAAGCAACGATGATGCTTTAACCTTTTATTGATAGTTGGGGTATTGGTTTCTATTCTGATGTAAACTTGACCAAAGAGTGTGTCTTATAAACTCTTGGCAAGTATGGGGATGCTTGGGTCATGATTGGTCATGTAATTGAGCATGTAATTTGCAAAGATGTACTAAGAGGTTTGCAGAAGGATGCAATTGTCGGCTCATCAACAAGGGTGAAAGAGAACGAAGTGTGACCTGTCAGAACACTTGTGGTGCAAACAATGTAACACAACAGTTGCAGATTATGTTCATGCTTTTGGAGCACCAAAAGCTCCTTAGTGGGGAGGAATGATCCATGTGGCTCCAGACATACTCAGAATTCAGCAGTGGCTATGGAAAAGCTTAAAAATCAAAGTTGTCAGATTGAAATGAAACTAGGACCAGATCGTAGTGCTCATCGCCTTAATTCCAACGGTGCGAACGACACTCAAATCCGAGTTCGTATGCTCAAGATATAGTCGATCAAAGTTTTGGTCAAGCTTGGCCAAGTGGCAGTCACCAATGAGGCAACAAATTGGTAGAGTCCCAGCACTCGGAATCTGGCGATTGGAAAGGGAAAAGTTGTTGCCTACTTAATTTGCCCAGTGACCCTTACAAAACAGTGGAAAGTTTTTTGCTGGTGGGTTATATAAAAATTAAAAAATATATATAAATGGGGTGGCGAGTCGCCACTCCCGCCACCCCTAACGATTAATATATATGTGTGTGTGTGTGCGTTGTATTTAAAATGGGTCAAGGCCCAGCTAACCAAGGACCCCTCCCAACAGCCCACGTCTGATTCAAAACATACGACAGCACCATGTTTAATGGGCCGGCGGGGCTTGAACCCACGGCGGCCCAACAGAACTCCAACAAAACTGTTACATGACTGCCCATAAATCGTCGCCAACACCATCGATACGCGCCAACATTTAACTTGTCACCAAACGGTCAACATAAACATCGCGGCTCCACTTCCAACTAAACATGAATACCGACAGTCTGCAAAAATTAACCAACACAGAGGTTTGAACCTGCATTCACCGCCCGCTTATTCTTGGTCTCCGCAAATGGTCTACAGGCTTGTTATTGGTATATCCGCCCACCAATATGTTTTTAAACTGACATTTTTAACATTTCGACAGACGAAGGAAGAGGAGCGTCGAGCGACTATGGAACCAAGAGTCGAGGAACTGCGCTCGAGTTGGGCACGCTTTTGTAGGAGAGAATATTCCAAGGGAATATTCCAAAAAATATTCCTTGATGTAGTGAGGAATCTAAAAGATTCCCTGAGGGTGATTTTTCACAGTGACGGAAACATGTCAACTTTATACTCAAAAGAACCAAAATTTCACAAGGAAAGCGATGGTGTGGTCCGTTTCCTCATCTGAGCAGCAAAAATCCAGACGTCCAGCAACAAGGAATATTGGCAAAATCTTATGGAATCTAAAATATTCCCTCAGAAGCTGATTTTTTAGAGGCAGAATGATGCCAACTTTATAGTCATTCTTCACAGAATTTCGTAAGGAGCACAGTGGTGTGCTCAGAATATTCATCGGAACAATGGATTTTTCGACCATCTTCAGGAAGGAATCTTTGGGGGAATCTTCAAGATTCCCAAGGGTCCAAATCTCGATGGTGTCAAAAAGGGCAAAGTTTATAGTCGTTTGACACGATTTTGCGCCACGAATTCAACGGTACAATCTATTTCGTCAGCTGAGCTTTGCATTTTTCGGCCATCCTCGAAAGTGGAGGTATATGATGCAGTTATGTCATGCTTTTCTTTTGATTTGCTGAGATGATGTTTTGTTGTCAAGATCCTTGTTACTATTATGTTGAAAGGATGCTTGTATGCCACATCATGTGAGAATTTATTAGCTTGTCATGTTGAAGGAGGGCCCATTTGAGTGAGAGTTCCTACAGGGAGAAAGTCCCGTGAAGAGACATGCCACTCTGGTTGAGGGAATTTAACCTTGTAATGACAAAGAATGTAATATGTACTCATCATCATGTTGCAACATTTAATGAAGCGACCTCCCCACTCTTGACACCAGGGCCCGGAGACGTAACCCACACTAGGTGAACTCCATTATCAATGTGTTTGTGTTCTTTGATTTGATGGTTGTCATTATGTTTCATCTTCTTTACAATATGCACATGTGGCTTTTCATACTCTTTCATATGCAATTATGCTAACATCACATAAGTAAAAGGATTCTGAGGAAGTACGATGTGGCCGCGACCTTTAGACCTCTCAACACTATCCGTGGTTCCCTCAGGTCGGTGAAAGACCCGATTGACCCTAAGGACATGAAGGGCGTCTATGTCATTCCCTGTTCCTGTGGGACCCCTTATATTGGTGAGACTGGTCGCTCTATTAATCAACGGATTAGTGAGCATTCGGCTGACTTAAGACATGGTAGGACTAAGTCCTCGGCCCTGGCTGAGCATGCGGGAAAGACTATGCATCATGTGTGTATAGAGGAGGCTCAAGTCATTGCCAAAATTGCGCACTTTCACCATCGCAAATTTAGGGAGGCCCTGGAGATCGAAAAAAGGCCGGTCAACCTTAATAGGGATGATGGCTGGAAGATTAGCAGTTGCTGGGTCCCAGCCTTGTCTTCTTAGCCTTCTCATTTCCTTTCGTTAGGTCTTAGGGTTTCTGTCTTTCCCCCTCCTTTATTTTTCTTTTGTCAGTTTTGTCCTATGATCTTGGAACGGTTGAGTTTGTTTCGGGCTATTATTATATCTATGGGGCCTATTAGTATTATACTATTTAAGTATCCCTAGGTTAACCTAAAAAAAAATAGTTTCCCTTAAACGAATTCTTATTAACGCAATTTAAACCTTATAAATATCAATAATTAATAATATTGATATGGTTATCCTAAAAAAAAAAAAAAAAAAATTGGAATAAATAGTCTTTTTAATGAATAGTGGTTTAACCTGTAGGTTTAAAGATACCATAATATTAGTTTAGTAATAAACACATCAACCTTGGATTATAAGTAAGAATAGATTTTGGATTATGATTTACCTAATATTTACCTAATATAATTAAAACTCTAGGAGTAATAGTTGAACAAACTGTTTAGATCTATCAAGATGCTTTAGATTATGTAATAAACTTTTAATCTAATGGACCATTCTATTTAAATAATAAATATGATATAGACCTAACTTATAATAGATAATAATGACATTATTAACCTTAATAAATTTGAATAAAAATCTTTTTAATGAATATTGGTTTAACCTTTAGGTACCAATAACATTAGTTTTAATAATAAACTATCGACCTTAAATTATTAGTAATAATAGTTTACCTTGGAATAATTATTATTAGGTAATTTTGATTTACCATAATATTAGTTATAATTTTCACCTAATATAACTAATTCTCTAAGAATAATAATAGAAGATTTAGAGTATTATTTACTTATATAACTGATCGATTTAATGGACCAATCTAATTAAAATATTAAATATAGATCTAACTTACCAAAGACCATGAATTAATTATCACGCAACTAGCTTGAAAAATAGGGTTTGGTTACCTTTACATTGGAATAATAATTAAATTTGATATAAATATAAGAATAATACACCTAATTAATTTAAATTTACCAAACATTTACCTAATTATTTTAAAATTTACCAAATATTTACCTACATTTAGCTTTTTAGGGAAAATTTTAATTGAATAATTTTTTAGTTGTTTGACCAGGGTCTCTTGGTCAAATTAGCCGTTAGAAATGTAGCCGTTGGGATCTCTGCACACTTTATTTATACACGCTAAGCTAGATTGGTTCTTCAACTTGTCCTGACGATGAACCACACTGGTTGGTTCGAAACGCGTCGACAAAAGATTCGTTATGTGATTTTGCCGAAGATTATCTTACAATATTATGGATCACAGAAGTCTAAATTCCTCAAGTAAAAGGTCTTGGTTAATTCTGGTAACTAAATAGATTTGGATCATTCTCAAGTAACCGAGATATATCAAGGCATCATTAGAGTCATCATAATCATAATCAACTGCCATGACTTGCCTTCATCAATAAACATCGAGCAAGAAGAGTCATTGAGTCATACTGTTAGGGATTCTATAGCTCCCTCTGAAGCCTTGCTTCACGTGATCATCTAGCTTTCAATCATGAGCTTCTCATGCAAGGGATGAGACTTTCCACGAGGCAACTGCAACAACAAACTTCTAGGAAGCTTGCTTCAGATCAGAGAGTAAACTCTGAAGAATCATCATGGTCCTTCTTCAACCAGAGTGAAGAAATCCTCCCATGAGATTGTCCCAAAATAGCTACATTATCCTTCATCACTGCATTAAATCACCCATTCCATAATGATGAGGGGTCCTTCACATCCGACATTCATATTCATACGACCATCCTTCATAAGATCCTGGCACAATGCATCAAAGTGCCCAATGACCCAATCAAGATGCCAAAATCAGGGTCCTCACAGTTCCCTCTGCTCATCGTGCTTGCCAAGACATAGGATCTGCCATGCACATCCTTCTTCCAATGCTTTCTTCATGAGGCACCTGCAATAGTCATAGACAAGCACTACCAAGCACAATATGTGATCATAAAAGCATGAGATACAATCTAGGGTTTTCATACACTAATGGAGGATGGAATTCAAAACATCATCCTCATCAATCATACCCTAGAATCCACAAACCCTAAAAATCAAAAGAAAGGGTTTCTTATGAGGGAACATAATAGGGTTAGGGTTTCATATGTGAGCTAGGGTTTCCCATGAACCATCTAGGGTTCTTATTCAAATCAAACCCTCCATCAAAAGATCCTTAAAACAAATAAAAATAAATGCATTGCATGTACCTTGAGAGATACCATACCTCTGATTTTACGTTCATACACGCTGCTACAGGGGTCTGCTCCAAAGTGCCTTTTACTTCTTCTATCTGCCAGAATTCAAGGGTACTATCATCCTTATCCAAAGGTGCCAACATAAAGGAGCAGCATACTTTTCCTTGAAAAATATGCTACTGCTCCTTTTATTATTGACAACTTCAAGACACCCAGAGAGAATTTTTTTTTCAATCGAGGAGACTATTTCTTCTCACAATAGAAAGAGGATTAACTCTTTTGTTAATGCTTCCTATGTGTGATGCCTGAAGCTTTCCTTCTTTCCAACGTGACCAAATATTTACTAATGTGAATACATTTATAAGACTTGTGAATATATGTTGGAATTTCTAAGTCTAACTGTTAGAAATCCTTCATGTACTTTCTGATTTATTTCTGCCTACTTGTTCTGTTTAATTAACAAGTTATTTACCATGTAAATACTAAAAATAAATACAAGTACATGCTCAACACATTACAGATCATCAACTGAAGGAAAAAACAAGAACACAAGTGACACCATTATTTTTGGACTAATGTCCCCAGAAAAACCCAATGCGGGAAAACCGGTGCAGCTATCTGAGGGTTTTATTATTAAGCAGTTTCAGAATACAATCTGGGTGCCAAACCAGCTCACCCAACAGAGAATGATCTCGGCAGTAGTACCTCTCATCGAAGACAAATATTTCGGCTAAAACCCCGGATGAACAATCCCACAAGCTCTTAGCTCCAATCTACCCAACGAAATCTCCAACGTCTACCTCTAGAGAATGCGCCAGCCTTTCTGGCCTAGTGTCACCCCAACTCGCCCTGCGTCAGCCTCTGGAGGCACTGTGTCAGCCTCTAGAGCCTCTGCGTCACCCACGCTAGCTCTCTCTGGCACTACGCATCTCCTGGCTGCCTCTGCATGGACCTTGATTGGCTCTGCGTGGCCTCTAGCTTGCTCTACGTCCCTCTCTCTCGACTTCTGCGCTGATGCTCTCGGTACCCTCTCTACCTCTCTACTTCTGTATTCACTGCCCCTCAGCTGCAACTCTGATCACTCATTCGATTTCCTCAGCAAGCCCTGCCCCAGAAAATCGAATTCTTGATCAACTTGGTGTGTCCTCCAAGTGACCCTCAAGCCTCCTCTTATACTTTTCTCGTTGACAATTCAACGGCCGAGATTAAGTCCCTAATCAATGACTAAGATTAACTCTAGCTTGATCCATGACTTTTGCACCCTTCTAACACAGTTCTATATTAATTCACATTAATATTTTATTTTCCTTAAAAATATTAATTATTTTAATATCTCCCAAACTGTTTAGAATCTGCCCAAACCATTTCTGGGTATTGGAGATCTCATGTTCTCTCCACCAATTTTCGTGGCTAGAGCACATACGATGCTACCCCAAATCAACAATATATATATGAGTGTGTTGACCACATCACTGTAGAATGTACAAACCATGGGTCTCATGTCACAGAAACTCATACTATCTTCACAGTTCATCAAATACTCTTATTACTGTAGGTTGAATAGATACTTCCATCCTTTTATGCTATTGTCCAAGGCTGAGAGGAAGGTAATACTCCATCGTCCTAGGTCTCCTTCATGCATGGGAGTCTCGGCTCCTTTTCCTTTATGACAAAGGCTTGAATAAAGTTCCTTTTAAAAGAAAAAATTGTGCTAGGCTTCTTTTTCTTTTAATTGTTCTTGAAAACTTCAAGTGTGCTACAACCTAAAGACAAAGGCGCTGCAATTTCTACTACTATGGATGAAGACTGCTATTTTTGTAATCAGTCAATGTAACCTAGATTCTTTGCCTACTAGATAGTTGCAGATTCTGTGAAAATTCGGAAACCTGAATCCTATTATAGCAACTAGAAATAATTCTCCTAATCGTTAAATTAATTTTAACAATTTATTATCGTTTGTTGCAGCAAATATTGAATCAATCACATGGCAACCTACACAAATAAACTACGGAAGAAATGAACGTTGGAAGAAATACTAGCACACACAAATAAATTTACATAGTTATTTTTGGACCAATGTCTCCGGAAAAACCTAACTTGGGAAAACCAGCGCAGCAACTAAGGGTTTTATTATTATGCAAAAGTGAAATAATACGAGTACAACTGGATGTCGAAACTGGCAATCCTATAGAGAAGAACTGGCAAGAAAAATCTAGTGAGGAATTTCCTCACTCCACAGACAAGTTCAGGCTTTGACCTCAGCTCAAATTGAGTCGTCCAAACTGGCTCTGCACAATCACTTCTGCTCTCAGTTCAGAACAACTTCTCCTCAAGTCGTCCAGTCAGCTGCTGTCTGGGAAAATGTCTCTCCTGGCCTCTGGAACCTCTACCCAGCTTCTGGCACTGAAACTCTGCTTCTCCCCAGCAATTTCGAAATTGCCTCTAGAGGCTATTGCATTGCTCTGCATCTGCCTCTCTAGGCTATTGCATTGCTCTGCATCTGCCTCTCTGTGGCCCCTCTACCTCTCTACAAATGCACTCATCGAAACTAGAATCCTTCCTTCGGTTTCATTGTCCTTTCCCGTCTCTAACTGCTTCGATTTCTCTGGCTCTCTCTTCGACAACTGAATGTTGCTACTCAGGAAATCGATCTCCACATGAAATCGAGTTGCACGAGTGGTTTCTCCAAGCCCCATCGACTTCTTCTTATAATCTTTTGTTGGGACTTCAACGGCCAAGATTAGATCTTAATCAATGGCTAGGATTTTCTTGAAGTCGATCTATGTGAGTTTCTAGAACATTCACACCATAACTTAATTAATTTTGATTAATTAGTCACATTCCTTAACTTTAGAGTTAGGAAATATTTAAAAACTAACTAGTAATCTAATTAAGTCATTTCTAGATAGAATTTCTAGAAAAGATTTCTAGGTTTTGGAGATCTCATGTATTATAGCCTCTCCGAGTCTCCACAAAATTTCAAGGCTAGAACACATCTGATTCTACAAAAACTCACAGATTCTTCATTGTAGATAACCTTTCAAGGGATGACATTCCTTCTTGCTTAGTAAAGCTATCGGACTTCAAGATAAATAGAAGATTTCAAGGAGATTGACTCTTCCCAAAACTGAAAGAGGATTAATGCCTTTCTTATCTCTATTACAAAAATACTACTTGATGTTTGTAGCTTTTCACGCTGCCTTCCAAAAGATGTAGGGCTATAACATATACCAGACCTTTTCAAAACACCAAAAAGTGTGCTCAGATTTCATAGTTCAGATGTTGTCCAGTATATGTTCATACTAAGAGTCACAAGGTTGGCTTGACCAAGATAGGATCTCATGAAAATGTATATCATTTTAGGACTGAAACATCCTTCTTCAAGGATTAAGACCTCTGATATATATGAGTAATTTCCATAAGACGACTTCTAGTCTCACTGTTAAGTCTGCATGGAATAAATATAAACTTCAAAAATTCAAACTCATTAAATAGACCAAGTAATGTCGGCAATTTAGGGCTGAAAACTTCAGAAAATGATGCTTTATCTGAGGAAACCCCCTTTTTTCCTGGCCTCTACATGTTGAAAAGTGTAACTAGGTTCGGTCTTCATAATGACATGTAATTCTAATTTTATGTAATGTGATGTAAAGAAGGAAAATTAAAATTATTGTATTGACTTGCTTCATGGGTTTCATGAGCAAGAGATTTTATTTTTGAGTTAAGACTCTCATTGAGAGTCTTTAGGAATTATTTTTCATCTAGTCATAAAATGATAGAGTCATTGTCATGTAATGGAGTCATGTTACACTTCATAAAAGGTCAAATTTGTCTCTATAAAGTATCCTCCAAGACCTTGTCACTTATCCTCTTCAAGTCGGCCTACAACGATGGAAGAACGTGATAGAAGAAGTCGGCCTAACCTCTAGCAATCATGTCGGCCTAAAGGACATGAGATGAGGTGTATATAAAGCCTAACTCAGCCTCACATGAAAGCAAGCAACTCGATAAGCTATTCGATCAAGAGCAAGTGTGAAGGAGAGGCCAGTAGCAAAAGTGTGAAGAAGGATAGCGAAGGAAGTTTCTTTTGGGTATAACGAAAGAAAGGATTCTTCTGGGCAAGCAAAGAAGAGGATTCTTCTGGATCAGCGAAGGAGGTTTCTTCTGGGTCAACAAGAGGTTTCTTCTGGGCAAGCGAAGAAGAGGTTTCTTCTGGGTCAGCAAGAGGTTTCTTCTGGGCAAGCGAAGAAGAGGTTTCTTCTAGGACAGTGAAGGAAGGATTCTTCTAGGAGACCGAGATGGAGATCTAGAGTCCGAGTTTCTCTAGGGGAAGCCAGTGATATCATAGAGGCCGAGTTTCTCTAGGAGAAGTCGAGAAGAAGCAGTGTGACGGATAGGGACCAAGTTTCTATGGAAGGAGCCGAGAAAAGCAGTTCGAGATCAAGAAGAAAGTCGAGAAAGGAAAGAGGCAGAGCATCAAGGTTAGTGACAAGGTTCTTGGGAGGATACTAGAGTCAAGGGTGTATGTCATGGTCTTGGTACTCATCAATTGAAGATCTAGAAGAAGAATTTTGATCGGGTTTTCCTCTCAAGAGGTGAGAGGTTTTGGCCCTAGCTGACAAGCCTACATACTGTGTCACTTGTCTTTTATTGTGCATATTCGTAATTGTCTTGATGAAGAGAACACAATAATAACATAACGAAGAAAAGACTATAAGCTAAGAAGTAAAAGTATATCACAAGCAATTATCAAGCAAAAAAAACTTTTAACTCTGAATGTCCTAGATTTCTCAACATGGTATCAGAGCTTAGGTGCTAAAGACAAGAAGGGGCATTCAATCAAGAAGCCATCAAGCAATGATCGTAGCAAATCCAAGGGCTACCAAGGGCAAGATCTTCAAAACCCTAGATCAAAGAAATCTACACCAACAAGAGTCTTGAAATTATCTTCAAGAAGGAAGCCGGAAGAAAGACCGAAACCCTAGAAGCACTCATACATTATCAAAAGAGTGGAAGCTCTTCAAGAAAGAAGGAAGACTAGAAAATTCAAGAAGGATCGTGAAGCAGATCCTCTATCAACATCAAGATTAAGGAGGAAGCAAGCAACAATCAATGAAGTAAGTCTATGACTATATCTGATAATATCAAAATGTCTTTTTGCAAGGAAAGCAAAAAATTGGTAGGGGCTGCAAATTTCCTTGCATGGTAGAAAAAAGGACAGACCTAAATCTTATTGATAATGAGGTCATGGATCACATCAAGTGGTCGATAACCCAGCCTCCAAAGGAAGATACTCAAGCACATGCTAGATACATGAGGGAGAAGTAAGAGCCCAGAGGATTCTTATAGAATCTATAAGACTCTCTAATCCCATATGTATCAAAGTTGGAGACTGCAAAAGCTATATATGACAAATTGGTAGAGTTGTTTTTCGTAAAAACTGCAAGAGAAGTAATCTCATTAAGGCAAGAACTCTACAAATTGAAGATATCCAAGGAAGATGTAGTAGCCTCATACTTTATGAGGATATCAAAAATTCGAGATCAATTACAAGAACTAGGAGAAGTCATGTCTGATAGAGAAACGACCACAGTGGTATTGAATGCACTACTAGAAGAATGGGGTAACTTCACTTCAAGTTTATATTGGAAGAAAGAGACTACTCCATTTCAAGATCTATGGTCACTCTGTAAGATCAAAGAAAACAAACTGAAGGCAAAGGTTGATGTTGGACCAAATGAGCAGAATCAAGCATATGTTGTTATGACAAGAAGAAAAGGGAAATTTGGAAAGTTCGGTCCTCAAAAGAAAAGGAAGAACATGGATAAAATAAGATGCCATGGATGTTAAGAACTTGGGCACTATAGAAGAGATTGTCCTAAACGTAGTAAGGACAAGAGGAATAGGGAAGAAGCCCACATTACTGAAGAAGTGAAAGAGCCTGAGTCAAAGAAGCTTAAGAATGAAGAAGTAAAAGATCTCTACTATGATTGAGATGATCTTCTTCACTAGAAGGTACTTTCACTTGAAAGTTATAGATAGGATGCAGTATAAATAAGATAGAATGCATCAAAATAGAAAGTAGCATCGTGATAGAAGCATTAGAAGTAAGAGCTCTTGACATGGGAAGTAGAAAGTATGTCTGGAATAAATTCTATTGTTTACAAAGAATAAGAAGCTCTTAGGAAACCTCATTGAAATCTCAAATGATACTTACAAGTAGAGGTCATCATCGACTGGGACCATCATACAAAAGTCAATAAGGAAACATCTGTCAGGTGAGGATATGAGAGATCCTCAAGTTTCTCTGATGGAATCCTCATCAGAGGATTCGCCAATCTAGAAAGGAAGCAAATGTTTCATTAGGAATTCCAACTCATAGGATTCAAGGGATGATGGTATGATGACATAATAGGAAAGCAGAAAGATATTTCGTTCAAATGAAGCTGCTGCAGGAAGTTTAGATGACCGAAAGAAAGGATGAGGTATGTATGCTTACATAAGATATTATGAAAGCCATGTCATATGATTGCAGATAATATGGATCACTATTTCCATCTTGGGAAAACATGATCAAAAAAAGAAAGGATCTCCTCTGAAAGATTGCAGAAAATCATAAGTCACACTAGATGAAATCAACATAATATGTTCTCATATAAATCATAAGGACGCTGACTACAATTAAGAAACTCTTATTGGAAGCTCCTGAGAATGAAATGTGTGAAAAGAAAGGAAGAGATAGTGGAAATATGTAACAAAGGTAGAAGGCATTCAACATCCGAGACCAAGAAGAGTTGACTAGAATATCTCCCAGAAAAATATGAAGACTCTGATAGAAGTTGGAAAAAGATGAAGACCCTTGACAATGGATATGTTTGGAGATGTGTCAATTTGCATGCAGGATGTTGATACCTACAGGAAGATGTCATGATGAAAGACCATAACAAAGGTAATGTTTGATTTAAGTGTTCATTATTTTTGAACTAATATCTGACGGGCTTATGTAGGACTGCCAAAGGGAAGATCTGTGGATGACTTCCAAGAGGACCATATTGAAGGATGTAAGATCCTTCCAGAAAATATGGCATGAAAGCAAAATGACATAAAACAAAGCCAGATGGAAAATTGATGGATCATTGTCTGATGAAATGAGGACATGACTAACTCATGGATGAAAGTGATGGATGGTCTAGGCCATATGAAGAAGTCCCCTAAAGATGAAGACTCCATGACAAAGGAATTTATGACATCAAAGGAGAGAGGAGTTCTTCAGGTAGCTGGTTGTTCCACATGAGGAGCTACTATAGGTCCCTAGTTAAGAAGGAGCTTGAAAAGAAGTTTCTTACTTGGAAGAAAACTTGGAAATTCCTAAGCCAAAAGGGAGCTTAGGTACATTCATTTTTGGTAGGAATGAGTACATTCCTTTATTGGAATATGTCCTCCCTATTTGAGAAGGAGAGATAGATATGTCATTCTGGTCTTGACCTGGGAAGACAGAATGGAGGATTGGGTAATCATTTGGCATCTAATGCTCTTTGAGGATGAGATAGGGCATCCAACAGAAGAGTAGTCATGGAGGACCGATATTCTTTGGGGACTGGGGAGTCCAAGATAAGAATAGTCCTCATGGGACATATCCTGAGTACCCGGGCAGGGTATGTTCCGAGAGAGACAATGATGAGTGTGTCTATAAATCATTGGTCTCGCCAAGCATTGAGGTCAGATCTTGTGGAGATAAGGAGTTGTTAGTCAAGGCCTTGCTATGTAACAATGTTGGTTGATATGATGCTATATAAATGAGTTACAAATCCGAATTCTTCTTATGAGAAATTCTTCAGATTGAGAAAGTCCAAGTACCATTATGAATACCTCCCTAGTCAAGAGGGAGTGTTGAAAAGTGTAACTAGGTTCGGTCTTCATAATGACAAGTAATTATGATTTTATGTAATGTGATGTAAAGAAGGAAAAATAAAATTATCGTATTGACTTGCTTCATGGGTTTCATGAGCAAGAGATTTTATTTTTGAGTCAAGACTCCCATTGAGAGTCTTTAGGAATTATTTGTCATCTAGTCATAAAATGATAGAATCATTGTCATGTAATGAAATCATGTTACACTTTGTAAAAGGTCAAATTTGTCTATGTAAAGTATCCTCCAAGACCTTGTCACTTATCCTCTTCAAGTCGGCCTACAACGATGGAAGAACATGCTAGAAGAAGTCGGCCTAACCTCTAGTAATCATGTCGGCCTAAAGGACATGAGATGAGGTGTGTATAAAGCCTAACTCAGCCTCACTTGAAAGCAAACAACTCGATAAGCTATTCGATCAAGAGGAAGTGCGAGGAGAGCCCAGCGGCAAAAGTGCGAAGAAGGATAGCAAAGGAAGTTTCTTCTGGGTATAATGAAGGAGAGGATTCTTTTGGGCAAGCGAAGAAGAGGATTGGGCAAGCGAAGAAGAGGATTCTTCTAGATCAACGAAGGAGGTTTCTTCTGGAGAAGCAAGAGGTTTCCTCTGGGCAAGTGAAGACGATGTTTCTTTTGGGACAGCAAAGGAAGGATTCTTCTGGGAGACCGAGATAGAGATCTAGAGACCGAGATTCTCTAGGGGAAGCCAATGATATCATAAAGACCGAGTTTCTCTAGGAGAAGTTGAGAAGAAGCAATGTGAAGGATAGAGAGCGAGTTTCTCTGGAAGGAACCGAGAAAAGCAATTCAAGATCAAGAAGAAAGTCAAGAAAGGGAAGAGGAAGAGCACCAAGGTTAGTGACAAGGTTCTTGGGAGGATACTAGAGTCGAGGGTTTGTGTCATGGTCTTGGTACTCATCAATTGAAGATAGAAGAATTTTGATCGGGTTTTCCTCTCAAGAGGTGAGAGGTTTTGGCCCTGGCTGACAAGCCTACATACTGTGTCACTTGTCTTTTATTGTGCGTATTGGTAATTGTCTTGATAAAGAGAACACAATAATAACATAACAAAGAAAAGACTATAAGCTAGGAAGTAAAAGTATATCACAAGCAATTATCAAGCAAAGAAATCTTTTAACTCAGCATGCCCTAATTTCTCAACACTACAAGTGTAAATACAGGTCCACAGAGTTGTCCTTCAATTTGTAGAGGTAAGACTTCCCTCACAATTAAGGATGAAGACGTAGAGATTCTTAAATAGTATACTTTCTCCACATGGGCCGAGAGCTCAAAGAATAATCACAGGATTAATTGTTGAATAGTTGCTTTCTATAGTGATTGAAAAGGACAACTTCAAAATATTTCCCAAACAGAAATTCGATTAATATAGTGCTTCTGAAATTCGGACCTCTAAGGAAACGCAGAGAATTTGATCCTCCTAGATTGTGATTCCAAACCTCACGTGTTGAACCCAGGACTCCAATTTCTTTGAAAAATAGCTCGGCTTTGAGTGGGCTATCAAATTGGTCCCTCAGTCCTCCAGATCAGGGTTTATATGCCTCTCAAAAGTCTTCGCTCTCTTAGGATAAGATTAGGCCTAGTCACAGTGACTATGGCTAGAGATCATGCCCAAAATTTAGGTATGCTTTTTTATGTAATGAAGCCTTTGATCTTTAGAGATCCTCCTTCCTTGCTAGGGCATGTAAAGCCCCCATGGTTCAATACTTCATGTTGTTTGATCTTTGCAGACGAAGGAGGCCATAGAGACTTGTTAACAAACTTCTTAGAGATTGCTTTCTCTTTTGCGTAGGCTTGTCCTCACCTGAGCTCCGATACCATGTTAATTTTTTAGTTAACATGTTCTTTGCTTAGGTCAGTTACTTCATTAATACATTAGCCCATTATTAATTCCATTAATCCATTAGCAATCACATTAACCATTATCATATGACAGTAACTGATGAAAGAACATCAAACATAAATGCAGAAGACAAGCCAAGACAAAAGAACACCAGAATTATGGGGAAAACCCTTTGATCAATTCTTCTTATTATTATATCAAATGCTCAGCAGAGAGAGAGAGAGTACAAAAGTCAAAATTGACTTGCCAAATCAGAGTCAAAACAACCCTGGCAAATCTGCAGTCAATAGCAGTCAAATTATGTCCTAACCAAAAGTCAACAGTAGTCAACACAGCAACAAAACAGTCCACTTGGAGCTCGGTCAAAAGCACTCAAACTCGGCCTTCTGAAGTGGTCAACATCAGCCCAAAACAGTCACAAAATCAGCGGTCAAACTTGGTCAAATCCTGCACTAAAGTTTGTGGTCAACTCTGCTGTCAGCCCTGCAATCAGCCTCAGTCAATGTGCCCAGAATATCTCGGTTTTTGTGACACCAGAAGCAACTCTCCAAAACCGAAATTTTGACATGAAAACTGCAGTCAAAGGAGGTCAATATGGCCCTGGTCAACATTGGTCAAACCTGCAACTGTTTCTGATATTCGAGCCTCTAATCTGACATGCAATTTGACCTTCTTCTTGCCACACATGTGAGAAAAAAATAGCTGCCCAATAAGTTGTACGAACCAATCAGAGAAGGAGAGAGAAGATTGTGTGTGATGATATATTGCAAAATGAGATTTCAGGTCTCTTATATCTATACAAGTCGTTGGGGCTCAAGAGACACATCCATTGGGCTTCATGAGCCTACAAGATGATGTGGCCGACCTAGACAATTTGCACATGTGTGGGCATAAATTCAAAAACATATTTCTGCTTGTCCAAATTTGATTATCTTTAGGTCGATTTTGGTCCTCTCGAAAAGAGGAATTCAATGCAATCATCATATCCATCAAATGAGCTGTCCAAAGTGGAATTTGGCCCTAGTTGCCAATTTAACAGTTCACCAATTAGCAAAAGATCCCAGATTGTTCTAGCGAAATTACTGGGCAAATGATCAAGTAATTAGAGAATGTTCAGACATGATAGCAATTCACTTCCAAAGATTCTACTGTCTAAAATTCATTTTAGATGAACCATTTCGCATGCATATTGGCAATTTTTCAAGCATTTCTTCATCAAGGCTCAATTCAAAGGTTTTCGATTGATGATTGAAGATGATACCAAATTACGCACTAGTTCATGTTGCCTTATTGGTATAATTACTCAGACTTGTGGTTGAGGGGGATAATGTAAGGCTAAGAGTCCCTCAACAATCACAAAGTCCAAGATTACGTCCTTACGAGTTGCCATCCTATTGTTGAGGTGATGTCATCATCCACCAATGAGTTGTCAGCGAGATCTAGATCTGCAGGTGGTCAAATATATGTTCTATAAATTGATGTCCTGTAATGAACACATGTCCTGAGAATGGCTTTAGCATTTTCCTCCAAGTTCTTGTCTTATGTTCTATTTCTTAACACTCCACTACCACGATTTTTCCATTTCAACAAGTCCCTTAATATAAGAAAATTTTCGGAAGAAATCACATTGAAAATATTTGGTCGACGCATTTCGAACCAACCAATGTGGTTCATCTTCAGGACAAGATATTTTCAATGTGATTTCTTCTGAAAATTTTCTTATATTAACAGGTTATGGATCACAAAAGCTTGAATTCGAAAGTCCCTTAATGTCAACCCAATTACCACAATTTCTTCATCTTCAGTGCTTTTCCTTCATGACAGTGATTCCCTTTATGGCAATTGGTTATATACCAATGGGGATCCACATCTTTCAACATTGATTTCCATTGACACCAATTGATGGTTGAAGAAATAAGAATGATTCCTCAGCCTTCCAACTAGATATTTTGAGAAATGGCACATTTAAAAACATGAATTTGGTACCTATTAGTGGGTGAGGTTGATTGTATTAGGTGGAACCAAATGTGACCTCTTTTGGCTTTTCTAGGCTCATGTGAATGCCCCGGAGATTGTTCAGATGAGGAAATCAACCACAAACAGTGTGCTCCACTTTAGAAAACAAAGAAAACTTGACATAATTATAGGCCGATATTATTTTTGGTTGTGTAGGATAGTGAGTAAAGCAGTGTTGCTCCTGCATCAAGCAAGGTATTTACCATTCTCTCCCAGCATCAAGGTATTATCTCCCAACAGCAAGATCACAACCAGCAATAGTGCTTGAGCCTCAAGGTATTCTATCCCAGGAGCAAGGTCACAACTCACAACAAGCAACAGTGCTTGAGGAATGAAGTATTCTCTCCCAGCAGCAACAGCAATGCCAAGCAATCATGTGATGTTCCCCTCAGAGTACCCAAGACCATGTAGCATTGGGAGCATGTCCCCTACCCTTGGGATGCATCCCCATGTAACACTGTCAAGGAATCAGAACAGAAAAAGGAAAATGGTGGCTTACAGGACGAGGAAACACTTTCCAACACCCTTGAGGAAAAGGAATCAAACAATACCAAATAGCCACATCAGACAAGACAAAGAAATCAGAGGTCACTTTTGGATTCGATGAAATCCTCCCTTGTCAAAGGAGAAGAAGCAAACAGAGAACATGGATATCCAAAAAGAATGAGAATTTCATCCATGCAAAAATATAGTGCATCAAATTCTTAATGTACCCATTTGCATTCACTCAAACGCACTTAGTTCATTTGACGTGGTTTGTAAAACTAGCTTCCAGCTGTTGACAAGCGCACCCCTCAATTGCAGATAAACTTGTAACATTTTTTTTTTGTCATTTTTTGCTTTATATTTATAGAGTTGTTTATAACAAATGAGGATAGAAGTAAAAAACTACGGAATAAAGTGCTCTAACCTGCCCATTGATCCATGCACATTCGCAAGATTCTGCATGGTTTCAATCGTGTCTATATGCTGCGGTCCCAGGGCAGTTTCCATTATTTCTTTGGCCATTGCGAACATCTGTGCTGCTGCCTGAGGCCTCTCGAGCTCCTCGTATGCTGCACCCAAGTTGTTGTAAATGTATGCAATTCCAAAATGATTGGGCCCAAAGCTCTCTTTTAACCTTTCAACAGCACTCTCCAAGTAAGGAATAGCTTCTTGCACACTGCCAGTCAGCATGAGCAACCACCCAAGCCGTCCTGCAGTGCTCGCTTCTGCATGTTGGTCTTGGGGAGACTTTTCATAAATACCAAGGGCCGTTTTGTAGAGCTTAATTGCAGTGGTAAATTCATTCATCGACTCGTACAACATAGCAAGTTCTGTATAGGCTTCGGCCACCTTTGCAGGGTTAGTGGTTTCATACCTTTTGAATAGGTTGGCGGCCAGTTCACAGCATTTCTTCGAGTCAGCATATTTTTTCAGATTACAGAGAGCCTTCGCCATGTAAAGAAGCACCATTGCTCGCAGCTCACTCTCCTTTTCAGTGTGCTGAACGATGCCACGCAGGGTAGTGATTGCATCATTGTAATTTCCAAGCGAAATTTGCACATTAGCCGTATCCAACTCTACGTAAACAAGCTCCGAATCCATGCCCCAGTTCTTCAGAACTTTCTTGGCAGCTGAATTCTCCTCTAATGCCTTCTTATGGTCCCCTAATCCGCTGTATATCACAGCAAGAAGCCTCCTGTCAGCTGCTACCTCCACTGAATTATGCCCCAAATGAATTTTATGAATCTCTAATGCCTTCAGGCACAGGGGCAATGCCTCCTTGAAATTCAGTACTGCAACATATGCCTCGGCAACCTGCCTACACGAAACAGCCAGTTGAGGGTGATCAGGCTCAAGCACCTCCTCTTTCAAGGCCAAACTCCGAGTATAATTAATCAAAGCTTCCTCTCGCCTCCCCATGGCTGTTTTTGCATCTCCCAACAGAAGTTGCACAGCAAAGGCAATGGGCTTCGTCTGAAACTGGGTACCCTCATTCTCTAATTTCTCTAATATCCTGTTTGCCCTATTCAAATAACCCAAACTCTCATCAAACTTCTTCAAAGTATAATGCACGGTACCCATGAGATGAAGAGACATGGCTATCATAACAGAATCCTTAGCATCCGTTTCAAAGATTCTAAGTGCCCTTTTGGCATAAGAAAGAACGGTTTCAGGGTCCATACCTGCGGATTCGAACTCTTGACCCATTCTGAGACAAGCCAAACCAAGCCTCTTATCATCGTCATCCAACACCGACTCCATTGCTTTGAAGGCTCTCTTGAGCTCATCAATTGTGGATGCTCTTTCAAAGGCGTTCTCTATGTCATCCTCTATTTTTGATTTACTCTGCTTACCTGCCATAGCCCCTAGATGTCTGTAACAACCCATTGACATAGCAGGGTTTTCAAGGTTGAGGGGACTTAAAGTTTCGTTCATGACCGTATATGGTTTTCTAAATGGGTTTAATGCAGAAAGCGAACTAAGCCAACTGCTGCTTTGTTTTGCTGGTGGTTTTTCATTTAGTTTTTCTTTCGTTTGTACATGCCTTCTTTCGTATTCCTGCAAATCCGAGCTTCTGACGCTGCTTGAAACCCCGGTACCTTTAAGCCCACGACAACTCGCTGCCCCTTGCAACGCAGGGCGGCGAAATCCTCTCATGGACGAATGCATTTTACCCTAAGACAACGCCACTGGCTGCTCGTACAGGAAGGATATTAAGACGGTGCTTAAACCCTGGGTAAAACCTCAATTTGACAGAGATTGAAATCGGGTGTACATCCATAGTCGCGGTCTCACGGTGGAAACCCTTTTTTTCATTTTTCTTCCTTTCACATACAGATACGGGGCTATTGAAATTTTGCTTCATTGTTATTCTTTCTTTCTTTTTTTTCCGTCAAAAAAAATATTCAGTGTTATTCATATATATATATATATATATAAAAGCTTTATAAGCGTAAAGTTACATGTAACCTATACAATTACCATATAAATAATAATACACAATATAGGCTCAAAAGGCAAGTTGAAACTATCCTAGTAAATAGAGAAAAACCAACCAATCTGAGCAGTGTAAACTAATAAGCAAGTGATCCAAAAAGAGCTATAGTTAAAAATGTTGGCTGTTAAGTGTCCACCAAGAACAAGACTTAGGATTGCTTTAGTTCATCATCCTAAGAAAATTTTAGGGGCTAATATTCGCAAGTGGGCTAATTTTTTATGCTTTTTCCAAAAAAAAGATTAGTTAATTTCCATTTTTCCTAAAAATATTTCGCCTAAATTTCATCGTATAAAATTATTTTACCTTAAAAATCGCTAAAATTTTATATAGAGACTATAAAAAATCATTATAGGTTTGAATATTTTTACGGAAATACCATCGAACATCTTATAGATGGCATATCCTGGACAAGTGAAATTCGCCAAAGTTTCTAAACTTTGAGATAAATTCCATCCTTAAAATTTTCCCTGCCATCAACACATTTAAAAAAGACAAATTAGAACCGTAAATAATATATACTTGCTATAAGTTTGAATTATAACACTGAAAAACTGAAGAGTATGAGTTAAAAAATAGCATATGTGCTCGCATTTTGGAGAACACTGCTATAAAATTCTTCATAAAATAGATACTATGTGTCAAATTATAGTGTTTTATTGGATGAAGAGTTTGTTGTTGTGTTCAATTCATGGTGAATATGATGAAAACTTATAGTCTTGAAACTTTTTTTCATCTTCAGAATCCTTGATTTCCAGTAGTCCAAATTTAAGACCTCGAGTTGAGTCAATATTGAAATATTGAAATTATTACCATTTAAAATAAACTAAAAGAGATGATCGGAAGCAGAAGTCTTATCATTAAATTTGATCTTAGACGGAATCTCAACTACCTTTATTCGAGTGGAAGTTGATGGAAGCCTGGTAAAGCAACTCCAAGGTGATCTTTTAAGTGGAGCCACAGTAATAAGATAAAATCTTAAAGCACAAAATCTTTAAAGAGGCAATTTATTGTGACCCTCCTTCTAGCGCCAAAAACGTTGATGGCCAAAATTGACCTCATCAACATGTGAGAGAGTCCACCCGGTCAGAGCCCCAACTAAGCTCTTATGTGTTTGATGTAGTGGTTCTAACTGGTTCAATTAGGTCTAGTTACCCCCTCTCTCTCTCTGTTGACTTATAATATATCTATTATTTACCAATAGATAGAGAGAAATCATATATGCCCTCTTGTTGTGCACATGCAAGCAAGCAAATCCTTAAGCTGACTCTATGGCTCAGCCAGGTCGCAACTAAGGTCTGCCCCTGCATGAGGGGACTTCTAGAAATGCAATAATTAAATCTATATGCATATTTAATCTGAGATGCAAGCAAAAAGCTAATCCTATCTTGAAATGGAAAAGGATAGTCTTCTCTCAATTCAAGATGATTGTTTATATGATTAAATTCGTTACATAATTTTCATTAATTAAAAGAAATAGTTCATTTAATTAATGAAAGAAAAAACAAAACAAGAATGTATTTAAACAATAAATTGTTACTACTTAGTACATTCCTATTTCAATGAATTCATATTAATTCTAATTTTGTTATGCTCCTCAGAGATAGCTCTTAAGGAACTTTAATAGCATAAAACAAATTGATATGACAATAGTGCTCAATCAAATTGTAATACACTATTTAGAACAAAAATTAAAATCAATTAGAGAAATTCTGGCAATAATAGATTAACTTACAATCCAAACAATACTGCATTGGAATTGTTAGTGTCTATGAGTCACCAGTGACAAAATGTACTCTTTCCAAGTGGTTGATAGGGTTATTAGGTCAAATTGTTATATTTTCAAATAAATTTTGATCGTTGGTCAGTTCTAGGTCACTACTACTCCCTCCATATTCAAGGTCATAAAATGCCACCATGGTCTTGTCGTGACTCCTTGTGATGGGTCACCAAAAGAGTGTCTTGGTCATCATTTCATGGTCATTCATACTACAAAGGTCTAAAGGTCCAAATCATGGTTTTAGGTATTCATTTGGTGTTATTATTAAGTCATGTCATCATTGTCATTTAGAAGTCATGTCATCACCTCATGTCACCATTATAGGAGTAGTAATTAGGGAAAAGTGTTCAAAGAGTTCTCTAAGGTACTTTTTCCTCCTTGTGAATATGTAACTTTGCCTAATAAAGCTACAAAAATGCAGTACACTACCATATTTCATCATTTCTCAAAAGGACATATGATGTCATGCCATCATCAAAAAATCAACTTCCAAGCCTATAAGTAGACCATCCAAGCATTCTAATTGCTCATTTCACTTTCATTGAGCATCTCTCTACCATCAACCTTCATCCTAGCCACCAGAGCATCAAAATTCCTCATTAAACCCTTGTTTACCTAGTTTCGATGCGCTTCTGGCAGTTTCATTGAACTTCTAGCAGTCTCGTTGCGCTTCTGGAAAAGGATGTAAATCAAAGCTTTGCAAGGGTAAAATCAGCACCAAACAGGTTCCAAAGACTCCCAATGAAGTAAGCCTTTCATCACCTCTTTCATGCAATCATTCCTCACAAAAATTAAATTGAAATCCCTCTCCTACGTTTTTGTTGCGCTTTTCAACCTTTCGTGGCAATCGTTCAACCTTTGTCGTGTCGTTTCACCCGAGCTCACTGGTTTGTTCGGACCTACCCGCAGCGTGTCGCCCACCCAGCACTCCACCCATAGCTCGCCCCGTCATTCGAACCAACTCTCCCACCGTTCGACGTTCCGCCCGGACTTCGTGCGCTCTCACCCTGCCTCACCGCAATTTTCCTGCACCTCGTGTGCCCACTCGACAGCTCACCCGTTCTACCACACGACTCGCCCGCCAGCTTGCTACACCCGCACTTCAGCTCATTCTTCTCGCACCGCAGAACCGCCCAACCGCAAACTCATCCGCCTGCAAACTGTTTAGATTTTCCACTAAATTGTCTAACCACTTGTCCAATCAACTGTCGGTTCGCATGTCGTGCAGCACGCCCGCCTAGGCCGCCTGCCCAACCTGCGGCTCATCTGCCTATTCGCCAAACTCTGCGTTTGCGTTTACCCAACTTGGTGCTTCGGTCATATGGCCACCTACACCTTGCCACTTCTCTTATGCACCAACACTTTGTTCACCCTCCACTTGAGCTCCCTTGTGTTGATCTCCAAGACTCCAATGCTTGAATTCCTTGCTTCTCCCATCCACTCAGCCGCTAATATATACACTCTGCCATGGATGACTCGTGGGTCAGCCTGCCCAGGCCGACCTGCCCATTCGGCCAACTCGCCCACATAACCTATCGGCTCGCCCACTTCGCATGTCGGTTTGCCCACACCGTTGCCCCGTCCGGTCCACATGCCAAACTCGCACGGTATAAGGTGACCTTCGCAAAGTTCGTTGTACTTAGCTGAATTCCCAATTCTCGTTTTTTTGACACCTTCGTTGGCTTGTCGTGCTCGTGCCCTGGGCGCTTTTAACCGACCGCCCCAGCTCATCGCTCTCCTCCAACTAGTCCCATCGTCGCAACCAACGCATCCGCTTTCCAACTCGTCGCACCCATCGACTTGTCACTCACCCGGCTCGTCGCACATAACTAGGAGCACTCACCTAACTCGTCACGCATCGCATCTATAACTCGTAGGCTTGACAAAAGAGGTGAGGTGAGAGGGAGGTATAAGGGTTTCGAGAGTATGGATTTCAGAAGAAAAAGAAATAGAAGTTATGAAATTTAAAGTTTCGATATGAGGAATGGGTAGATGAGGTGATGGGAGGAGGGAGAGGAGGGCCACATGGAGTGGGATCTCCCTCCTAATGAAACTATAGCCATTTTTATTAATAAGTCCTCACCACATTAAAACTACAACCACTTGAGTTTCAAGATTTTAGAGGTTTTTTAAAAATGGAATTTGAAATAGACTACCAAGATCCAAAAAACATAATTTTAATTGTTCTACAATCTCAACTGTGGTGGTTCTTTAGGACCGTTAGCAATAAAAATTAATAAAATCAATATTTACAATTAAATTACAAAGATTGAAATAATATACATTTTGTACATTTTTTTTTTAGCCTAAACGATAAAAATCAAGGAACTTCGGATAAGCACCATTTGTAAATTGTGAGTCCAAATGAGATGAAATGAGAACTGATGGGAAGCTAGCAATAAATCGAACGTATTGAAGCAATCAGAATGAAAATTCGAAGAAAATGAAAATCTCACAAAATTGTCTTACATTTGACCAAAATAAAATATTAAAAGGCGATTTAGCCAAAATTTACAAAAAAGGTCCCCATTATTATTATGAGATAATAAGTTAAAATGGGGGGGTTGTGATTTCACCACAAAAATGACGACACACACGGAAGAACCAATTATCTATGGTTAAAAGATGACGAACTTCACTTTACCCAAAGGTTAAAAGTGAGGAATTCTATTAAACTATCAAACAATAAAACATTTCCCATAGGTCCCACGTTAGTGAATCAAGCAATATAAGTTCAAAAAAGATAAGTATTTAAAACATATATGAGTCTAAAATCATGAATTTGAATTTTGAGGAATATTTAACATTTAAGATTACCTCGTATGAGTGATAGAAGAAGGTACATATAGGAGTTTTTTTAGATAAAGCATATATCCATCAATATGAATGGTCTCTCGCATTGTTATTCTGCTAGCAAGCCTTGTTAGTACTGCGACAAAGTTGTCCTTAAAGCCATACAAGCATGGCCCTTCTGCCAGTGAGCATCCATAGCCCCGATAGGTTTACTTGTATTTCCAATGCTTCCCCTTTTAATCACCCTTTTGATAAGCACATTTATGAGCTAAGTTATAATGTAGCTGAGTGAAAGAGGTGGGATAGTAAAAGAGACTTATGCTAATGGATATAATACTTCCACAATGTTGACTCCATATCCTTTCCTGCAACTATTCATTAAGAGACTTTTATAAAGTGGAGGGACGAGAGGAATTCATTGAGTTAAATGCAAGTCAGTTCTTTCTTTGAAAAGATGGATTATATCGGTTAGAAAAATAAATGTTCCTCCATGGAAAAGATTTAAGGTAAGAGGGCATTAAAATTCCATAAAAATATTCCTTTAAGGTTAATCAAAACCCATGAGATGATCAAAGTAAGTAAGAATTTCCCATCTATGTCAACCAATGTTAAGCATGGAAAATCCCTTTTACATAAATCCTGGTGGTATCAGCAAAACAAACCATAACCAATAGCTAAAAGAAAAATAAATCCAAACTGAAGTAATGGCATATTCCAAAAATGTCAAGCAAGAAATGGAAAAATGAAAGAAAAACCCAAATTAAAAAGACAAACCCAACAAGGCTAACTATAAAAATATCTCAACAAAAGAGTAAAATAAGACAAGCATGTGTGTGTTCGTCTTATGTTGAAATTTGAATGAATTCTATCTTGCAGAGTTATAAGCAATTAAGCTCTCAAACCATAAAGTGAATAGCAGTCATGAGGTAAAATGAAGCCAAAAGAGAAGTTTCTGCCCTTTGCAAATGTTTTGTTTCGAAACAAAGCCTGCATGAAGAACGTCTTTACAATTTTATAATAAAAGCAATGCTTGAGAAATTAATTGAAGGTTCGGGGACTCCCCAATTTAGCTTATTTGATGAACATTGTAATTGCTCGTACAAAACTCAAAAGAAAACAACAAGGAGAATGAGTGTCTAATATGAGCTAGTAGGGGTGTGAAAAAGTTCGTGAAGACCTGCAAAACATAGTTTGAGATCAGGAAAACTAAAAACAAAGATGAAACAAAAATATAAAGAAATGGAAAATAATGAAAGTGGGCATATGAGATTTAGCATTTGAAGAATTTCGTTAAATTTTACCTGAGAGATATCAATTTTCTCCAACAAAAGATAATCTCTTCTTTCAAATGGAATTAAAAGCATGAAGAAGTTGTACTCTATGCAGTTCTCATTGACCCAAACTTGTCACTTATTAAATCTAAACTGAAGCAAGCAATAAAGCTAGAAAAATAATATTTCATGTTCAAGGAATTTAAATTAAATAAAATTCATCATAAATGAAAATGAAAATGTGCTTCTTTATGAATTGCAGCAACAATTGTTCTCTTTGTTTTTTTACTAATTTGTTGCATTACCATAGTGGTTGCTCAAGAGTGCCTTGAAAAGAAAACGAGGATGCACACTAAAAGATGATCAGGATGATGAGACGAGCATCCAATAGTGAAACAAGGACAAAAACGTAAGCGAGCCACAGGTGATGAACATTTCATTAGTCAGGAAGATTATAGTGAAGAGTAAAAAGAGGCCCAACTTGCATGTGAGGATATATGTCCAATGAAGGCACAATGATATGATCCATGTGCACACACCATGAAGGATGGATATCCCTAAACTCATTGAGCCATCTTGAAAAATGAATGCTTGGATGTTGGACTAAATTATAATTAAAAATAAATCCAAGCTCTTGAATAGTAGGGCAACATGGAAGTCACGATTGAATAAAACATAAAGAAACATAGATAATCAAACAGGTCTCCATGTGAGCATAGTGATAGGTCAGATTGTCTAGTAATTGTTGAAAAGTGTGCAACAAGAAATGTTAAATTTAGGAAGTGATAAAAATAGAACTGCTAAAAAGAGCACTTGTAAAAATAACAGTTTGGCCAATGAGCATTTTGGCCACCTTGGGTGAGAGGTGAAACTACTAAAAATAGCATTTATGGGTCCCTTCCTATTTATAGCAGTCCCTGATCTATCTTTAGGAAGTAAATTCGAATTTGGTCTTACCAACAGTTTGGAATATTAATTAATTAATTCAGTTTGAGTTAATTAGTTAAGGAAAATCAAACTTGAAGCCTTTGTGAGAACATGCAATTATTTCTCCACTAATTGGGGAATGTGTCCTTGATTTGCTCCACTGAGGAATTAAGGATGAGTTCTATATTCAGAGGATCAGTTGACTTAGTTTAACTTAGTCAAGTTCAGTTAGATTAATTTAACAAGTTGTTAAATTAATGAGATATAATTTGTTGATGCTTGCATGCATGTGACAACTATTATTTTTAGATAACTGTGTATTCACTCATGGATAACTAATGCATGTCAGTTCTGTCAGAGACCCAGTTGAGATCAGAGAAGGGACAATGTACTATCAGTTGGATGAATATTTTTCCTATAAAGGAAGCTCATCCATGATGAGGATTTATCTCCTTCAGGTTTGTGCAGTTATTTCAGAGGTCAGTGTTGTGTGTGAGGTGAGAATCACACAGGTTGCAGCTAGAGGACCTAGGAAAACTGTGCATAGAAATAGGAGGCTTGGAGGGCAGAGGAGAAGGTTTGTGAGAAGCCTTTGACTGTCTATGAGCAGCAGAGGGATTGTACTGAGAGTTGGATAGCTTCCAAGCTAAGGCTTTGTGTAATCCGGACTATATTTCCACTTGTATGATAATACAGAGTTGGGGTTTTAGGCTAAGGCTTTCCCTAAGTAAATTCTTCTGTGCTATGTGTGATTAATTCCTTCTTATCAATTATATGTGTTCTTATTGATGTTGGTCATGTTCGATTAAGCTTCCGCTAAATTGTTTGTAGAAGTAGATCAAGTGTTTTGCTTTAGTACATTGCATTACCAAGTGATCTACAGGTGGGAAAATTCTACATAATTCTATATGGTATCAAAGATAGCTAATTTGTAGAAAAATTTCTACATGGTATTAGAGCTAGCTGATTTGTAGAAAAATTCTACATAATTCTACATGGTATCGGAGCACAGGTGATCAAAAAGAGAATAATATACTAAGAGGAGATTTCAAAGTTTTGAGTTTTGGGCCGAGAGTTTGCAGAGTAGTTTTGAAAATTTTTGTACAAAATTTTCAAAAATAAATATCAGATTTAGATTCCTTGCGGAAAAATACCCAAAAAAAAAAAAAAAATCTGCTGAATCGGAGTTCGGATGAGGGAGATATCGCTAATTTAAAATAATCTCTTTTCATAGAAAATTTTATGACGGCGGGAAAATGGAAATAGATTGGTGTGCTAGCCAAGAACCTGTATGCACTTGAGGTACAAGATGCATGCAAAGCCTTGAGGAGCAAGGCAAAGGTTAGAGACTTGGTGGTTGGGAGGGAGAGTAAATTACCTCTCAACATGCAGAGCCAAAAGAAGTCTCAGACAATTGTGGAGGAGCCACAATTGGTGCAGCAGCTTCAGGGGGTTGTGGAGCAACCACAACAAGGGAAGCTGAGTGGATATTGAGTACAGACATCTAACTATGCAGAGACCTCCAGTAGGGGGAAACTCCGAGCCAGGTGGGCTGAGGGATCACATGCAGCCATACCTCCAAGTAGGAGGTGGGGCGATGTAGAGTGATCATCCCAAGGATGAGGTGCAGGATCCTTGAGGTACCCAACCTCTTGGATGAGACCTTACTACGGGAACCCCGACGTGGAATAGCAGGAACTGATTGATTAGGTAGAGACAGATGCGGATGGAGCGATAGAGAGAGCTACAGTGCAGGGAATCCCAGGACAGCGCAGAGCATGCAGGTTGCAGCAATGCGAGAGGCACAAGTGTGTTGCACAGTGCAGGGTAGCACAAAGAAGGGTGCAACAATGTGAGATGCATGGAGATGTTGCAGTAGCGCAGAGGTCAGAGAGGGAGCACTTGTCAGCAACAGGTAGAGCTTCAGCATCAGAGTATGTTTCTAGCCCAACAGAGAGGTCAGTTGGGAGTTTTTTTGTTCCGAGTGTTGTTGGAGCAACCGCACTTGGTAGATGTGTTGCATGCAGAACATTCCAGAGTTATAGGATCGGGTTCGAGAGGAAGCCTTTCTTGTTGAGAGGGAGTGTTGAAAAGTGTGCAACAAGAAATGCTAAATTTAGGAAGTGCTAAAAATAAAACTGTTAAAAATAGCACTTGTAAAAATAGCAGTTTGGCCAATGAGCTTTTTTGGCCACCTTGGGTGAGAGGTGAAACTGCTCATCTTCTAAAAATAACATTTCTCGGTCCCTTCCTATTTATAGCAATCCTTGATCTATCTATAGGAAGTAAATTCGAATTTGGTCTTACCAGCAGTTTGGAATATTAATTAATTAATTCAGTTTGAGTTAATTAGTTAAGGAAAATCAAACTTGAAGTCTTTGTGAGAACATGCAATTATTTCTCCATTAATTGGGGAATGCGTCCTTGATTTACTCCATTGATTAAGGAATTAAGGATGAGTTCTATATTGAGAGGATTAGTTGATTAAGGAATTTAGACTTCTGTGATCCATAACATTGTCTAGATATCTTCGGCAAAATCACATAATCAATCTTTTGTCGACGCGTTTCGAACCAACCAGTGTGGTTCATCGTCAGGACAAGTTGAAGAACTGATCAGGCTAAGCTTTATTAAATAGAGTGTGCAGAGACTCCAACGGCTATATTGCAACGGCTAATTTTGACCTGAGGATCAAAGTCAAACCCTTGATTTTTATTAATAGAAGCATATAATTAATTATTATTAGTTAATTGAGTAATGAATATAATGGTCATTATATCATCATATTTATTAAATAACCTATATTTAATATTATCCCCAAATTATTTAAATATAATTAAATAGTATTAAATTACTATTATTCCTAGAATTTAGTTACAATAGGTAAGTGTGTATTAATTTAATAATAACTGTTTAAATCAAAGGGTCCAAAGGTAAACTAGAAATATTGGTCATTAATAAATATGGTAAACTAAATATAAAGGTCATTAATAAATTAAATCTTCAAATAACCTAAATTTATTATTATTTAGATATAATAAATAGTATTAAATTACTATTATTCTTATAATATAGTTACAATAGGTAACTGTGTAATAATTATTAAAATTCAGGGTCCAAAGGTGAACTAGATCTCCTCTAAAATTAAAACATTTTTATTAATTATGATAAGTTCATACAATAATTATGTTTATTAAATACTCTATATTTACTTAATAATTTTTATCTTATAAATAGTATTCTAGTTAAGTAAATACCATAATTAAAGTACATGTTTATCTAACTTAGTAATTTATATCCATTAAACAATCAATATTTATTACTAAACTTTTTTATTGCTTACAAGGTTTAAAAAAGTTTATTTTAATTAAATATATATGAATTCAGTTAAAGGAAATAACTAGGTTAAAAACAATGCAAAGAATCTAATCTAATTTTAAATTACCCCCTCGGATAGGGTTAAAACCATAATTGGCCCGAAACTACTAATACCAAATTACTACCTCCTGCATTCCAAGACGCACCCGCCAAAAACAGAAATTGAGGAGAGGGAAGACAGAAACCCTAAGACCTAACCAAAGGGGAATGAGGAGGCTAGGAAGACAAGGCTGGGACCCAGCAACTGCTAATCTTCCAGCCATCTTCCCTATTAAGATTGTTCGGCCTTTTCTCAATCTCCAGGGCCTCTCTAAATTTGCGATGGTGAAACTGCGCAACTTTGGCAATGACTTGAGCATCCTCTATACAAACATGATGCATAGTCTTCCCCGCATGTTCAGCTAGGGCTGAGGACTTGGTTCTACCATGTCTTAAGTCAGCTGAATGCTCGCTAATTCGTTGATTGATAGAGCGACCAGTTTCACCAATATAAGGGGTCCCACAGGAACATGGAATGACATAGACGCCCTTCATGTCCTTAGGGTCAATAGGGTCTTTCACAGACCTGAGGGAGCTACGGATCGTGCGGAGAGGTCTAAAAGTTGCAGGCACATCGTACCTTCTCAGAACCCTCGCAATCCTATCTGTGGTCCCTTGGATGTAAGGAAGGTTCACACCCATGATATGGTCTTTAGGGACTCTTCGGATTGAAGGCTCCTTTTTGGCCCTGAGGAAGGCTTTTCGACCTAGGTGCCTATTGTAACCATTCTTCTCGAAAACATCTAGGAGATGAGCCTTCTCCGCTTCCAGGCTCTCCTCATCCGAAATTCTTACAGCACGCATGGCAAGCGTGCTAAGAACCCCTAACTTCTGAGCGGGGAAATGATGCGAAGACGCATGCAAATATTGTTCAGTATGCGTCTTCTTTCTAAACACCTGATGAGAAAAGGAACCATCCACCTTCTTAGAGATGAGAACATCCAAGAACGGAAGACAACCATTATCTTCTTTTTCCATCGTGAATTTAATGGCGGTGGACTGGTTATTGAGGTGACTGAAGAAACGCTCCAGTTCATCCGGACCATGAGACCAGAAAACATCAGTGTCATCAACAAATCTTTTCCAAAGCTTCGGTAAGAGACGGGAGGAGGCCAAAGCCTTAGACTCAAAATCCTCCATGAAGAGATTAGCGACGACAGGGGACAAGGGGGAGCCCATGGCAACTCCGCAAGTCTGCTCATAGAATTCTCCCTCGAAGCTGAAAAAGGTGGAGGTAAGGCAAAGCTCAACCAACTTAGCCGTATCAGGGTCAGTTACCTCAACCTTTGGTTGAGCTTTGCCTTACCTCCACCTTTTTCAGCTTCGAGGGAGAATTCTATGAGCAGACTTGCGGAGTTGCCATGGGCTCCCCTTGTCCCCTGTCGTCTCTAATCTCTTCATGGAGGATTTTGAGTCTAAGGCTTTGGCCTCCTCCCGTCTCTTACCGAAGCTTTGGAAAAGATTTGTTGATGACACTGGTGTTGTCTGGTCTCATGGTCCTGATGAACTGGAGCGTTTCTTCAGTCACCTCAATAACCAGTCCACCGCCATTAAATTCACGATGGAAAAAGAAGATAATGGTTGTCTTCCGTTCTCGGATGTTCTCATCTCTAAGAAGGTGGATGGTTCCTTTTCTCATCAGGTGTTTAGAAAGAAGACGCATACTGAACAATATTTGCATGCGTCTTCGCATCATTTCCCCGCTCAGAAGTTAGGGGTTCTTAGCACGCTTGCCACGCGTGCTGTAAGAATTTCAGATGAGGAGAGCCTGGAAGCGGAGAAGGCTCATCTCCTAGATGTTTTCGAGAAGAATGGTTACAATAGGCACCTAGGTCGAAAAGCCTTCCTCAGGGCCAAAAAGGAGCCTTCAATCCGAAGAGTCCCTAAAGACCATATCACGGGTGTGAACCTTCCTTACATCCAAGGGACCACAGATAGGATTGCGAGGGTTCTGAGAAGGTACGATGTGCCTGCAACTTTTAGACCTCTCCGCACGATCCGTAGCTCCCTCAGGTCTGTGAAAGACCCTATTGACCCTAAGGACATGAAGGGCGTCTATGTCATTCCATGTTCCCGTGGGACCCCTTATATTGGTGAAACTGGTCGCTTTATCAATCAACGAATTAGCGAGCATTCAGCTAACTTAAGACATGGTAGAACCAAGTCCTCAGCCCTAGCTGAACATGCGGGGAAGACTATGCATCATGTTTGTATAGAGGATGCTCAAGTCATTGCCAAAGTTGCGCAGTTTCACCATCGCAAATTTAGAGAGGCCCTGGAGATTGAGAAAAGGCCGAACAATCTTAATAGGGAAGATGGCTGGAAGATTAGCAGTTGTTGGGTCCCAGCCTTGTCTTCCTAGCCTCCTCATTCCCCTTTGGTTAGGTCTTAGGGTTTCTGTCTTCCCTCTCCTCAATTTCTGTTTTTGGCGGGTGCGTCTTGGAATGCAGGAGGTAGTAATTTGGTATTAGTAGTTTCGGGCCAATTATGGTTTTAACCCTATCCGAGGGGGTAATTTAAAATTAGATTAGATTCTTTGCATTGTTTTTAACCTAGTTATTTCCTTTAACTGAATTCATATATATTTAATTAAAATAAACTTTTTTAAACCTTGTAAGTAATAAAAAAGTTTAGTAATAAATATTGATTGTTTAATGGATATAAATTACTAAGTTAGATAAACATGTACTTTAATTATGGTATTTACTTAACTAGAATACTATTTATAAGATAAAAATTATTAAGTAAATATAGAGTATTTAATAAACATAATTATTGTATGAACTTATCATAATTAATAAAAATGTTTTAATTTTAGAGGAGATCTAGTTCACCTTTGGACCCTGAATTTTAATAATTATTACACAGTTACCTATTGTAACTATATTATAAGAATAATAGTAATTTAATACTATTTATTATATCTAAATAATAATAAATTTAGGTTATTTGAAGATTTAATTTATTAATGACCTTTATATTTAGTTTACCATATTTATTAATGACCAATATTTCTAGTTTACCTTTGGACCCTTTGATTTAAACAGTTATTATTAAATTAATACACACTTACCTATTGTAACTAAATTCTAGGAATAATAGTAATTTAATACTATTTAATTATATTTAAATAATTTGGGGATAATATTAAATATAGGTTATTTAATAAATATGATGATATAATGACCATTATATTCATTACTCAATTAACTAATAATAATTAATTATATGCTTCTATTAATAAAAATCAAGGGTTTGACTTTGATCCTCAGGTCAAAATTAGCCGTTGGAGTCTCTGCACACTCTATTTAATCAAGCTTAGCCTGATCAGTTCTTCAACTTGTCCTGACGATGAACCACACTGGTTGGTTCGAAACGCGTCGACAAAAGATTGATTATGTGATTTTGCCGAAGATATCTAGACAGGATTAGTTGACTTAGTTTAACTTAGTCAAGTTTAGTTAGATTAATTTAACAAGTTGTTAAATTAATGAGATATAGTTTGTTGATGCTTGCATGCATGTGACAACTATTATTTTCAGATAACTGTGTATTCACTCATGGATAACTGATGCATGTCAGTTCTGTCAGAGACCTAGTTGAAATCAGAGAAGGGACAGTGTAATATCAGTTGGATGAACATTTTTCCTATAAAGGAAGCTCATCCATGATGATGATTTATCTCCTTCAGGTTTGTGCAGTTGTTTCAGAGGTCAGTGTTGTGTGTGAGGTAAGAATCACACAGGTTGCAGCTGGAGGACCCAGGAAAACTGTGCATAGAAATATGAGGCTTGGAGGGCAGAGGAGAAGGTTTGTGAGAAGCCTTTAACTGTCTATGAGCAGCAGAGGGATTGTATTGAGAGATGGATGCTTCCAAGCTAAGGCTTTGTGTAATCTGTACTATATTTCCACTTGTATGATAATACAGAGTTGGGGTTTTAGGCTGAGGCTTTCCTTAGGTAAATTCTTCTGTGTTATGTGTGATTGATTCCTTCTTATCAGTTATATGTGTTCTTATTGATGTTGGTCATTTTCGATTAAGCTTCCGCTAAATTGTTTGTAGAAGTAGATCAAGTGTTTTGCTTTAGTACATTGCATTACCAAGTGATCTACAGGTGGGAAAATTCTACATAATTCTATATGGTATTGGAGCTAGCTAATTTGTAGAAAAAGTTCTACATGGTATCGGAGTTAGTTGATTCGTAGAAAAATTCTACATAATCCTACAGTAATTAATGAGTTGACCAAAAGCCTACGAGATTGCTTTTAAATCATTGAAACTAAACAGGATGGTAAAACCATGTGAAGGATGCCACATAAGATCTTGGAGGTAAAGATCTCAGAGAGAATTTAAATTAACTTACGAGATTGCAACAATCTGATATGTCAAGGTTCCGAGATGGAAAGAGGCGAAAACAAAATCTCGAGAAGAAATTTAAATTGATTTATGATAACAACCCGATATCCTCAGGTTATGAGGTTCTGAGAAAATCAAAACAAATTAAATGTGAATCGTTTATGCTTTCGAGACCAATAAAATCACATTTAAATCCATTAAGTGAAATGGTGGGAAGCCATGTGAATATTGCCACATCATATTTCGAGACGGAAATATCGGAGAGTAATTTAAAATGGACTTACGATATTGCAATCCTCCAATATGGAAAGATCCAAAGTATGATGTGTTGAAGGTAAGAGCTCCAATAAACAAGGCTTTCGAAATAAAAAATCCCCGATAGACAAAACTCCGATAAATAAAATCTTTGCTATTAAAATGTTTTTGGCGGAATTCTTTTTCAGAGGTTTAATTGAATATCATTTACGATATTGAAAGTCTCGATATATAAAGATTTATCTTAAAGTCTTTAAAAAGAATTACAATAAAAAGGAAGCCCGAGATTACTATTGGATAGAAACATAATATTGGAAACTTGGATACTATAATAATTTAATATAATTTTACGAGATTCCGAGACCGAAGAATTTGGCAGAGAAATAAAATCGGCCACATGGATCTCGAGCTAAAAACCTCTGAATGTATTTTAAAATGCTTCTGATATAGTGTGTCTCTAAGGTTTTGAGGTATTGAATTCTCGTATAATAAATCTTGGAAAATGTTTTAAAATACTTTCGATATAATAAAGGCTCAAGAGTCTGATAAGCCTGAAGGTTCAATGTTTCGAGGGAAAGATCTCGGCAAATTTTATGAATAAAATACAAAAAAGGAGAAGCCTGAGATTCGAAGATCTACAAGTTAAAGCTCTGAGTCATCTCAGAAGAATGAAATGTGACTGAGCGAATGTAAGATAAATCAGCGCAGTGTTAAGATTCAACTCAACTTAGAAAATGTACGATTCAGAATGGACAGAGGTCAAATCATGGACAAGAGTACTTTTTACAACTTGCTACAAGATATTTTTTGTAATTTCCTTTGATTTTTAAAATTTGAATAAGAAAGAGTCCAACATCCCATTTCAATTAGATAAAGGAGAAAATGAAAAAATAAGTATTGGCTCATCTCGTGAATCTGTAAAGAAAAAGAAATATAAAGAGAAGCATTAATACAAGGCACAAAAATCAAAAGTATTTCCGATGAAAAAGCAGATACTTCCCTAAACATGTTTATGATGCAAAAAAAAGTTAGTTGTTGCTCGCTTTATTCTTCTACCTATATTATCAAAAAAAGAAACAAACTAAACTAATTCTACTCCTATCCTAACTATAAGGGGAAATGCATAACTAAGTATAGTCGTGCTTCCAATGTAACCATGCAAACATTTTATTCCTTGCATATATGAAAATTCCAAAGATCAACAAAAGAAATAAAATTGTAGCTAAATTATTAAAAGAAGCATTCAACCTACTATGTACATCTACGTTTAGCAAAAAAAACTTATGAACAAAATTCTTACCTTGAAATTCTTTCAATCATATGCCCACGGGATCATAAAAATGAATATGTATTTCTATCAATGCTTCGAAGAAATTCACAAGAAGACGAAATAACATGCCTAAATCAAATGATAAACTTTAAAATATTGTAGCCTACTGAAAATTGACAGAATTATATATAAAAGAAAGGTCGTAAATCTCCTTCAGAATTGAGACTTCCAGGTATTTTCCAAGTGAATCAATAAAGTATGGATGGACATTTAGAAGATCTCTAGAAGTGTTACATTGTTGGCTAGAATGTAATGATGCACTCTCAATTGCCTGAGTTTGTGAAGAACTTGTTTGAAAATAAGACATGAATTGGCCAAACATGAAAAAATAAAAGTTCAACATAAGAAGTAGTTGATGTTCATGCTTAAAGCTTTGGAGTTGATTCTCATATAAGCTCATGAATGCATTTGAGGAGTGTTTAGAGTCATAATATTCAAAGCGTTAGCGTAGTGTTTTAAAAAATTCAAAAATGAAATTTGAAAGAAACATAAATTCAAACCGAGAAAAATGAAAACGAAGCGGATTCAGATTTACATTAATGCTACAAATAACTGTACAACATGGTTGAGATTCATTTGCAAAAATTCCTTCCCACAAGTGTCAACAAAAATTATGAAATTAAAATTATTTACTTATAGAAATGGGATCATTTCAGGCGTATGATCCAACAAGGATACTTCATCAATATAGGAATCAAAGATTGAGATGGATTCTTGAATGCCGAAATCACTATGATGATTGAATGTTTGTAAATGAGAATGGACCAAAATGATTTCTTGATTATTGTTCTTTTCATCTTCAAGAATAGATTCACTTAAGGATTTGAGAAAATGGGAGTCAGTTAGAACTATTTTTGAAGAGAAAAGAGGTTGAGCATTTTCAGTTTTCAATGTCATCATCATAAATAATTTCATTAATGTTTTTTTTTCCTCTAAATAAGATAAATCAGTACCAGGCAAGTAATTAAATGCCAAATTACGAGAAACTCTAGGATAATTGAAAATATTGTTGTTTGAATTTTCTCTAACAATATCAGAAGCAGACAATAATTCATTATTAATGATAACCCCTATGTTTTCTAAAATTAAATTTGTATTCACAAGGACTGTTGATTGATTATAAATTAAATTATTGTTACTAAAAATATCGGGATAAAGAAGCAAATAAGAGGTTGAAGATATACACTTGAAAGTTTCTCTATTTACAGAAGTTTGCTCGTTTTTCACAATAGATTCTTCCACATTTGTGCCATTGCAGAATCAAATTGTTGATCAGTGTCTTCACAAAAATCAAATATGCCTGATGTTTGATTGATCTGAAAATTGTTACTAGGATGCTCCTTAACTTGAGATTTATTACGAGCAGAAGAAGATTCTAAATTAATTACAACAGTTTGTATATTGTGACCATTCTCTAACTGATTTGTTTGTTGCTGAATTAATTGTTGTTGATTGTTGCTAGTGTATTCTACATCTTGTCGAATTTCCATTTCATTAGATATATCAACATTATTTAAATTTGGAACGGATCTGAAATCAACATCATTTATTTGAGCAGCAACAACCTTTGGTTGAGATTGATGATTAGCAGTATTTGCAATTGTAATTTGTGGAAGATTAACATTGTCATTTTGAGCAATTAACTCTTTATCAACAATGGATGTGCTTTTTGGTTCTTCATTTTTATCATAGGATAGAGACACTAAATGTCTAAACTATCCAATTAGTTGAAATTCGGGAGGTAAATCTTTGGAATGAAATTGTATTATTAATAATTTAAATCTTATGAAAAAGTCATCTAAAGACTCACCTTCCATGCTACGCAGTTCTTCCAATTGATCACACACATTTTCATGGTCAGATTCTTGAAAAACATGAAGGAAAATCTTCGAAAATTCAACCCAACTATGTATAGACGCAACTGGTAAGGATCAACACTAGTCTTTAGCTTAACTCGTTAGTGTAAGAGTAAATATCTTGAAAATTACACCTTCGTCAATATTCAAATTATTACAATTTAAAATAAACTGTAGGAGATAATCAAAAGCGGAAGTATTACCATTAAATTTGATATTAGACAGAGTCTCAACTACTTTTATTGTAGTGGAAGTTAGGTAAAGCAACTCCAAGGTGATCTTTTAAGTGGAGCCATAGTAATAAGCTAAAATCTTAAAGCACAAAATCTTTAAAGACACAATTCACTGTGACCCTCCTTCTAGCGCCAAAAATGTTGATGGCCAAAATTGACTTCATCAACATGTGAGAGAGACCACCTGGTCAAAGCCCCAACTAAGCTTTTATTTGTGTGATGTAGTGGTTTTGACTAGTTCAATTGGGTCCAATTACCCTCTCTCTTTCTCTCTGTTGACTTATAACATATCTATTATTTACCAATAGAAAGAGAGAAATCAAATGTGCTCTCTTGTTGTGCACATGAAAGTAAGCAAATCCTTAAGCTGACTCTATGGCTCAACTAGGCCACAATTAAGGTTTTTCTCTACGGACTTCTAGAAATGCAGTGATTAAATCTATATGCAAAGTTACTCCAAGATGCAAGCAAAAAGCTAATCCTATATCGAATTGGAAAATGATAGCCTTCTCTGAATTCGAGAGTAGATGAACTAACTAACTAGGGGAAGAGGATTGTTTATATGATTCAATTCATTATATAAACTTCATTAATTAAAAGAAGTAGTTTAGCCCCACAGGGATAGGCGAGTTGGCAATCACAATGCGGTGAAGTTCGTTAGAAAGGCGGGCTCCGCACTGAAAGTCACGAGTTCAAATCCCCCGGACTAGCACGGAGCTGTGGAGAGGGGCGGGAGCAGTTCCCAGGGGTTATAGTGGTAGCAGTCAGAATCGACCCCGTGTTACGCGAGTTGCGAGGCTGCTCCAGTTACCGATTCCTCTGAAAAAAAAAAAAAAAAAACAAAAACAAAAACAAAAAACAAAAAAACAAAAAAACAAAAAAAAAAAAACAAAAAAAACAAAACAAAAAACAAAAAACAAAAAAACCAACCAAACAAACAAACAAAAACAAAAACAAAAAAACAAAAACAAAAACAAAAAACAAAACAAAAAAAACAAAAAAACAAAACAAAACAAAAAAACAAAAAAACAAAAACAAAAACAAAAAAATGTAGTTCTTTTAATTATTGAAATAGAAAACAAAACAAGAATGTATTTAAATAATAAATAGTTATTGCTCAGTATATTCCTATTTCAATGAATTTATATTAATTCTAATTATGTTATGCTCCTTAGAGATAGCTCTTAAATAATTTCAATAGCATAAAACAAATCAATACAACAATAGTGATCAATCAAATTGTAATATACTATCTAGAACCTAAATTAAAATCAATTAGATAAATTCTGACAATAATAGATTAACTTACAATCCAAACAATATTGCATTGGAATAAAAAATATTAAAATCATAACAGAACCTCATTACAATTTTGCAGTCCATGAGCAACTTCATCTCCTTGAAGAAATTGCTTACAGTAGTGCAAAACAATCTTCTCTTTCAGAACTCAAAATGCTTTGTCTCTCCATAATTCAACTCACAGTACATTATAAAAGTGCAAATGCACTACAAGATAAATCACAGAATTTCCCCTAAACACCTTAGATTCGGAGTATTCCCCTCACCTACAGCTAATAATCCCTTACAAGAATGTTTCAGAATTCTCTAGTTGCAAAGAAGAGGAACCCATTCCTCATTCTCAAAATTGATATTTAATAATTTCAAGAATCTCCAACAATGGAGAACTGTTAAGAGTAGTTTTCTAGATCTTGAATTAGAGCTAAAAATTCGTCATTTTTCTCTTTGTTCGTCTCTTCCATCGTCCCAAAATGTATCAGTTCTGAACTTCTCCAACTAATCTCCTGCTACAAACCAATCAAAACCAAAATAAAAATAAATTAAATTGCAAATTAGAAATAAATAATAATAAATAAAAAAAAACAAACTCTCATGAAATTGCTAGATTAAAATAAATAAAATCCAAAAAATTCCATGCTAATTGCTTCAAATGGATTGGATTAGCTTTTGAACAATGGTGGAGGATGAATTAGTGACAACAGTTTTTTCAAGCCAATGAATTTTGTCCAAATCAAATTTGGAAAAACCAATTGTTGTTGCAAATTCATCACTTTGTTTTCTGCTGAATTTTTTGGTCATTCAATGATTAAATTTGCTAAATTTATCATTTTGAGATTATTCTCCTCATTCTTAACTTTCTAACGAGTTATTGTGAGCTTCATTTGGCCAAGTAAATTTTAAGCTATGCCTTTCCAAAGCATCGATGTCAAAACTGCGAGAATTCTGAAAAATTGCATCCCTAAGCCAAAATTAAGCAATTTTAATTAAAAATTATAATCCTAATTAAATATACAATTAAAGTTAAATAATATTGATTGAATATTAATCATTATATTATAAACAAATATTACTAAAATATTAAAATATGGGTGAGTGACTTTTTGTCTCTAATGAATCAGCAGTGGAGAATACATATATAGGGAGACATAAGGAGTGAGTGGTGGGAGACATAAAGAGGTGTCAAAGTTTCACATGAGGAAGATTTCAGAGATTAACATTTAAAAAGTTATGAAATGTTGAGAGCCTAAAATCTTGAGGAAGAGGGAAGAGAGATAAAGGAGGATGTCAGAGCTCGAGGGTATGGATTTCAGGAGGAAGGTTTCAGGGGTATATAAAAATTATGTCACGAAATGATGAGGTGTCGAGGTGAGGGAAGAGGTGATGTGAGAGGGGGGAATAAGGGTTCCAGGAGTATGAATTTCAGGAGAAAAAGAAAGAGAAGTTACAAAAGTTGAAGTTCCGATATGAGGAAGGGCCCGAGGTATGGTGAGATGTAGTGAGAGGAGGAGGGATAGGAGGGCCACGTAGAGTGGGATCCTCCCTCCTAATGAAATTAGAGCCACTTTTATTAATAAATCACGACCACATTAAAACTACAACCACTTGAGTTTCGGGATTTTAAAGGTATTTTAAAAATGGAATTTGAAATAGACTTGTGAGATCCAAAAAAAATATAATTTTAATTATTCTACAATTTCAGTTGTGGTGGTTTTGTAGGACCATTAGCAATAAAAATTAATAAAAATCAATATTTACAATTACTTTACAAAGATTAAAATAATATACATTTTGTACATTGTTTTTTTAGCCCAAGCGATAAAAATAAAGGAACTTTGAATAAGCACCATTTGTAAATCATGAGTCCAAATGAGATGAAACGAGAAACGATGGGAACCTAGCAAGAAATCGAATGGAATGAAGTAATCAAAATGAAAATCCGAAGAAAACGAAAATCTCGCAAAATTATCGCACACTTAACCAAAAGAAAATGTTAAAAGGTGATTTAGGCAAAATTTACAAAAATGGTCCCCATTATTATTATGAGATAATAAGTTAAAATGGGGGGTTGCGATTTCACCACAATAATGGCGACACACGAGGAAGAACCAATTTTATCTAGTTAAAAGATGATGAACTTCACTTTACCCAAAGGTTAAAAGTGAGGAATTCTATTAAATTGTCAAATAGTAAAACATTTCCCACAGATCCCACATTAGTGAATAAAAAATATAAGTTCAAAAAAGATAAGTACTTGAAACAAATATGAGTCTAAAATCATGAATCTTAATTTTGAGGAATATTTAACATTTAAGATTACCTCGTATGAGTGATAGAAGAAGTTACATATATAAGTTTTTTTAGATAAATCATATATCCATTGATATGAATGGTTTGTGGCCTCGCTTCGCTGCCAGCGAGCCTGGTCAGTACCCTAGAGAATTTGTCCTCAATGCCATACAAGTATGGCCCCATTGCTAGTGAAAGTCCATAGCCCCAATGAGTTTACTTGTATTTCCCATGCTTCCCCTTTGAATCACCCTTTTGATAAGCACATTTGCAAGCTAAGTTATAATGTAGCTGAGTGAAAGAGGTGGGATGGTAAAAGGGACTTATCTAATGGATATAATACTTCCATAATGTTGACTCCATATCCTTTCCCGCAACTATTCATTCAAAGAATTTTATAAAGTGGAGGGATGGTAGGGATTCATTGAGTTAAACTCATGTCAGTTCTTTCCTTGAAAAGATGAATTATATCACTAGAAAAATAAATGTTCCTCCATAGAAAAGATTTAAGGCAAGAGGGCTTTAGAACTCCATAAAAATATCCTTTTAAGGTAAATCAAAACCCATGAGATGATAAGAGTAATAATTTCCCATGTATGCCAACTGATGTTAGATATGGAAAAGCCCTTTTACATAAATCCTAGCGGTATCACCAAAACAAACCATAACCAATAGCTAAAATAAAAAGAAATCCTAACTAAAGTAAAAGCATATTCCAAAAATGTCAAGCGAGAAAGGGAAAAATGAAAGAAAATCCCAAATTAAAAAGAGAAACCCAACAAGACTAACTATAAAAATGTTTCAACAAAAGAGTAAAATAAGACAAGCATGTGTGTGTTCGTCTTATGTTGAGATTTTAATGAATTCTATCTTGTAGGGTTATAAGCAATTAAGTTCTCAAACCATAAAGTGAATAGCAGTCATGAGGTAAAATGAAGCCAAAAGAGAATTGTATTACCTTTGCAATTTTTTTTGTTTCCAAACAAAGGCTGCATGAGAACATCTTAACAATTTTCTAATTAAACAAATGCTTGAGAAATGAATTGAAGGTTTAGGGACTCCCCAATTTAGCTAATTTGATGAACATCGTAACTGCTCGTCCAAAACTCAAAAGTAAACAACAAGAAGAATGAGTGTCTAAATTGAGCTGGTAGGGGTGTGAAAAAGTTCGTGAAGGCCTGCAAACAAAGTTTAAGATCAACAAAACTAAAAACAAAGTTGAAACAACAATATAAAGAAATGGAAAATGATGAAAGTGGGCATATGAGGTTTATCATTTGAAGAATTTTGTTAACAAAATTACCTGAGAGATATCGATTTTCTCCAACAAAAGATAACCCTTATTTTAATTGGAACTAAAAGCATGAAGAACTTGTACTCTATAAAGTTCTCGTTGACCCAAACTCATCACTTATTAAATCTTAACTGAAGCAATTAGTAAAGCTAGAAAAAATATATTTCATTGTTCAAGGAATCTAAAGTAAATAAAATTCATCAGAAATGAAAATGAAAATGTGCTTCTTTATGAATTGCAACAACAATTGTTCTCTTTGTTTTTTAGATTTCATATCAACTCCAAGGTTTTCATAAAATATCAAAAATTAAGACCAAGTCCCAACCTATGTAGCACTTATGGAGCAGTATATAAAAAATTCAAATATAAATTTAATTCAAACATAAGAGAATTCAGACAAGAATTGACCATGATCCATTACCTTTCTGTGTTCTGAGTTTCTTTACCAATTGGTTGCATTACCATAGTGGCTTCTCAAGAATATATTGAAAAGAAAATGAGTATGCAGACCAAAAGATGATCGGAATGATGAGATGAGCATCCAATGACAAAGAAAAAAGCATAAGCGAGCCACAGGTGATGAACATTTCATTAGTCATGAAGATTGATGTGAAGAGTAAAAAGAGGCCCAACTATGTATGTGAGGATATATGTCCAATGCAGGCACAATGGTATGATCCATGTGTACACACCATGAAGGATGGTTATCCCTGAAGTCACTGAGTCATCCAAAAAAAAGAATACTTAGATGTTGGACTAAATTATAATTAAAAATAAATCCAAGCTCTTGAATACTAGGGCAACATGGAAGTGAGGATTGAATAAAGCATAAAGATACATAGATAATCAAAGAGGTCTCCATGTGAGCATAGTGATAGGTTGGATTGTATAGTAATGAATGAGTTGACCAAAATCCTACGAGATTGCTTTTAAATTATTTGAACTGGACAGGATGGTAAAACCATGTGAAATGTGCCATGTAAGATCTTGGAGATAAAGATATCAGAGAGATTTTAAATTAACTTACGAGATTGCAACAATCTGATATGTCGATGTTCCGAGATGGAAAGAGGCGAAAAAGAAATATCGAGAAGAAATTCAATTGATTTATGATAAAAACCCGATATCCCAAGGTTTCAAGGTTCTGAGAAAATCAAAACAAATTAAATGTGAATCATTTATGATTTTGAGACCAGTAAAATCACATTTAAATCCATTAAGTGAAATGATGGGAAGCCACATGAATATGTAGAAAATCCTGTAGATTCACAAGCTAATGCAATTTGCTAAAGTAAGAGACAATAATCTACTTCTACTCTTTATAGTAGGAGCACATAAACATCGAGCAAATAATAATAAATAGTGGAAGATCATCAAAGGCACATAACACAATAAATATTCGGGGAAAGCCACAGCGCAAAACCCCACTATGTGTTTTGTATTAATCCAGAAAATCAAGTTGAAATTACAATGCTTGTTCTCTCTACAACAATCCCGACACTCAACAAATTCAATCTCTAACTCATAAGCAAGCTCAAGGCCAAAGCTTAGCCAATTCACAAGCTCTCCAAGTTTCTATTCCAATGTGCCATTGGTCAAAGAATTCAGATGAATACAATATGCTCTGCTCAACCTCGAGCTTAACCTACACAAGTATTTCCTATCCTCTGCTTTATGACTTCCTTTGGCCAATACTTAGCCAAATTTCCAAGCCTCCAAGCTTCTAATTCTTGAGAGAATTAGCCCATATTTGAAGGAAAATTCCTCAATTCCTGAATGCATGCACTATTAGTGCAACTCATAAAAATATAAAAAAAAATAGTACAATGTCCCTGCACTCTAGTCTCAATTGGGTCTTTCTCAGAATCGACATGCATGAGTTTTTGATGAGGGAATATTTAGTTAATTGGAGTAGCATTAGTTGAGTGCACTAATGCATCAATTGTTTGTTAACTCACAATTAGTTCCTCAAACAGTTTGGAACTAATTTAGCTGGACTTAACTCAATAAACTGAGTTAACTAATTACCACTCATACTTAACTCATCCTGGACCCCTATAATATAGGGAGAACATATACATGACTTCAGAAAGACTTCCAACTCGAAATTCCTAAGTTAACTAGGTCAACACACTCTAGTTAACTATTACAAGTTGCTATGAGAAGAAAATTCGATTTTAATTCATAGTTTAATTCAAGGACAAATTAAACTGGAATTTCTGGATTATATTTTTATCATTTCTTGTTGCTATTTTCAACACTCCCTCTCAACAAGAAAGGAATTCGACTCGATCTCGATCTTGAACCTTTGGAATGTTTCGCATGCAACACTTCTCTCTATTTTTGTTGCTCCAGTAACTCCAGAAACAAAAAAACATCAAACCTGAATCAAAATGATTCGTCTGTCATCAAATTCTTTGACTATTATTGCCTCTGTCGACTGAAAACTTTGCGCTTCTGTTTACTTGACCCAAAATGGATCTAAGATGGACTTATAAGTCTAAAGTGTTCCTCACAGAGGAAAATGAAAGTCCAAGGATGCTCTTGGAAATGGTCCCATTGCACAGATCTTCTCATTTTGAATCTACTGCAACTTGAATGAGCTAAAATGGACTTTGGATGAAGAAGTTATCGCAGAAAAAAGATTGCCTTTGTCCTTTGAAAAATGAGGCATTTCTTCTAAAAATGGCCTAAAAGGCTCCTTAGGGAAAATCACATTGAAAGGGTTAAGCGGAGGACTTAAGGCAAAGGTGGAAGGACTCCCTCGATTGCGACTTCTGACTTATCGCATCAGAGGTAGGCCTTCGCCCGATATCGGGACCCCAGGCATAACGACATGTGACTGGACGATATGCGACAATGCGATTGCGATGAGCGATATCTGCGATCGGCGATTGGGGTGATCGGCGATCAGAGGAGTAGAAGGCATAGACCCTCGTCGATGTGATATCGGTGATTGGTGGATCGGCGGTTGGCATACCCAAAGGGCAAACCCCCTGGCCATTGCGATTGTGATTAGCGATCAGGACCCGGACCTGATAGGGATTAGGGGCCCGATTGCATAAAATTCGAAATCCGAAAATTCGGATTTTCAATGTATTTGCCATATAAATGGGTTTTTGGCCAATACACCTGTGCAATCGCAAGATGCGATAAAGTCGGACTTGAAAGGTTTATAAATGCAACCCTATAAATTTTGAGTTCTGTGCTAAGCAGGATTTCGGGCGGACCTCAAGCAGTAAGTGGTATTGGACGGGCTTCGCCCGAACCCATACACTGGCCGACATGTGGCATGGCGTGGGGGAGAGAAAACCGCCTTTTCGGGCGGGTAATCTTTATGCACATAAGCCATCTGAAATTAACTGTCAGTCATTGGATCGAAGATCACTCAGATCAACGGTGGGCTTGCAATAGCCATAAAAGGCGGACCTGAAAGGGTTTATAAGCGTGATTTCAGAGAATTTGAAGCCCACGATTTCGCGCCCGATAGTGTATTTTCGGTAAATCTCTATGTAATGGAATTTTGTTCTATTTTCGGGTTTTCACATGAAGAAAGGAACAATTCCTTTGTAACTGCCCTTGATCATTGTGTCACGCGACAAGCGAGCGTTTTGTAAACAATGATGTGTTTGTAACGCGCAGAGCCACAGAGCCAGAAGCTAGAGGGCCAGATGAAGGGACAGAGGAATGATTAAGCGTAGAGAAACAGACAAGAAGCTGCAGAGCCAGAAGAATGCATCAAAGAAGCCAGAGAGCTCAATTGACGAGGGAGAGTTGTAGAGAGCAGGCAGAGCGAAAAGTGCAGGCAGCTGAGGGAGTCTTTGGGATCGCTTGGAGGTCGAGCGAGTGAACCAGAGAGCTGAAAGTTGCTGAGAGAGTTGCTTGGAGGTCAAGCGAATTACAGAGGCATGCAGAGGCTGAGAGAGAGCTCAGAGAAGCTAGAGCTGAGAGCCAAGAGCCAGAGCTAGAGCCAGAGCCAGAGCTAGAGCCGAGAGCCAGAGCCAGAAAGCCAGAGAGCTTCAGAGCCAGGGATAAGATGGTGTTCTAAGCCCATTGTGTTCAGTGTAAACCAGTGGAGTTGAGCGTGGAGCTTGTAAAAGGACTTTGCCATAATCCCAGAGAGCCTAGTTGAGTTGACTAGAGCTCAAGGAGACGTAGCCCAAGAGTTTTGGGTGAACTCCATATTATATTACTGTTATGTGTGATTGCTTATTTGCTGCATTGTTCCACTGTTATTTGTTTTATATTAGTTTAAACAAATCATCTTATAGCACATAAACAATTTTAAAACAAACATACGCATACACCTATTTTCAAGCACTTTTAATTCCGCAATTGGTTAATCACTAGATCTTGGGAATATTTAAGTTTTGGAAGTGGGAGAGATTCTTGTAAGCTTGACAGGAAGCCTTTAGTGTCGCATTTACAGATCAGGTGGTATCAGAGCCTAAGATTGATTAACCTCACCTTCAAAGAAGGTTATATTAGAATGTTTGATTGACAGAGCAAAGATTTCTTGTCTGAAAGGTGTTTAAACAGTCAAAGGTTGATTGTATGCTTGTTTGTAGACTGACTATTGTTTGAGTTTGCAGAGGTGAAGGGAAAGCTATTGATAGCTCAGTCTAGGAAGGGCAAGAGGGAAGAAGGGCTGAAGGCATTCTTCTTATCCCAAGGGACCTTAAGGAAATCCTTGAAGCACAAGAGGTTTGTTGCAAAAGGTTGTTGAATAAAGCTCTTTGTTAATCTTGTTTGAAGTTCTTTTGTTCATTGGCATAATGACAAATTCTACAAGTGAGTCCTCAAATTCTTCTTTCTTCACAAGATTCTTTGATGAAGACAAGAAGCAAGACTTTTTCATCATGATGGATATGGTGAGAGAAATGTATGAAGATGGAAGGAAGAGCAACATACTTAGAGAGCAGTTGAATTCCGTGGAGGAAGAGAAGCAAATGCTTTCTAACAAATTGCAGGAAATGGAGAGGCAACTGCATATTGCTAATATGAATCTAAAAAGGATGCATGAGTTTGACTCACAACTCTTTGTTGCCAAGGAAGCCTTAGTCAAGTATCAGCTTGAAGAAGAGGTAAATAGTTCCTGTTTGTCTTCAAATTTTTCTAAGAATGCTTATATTGGTTCTTTTGAAAAACATACCAAAGGCATAGTTTCCAAGTTAATGTCCAAGATGGGCTATGAAGGAAAAGGCTTGGGTAGACATGCATAAGGTATTGTTGAGCCAATAATGATTGAGGAAAGGCCTAACTATTTGGGTCTTGGCTATGGATAGTCTTATGGAGAGAGTTCCAAAGTTGCCATGAAGACCATTGAAACAACTCCAAGAAGGAGTTGCATTGCAGGTCTTCTACCTCAAGAGTGTGAAGATTGTATTCAAGAGGAATGCAATATCTTGAAACATCATTTGCAGGATGCAGGTGTTCATAAGCATGCACTTGAACCAGAGAGTTGTGGAAACTCTGACAGCCTTGAAGAGATTGATGGTGTTCCAAAGGGAGCCACTCCTTCATTTAATTCATCTCCTCATGAAGGCAATAAAGGTGAAGGATAAAGGTATAAATCTAGTTCTAATAATCTTCCTTTTGATTTTGCAAAGCATGATAAATTTCCACATAGATATGGGAAACGAATTGCATGTTCCTTCTGTGGTTTGGATAACCATCATGTTTCTAGATGTTGGAAGAGAATGGCCACATACAGGAAACTTTTGAAGGAAAGGAAGCAAGAAGCCAAAGGTCCATTGGACAAGGCAAGTCATGCTGTCAAGAGGATGCACATGTGTTGCACTTCCTACCATAAGCAAGGACATCTTGCTGCAAAATGTTGGACTCTGAATCCAGCAATGCTTCCAAGAAACTTGAAGAAGGTGGAAAGAGAGAATGGCAGGAATGGAAAGAAAGTTTCCATGAATGATGTGTTTCAGGATGATTCACATGTTGATGTTGATGTGCATACAAAGGAAAGACCTTTGAAATGGATTGGTAATAAATGGTTAGAGTTCTTATCCAATTAAGATTACATGTCTATTTATGCATCTATTTGCATTTCTTTGTTAATGAGATGCAAGTTGAAGGGTTTTACCAAGATGGTGAATGGAAAAAAGGTTGAGTAGGAGACTCACTTTATTGCTGCAACATTATATTTCATTTCAACTTCGAAAGTACAATGTGCTTAAGTGAAAGTTGAAGGATGAAATGAATGCATGAACACAGGGATGTTGATGATTTCCTTGTTTTTGAACATGTATGTGTAATTAACTTGGAGGGTTGGTTGCTTTGGCATGCATTTAATATTGACTTGAGAAAAGTTGATGTGGTCTCCAAGATGGAGATAATGATGAAGTGTTTCATCTTTTGAAAGGAATCCTTGAGATCCTTCCTACATGCTTGACTTGAAGGGTCAATTGTTGTGAAGGCATATTTTGTGGGCTTGGTATCTAGTCCATCATTTGTATGCAGATGTAAGACATGGAGGTGTTCACAAGATGTGAAAATCTATTTCTTTTGTTGAAGCAGGAGTTTAAGCCATCCAGTTGTTGTCTGTATTTCTGTTGTTGTTAACAGTTGTTGTTGACAGCTTGTCAAACAGGTACAAATGAAAATTTTGTGAAGCAGATGTAACTTCACATTTGTTTGAGCCACCTTGGATCAATGATCAAGGCATAGAAGTTCAAACTACCTTCTGTGACCATCTCAGCAGGAGTTCTGCATGAAGTCAAGAAGGAAACCAGTTCTTCCCAAGAGGACCAACACATCTAGGAAGGGGAGTGGTCAAAGGCTTTGGTTCAGAGGCAATATGCAAGGCAAGCGTATGGAGGCTGAAAAAAGAGGGTGTTGTTACTCTCAGATCAGTATATCAGTCTTTTGGAGACCAAAAGTTCTTTTAATGGGAAGGTGTGATCCAAAATGGATCTAAGGTGGACTTCTAAGTCTAAAGTGTTCCTCACAGAGGAAAATGAAAGTCCAATGATGCTCTTGGAAATGGTCCCATTGCATGGATCTTCTCATTCTGAATCTACTGCAACTTGAATGGGATAAAATGGACTTTGGATGAAGAAGTTATCGCAAAAAGAAGATTTCCTCTATCCTTTAAAAAACGAGGCATTTCTTCTAAAAATGGCCTAAAAGGCTCCTTAGGGAAAACCGCATCGAAAGGGTTAAGCGGAGGACCTAAGGCAAAGGTGGAAGGACTCCCCCAATTGAGACTTCTGACTTATCGCATCGGAGGTAGGCCTTCGCCCAATATCCGAACCCTAGGCATAGCGACATGCGACTAGGCGATATGCGACAATGCGATTGCGATGGGCGACATCAGTAATCGGCTATCGAGGTGATCGGTGATCGGGGTGATCAGTGCTCGAAGGCATAGACCCCCACCAGTGCGATACGCGAGGTGCGATATCAGCGATTGGCGGATCGGCGGTCGGCATACCCAAAGGGCAGACCCTCGGGCCGTTGCGATTGCGATTAGCAATCAGGACCGGGACCCGATAGGGATTAGGGGCCCGATTGCATAAAATTTGAAATCCGGAAATTCAGATTTTCAATGTATTTCCCTTATAAATGGGTTTTTGGCCAATACACATGTGCAATTGCGAGATGCGATAAAGCCGGACCCAAAAGGTTTGCAAATGCAGCCCTATAAATTTTGAGTTCCGTGGTAAGCGATATTTTGGGCAGGCTTGAAGCAGTAAGTGGTATTGGACGGGCTTCACCCAAACCCATACACTGGCCGACACATGGCATGGCGCGGGGAGAGAAAACCCCCTTTTCGTGTGGGTAATCTCTGTGCACATAAGCCACCCGAAATGGACTGTCAGCCGTTGGATCAGAGATCACTCAGATTAATGGTGGGCTTGCGATATCCATAAAAGGCAGAACTGAAAGGGTTTATAAGTGCGATTTCAGAGAATTTGAAGTCCGGGATTTCGCGCCCGATAGTGTATTTTCGGTAAATCTCTATGTAATGGAATTTTGTTCTATTTTCGGGTTTTCGCATGAAGAAAAGCCCAATTACTTTGTAACTTCCCCTGATCTTTGTGCCACGCGGAAAGCGGGTGTTTTGTAAATAATGATGCATTTATAATGCGCAGAGCCATAGAGCTAGAAGCCAGAGGGCCAGATGAAGAGACAGAGGAATGATTACGCACAGAGAAACGGACAGGAAGCCGTAGATCCGAAAGAATGCCTCAAAGAAGCCAGAGAGCTCAATTGACGAGGCAGAGTTGCAGAGAGTAGGCAGAGCAAAAAGCGCAGGCAGCTGAGGGAGTCTTTGGGATCGCTTGGAGGTCGAGCGAGTGAACTAGAGAGTTGAAAGTTGTCGAGAGAGTCGCTTGGAGGTCAAGAAAATTACAGAGTCACGCAGAGGTCGAGAGAGAGCTCTGAGAAGCCAGAGCCGAGAGCCAAGAGCTAGAGCAAGAGCAAGAGCCAGAGCCACGAGCCAAAGCCAAGAGCCATAGCCAGAGCCAGAGCCAGAGCCAGAGCCAGAGCTAGAGCCAGAGCCAAGAGCCAGAGCCAGAGCCAGAAAGCTAGAGAGCTTCAGATCCAGGGATAAGATGGTGTTCTAAGCCCATTGTGTTTAGTGTAAACCAGTGGAGTTGAGCGTGGAGCTTGTAAAAGGACTTTTCCATAATCCCAGAGAGCCTAGTTGAGTTGACTAGAGCTCAAGGAGACGTAGCCCAAGAGTTTTGGGTGAACTCCATGTTATATTACTGTTATGTGTGATTGCTTATTTGTTGCATTGTTCCATTGTTATTTGTCTTATATTAGTTTAAACAAATCATCTTACAGCACATAAATAGTTTTAAAACAAACATAATCATACACCTATTTTCAAGCACTTTTAATTCCGCAATTGGTTAATCACTAGATCTTTGGAATATTTAAGCTTTAGAAGTGGGAGAGGTTCTTGTAAGCTTGACAAGAAGCCTTTAGTGTCCCATTTATAAATCATGACTCTACCTTTTTGCACTGTTGTAAACCCTCCCTACACTTCTTCAGTATCTGACTGCTCTATTCTCCGTCACTTTGATCTCTAACTGCATCAATCCCACTGATTCCTCCCGCTACTATGTACTTTGGGCTCCCATAGCAAGGTACGATCCATGAGATAAAACCACTCAACAGACCTTACCCAATTTCAAACCTCTTGGGACTCTCATTTCAAATCACCCCACCTCACACCTGGAGGTATGGATACATGTGTTCCCTTTGCCCACTTGGCTCGAAATTTCCCCCTACTGGAGGTCTCTGTATGACTGGATGCCTCCACTCAGTCTCCTCTCGGCTTCTCCAATCGTGGCTGCTCCACGATTGTCTGAGATTACTTCTTCTGGGGCTACATGTTGAGAGGTAATTTACTCTCCCTCCCAACCACCAAGTCTCTAAACTTTTCCTTGATCCTTAATGCTTTGCATGCATCTTGAACCTCAAGAGCATACAGGTTCTTGGCTAGCACACCAATCTGTTTCATATGTCCTGCCGTCATGAAATTTTCTAAAAAATAGTTGATTTTGAATCAGCGATATCCCCCTCATTTGAATTCCGATGCGGCCAATTTTTTTTTGAATTTGGGTATTTTTTCACAAATAATCCATATCTTTTATTTGTTTCTGAAAATTTTGCACAACAATTTTCATATCTGCTCTGAAAACTTGCGACCCAAAACTCAAAACTTCGAAATCTCCTATAGTATAATGTTCTCAACTCCGATATCATGTATAAAATCCTGTAGCTTCACATGCTAATGAAATTTTCTAAAGAAAGAGACAAGAATCTACTTATAGAATTTACAGTGGAAGCCCATAAACATCGAGCAAACAATAATCAATAGAGGAAGAGAATCAAAGGCACATAACACAATAAATATCCAGGAAAGCCACTACTCAAAACCCCACTATTTGTTTTGTATTAATTCGGAAAATCAAGATGAAATTACAATGCTTGTTCTCTCTAGAAGAATCCCAACACTCAGAAAATTCAATCTCCAACTCATAAGAAATTTCAAGGCCAAAGCTTAGCCAATTCACAAGCTCTCCAAGTCTCTATTCCAATGTGCCCTTGGTCAAAGAATTCAGATGAATACAATATGCTCTGCTCAACCTTGAGCTTAACCTGCACAAGTATTTCCTATCCTCCACTTGATGATTTCCTTTGGCCAATACTTAGCCAAATTTCCAAGCCTCCAAGCTTCTAATCCTTTGCACAATTCCCGAGAGAATTAGCTCATATTTAAAAGGAAATTCCTTAGTTCCTGAATGCATGCACTATTAGTGCAACTTAGAAAAATCTAAAACAAATAGTACATTGTCCCTGCACTCTAGGCTCAATTGGGTTTTTCTCAGAATCGACATACATGAGCTTCTGATGAGGGAATAATCAGTTAACTGGAGTAGAACTAGTTGAGTGCACTAATGCATCAATTGTCTGTTAACTCACTGTCAGTTCCTCAAATAGTTTGGAACTAATTTAACTGGACTTAACTCAACAAATTGAGTTAACTAATTACCACTCATACTTAACTCATCCTAAACCCCTGTAATATAGGGAGAACATATACATGACTTCATCAAGACTTCCAACTCGAAATTCCTAAGTTAACTAAGTCAACTCACTCTAGTTAACTATTACAAGTTGCTATGACAATAAAATTCGATTTTAATTCATAGTTTAATTCAAGGACAAATTAAACTGGAATTTCTGGATTCTATTTTTATCATTTCTTGTTGCTATTTTCAACAGAATATTGCCACATCTAATTTTGAGACGGAAATATCAAAGAGTAATTTAAAATGGACTTATGATATGACAAGATCGAAAGCATTATATGCCAAAGGTAAGAGCTCCGATAAACAAGGCTTCCGAAACAAGAATTCCCCGATAGACAAAACTCTAATAAACAAAACCTTTGTTATTAAAACTTTTTCCGCAAAATTATTCAAAATGAGAGAGATGTGTGTAAAAATAGTTGATCAGACCTAGCCACGGGGAGCCCTACGCGCGTGAGAGGAGCACACAGCAAGAGACTACGCGCAGCTCTAATGCCATGGCCCTAGGAGGGGGCCGCGATCCGGATCCTCCCCTTCCACCTAAGCTAATTGCATTCTGGGATCTGGTAGCGTTAAGCAATAAACGGCCAGCAACCGAAAACCAGTAGAAGTTTGTCAAAAGAATGGAATCCATCCCCATAGTTGCTATGCCGACTGAAGAACCCTACAAAGCGGCATTGAATCTAGCAGAAAGAGGGATGATTGGACAGTGCACTGAGCTATGGCCCTCGCCTAAAGTTGTAGATGCCTGGGTGCAAAGGAACTAGCGATCTCTTGTCAAGGAAGGAATCAAAAGTCACTTTGTCAGTAAAGGCTTCTTTGTATTCGTATTTGAAGCGATAGAAGACAGGAACCTCATATTCAGAAATGGCTCGTATTTCATGGGGCCTCAGGGTTTGTACCTAAATCAATGGACTCCAGACTTCGATCCGACATAGGATGTGCCCTCAGTTGTCCCTGTTTGGGTGCGCTTGCCTCATTTACCTCTGCATTGTTGGAACCCCAAATCCTTAGAAACCATAGGCAATAAACTTGGAAAATACATCGATCGAGCAGAAAGGAGGGACCAGTACTCTTGTGTGAGAATTTGTGTAGAAGTTGACCTGGAGGAAGGCCTCCCTGAAGCAATCAAACTCACAGTGGCTGACTGGTCTCATATCCAAGTGTTAGATTATGAGCAACTCCCATTTAAATGTCGGCACTGCCATGGCTATGGGCACTTTGCCAGGCACTATAAAAAGAAATCAGAGGAGGGGCCAAGAATGTGAAAGGAGATCAATGGACTCAGGTCCAGAAACCAGGAACAGCTAAGCAAAACAACAAAAACAAAGGGAAAGGAGTGTCCACGGGGAGTGGTGCTCCTCCCATAGTCCAAGCGGAGGGGAGCACAGTCCCTCCAAGAGCCGACATACCCACCAATCCCTTTGATATACTCAGTACACCAGAAAAACACCTAGATCCAGTAGATAAAGAGGCTAAACAATAGGCCATCATCATGGAAGAAGACAAAAGGTAGGAGGAAACAGGCCCTCTCCAAACCGGAATTCCAAAAGGTGTCTCCAACTCCCCAACCTATGCAGATATGACAAGGAAGAAGACTCCAGAGATCTTGGGATCCTTGGAAGATGAGACAACTGAGAGGCCTTCGAAAAGAGTGGGGAGGAAATCTCACAGAGAGGCCAGAGAAGAAGAGGCAGAGAGACAAAAAATGCAAGGCAGCCAACCCACAATTGAGATGTCCATCGACAGAAATACTAGAACTAGGCCTCCTAAGGGGATACTGTCCCTCCCTCTGCTAATAAATAATGCGATTAGTCTCTTGGAATTACAGAGGACTGGGGAATCCCTCAAAAGTTGAAGCAGTCAAGAACTTATTAAATTTAGAATTTCTTGAGATCCTCATGCTCCGAGAGACTAAAATAGAAGGGGAAGCCCTTCTAGAACTCAGCAAAGTAAAATGGAAAACAAAAGCCGGAAAAGCAGTAAGTGCAAGGGGTACATGCGGTGGGCTTGCCACTCTCTGGGAGGAAGACAAGTTTCAACTTGAGAGCTCCTTTCAAACGCAACACTAGATTTACACCGAACTCCAGCACCTTCCTAGTAAGATTATCTTTTCTCTCTTTAATCTTTACGTACCTATCCTCTATGCAGAAAAGAAAGACTGCTGGCAAACCCTGACTGACTTCCTTGAAGCTTACTCCCTCAAGAATATAATTCTAGCAGGAGACTTCAATCTAATCCTTGACCCAAAGGAAAAAAGAGGAGGAATCAACAGCATGGACCACTTCCTTCCCTTCGTGGAAGACCTGATTCAACAATGGGATCTACTGGACTTTAAGCCAAAAATAGGGCTTTACACATGGACAAATAACAGAGTTGGGGCGGAGCACATTTTAGCCCGGTTGGACAGATTCCTACTCCAGAGCACCTTCCTCTCTGAAAAGAAGATCATCTCCACAAAAATTCTGCCAAAGCTGACTTCAGATCATAAACCCATTCTTCTTCTGCTAGAAGAAGAGGAAAATTTGGGGCCAATCCCCTTCCGGTTCAACCCTCTCTAGGTAGACAGAGAAGGGTTTATGGATACAGTCAAGAAGGCCTGGTCCATCCATGTTCTTGGATCACCCAGCTATGTGTGGGAGCAAAAGCTAAAGGCCACCAAAACAACCTTGAAAGAATGGATAAAAAAGCCCACAGACTCCCCCACTAGTCATAGAAAACAGAATATAAAGCAGCTGCTTGATTTGCAAAGGGGCCTGGAGCTGCAAGACATCACCTGCTCAGAAATTCAGATCAAGCAAGAACTCCAACTCAGCACTCTCCGGTCATTTAGAGAGGAGGAAGAATCCTTGAGACTCAAATCACGCAATCTCTGGCTTGTGTCTGGAGACAAAAATTTAGCCTTCTTTCACAAGCAAATCTGAACCCGACTTTCTAGAAACCACATTGTTGAAATCACCTCACCGGATGGGGTTGTTCTCAAAGGCACAACTCTGATAAAAGAGGAAGCAATGATATGATATTCACCCTATGAGTGACATCAATTAAAGATTTATTAAACAAAGGTATTACAAACTCATGTGTTGGTGTGTGTTCTGTGTTATTTAAGCAACAGATTGATCAAATTGCCAATACACTGACAATAAAATGGAAAGACAACAGAGAAATACAATAAGCAAACACAAAGACACAAGAAATTTTAATAAGGAGTTCACCCTATTCTCCAGGGCTACATCTCGGGTCTAGCTTCCAGTGGTGGCCTTGTTTTATTGTGTCTTTAAGTAGAGAATTACAATACAGGGACTCAATGTGAGTTCTCCTAAAGCAGGTTTTGCTTGGCAAGGTGGTCCTTGTATTCCCCAAGCCACTTGAGTACACAGACTTCTTCTTCCTACTAGCTTTGTGACCTTCTGGTCTACAGGGGAGAGCCCAATGTGGTGCTCAACCCGGACAGATCCTCTCTGGGATGGCTTGGATCTCTCAAGCCTTTGGTGCTCGATGCTGTCTCTGGTTAACTCGGCCCTCTGTCCTCTCCACTTTGCTTTACTGCATTCTTTCTTTGTGTTCCATCCTCCTCTTGGGATTCTGGTCTCTTTCTCTATCTCTCTGGGGTTCTCTGTCCCTCTCGATGACTGATTAACTGTGTATCCTGTCTCTGTTCATGGCTTTTAGCCATTCGTTCCAATGCCTGTTCGATTCCTCTTCCACCTCTGTCGATTCACCTTCTGCAGCTGCACTTGGAGTTCCCTGTTCAACGTCATCATCAGCGCTCAGGGAGGTGGCCATGTGTCCTCCTCTAAACGGCGCCAGCCTGCTTCGTCGGTTCGTTTCTTCAGTTACATCGTGGATGAGTCTTTCCTCCACCGTGGCAGTCAAAACGGATTCCAAATCCTTACAAATCGCGGCGTATTCCCTCGTCGATTCTGCTTCTTCCATTGGGCGCAATCTCAGCCGTTTGATCTGGGCCTTCAGATCCAACACCATACGCACGTTTCACGTGGTTGACTTGCTCAACTGTTAGCGCGCGATCAACGGTGATTTTCTCTCTCCTTCGCTTGCCACGCGTCGATCGTTGAGTGGAATCGCTCTGCTCTCATCCAAAACCACTTACCGTTTGAGGGTGCGCCGATCAATACCGTCGGTTTCTAGGGTGCGGGTCCCGCTTTTGTATGTTTAGCACCTTTCGCTTTTCCGCCCGTGGTTCTCTGGCTCATCATGCATCCGTGTGCTCGGGCTTCCTCCATTTTGGCCCTGTTCACCTAGCGATGGCAATTAGCAGGTGCTAATTGCGCATCAAAAATCACCTCCATTTCCCAATCCGGGGCTCCTAGGGGCTACTTTGACCTCTCGCACAGTCTCCATGGGCCTCGGTCAGCACGCTTTGACCGAGGTCCTCGTCGTTCCACGCTGGCTGCCATTGCCACTAGTTCAGGGTGTTTTTGATCGTTGTTTTGGATTCTTTAGAGATTTGCTCTGACCTGATATAGTCATGGTTCTTTAACAGTCCTTTATGGATCCAATTCGGATCAAGCAACCTTTCACTTCCAGCAGCTGTACAAAGAAGAAGGTGCAGGTGATGATGAGGAATCACAAGTCTTCCTCAAGCACGTTCCAAGACTAGTTAACGAGGAGGATAACTCAATACTCCTGAAACCCTTCATTGAAGACGAAATCAACAATGTCATATGGAAGATGGAACCAGACAAAGCTCCAAGACTCGATGGGTTCTCCATCCACTTTTATAGAATCTGTTGGGACACCATCAAGGCTGATTTGTACCAAATGATCAAAGGCTTCCTCCAAAAAGCCAAAATGGGAGGAAGCACAAACTCCACTTTCCTAGCTCTAATCCCTAAAGAAGCAAACCCGGTGGCGTTCGACCGCTTCAGGCCAATCTCACTATGTAATGCGTCCTACAAAATAGTCACCAAGTTACATGCAAATAGAATAAAATCGCTACTAGAAAAACTCATCTCTCCCAACCAAGGTGGATTTGTCAAAGGTAGGCATATCTTGGACAACGTGATACTTGTGTAGGAAATCATCCATTCCAGCCATCAACGCAAAGAGCAAGGTATGCTTATTAAGCTGGACATGGTGAACGCCTTTGACCGAGTAAGGCACTCTTTCCTCCTCCAAGTTCTTTCTACATTTGGTTTTAGTCTTGATTTTATAAAATTGATTCAAGCATGTATTGGAGAACCTTGGATAGCCCCTCTAGTAAATGGCAAGCTGACAAACTACTTCAAAGCTTCGAGGGGCATTAAGAAAGGTTGCCCACTATCCCCCTTCTTGTACATTCTGATGGTAGATTCCCTGAGCCGAAAGCTTACAACAGAGAAGCTCAATGGGTCACTTCTAGGTATTAAGGTAATAAATGGAACAACACCAATTAATCATGCCTTGTTCAAAGATGACTCTATCCTTATGGGAGGAGCCTCCATTAAAATTGCTAGGGCCTTCAATGAAGTAATCCAAAGCTTCTGCAGAGTCTCTGAAGCTATGGTCAACAAGAGGAAAAGCATTGTGTATGGCTGGGCGGTAGACCAGCAAACTATTCTCAGGATTGCCCAAGCCCTGGGCTTCACAAGCTACGTCTCTTGGGACAAATTCAAGTATCTAGGCCTACCTTTAACATTGGGAACCAACAAGGCCTCTCATTCGATGGAAATTATCAACAAAATCAAGGCAAAAATGACTGCATGGGGCAGGCAATGGCTTACCATAGTCGGGAAGCTCATTCTTGTTAAATCTATTCTCTCCTCCCTTCCTATCTACTAGGCTTTGTTTCTTTTAGCTCCAAAAATGATCATCGAACAACTATATAAGTTGATTCGAAATTTCCTATCACAAGGAGGAAAGGGGAACCACAAAAAAATTCACCTTGTAAGCTGGGACATAGTGAAAATGCCAATATCTAAAGGCAGAATATAGGTAGGAGAACCCAGGTTGGCCAATATGGCTTTGGGAGGCAAGATTCCCTGGAAAATCTTCACAAATCAAAGACATCTTGTAAGCCAAGTTCTAATTAAAAAGTATCTGCACAGACTCTCAATAAATAATATGGATGAATGAGCTTCCTACAAAGGAACCATGCCATGGAAGCTTTGCAGCAGAGGCTGGGAGTTATTTAAAGATCATCTCTACATAATCCCAAGAAACAGAAAAGAATTGGGCTATGGGATGACAAGATCATGGGCCTCCAACCCCTAAAATTTGCCCTTGAAATTGTAGATTTGCGTGAATGGCTCATCCAGAAAGGTATTCACAAGCTTGTTGATATATGCTCTTGGGACTCCGGAGGGAACTGGAGCAATTGGGCTCTCCATCGCCCCCCTGACTGGATGCTCCCTCAACTTCACCTCTTTCTAGCTAAGCTCTCTGGTCTGGCTCTTATGCACCTCCATTCGAGGGACAAGTGGGGTTGGGGGAAGACCAAAGCTTACTCAGCATTGCAGGGCTTTGCAACTCTTCAAGAACAACAACCTCAGATCCACTCTACAACGCTTTGGCAGCATGTTTGGGACCCCTTTGGTCTCCCAAAAATCAATTTCTTTTGCTAGATTCTCATGCACAGAAGGGTCCTCACTGGAGATAATTTAGAGAAACGTGGAATTATAGGTCCCCATAGATGCCCTCTCTGCTGCATGGAGCAGGAAACGATTGAACATCTGTTCATCGAATGCCCCTTCACTCAAGAAGTATGGTTGCAAGCAATGTTGGGGCTCAACGCCCAAATTCCAGTGCAGCTTTCAGTAGTTAGTCTCTTCGTCTCATGGAAAGAGCATTATCCTCACACTCTGAAGAGAAAATCAACATGGGCCAAAATCTAGAATGCAATTCCAAAATACATCTGCTGGGGAATTTGGTTAGCTAGGAATGAAGCCATCTTCAACAACAGATTACAATCCACCAATGTAGTGATAGCCAAAGCAAAATCTCTGCTGCTGGAAACATACGAAAATAGACCTCACAAGTCAGACAATTCTCTCCTCCCCGAAGAGATCAGCTGGCTAGGTGAGTCCCTGGGGCGGGCTAGCAATAAAAAGAACCCCTCCCGGCCTTGCCTCAACCCAGAGTGGCGGCTTCGAATCTCTGAGTCGGACTTTCAAAAGTGGTGGAAAAATCAGGGAAAAGTTTCGATATTCTTCGACGGAGCCTCCAAAGGAAACCCGGGGATATCAAGGGTAGGGGGAGTAATCTACTCTTCAGATGGGCACAAAAAGGACAGCTTCAGTTGGGGCCTAGGACAGAGCACTAATAACCAGGCCGAGATTCTAGGATTGCTCAAAGCATGTCAGCTAGCTCAGGGGAACAGAGGGGAAAACCTACAAGTCTTTGGGGATTCGGAAATCCTGATAAAAATCCTAAACAATGGCGATCAACTCAATAGCTCAGTGCTCAACAAGACCCTTGAAAGCCTAAGAAATCTGCTTCAGAATTTCACTAACTGTTCATTCTACCATATCCTTCGAACTCTGAACAAGGAAGCTGACATAATGGCAAATAAGGGATGTCTATTAGCTCAAGGCTTTCTGTCAAAGAATGATGAAGCAACAGAAAGGCATCCAATCCCTTAACAGAGAAGACCAGCAGTGCAAGGTCAGGGCAACCAATGTTTCACTCTCCCTATGCAATGTCTCTGTCTCCATGAATGCCCAAAGCTTGGTATAGGCAGCATACATCCGAAACCCATCTGAACGTTGAAGACCGATGTTGATCCATGGCCCTGTTACATGTTGAAAACATTGGTTAAATGACAAGGATCATAGAAGATGCATGACATTGACTCATTGTTGCTACAACAGCATAAAAAGAACCTTTCAACTGGCTAGACACAACTAGCACGGTAATCACTCAAGCATATAACTCTCAATCAGTAAGATAATGAATCGGCTCAACAACATTTTCATAAGCAAAGGATTCAGTTTTACGAGCTGCTGGAATCGATATTGGCAATGTCAGGCTCGCCTTATCCTACCAGAGAAAAGCTGAACAAGATCCTTAGATGTCTCCCCTGTATACTTAGGTCCCGAAGCACTAATCAAGGAACTCTAAGTAAATCAATTGTATCAGTGAAGGCCCAATGGATAAAGCCAGATTTTGACAATTCTGAATCGCTAGGAACCATACAGCTAAAGCCTAATGTAATAGGGGTTGTTTGGCTCAGGCCCAACCTTACTTCTTAATAAATCAACCGTTCTTGTTAAAAAAAGAAAAAAAAAAAACTTTTTCAGCAGAATTATTTTTTAGAGGTTTAATTGAATCTCACTTACGATATCAGAAGTCCCTATATATAAAGATTTCTCATAAAATATTTCTTGTAAAGTCTTTAAATAGAGTTACGATAAAAAGGAAGCCCAAGATTACTATTGGATAGAAACATAAGATTGGAAACTCAAATACAATAATAATTTAATATAACTTTACGAGATTCCGAGACGGAAGAATTCATGCAAAGAAATAAAATAGGCCACGTGGATCTCAGGCTAAAAATCATGAAATGTCTTTTAAAATGCTTATGATATAGTGTGTTTCTCAGGTATTAAGTTCTTAGATAATAAATCTTGAAAAATGTTTTAAAATAATTTCGATATAATAAAGACCCAAGACTCTAATAAGCCTGAAGGTCCAAAGTTTCGAGGGAAAGATCTCGGGAGCTTTTATGAATGAAATATGAAAAAGGAGAAGCCCGAGATTCGAAGATCTACAAGTTAAAGCTTTGAGTCATCTCAGAAAAATGAAATGTGAATAAAGCGAATGTAAGATAAATGAGCGCAGTGCTAAGATGAACTCACCTGAGCAAATGTAAGATTCAGATTGGGCATAGGTCAAATCATGGCCATAAGTACTTTTTACAACTTACTGCAAGGTTTTTTTGGAATTCCTTTGCGTTTTTAAATCTGAACAAGAAAGAGTCAAACATTCCATTTCAGCTAGATAAAGGAAAAAATGATTATCGACTCATCTCATGCGTTTGTAAAGCAAAATAAATATAAAGAGAAGCATTAATACAAAGCACAAAATTCAAAAGTATTTCTAATGAAAATGCAGATACTTCCCTGAACATGTTTATGATGCAGAAAAAAGTTAGTTGTTGCTCACTTTATTCTTCTACCTGTATTATCAAAAGAAGAAGCAAACAAAAAACAAACAAACAAAACTAATTCTACTCTTATCCTTGCTGTAAGAGGAAAGACATAACTAAGTATAGTCGTGCTTCCAATGTAACCATGCAAGAATTTTATTCCCTGCATATATGAAAATGTCAAAGATCAACAATAGAAATAAAACTCTAGCTAAATTATTAAAAGAAGCATTCAACCTACTATGTACATCTACATTCAATAAAACAAACTTATTTACAAAATTCTAACCTTGAAATTCTTCCAACCATATGCCCACAAGATCATAAAAATGAGTATGTATTTTTATCAATGTTTGGAAGAAATTCACAGGAAGAGGAAATAACAGGCCAATATCAAATGATAAACTTTTAAATATTGTAGCCTGCTTAAAACTGACAGAATTATGTACAAAAGAAAGGTCAGAAATCTTCTTGAGAACTATAACTTCCAAATATTTTTCAAATGAATCAATAAAGTATGGATGGACATTTAGAAGATTTATAGAAGTGTTACATTGCTGGCCAAAATGTAATGATGCACTCTCAAGTGCTTGAGTTTTTCAAGAACTCATTTGAAAACAAGACATGAATTGGCGAGACATGAACAAATAAAATTTCAACATAAGAAGTAGTTGATGTTCACGCTTAAAGCTCTGGAGTGTATTCTCATAGAAGCTCATTAATGCATTTGAGGAGTGTTTAGAGTCATAATATTCAAAGTGCCAGTGTAGTGTTTTCAAGAATTTAAAAATGAAATTTGAAATAAACATAAATTAAAATTGAGAAAAACGAAAACGAAGCATATTCAGATTTACATTAATGTTACAAGTAATGGTACAACATGGCTAGGATTCATCTGCAAAAATTTCCTTCCCGCAAGTGTCAACAAAAATTATGAAATTACAATTATTTACTTATAGAAATGGGAGCATTTCAGGCATATGATCCAACAAGGATACTTCATCATTGTAGGAATCAAAGATTGGGATGGATTCTTGAATGCAAAAATCACTATGATGATTGAATGTTTGTAAATGAGAATGGACTGAAATAATTTCTTTATTACTGTTCTTTTCATCTTCAAAAATAGTTCCACTTAAGGAATTAGGAAAATGAGAGTTATTTAAAACTATTTTGGAGAGACAAGAGGTTAAGCATTTTCAGTTTTCAAGTCATCATCATAAATAATTTCATTAATGTTATTTTCATCTAAATAAGATAAATTAGTACCAAACAGGTAATTAAATGTCAGATTAAGAGAATCTCCAAGATAATTTACCAACATAGATCCATCTTAAGTATGGATCTAACATGAGTAGAGAGGGATCAAATTTTTTCACGTGCAAACTTTTTTTTAGTTCAAAATACAATGTGTTATTTTTCATTGTTTAAATTGTATTTTTGAATGCTAAATAGAGTATATATAGGACCAAATAAAAAATTTAACCATAAAAACTTATTTTTTTCTATATATAGATATATATGAAGTTGATATCTATATAAATTAGTTAACATAGATCTTCAAACAGTTTATTTAAATTTCTTGTTGAAATATTTTTGAAAAGTATAAGATTTAAACATCTGATTCACAATTTTTTTTATTTTATTTTATAATGGACATTATTTTTATATTTAGAACATAAAGGGGCACAGATGGACGGACATACTTACACATCCCCTCATACTGGGTTGTAGAATGAGTCTCTCGGCTAAAAAATATTGTTAGTTGAATTTTCTCTAACAATATCAGAAGTAGACAATAATTCATTATTAATGACAACTCCTATGTTTTCTAAAATTAAATTTGTATTCACAGGGACTGTTGATTGATTATCAATTAAATTATTATTATTAAAAATATCGGGATAGAGACAAAAATATGAGGTTGAAGACATACACATGAAAGTTTCTCTATTTACAGAAGTTTGCTCATTTTTCACAATAGATTATTCCACATGTGTGTCATTGCATAATTCAAATTTTTTATCAATATCTTCACGAAAATCAGATATGTCATATATTTTATTAATTTGCAAATTGTTGCTAGTACTAGTAGAAAATGAAGAAATTAATGACTAGGTGACTAAAAAAGTTAGTCACCGCAATTATTTCAAGTGAATTACTACTAAATTTGAGCAATTTTAAGTGACCAAACTAAAAATGACTAAATTAAACTACTAGTTTAGTCTAGAGATAAAATATATGACTAGATAATAAGTGAATAATTTAAAAGCGACTAACTTAAATGACTAATTTAGTCTAGGATTAAAAAATATGACTAGATAATAAGTGACAAAATTATTTCATGGCGAGACTACCCTACAAGCGACCAAATTTCTATCCTATCGATGAGGTCAACAACAATTTGTGGTTCAAGATATAGCTAATTTGGAACAAACTTAGCTCTAGAGCCTAGGATTTTTTTCCACCTCTAATGTTTATGGACAAAGAGATCAATTTATAAGGCACGTGGGAGCCAAACTATCACCTTTCTCATATTGAATCCCTCTATTGAACATCATGGAAACTCTCCATAGAATAGTTATCCTTACTAAAACAAACATTTCATTGGAAATGATCATTAATCCTATGACATTACTACTTCACTATACTTTTTGACCACATAGAGCTTATTTTGATGTCTACCCTTCTTATTTCATGACAAGACTACCATACAAGCCACCAAATTTCTATCATATCCATGAGGTCAACACCAATTTGTGGTTCAAGATATAACTAAGTTGGAACAAACTTAGCTCTAGAACCTATGTTATTTTTCCACCCCTAATGTTTATGGACAAAGAGATATCAATTTTCTAAAACATGTGAGAGCCAAAGTATTACCTTTCCCATGTTGACTCCCTCTATTGAACATCATAAAAATCTCCATAAATTAGTTATCCTTATTAAACCAAACATTTAATTGGAAATGATGATTGATCATTACCATGACATTACTACTTTTTGTGCACTTTTTAACCACACAAAACTTGTTTTGATATCACCATAATTCACTTTTGATAAATCAACCAAAATCCCCTCAAATAATATTTGGTGACACAAAGACCTAACAATTTTCATACAATTAATAATTATTTATAATCAGAAATACCTCCCATTAAACAAAAGAAAAGACTCAAGATTTTATTTAATGGAATTTAATTCCCCTTCACATTCTCCATGGTCACATCTTTTTCCCTCTTATGCTCTCTTCTTTCATTTTCGTATCTTTCTTTTTGTTTTAGTGGTTTGTTATTCCTTGCATTGAATTATGGGGTCTTTGTCTTATTATTGCATTTAAGTGTTCTCTTGTTCAACACATTTCGGTGAGCCCGCCATCCTGCACCTTCTTAAACATGGCATTCTCGTTCCTCTTTCAAGAAGGAAGAAAACATCCTCACCTTTCACGCCTTCAGGAAATATACTTAGGCTCATATTTTTGGGCGTGGGACCAGGAAGGAGGCTATAGCTAGCTAAATGGAAGCTCAAACTGAGGGTGCTTATAATGGTGGCATGTGCTATCAGGTGCTATGGGTGGTGGTGCCCCTATTTTCACTCGGTCAACTGAAACTCCTTTCTATGGCTATCAAACTGGAATTACAACCTGGTCATAGTTGGCGAGATCTCTACTTCCAGGGGAATGGGGGACTATATGATCTCTACAAACCCCAATCTCAATCGTTTCACTTATATGTCACTCAGGACTTCTTGGAGTTGGATCCGTGGCCTTTGTTGCTGAATAAGTCACTCGATCATTCACTGGCTCCAGATCAATTGCACCTGGAACTAGACCTACTGCTTAAGCTGCTGTGAAATCTACTGATTCCAGGTAAACTCGCTTTCGAACTGTTACCAAAATGAATTCTCGAATTTGCGCGAATTACTTATTTTAACCAATTGGTCCAAACTGAACTATCCCACTTGGGTCAAATAGTGTGGCATGCAACTCGTTATTGGGACTAGTTGGCATAAAATATATTATTAATTTTTGATTGGATATTGACATATGGGTGAGGATTATGTGCAATTATACTAGTTTCGAGAAAAAACTCAGTTGCTTATGGACGCTTATCAACGGTTGCTTGTTAGAAACATTTTAACACATATGCCTTAAATGATTGCAAAAGTCATTCATTTATCCTCATTATTTAACTCACGCAGTACTCATGAATATTTTCTTTGTTTGAGGTTCAAGCATTGCAAGCAATAGGTTCTGAGATACTTAGATATCAGCAAGGGGGTCTTACAACCAAACATGAATGCCTTTTGCTAGAGCCTTGCCATTTTAGAAGTTGGATTTAAGGTGCATAACCCCAGGGGGATGTGTTCATATCTTTCCTCAGTGAGGAATTAACATCCTTAGCAGCTTCAGTGCCATACCTTGTGTTATGCCTTGTGGCTCTCTTTGGCTCACAGTTGTCATCTTTTTGATATCCAGGATAATTACAACTATTACCACAATGGCATATCCACTTTGGAAAATCTGTGAAATGTGGTAAGACATTTAACCCCTCAAAATCATGTGATGCTACCTCCCAATTAACCTAAGTACTATTCGGGCTACAAATAACATAATCTACAACAAAAACAACCTGCATATCAAATCATCAAAACAAGAAAAATACATACAAAATATATGTCTCTCTTACCTGCAAAGCTTTTTAGATTCTGTTTGCCCCTTCAACCTCATTTGATCTGATAATCACCCTATGAGTGACCTCAGTTAAAGATTTGTTAAATACAGGTATTACAAACTCATGTGTTGGTGTGTGTGTCTATGTTATTTAAGCAACGGATCGATCAGATTGCCAATACATAGACAATTAAATGGAAAGACAACAGAGAAATACAGTAAGCAAATACAAGAACACAAGGAATTAATAAGGAGTTCACCCTATCCTCTAGGGCTACATCTCCGGTCCAGCTTTTAGTGGTGGCCTTGTTTTATTGTGTCTTAAGTAAAGAATTACAATGTAGGAGCTCAATATGAGTCACCTGAAATGGAATTGATTGGCAGGGTGGTTCTTGGATTCCCCAAGCCACTGGAGTGCACAGACTCTGTTGCCTACCAGCTCTGTGACCTTCTGGTCTACAATGGAAAGAGCCCAATGTGGTGCTCAGTCCGAACAGATCCTCTCTGGGATGGCTTAAATCTCTCAAGCTCCCTGGTGCATGATGTTGCCTTTGTCGGCTCGGCCCTCTGTCTTTCGTCTTCTGCTTTTGCTTCACTGTCTTCTTCTCTGTGTTCCGTCCTCCTCTCGGGATTCTGGTCTCTCTGTCTCTCGTCCTCCTCTCGAGATTCTCTCTGTGTCTTCTGTCTCTGTTCATGGCTTTAAAGCCGTTCATTCCCATGTCTATTCGGTTCCTCTTCTGCCTCCGTCGAATCACCTTTTGTAGCTGTGCTTGGAGTTCCCTGACTCGGCATCATCATCGGCTCACAGGGAGTGGCCACATGTCCTCCTGTAAACGGCGTCAGCCTGCTTCGTCGGTTCAATTCTTCAGTTACATCGTGGGATCAAGTCTTCCTCCACCATGGCGGTCAAAATGGGCCTAAAATCTTTACAAATTGCGGCTTATTCCCTCGTCGATTCCGCTTCCCCCATGGGGCGCGATCTCGGTCGTTAGATTTGGGGCCTCCAGATCCAACGCCATACACACGTTTCGCGCAGTTGACTTGCTCAACCGTTAGCGCGTGATCAACGGCGGTTTTCTCTCTCCTCCGCTTTCCACGCGTCGATCATTGAGTGGGATCGCTCCACTTCCATCCAAAACTGCTTACCATTTGAGGGCGCCCCGATCAATACTGCCGGTTTTTCGGAGCATGGGTCCCGCCTTGTCCTTTAGTGCTTTTTCGCTTTTCGCCCTACGGTTCTCCGACTCTCCTCGCGACCGAGTGCTCGGGGCTTCTTCTTTTCGAGCTTGTTCGCCCAGTCAAAATCCACCTCTGTTTCTCGATCCAGGCCTCCCAGGGGCTAATTCAGCCTCCCGCGCAATCTCCATGGGCCTCAGTCAGCGCGCTTTGACCGAAGTCCTCGTCGTTCCACACTGGCTGCCATTGCCACTGGTTTAGGGTTTGTTTTAGCGTTGTTTTGGAATTTTTGATGTTTGTCCCGACCTAATACAGTAATGGTTCCTTTGACAATTCTTTATGGATCCAATTCGGATCACGACCTTCCCACTAAAAAAGCTTTTGGACCACCAAAAGTTGGTTTTCAAGCATCGACTAAGTGAGGGTCTTGTTTTCTCACTTGTCCAATCTCAATCCACTTTGCACTGCTCGGCTTTGAACCTTTGAGCCCAATCCTGAGGTACTCCACATCTCCCATGCGTGTTGTCCTCACCTTCCTGTCCGGCACTGTGTCTTCCTGCAACTCATTAAGGTATTCAGGTAGCAGGTCATCAATAGAAGGCAACTGACTATGCTCTTCAGGGTCCTGAATCATTGAAGGTTCAAACAATCTCAAGCAGTCTGCATTTACGACTTAGTAGATGTGCATGTAAGCTCGTAGATCAAGGCGAAAAGCATTTTCACCAATCTTCTCAAGTATCCTAAAGGGTCCATACTTGATAGGCTTTAGCTTTTTACCTTCACCTTGCATCATGTCCTTGCTGATATACAACCAGACTTGGTCTCCAACTTGAAAACTATGCTCCATCCAATGCTTGTCATGCCTAGCCTTGTACTTGGCTTGGCTCTTTTCTAGCTGTTCCTGTACTGCCTGGTGGATCTCCTGGATTTGTTCAATGAACCTAGTTGCCTTGTCCACATCACTGTGTCCATCAACCATGGTATCTTTACCAAAGACAAAATCCAAAGGAGACCTTGGTGTGAAACCAAAATAGGTTTCAAAAGGAGATCTCTATGTATTAGAATGTTTTGCTTTGTTGTAAGCATGCTGCACATAACACAAGTGTTCATCCCAAAGATTAGGATGTTTGCTGCAATATCCTCTCAGTAACTAGATCACTGTCCTGTTAACTACTTCTGTCTGGCCATCAGTTTGTGGATGAAAAGCTGTGCTTTTCTTCAATTTGGTGTCCATCAATTCCCACAGACTCGACCAAAACTTCCCTACAAATTGGGTGTCTCAATTAGATACAATGGAAGTGGGTAATCCAAAATGAACCCATACATGTTCAAAGAACAATTTTGCAGTCTGTTTAACTGTAATCTGTTTATTACAAGGTATCGAAATACACATTTTGTTGAACCTATCCACAACGACATACAAATAATCATGACCTTTCCTAGATTTAGGTAGTCCTCCAACAAAATCCATGGAAACACTTTCCCAAGGGTGAGAAGGAACTGGTAATGGAGTGTACAAGCCTAGTTTTCTGTTGCTGGGCTTGCTTTTAGCACACATGGCACACCCTCTTACATATCTAGAAACCGTCTCATTCATTTTCGGCCAATAACAAAATCTTTCCACCTGTGCAACTGTTTTACTTACCCCAAAGTGACATGATATCAGAGAAGTGTGTGCTTCCCTAATTATCTTTACTCTCTCAGTTTGTGGAATGTAGAGTTTCCCACAATGATATAAGAGTCGGTTCTTCATGTGATAGTCCAATTCTTCTACTTTTTTGCCTTGACTCAAAGTTGCATATACATCTTTGAAGTCCATATCCCGAGCATATTGTTCAATGTAACTTTCATGTAGTACAAAATTATGCTTAAGTATGGTAGATGCATTTATAATGGGTCTAGATAGCATGTCTGCAACGTTGTTATGTATGCCCTTTTTATATCTGATGACTAAATGAAACTGTTGTAGAAAACCCATCCATCTGTAATGTCTTGATTGCTGCAACTTAGTTTGGGAGTGCAAATATTGAAGTGGTTGATGATCAATATGTATTACTGTCTCTTTGCCCATTAAGTAATGTTTCCACTTTTTCACCCTCTGAACTAATGCATACAATTCTTTATCATATGTAGGATAGTTTATTACTACAAGATTAAAAGTCTCAGAAGGATAACATATGGGTTTACCGTGCTGAGTCAACATTGCTCCCATGGCATAGTCACTGGCATCAGTTTGGATCTCAAATGGTGTTTGCAGATCTGGCAGTGCTAGTACAGGTGTTGTACTAATCTTTTCTTTCAAGGTGTCGAAGGCTTTCTGATGTTTGCCTCCACACTGAAACACCTTATTCAATCCCGTTAAAGCATGTAAGGGAGCTGCAATTGAGGAAAAGTTAGAAATGAACTTCCTCCAATATTGTGTTGCTCCTAAGAAGCTTCTCACTTCTGTAGCAGACCTGGGTTTAGGCCAGTTCATAATGACTGCCGCTTTAGAGGGATCTATTTTCAATTCACCTCCCCCTACTATATGACCCAAGTAGTTTAGAGATGTTTTGCCAAAATCACATTTTAAGAGTTTAACATAAAGTTTTTCTCTTTTCAAAACATATAATGTCTACTTAACATGCTTTAAATGTTCTTCCCACGTTCTACTAAAGATTAGAATGTCATCCAGATACACAATAGCAAAATCATTAAGAAAAGGTCTGAGTACATCATTCATTAATCTCATGAAAGTAGCAAGAGCATTAGTTAAGCCAAAAGGCATAACCAACCATTCATACAATCCCTGCTTTGTTTTGAAAGCAGTCTTCCATGCATATTGCTCTACAACTCTGACCTGATGGTATCTGTTAGCTCTTGAAATTTCACCTCAGGCTGAGAAAGGTAAACCTCAAGGCCACATCAAACCACTTAGCCTCGTAGCTAGCCCTACGGGGCTGGAGAGGGCTCTCTCCGGTCAATCTCAGTAAAGATCTTCAATGGGTGAGATGACCAATAGGGTAACACTGATTTTAGGCTAGTAAACTGATCAAAAGGTTGATTTGGGGTTTTTAGGGTTTTTTGGTGGAAAATTGGGGAAATGGCAATTTTGGGTGCGGGGATTGGACACAGTTTCTGCAGGGGGTTCTTTGGGGCGAGATAGGAGACAGTATTGATGCCTTTGATTTGAGGTGGATGGTCAGGAATGACAGGTGAGGAGCTAAGGAGAGCAAACAATAACTTTGAATTCTCCTTAAACAGTCGAAAACATTGAAATTAAACAAACTTAAAAGCAGAGCATGACAGTCATGAATTCTTACTTTAACACTTTGTTTGCTTAATGTGCAGAAGGAAAAGAAAGGAAATGATTTCACATAACACACTTACAGGTACATAGAGAAACACACCATCAATACATGTAACCACAATAATCCCAAAAAGACTGCAAAACCCTGGTCTTCCTTAGCCAAAAATTGCAGAGATACAGTGAATAATACAATGATAGCTTATCCCTCAAGAGTCCAACCATGAAAATGAGCAAGAAAGTACATAATATAGATCATCTAACCTCTTTCCCTGCCTCCATGGGTTGATCTCACTATCCTAGGAGCTGTTTCAACCACTTCTAAACTAAGCACTACAAACTAGGCAGTCAAAACAACTTGCCTCTATAAGCTAGGAAACCAATTCATTCATTTAATTTTCACCTTTTTCATGAATGAATCTTCTAGAAGAGGTACATAAGAGTAAAAGTGTCAATAAAGTACAATAATTACATCAAATAAGATAATAATCCACCCCAAAAAGTCAAACAGGGTCAAACTGCGTTTTTCTGAGCTGTACACTGAAATCTGGAAAAGTTTGCCTGACGGGTCGCGTGCCTTTGGGACCACATTTGGGGCATTTCCAGGTGGCCAAATTGGGCAAGAGTAGGCTTTTTGGAAAGGTCTGTGAGTCTACTTTCCAACCCAACTGGAATTTCTGAATTTGGTGGTCATTTGCCCCTCCAAAATTGCAATCTCCCAAGACTGCTTTCTGCAACTCAAAAATGTGGCAGAAAGTCAATTTTTGCTTGTTTTTTGACTTTCTGGAGGCCCAAAACTTCATAAAATCTCAAGTCCATTGATGAGCATATGTAACTTCTCATGAAAAATCTGGAAATGCTGAGTTTTTGCAAAATGGAGTTGCCGGGATGAAGGGTCGCGCGGGGGGTGAGACCCGTTAATGGACAAAAACCTATAAATTGCCTGAAAAATAAAAATTGACCCAAAATTTCCAAAATTTCTTGGGATTTGTGCTGTGGTTGGGCTATTTAGTGCCTTGGTCCTTCAGTGAAGCCTCAGCTAAGATATGGAGGGGATCGGGCCTCTTTCTCCTCTTTTGTGCCTTGGCCAATCGCCTTTGGAACATTTTCATCTTTGCCTTGCACACATGCATTCTTGCCCAATAATGGTTCTTCATGTTCCTCAACAATTTCTTCTCTTGGTTGGCCTTAGCCAACAACCTCTCCAAGTGTGCATTTACCCGGATGAGCATGGACTCTCGGTCAGCGGGCAATAGATCACCGGGTCTTCTCTGGTTCAAAATGCGGTCACTACGAATCCTCCACAGCTCATCAAGTGGTTGCTCATCCTCCAACTGTTTGTTGCGCTGCTCAAGGTATGAAATTGTCCATTGTGCCCCCTCTAATCTCCTCTGCAAGGCATCATTTTCAGCTCTGAGGTGCTGAATGATCTCCTTTGCCTCTCGGCTAGGAGAACTGACATCAAGATCAATAAGCTCTATATCCGGAACACCTGATGGTCCCTCATCAATCTTGGGATGTTTGCCCCTCCCTGGTACCTGTGCTGCTGAAGAAAGCGAGGCCCCTTCCACCTTATATGGAGATAACACTCGCTGAGCCGATGAAGAAGGCGAGACCCCTTCCACATGCTGTGGAGAAAGTACTCGCCGAGCTGCTGCAAATAAGGCCCTCTGGCCTCTCTGATAAGTAACCACAGGTGAGGAGCTGACATGTATGGTGACGGGGATGTCATGTTGCTGTGATGGTCCTCCCTCCTCATGAATAACCTCAGGATGTGGCGATGATGGTGCTGTGAAAAGCTCACGAGAGATGAACTCCTCCCATGAGATGCCCTGCTGAGCCAACTGATGTAATACCACTAGTTGAATCAAACCATAATGGTAAAGGCTCCTGTACTGTTGTGCCGGGCTCTTCCTCTGCATCATGGACACCATCTTCTCAATGTTCTGATAGAAGAAAACAGGGATGTTCATCATCCTCACTCGGGTGAAGTGCATCAAGAGGCGAATATGGTATGAATATACCTGTGAAAATCTCCCCTCACAAGTAAAATAGAGCATGATGAGCCTCATGATGGGAGCATACTCACTCCTGAGAAATCTGAAGAGAAACACCCCTGTCAAGTGTCTCATGAGTGTTGGTCTAACGAAAGGCTCAAAATGAACACTATCCAGCACCTTGCGCTTATTCCACACCTCTCCAACATTAGGTATCCCTGTGGCCTGTGCAATCACCTCAGGTGTCAATGTAAAGTCTACCCCGGCAAGGTTGACATGTCCATCATGCAAGTGTAAAACAAACAGGCGAGCCAACTCTCTGTGGTGCTGAATCCGAGAGATCCTCTCACAAAACTCATAGCAGGACATGTACTAGAAGCATGAGACTGCCATAGGACAAGCTTGTAAATCTGTCAAAGAGGTGGGCTCCTCTCGCCTATGATGACCACCCTTTCCACCCTTATGAGGCCTTCTCTGTATCTCAATCTCTGAAGCTGATGCCTGGTCATCACTCTGCTCATAGGTTTCGGTTTCTGACATTGTTTAAGGAGCAGAGTGGCCAAAATGTACTGCTGTTTCTGCTTTGTAAAATGCTGATTTGTATGTTGTTTCAAGGGGGACAAGGAGCATGAAGGGAATGTTAGGGGAGGGACACTTTTAAAGGGAAAATGGGAATAAATATATAAAACAGGGATTTAAGGGAAAAACATTGCAAAAATCATTGCATATGCATCATTATATATATTGTTTACATGGGTAATGAGAGATAGGGTTAGGGCTTAATTTTTCAATTTTTTTTAGGGAAGAGGGGTAGGGTTTGGATTTTTCTTTACAAATTTAAAAGGGAAATTTATATAGAAGGATAAGGAAAATGACATGGGAAATGGGGAAAATGATTACAAGGGGAATACCCTTCAAACAGCATAAAACCCTAGGCAAATTTTACAAATTAAAAATGCAGCAACATGGAGCTTTTATCTTGCACAATGAGAACTTTCAACATGAATTCATGATGATTTCGACCATAACAAGCAGAAATTTTTAAGTTGGAGGGCCTACCTCAGGCAATTTAGCGATTTGTTAGCTCCTTGGATGAATTTGCAGGCGAGTTTGAAAGGAGGACGCTGACGGGTCGCGCGCCTCACGCAACGGGTCGCGCGCCACTGACGGGTCGCGCCCGTTGAAAAAATGCACTGCTGGAACGCTGCTGACGGGTCGCGCGCCTCTGACGGGTCGCGCACCTGGTCTGACGGGTCGCGCGCCTGTCCAGCTCCCAAATTCACTCAATCTTTTACTCAATCGCTCTTGCAAACAACTTGGATGCACAATGAGGGTCGATGGAGGGAGATTGGGCTTTTATAGCTTTGATTTGAAATAATTTCATGCTCAAACCCACTTTATAATGTTTCTCTTTGACACTTTATAAAATTGACCATTTTGGTTTCCTTTATCCTGAAATTGACTCATTTAATGCTTTTACTTGATATTTTTTGCAGGGACATCATCTGAGGGATCTTGGCAAGGGAGCCAGGGTTTCATACTATCCTTGGAAGCTTTTTGAAATTTCATCACTTTTTGCAAAAATTTGAAAAATGACCTTGGCTTTAAAAACAAAGTTTTTAAATCCAAGGTGAAAATTTGCTGTACAAGATAGAAGTTTGCGAAGAAACACTTTGAAAAACATCCCTCTGGCTTGCTGGGCACCATTTGACTTTCAGAGACATGACTTTGTAAACCATCTTGACCAAAACCCTAGACCTAGGAATTTGACCTCAAGACAAGACAAGACAAGCTTGAAAGTGACTAAGGACTGAAATGACTTTGATCCAGCAATGCCAAGAGGGGGACAAAGACACCAGCTCCTCCATCAGGGTTATGGCATGCCTAATGGGATGCAAAAATTGACACTGATGAGACACCTACTTATGCAAATGCAAAGAGCTTTGATCGCTGATGGAGGGCAACAAGACCGACTCTAACAGTATCCACTGTGCAAATCCGGCGTGGTGAAATAAACAACTTCTTTTAATTGATCTAGAAGATCATCTATGCGAGGAAGGGGATAATGATTTTTTATTGTTATCTTATTTAGTGCTCGGTAATCAATGCACATTCTCCACAAGCCATCTTTCTTTCTCACCAAAACGATTGGTGACCCACATGGTGATGTGCTAGGCCTGATGAACCCCTTCTCGAGCAACTCCTGCACCTGCTTCTTGATTTCAGCATTCTCTAAAGCAAACAACCTGTACATCCCAATGTTAGGCAATGGAACATCTCGCTGCAAAATAATATCATGTACTATTCCCTTTTGGGTGGCAGACCTTTAGGTTCTTGAAATAAGACATCATACTCTGAAACAACCTTTTCTATATCAGCTTGTTGTTCAGCATTACAACCCTCAAATACATTGGTTTTATCAGGTTTATTTTCCTTTACAACCATAAGTAATAATTGTTTATATGAATTTATCATTCTTTTCATCTACCCTGAGTTTATGAGAGTATAATTATCCTTTATCTTATGAACTCCTACAAAGTATTCGATTCCATCTTTAACAAGTAGATACTTGTTCTCAGCTCTATAGAAAATAGCCTTTCTATCATACAAGTAAGGACTTCCTAAAACAATTCCACATATATCCAAAGGAATTATGTCTAACTCAACCTCATCTACAAATGCTGACCCAAAAGAAAACTTGAGTTTGCATTGTCTAGTCACTTGTAGCTGTGCTTTATCATTCAACCATCCTAATGGGTATGGTTTCTTGTGAGGTGCAATTGCTAATCCCAATTTCTTTACAATTGCTTCAGAAATTAGATTTACTTGTGACCCACTATAAAACAAAGTATCAATCTTTTGATGTTTGGAGACAACTCGAATATGGAAAAGCTCATGTCTTTTTCTCTCATCTTCTTCATCAATAACAGATTGAGCAGAGCAGAATTACTAGTAGATGCTTCAGAATTCTTACCTTTTATACCTGTGGCTGCAATAGTTGTTTCATCTCCTAAGTTTGACCCCAAATATTTCTAAATAGCTGCAGTAGCCTTCTTCTTCTTGCCCTCAGACTTCTTAGGTCTTAGCTCTGGATGCAGAATCCAACAATGCTCATCATCATGCCCATCCTTTTTACAGTGAGTGCATGAAGTTTTTCTTTTCTGTGCAGTGTTAGCCTTCCTTGCTTTCCACTTCTGCTTTCTTTTCTCCTTGCTCTTGCTTGCAGTGGGTTGGGATGGTCCCCCAACTTCTGGATTTCCATTCTTTCCTCTAGCTTCTAGATGAGTAGCTTGTACAGATACCTCATCTATACTAGTGGTATTAAACATGAGGATGGTATGTCTCATGTAGCTGTGTAGACCACCAATGTACTTCAAAAGAGTCTCTGGTGAGTCTAATGAGATACCCAAACAGAGATAGACTTACCATGTCTTTTCATATCAACTTGGGTTCTACCTTCCCACCAAAACAAGGCAATGCTTCCTAGGCGTAGGCTTGCCAGCTGAATCTTACTCTTGTCTGAGTCTATGTTCTGTACTATACAATACACATCAATTTGTCTAATCCAATTGTCCAACTTTTCAGCATTTAGCTCTCCATCATATATAGGCAAATCAAACTTAACATCTAACTTGATCAAAGATCCTTTCTTATTATGCACAGGGCTATTAGGAGGTGTGAGAAAGCTTTCCTCTTTCCCTTTTCCTTTGGAGTGGTCATGGAAATGAGACTCATTTTCTTCTTTATCTTGCTTAGAACCTGATGAATCTTCAGCCTTATGCTTTCTAAAGTCCCTATACATTTCTTCTACCATAGACTTTATAGCTAGGAAACTTTCTATGAATTGAGGGTCTCGCCCGACAGAACCTTCCTCTGACATTGTCTTCTGAGGATAGACTCTCCCAATTTTAGGATTAGTTCCATCCAACTCTCCTTCTCCTAATTTGAGCTTTGATCTAGTGAGCATTCAACATCTATACCAACACAAGCTTGTCTAACCTTACAACCTAAAGCTCTTATACCACTTGATATGATAATCACCCTATGAGTGACCTCAGTTAAAGATTCGTTAAATACAGGTATTACAAACTCATGTGCTGGTGTGTGTGTCTATGTTATTTAAGCAACGGATCAATCAGATTGCCAATACACAGACAATTAAATGGAAAGACAACAGAGAAATAGAGTAAGCAAATACAAGAACACAGGAATTAATAAGGAGTTCACCCTATCCTCCAGGGCTACATCTTCGGTCCAGCTTTCAGTGGTGGCCTTGTTTTATTGTGTCTTAAGAAGAGAATTACAATGCAGGTGCTCAATATGAGTCACCTGAAACAGACTTGCTTGGCAGGGTGGTTCTTGGATTACCCAAACCACTGGAGTGCACAGACTCCGTTGCCTACCAGCTCTGTGACCTTTTGGTCTACAATGGAAAGAGCCCAATGTGGTGCTCAGTCCAGATAGATCCTCTATGGGATGGCTTGAATCTCTCAAGCTCTCTGGTGCACGATGTTGCCTTTGGTCAACTTGGCCCTTTGTCTTTCGTCTTCTGCTTTTGCTTCACTGTCTTCTTCTCTGTGTTCCATCCTCCTCTCGGGATTCTGGTCTCTCTGTCTCTCGTCCTCCTCTCGGGATTCTCTCTGTGTCTTCTGTCTCTGTTCATGGCTTTGAAGCCATTCGTTCCCATGTCTGTTTGGTTCCTCTTCCGCCTCCGTCGAATCACCTTCTGCAGCTGCGCTTGGAGTTCCCTGGCTCGGCGTCATCATCGGCTTACAGGGAGTGGGCACATTTCCTCCTGTAAATGGCGCCAGCCTGCTTCGTCGGTTTAATTCTTCAGTTACGTCATGGGATGAAGTCTTCCTCCACCATGGCAATCAAAATGGACCTTAAATATTTACAAACTGCAGCTTATTCCCTCGTCGATTCCGCTTCCCCATCGGGCGCGATCGATCAACGATGGTTTTCTCTATCCTCCACTTGCCACGCGTCGATCGTTGAGTGGGATCGCTCCGCTTCCATCCAAAGCTGCTTACCATTTGAGGGTGCCCCAATCAATACCGCCAGTTTTTCGGAGTGCATGTCTCGCCTTGTCCTCTTGCTCTTTTTCACTTTTTGCCCTGTGGTTCTCCGACTCTCCACGTGACCGAGTTCTCGAGGCTTCCCCTTTTCGAGCTTGTTCGCCCAGTCAAAATCCACCTCCGTTTCCTGATCCAGGCCTCCTAGGGGCTGATTCGGCCTCCCACGCAGTCTCCATGGGCCTCGGTTAGCGCGTTTTGACCGAGATCCTCGTCGTTCCACGCTGGCTGCCATTGCCACTAGTTCATGGTGTTTTTGATCGCTGTTTTGGAATTTTTGATGTTTGTCCCGACCTGAGACAGTCATGGTTCTTTTGACAGTTCTTTATGGATCTAATTCGGATCATCATTAAAGGTGCAAAGAAACATAAAAATGTGGAACGATTAACTAGATAGAATCATAGAAGTAAGTTTTCTTCATAGGCACTTGACCAAGTCACCAAAATGATTTGAAAGGGGCAAAAATTATCTTTCAATTTAGAAAATACAACTAAAGACAAGTTTCCATGAATTGCAAACAAGGATATGCACTACAAAAAAATTAGCCATGCAAATTGAAAGAAGACAGAAAATACTCTCTATCATTTCCTTCATAATACAAGTTCTTGAACTACCACAAGTAGCATGATCTCTTTGCTTTGGTTCATTTCATTTATAGAGAGCTACAAATGTGCATTCAAAATTATAGAGGTATTAGCATTCCATTTTCAAGGGACTGCATTTTAAGATTCCTATAGTTAATTTTACATATTGTACTTATATGACTAACATTGATGTGCATACCTACAACTCTACCCTAATCATAGTATGCAGTGCTCTTGACAATTCAATATGACTGAAATCTTCAGCAACCATCATTGGCAGGCTCAATGGAACTAAGTTATTTACTTGAAGTTGTGTACAATGTTCTTCAACAACAACTGGAGCACGAATAATTACGAATGTGAGCCCGTTGTAGTGGGATTTTTGCAGGATTTTAACAACAGTATCAATGGTATTTCATGGCATAACCTCCATCAAAACTTGCACATCATATTCTTGTTTGTTATAATTGTCATTGTGCAATAATACACGATATGGTGGAGATGTCTTCCTTGATTTTCTTTTATTGTAGTGACAAGCAAATAGAAATAGACTTAGAAGATGCATCGAAGGAATTGGAAATTATAAAGACATAATATCTATTTCATTGAAAATGAAAATAAAATTCAAGTAAAATTCTAGTCACATACACTCTAATAACCATGTCCTTCGAAGTAGATATCTTTTTTTGAAAAAAGTTCTACATAAGATAGTACAATGAAATAATAATCTATTCATAAGTCATCGTTCTATTTATCGTAGATAAAACTCTGATTCTCGAATAGGTTTATTTTTCTCAATTGTTGGTGTCTCTATCAATCCACTACCTTTTCCCCATGGTGAGGTTGATCTGATTGCAGAAAACACCCGGGTCATGCATGTCCCTTTTGACTATGATATTTTGTCACCTTGGAGACTTTGCAACGTTGTTGTCTTGTGGTTGTTCTCCTCACATTTCCCTCTTTGTACATGTAGTAGCTCACACGTGCTTAATTGCTAATTTACCCATAAGGGAAAGTTGATTTATGTTGATATGATTGGGGATGGGGAAGAATTAATCTCGAAGATATCAAACTGGCCATCACTTTTGACCCTACTTGAGAGTACAAATTCATGTTGTACATAACGAGAGGACAACTCTAGAATCGTGGGCCTCTTTCCATTATTCCTCTTTCATTGTTGTTTGTTTCCATGACCTTTTTTTTCCTTTCCCACTTTCCATTGATTTTCAGTTGGAGAATACTTTGTGCATACCCAATGATTGAAGGTCTGGCCGGTAGTAAACTGTGGTTGAAATTTCAACCTTTGAGATGGACCAAGCTCTAGCTAGTGAAGAATAATCTCCTCAAGGTTTTGATGCATGGGAGGGCTCTGTTGGGGCTATAGTTTGCATGTTGAAGGCATAAGAGAAAGAGATATTTCTCTGCCACATTTTAAACAAACCAACAAGGGAAAGATCTCCAATGATTTTTCCATTCTTGTCTTTTAGTTGCAAATCCTTCGATAATGATATCAACAATTATTTATGTTTTTGACTGATATGATGATAATCAATGAGATCTTGCATGTATAGTTTTTTTTGGTTTCTTACACACTAAGTTTGTTTATGTTATTATAATGTAACTAGAGATTTGATAAGGCCTCTAACATAATAGGAGTTGATGGACAGCTACAATTTTAACCATATGCATTAAATATTTATATCTATAAAGTGCTTATTTATTTATATGTGTCTTTCTCTTTCATATTTAACCAGAAGCAAATTAGAGTTTGAGTTAGTAGGGCTTAATCAACTAAAGTGTGTAAACCTCCCCTCAAAGACTCTGTTACTAGTAAAATATATCATATGGAATTGCATAATATATGGGTGAATGCCATCTTCCAGTTTTAAAAATAGCCTTTACTCCCTGTGGTGTGGCTGGGATGGTGACTATCCAACCATGGTGATAGCTGCACCCGTCAAGGTTTATCCCTTAAGCCATCACATGTTCCTCTGATATTATGAGCTACTATATGCATGCACGTGAGCTCATGCACAGAACAGGGTTTCGAGGTTTCTTCTAGAAGGCTGCAAGAATAGGTACTTACTAATTTATGAACCTCATTCTAATAGGGATGGTGGCATTTACTGTACCAACTAGATTGATTTGTGACTTGTTTTTCTTTTTAACATTTAAGACATACTTTATGATATGGCAGTTCAAGTACTATAGCTTGAAATCTAATATAGGCATCTTCATATTTTGTCATCTTAAACTCTGTCTTTTACTAACAACTTTATCTTTTGAAATTTATGTCCTTGACAACTACTTTAAATGCCAATGGTGCATTGGTTCACTGCTGAGGTCAATAGAGGCATCCATTAGGGTTCCATTCTCACTGTGGTCTACCCCACCTGAATTGTGTGAAAATCAAAGGGATGAGACTGGGTTAAAATCTTGGGAGTGGGGTGAATACATAAGCCCCAAGCCTGGCACTTAAGGCAAAGGAAATTTGCTCTTTATGGTGCAGCTCTGCAGGGCATGTTTTTCAAAGCACTTCCAAACAAAAAACTGCTTTAAACAAAATGCTTGGTTTATATTTGATTTCTTTTGTTAGATGTAGCAATGAAGTTTCTCTATATAGTTAAATTGGTTTTAGCATTCTTCCTAACCGATTTTTGTTTCTTTGTTTAGGATGATCTTTTATTCCTTCTATTTGTACCATGCTTTATTTTATTAAAATATCTAAGGATAAAATTTAGCACTTATCTACTCTCAAGTTAGGTAAAAATTTGGTTGATGGTAATGCCAGTTGATATAGACACATGGATGATCGAGATCATGAATCTTTACTGCCTTTCTGATTTGACAAATGTTTTAGTTCTTTGTTTCTTGGGAGGCACTATATTAAGGCTGATGAGATTTAATGCAAGGCAGAAGGTAGAGTTGTCAATGTGCATTTGTAAGCTTCTAAAGTAGTTATTATTGTTTACCCTTCTTGGCATTGCCACTAGTTCAAGAAAATAACTTTATCAATGCTGACAAGACTAGCACGAGATTCACTCAAACCTTTGTGGGTGAAAACATCCTTGGTCGTAGCTCATTTTTTAAGCATTGCTCTTTCCCGACACCATTTTTGTAGTTCGGGTGAAGCATACTTATTCGATACTTGAATTATTACGTAAGAAGTGGATATTTTTCTCTGATTTGTTCTAAGTGAATGATCTTATTCTCCATTCCTTTAAAAAATGACTAAGCCTTGAATCTGTGATAATGGGGCTAGAGCAACAAAAGTTGCAATGTAATTTTACTTTCATTGGTTCTCATCCTTGATTTCCATTTGGGATTTTGTAATTTGTCTTATTGATCGCGGACATATAAGATTTGGCATCCAGAATCTAAATGTAAACATGTTGATGCCACTTTATTTTGAGAAAACTAGTAAAAAGGGAAATATTTGTTGTATCATTTGTCAACTTGGACAACATTTCTATGAGGTTAAATGATGGTTTATTGTAGTTGCAGTTCATCCTCAAGGTTCAAATTAATGGTGAACTAAAATCACTATGATAAATTGAAATGTGATACTACACAGATTTCACTGTCTTTCAGAAATGTTGACAGATTCAAAAATGGATTTGTATAATATAAACATGACTTCTTATCTTGGAAAATCATGAACTAAAGAATGCCATTTGTAACATTTTCATTATATGGTAAACAAATATGTAATTATGAACCTTGTAAAGTTGAAACTTAAAGGAACTCACTAACTGCTTCTTTATTCTAGATCTAAAAATTCATAAGCTAATTGGAAAGTACTAACAACAAACTAATAAGAATTTGAAGTACTAAGATAATAGTCAGAAACACATATATGTTTTCTTCATTAACTCAGGAAAGGGAGAAAAAAAAAAGTACACACAGAAAAGAGTGAATATAATAATAGGGACTGTATTCGTTGTTTTTGCAGAGCTTGAAGCTTCTTGAAATAATTTGTCATGAATAACATCTTGCCCAAGTAACACCTACATACCAAGGCTATTGCTTTTGGTAGATAGTTCTATCCTTGTCTTCAAGAATTTAGAACCAATTTCCTTCATGTTGAAGACATTACTCCAATCTAAGTCTATCATAAGCACACAAATTTCACTAGCCAAGATCATGAAAAGGGCATCCAATATGTCAATAGTGGATATTTGAAACTTCCAAACTGTCATTTCACCAGGATACTGACATTGTTTCAGCTTGTATGAAAAATAAATTCCTTGAATGCCACAGAATTAGTAGCACCTACCTCTTGCAATCATCAAGACAAAAAATACTCTCTATCATTTCCTTCATAATACAAGTTCCTGAACTACCACAAGTAGCATGATCTCTTTGCTTTGGTTCATTTCATTTACAAAGAGCTATAGATGTGTATTCAGAATTATAGAGGTATTAGCATTGCATTTTCAAGGGACTGCATTCTAAGATTCCTATAGTTAATTTTACATATTGTACTTATATAAATAACATTGATGTGCATACCTACAACTCTACCCTAATCATAGTATGTAGTGCTCTTAACAAGTCAATGTGACTGAAATCTTTAGCAACCATCAATGGTAGGCTCAATGGAACTAAGTTATTTCCTTGAAGTTGTGTACAATGTTCTTCAACATCAACCTAAGCACAAATAATTATGAATGTGAGGCCATTGTAGTGGGCTTTTTGTAGGATATTAAAAACATTATCAAGGGTCTTTACTGGCATAACCTCCAACAAAACTTGCACATCATACTCCCATTTGTTATAATTATCATTGTGCAATAATACACGATATTGTGGAGATGTCTTCCTTGGTTTTCTTTGATTGTAGTGACAAGAAAATAACAAGAGACTTAGAAGATGCATCGAAGGAATTGGAAATTCTAAAAACATCATATCTATTTCATTGACAGTGAAAATAAAATTCAAGTAAAATTCTAGTCATATACACTCTAATAACCATGTCCTTCGGAGTAGATATCTTTATTTGACAAAAGTTCTACATAAGACAATACAATGAAACAAGAATCTATTCATAAGTCATCATTCTATTTACCATAGATCAAACTCTGATTCTCGACCATGTGTAGTTTTCTCAATTGTTGGCGTCTCTATCAATCCACTACCTTTTCCCCATGCTGAGGTTGATCTAATTGCAGAAAACACCCGGTTCATGCAAGTCCCTTTTGATTGTGATATTTTGTCACCTTGGAGACTTTGCAACGTTTTTGTCTTGTGGTTGTTATCCTCACACTGCCCTTTTTATACATGTAGTAGCTCACACGTGCTTAATTTCTAATTTACCCATAAAGGAAAGTTGATTATTTTGATATGATTGGGGACAGGGAAGAATTAATCTCGAAGATATCAAACTGGCCATCACTTCTGACCCTACTTGAGAGTACAAACTCATGTTGTACATAACGAGAGGACAACTCTAGAATTGTGGTCCTCTTTCCATTATTCATCTTTCATTGTTGTTTGTTTCCATGACTTTTTTTTTTCCTTTCATGCTTTCCATTGATTTTCAGTTGGAGAATACTTTGTACGTACCTAGTGATTGAAGGTATGGCCGGTAGTAAACTGTGGTTGAAATTTCAACCTTTGAGATGGACCAAGCTCTAGCTAGTGAAGAATAATCTCCTCAAGGTTTTGATGCATGGGAGGGCTCTGTTGGGGCTATAGTTTGCATGTTGAAGGCATAAGAGAAAGAGATATTTCTCTACCACAGTTCAAACAAATCAACAAGGGAATTATCTCCAATGATTTTTCCATTCTTTTCTTTTAGTTGTAGATCCTTCGATAATGATATCAACAGTTATTTATGTTTTTGACTGATATGATGATAATCAATGAGATCTTGCATGTATAGCTATTTTTGGGTTCTTACACACTAAGTTTGTTTATGTTATTATCATGTAACTAGAGATTTGATAAGGCCTCTAACATAATAGGAGTTGATGGAAAACTACAATTTTAACCATATGCATTAAATCTTTATATCTATAAAGTGATTATTTCTTTATATGTGTCTTTATCTTTCATATTTAACTAGAAGCAAATTCGAGTTTGAGTTAGTAGGGCTTAATCAACTAAAGTCGTAAACCTCCCCTCAGAGACTCTGTTACTAGTAAAATATATCATATGGAATTGCAGAATATATGGGTGAATGCCATCTTCCAGTTTTAAAAATAGTCTTTACTCCTTGTGGTGTGGCTGGGATGGTGACTATCCAACCATGGTGATAGCATAGGTCTTGTCTAGTTACAAGTTGATTGGCTCTTCTAGAGTAGACTCAGGACTACATTACTTGCATGCATAATCACTCAGTCAAAAGTAAAACATTGGTAAAGTCTCCATAGCTTGAACACTCTTTCAAGTTCACCAGAGTAGTTCATAGCCATACTATATCCTCTATCAATAGATGATTCATATGTAGGAAAAATATATTATTAAATCATAAGATACAATAATTTTATTAATGTTGACGAGTTACCAAATGGTGTCAATGGGACTACATAGTATATGGAGTCAAAACACTAATAGTAATGTGGCAGTGCCATGACAGCTCCTTAGTACCAAAGGAAAAGAGATACAAAGAAAAATAAAGGAGTCAGTAGGAAGGGGTTTGTTGAAGTGTAAACACTAACAAGGAGAGGTACTGCATTTTACTGGAAATATGGATTCATTTCCCAGGTTCATAATTGTTTGGGATTGCTATGATATCAATTACAATAGGTTGTCTAATTGAAACAAAAGACTTGGCTTTGTAGAATTCGTAGTGTGTGGAAGCCATCTCATGAAACTGAAAAGGCATTTTTTATTTGATCATTAATATTGGGTGGCCTACCTCTAGGCATGAAACTTACATAGCTTGGGGATACCACAACCTAATTTCCCTCTGGATGGTTAGTCTAAGATGCTCAAAGCCTCAAGCACATTTTTTTGGTTTTTCCCTCCTCCCAAGTCTGTCTGAGAATGGGTTTAGTTCTTTTCTAGCTAGCTTTACCAGCGTCCATCTCATGGAAGATAGCCTTGTTATGTGATGAACTGCCATGGGCAGTAGAATTGTAGGCTTCATGGCATATTTGGGGAGTGGAAATACTCTTTTATTTGTAGGAAAATGAATGGTGTGTTATTTAATCTCATACAACATGGTAAAAGTTTATGTTGGTTTTCTAGCTCCCTAATTCATGCGAGCTTGTCCATGTAGATACGTTTACGAGCCCAAAAAATGGACCTTAGGAAGCTTCTTGAGTTATTTGAGGGAATCTTATGTACTATGAGCAAGAATCCTCCTGGAGCTTCTCCTACATGTTCAACCCAATTGTGACAGCCTTAGCATTTAGAAAGTTAACCACAATTGTTGACACAACCATAACTGTTAACCACAATTGGTGCCCAAAACCATAATTGTTAACCACAAATGTTGACACAACCTCAACTCCACCACCGGGTCAAGTTTATCTAACATTTGACTGATGTTTCATCATGTGTGCCAAAGCTTTCTTTTGAGATGTTTAAACCCTTGGAAAACAACCACAATTGCAATTATGATTGCGTTTAAAAGTTTGAATGAATTAATGCTTATGTTCTTATGATAAAATAATGCCATAATTAAGTAAATGTATTTTCTCATGACAAAAGAATATCATGAAATTTATGTAAGGTACCTTGAGAAAGATGATTTCTTAAAGAATGCAAATCTTTGTCATGAATGAAAAGTGAATTTAAGATACTTGTGATTAAAAATATTATTCTATCATAATAAAATCAGTTGTCAGTGAAGACATTTCTTGAGGTGATCAAAGTCAAATTGATCAGTGATAGGAGATACTTTTGCTTGGAAGTGATATTTGAAATTTATCGTTGTTGGTTTGTGAGTTATGTTATTTCAAATTTTGCAATATTTTTAAAATTATTCTTAATTAAGAAAGAAATATAAGACCTGCAATGTATTTGAGGTTCTTGAATGAATTTATCAAACGTGTAACCATATTTCCATATCTATTGATTTGAATGCATTGCTTCCACCAACTGTATTTTCCATAGTATATTGATATAAAGCAATTTTAATTGAAATTTATTCCCATGGGTGGAGTTTTTTTCCTAACAGAATGATTTTTTGTACAGACTGTGAGCAGAATTAACATGGTTATTGCAACAAATGTCTCTCGCTTTGAAGCAATGACAATGGCACCTCTAGATCCAATTCTAGGTGTTTTAGAATCATTTAAAGCAAATAAGTGAGTTGAAGCTTAATCTTGGTGTTGGAGCTTACAGAACAGAAGATCTTCAACCCTGTGTGCTCAATGTGGTGAAAAAGGTGTCATTGAATTATTTTTTCTTTTAGCTAATCTGCATTGAATAGTATAAAGGTTTTGAGGTCTTTATCTTAGTTTATAGCATTTTGAGGGCTCTTTTAGATTTATATTATCAAATGGAATCCTTCTTATCACTGCTTCTATTTTGCAGGCAGAGAATCTGATGTTGGAGAAGGGAGACAATGAAGAGGTATGCATGTGGTTTTAGTGAAGAAACTGTTGCACCCTTTCCGTGGGAATCGTTTTAAGTTTTTACATATTTGACATTATCTTGTTATGCTTTGTCTACAACACCTCCCTATTGAAGGTTTGGCTTCTTTTAATAAGGCTACTGTGGAATTGTTGGTGGGAGCTAACAATAATGCAACCAAGCAAGGATTGTATGTTTCTATGAATTACTTATGGACAAAGTAGGGTGGGGGTAGCAAGGTGATATGGGTGGAAAAATAAGGCGAGTTCTTTTTAACTTTTAGGTTGCACAATATTTTCCCTTATGCAAACTATGTTAGGAAAAGGATATTTGTATCTCTATAGATCACCTAAGAAATGGTAGCGAAGGTGTATCATAGATCCCCTTTTTCAGACTAGCATTACAATGCTTTTGTGATGTGCATGTTAGGATGATGATATTTTGTGCTTGTGTATGTGGAATTAAATTTACATAATACCATGTTGACACTTATCTAGGTGGCTATTGTCCAAGGCCTTTCAAGAACTGGTTCTCTTCACCTCACTGCTATCTTTATTCAAAGATATTTCCCTGAAGCACAAGTTATTAGATTTTTTATTCTGAGCTCTAAGTAATGTATTTAGAGTTGTGATACTAAACTCTAAGTTATGTATTTAGAGTTGTCATGCCCATCTTACAATTGAACATTATTAATCATTTTGATGCAAACTAATATTTGATCTATTTGAAGCTATTTGATTCTAGTTTGATTTTTACCAAGGAATCACAAGATCAATTTCAATGATGTTGGGGTTCCATGGTCGGAATACCAATACTATGATCCTAAAATTGTAGGACTAGATTTGAAGCGATGATTGCAAACATCAAGGTAAGAAACATTTTTATTCCTGGATATTTTCACAGAGAGATGATTGGTAAATGCACTGTTGATTTTTTGTTAGTAGAGGAGACTGATAGTTGCTCAACTTCCTTCAGCCTGCACCAAGTGGTTGTTTTGTGCTACTTCATGGTTGTGCTCACAATCCAACTGGAATTGATCTAACTCCTGAGCAGTGGGAGAAGATTGTTGATGTCATTCAGGAAAATAATCTTACTGCTTTCTTTGATGTTGCTTATCAGGTTATTGATGATATGGGGGTTATGTTTACAACCTTTATATTGTGAATCACTCATTGCATATTACTTTGTTCTTTCATTTGTTTACATTTTTCTATATTGACAAGTCTTATTTTGTTTTTTGAAAATAATTTTTTAGTTTTTACTGTTCTTCATTTTCAAATCTTTATGATTTCATTGCAAGTTCCCTCAGAATTTGATTATCAATATGAGAATAATCAGAATATCATCAACCTGTATGATTCCAGGATGCAAGAGTCTACCAAGACTTTGTATGATTACCAAGATGCAAGAGTCTATCAAGACTATGTACCATACTAAATTGTAGGGTGACATTGGAACCAGTAACATAGGAAACACTATAAATTGTACTATTATTGACATGCATTTGATAGTAATCTAGGTTGTCATAACATACTATGACACTAGCCAGTGGAAATAAGGGGTTCATATGGGTTGGATTACTATTGGTCCACCTATTCTCCAACCTTGCCCTTGTCATGCAACTGAGCAAGGAGCACTTTCACTTGAGAGAGTATGCAGGTTGCAGGTTTTCTTGGAGATCCCCTTGGAAAGAGTTGTAAATGTCAACTCCATATATGACAATAGATCTTTAAGTAGGTCTTTGAACTTCTTGCATCAAGACAGGAGGCCACAAAAGATCTAATGTGACACATCATGTCCAAAGTGTTCTGCCATTAGGTAAGTGTCTCGTGTTCCTAGGATCATTCAACAAAACATTTAAGGGAGGGATGCATTCCAGACCCTTTCCTTTGTCCTTCTGTTGTGCCTCCTCATCCAAATTAGCAACCTCGTGTATGATTATTGAGTGATTGCACTTGAAGGATGAATGTGGGTGTCTGTTGCCCACTTTTAAATAAGGAGTATTACCTTTCCCAAAGACTGACTTCTAAATGTCTTCGTCAATATCTTCTCCACTATTTGAGACCGGGGTAACCCTTCTTTCTCTAGGGTAACGTACAATCCCACAACTTGCAAATCTCTTGCCATGGAAAATGGGGGTAGACCCCACTTCTTCATCACTTTAGCTCTGGCCTCTTCTAGATAAGGATTGGGATGTGTCTGTCCATGAATGTGGGAGGGTGAGTCAAAATCTCAGCAGAGGATAAGCTCAAACCCACGACCAACATTATCCAAGAAACTTCAACCACCTGTTGTGGCCAGCAACAACCCCCCTTCTTATTGAGTGTTATTCCTAATACTAAATAAGTGGGGACCCTTAGTTAAAAATCTAGGAAATCAAAGTAGTGGTTAAATTTCCTTTTAAAATAAAGTTACCATCATAAGCTTAGGAAACCCTCTTGGAAAATCCAAAAAATCTAAGTTTTATGATAAGGTAAAATAAAATCTTTCCTTAGGAAATATTGCATCGCATAAGATAGCGGGATGCCACCTTACAAGCACACTTCCAACATTTGTGAGATCGCGATATGCGATAATAAACAAATATCGCATCGCATTCAGCACAATTCACGTTGAAATACTTTAAAATTTGCCGATATGCGATAATGCAGATTGCAGCATTGCATCTCGCAGGAAACAAGTTAACGAAGTATGTCATACATAACATTTCTGCGATTTGTGATATTGCGATTTCGCGATGCGGCGTTAATACTATAATGCGATGTCACGAGCGATCAATTTTGCGATGTTGCGATCTGCGATGTTGCGAAGCAAATCGCAAAATCGCTTCATCGCAGATCTTTCGGGCGCGTTATTCAAGAAAAGTATTTTCCTTAAGCTGACACCTGGTTATGCGCTTTAATGCTAATAAATGAGGTAGTTGCCAGTTATAATGGATTATGGGTGCGTGCTTATTGAAAGAATCATTTCACGTAAGGTGGTATGCTTGATATGTCTGCAACATTTAAAACTTTTCCCATCACCCTTCCCTGTCATTCATTTTCGCTTCACTTGTGAATTGTAGGAACGGAGGACAGAGGCTGATACAAAGCATTACACAGTTTGAAATGGGAAAGAAAGGCAAAGCCCCGAGCTCAGAAGAAAAGGAAATGGCGCCCTTATATACGGACACGGCCTATAACAGAGACGCAGGAATTGTTAGGATATTCCGACACATAGGATATAGTTAAGATCAACTTGGTCTAGTTTAGAGTTAGGTATAGAGTTAGGTAAAGTGTCTTTCTTTACCGTTGTACATATTGTAACTTACAATTCGACGGTCACGATATGTAGTGATCCGACGGTTCACTCTCACCTCGGTATTATCGACACTTGATCCGTGGCTTGACACCCGATTGGTCCATGAGTTCTATTTAAAGCGCATGGAGGGTCATTGTTCGGGTAATCCGTGCATGAGAGAAGCTTATGTAAATTTTCATTCTTTGATTAATAAATTGTCTGTACCCACGTTGGGACAGGCCGTGGACTGTTTCCCTCCTTGCACTCTGAGGGTTTTAACCACGTCAAAAATACTGGTGTATTGATTTGAGATCTGGTTGTGAGCGGTGTCCTTTTGGTATTCTTTCTGAGGAACTTACCCTGTAAATTCCTACATGGTATCAGAGCTATTTGAGGGCCGCGTCCGTTGGTGATCCAAATCTGAAGCCGGTAGAACTGCATGCGGCTGTCGTTTCCTAGATCTGCTATTTCTGACTGCTTTCGGGCCGAGAGGACTGCTCTGTTGCGTTCGGAGCATCTGTTTCAGTGAGGAACCCCTTTCGTTTCACACGAAAAGGTTTCCGGTAGCCCTAGCTGCGTCATTTTTCAGATCGGGAGGTATACAGTGTTTTTTTTGCAGTTTACTGTCATTTTCTCTCTGCTTATTTCGGTTTCGGTTTATTTAGGCTTTTTTTTCCCGGATCTATACCTTTCATTTCTGCGTATGCTCTTTGCCCTGCGACTCTGTGCGATCTGGGCAAATCAGAAACAGAAAGAAAGGATTTTTCTCATGCGTATGCTCTTTTCCCTGCACCTTAGTGTGATCTTGGAAAATCAGAAACATTGAGAAAAATATTTAGTTTTTCGGTTAAAAGCTAACTTTGAGATTTTTTTTAAAATTCTAGTTTTTTGGCTAAAGCTAACTTTGAGCCGTAAGGTTCGTTTTTCTTTGCATATTCGTGTTGGGTTTTGTGTTTTGTGTTTTGTAGGGGAAAAGAGCCTTCCCAAGGCAAGCACGCAAATCGAGCCCCCCCCCCCCCTCCTCTCTCTCTCTCTCTCTCTCTCTCTCTCTCTCTCTCTCTCTCTCTCAAATATTTTGTATAGATCAATTGGTTCAAAGACTTTTTAAGAGAGTAGAGGTCTTGGGTTCAAGTCTCCATTTTGTGGGGGCGGATTTTTTCATTCCCGCACATTCGCGCACTTTGCCGGCAACGTCAACAATTTTTTTTCAAAAAGCCATAACTTCTTCATCCGGAAGCCTTTTTCAGAGCCGTTTTTTTTAAAACCGCCTATTTTTTCGAGATCTATCCATTGGACCACTTACTTTCAACATCTTCAGCTTCAGTTTTTTTTTCAAAAAATGGAAAGTCCATGCCAAGTCATTCTTGACAGCACTAACTACTTCCAATGGGTAGCCTACATGGGAGATGTACTTAGAAGTAAAGGTCTCTTCAGAATAGCCACAGACCAAGAGAAGAAACCCAAAGATGAAGACAAGGCCGAAAAATGGGAAAATAGACAAGATCAAGCACGTGGTTTGATAGGAATGTCTGTTTCTCCTGATCTTAGATTCCACATTGCAGAAATTGAAACTCCTCATGAAGCATTAGAAAAACTTGCTAAAGTTTTTGGGATTAAAAATGAAATTAGAGCCCATCAACTTGAGAATGAGTTGCTTACTTTGGATCCTAATAATTTTTCTTGCATTGAAGATTTCTTATCCAAATTCAAGACCCTTAGATATCTCTTGGAAGGTGTTAAAGTTAAGAAAGAAGATGGTAACCTTATTTATTCCATCCTTACTAAGTTGGGACCAGCCTACTCTGTATTTGTTTCCACTTTCCATTCTACAAGGGAAGCTTTCATTTGTCAAGGCAAAGACTACAAACCCCCTTCCTTTGACTCCTTTTGTGATTCCTTAATAAGAGAACAAGAAAAACTCTTACACCTTGGTCTTCTTAATCTTGGAAACTCTTCCTCGAAAGCGTTAGCCGCCTAGCAGCAACCAAATTCAAAGAATCCTAAGAAGTCTTATCCTCAAAGGAATGGTCCTAAACCAACTCAGCCTCAAGATGAAAGATCATTTCAGCAAAATGACAAGACCAATAAAAACAAATGGAAGAGGACTGACAGACATTGTAACTTTTGTAATCGAGATGGCCACTTAGAATCTAAATGCTTTAAGAAGATGGAAGCCTTGGAAGCCGCAATGAAGAAACATAACATCCATGTGGAGCCTACTTCAACTTCAACTTCCGGAATGGCACTTTTTGCATGTCGTTGTCAATCATCTCAGTCTGGTTATGCTTTAAATGTATCTTCTTCTTCTTCTCATTCTCATGAGTGGCTCATTGATTCTGGAGCCTCTTATCACATGGCCAAAAACCAAGCCATGTTTTCTTCTTTAAAAGATTGTAACACCAAAAATATATATGTTGGTGATGATAGATCTCTTAGTGTTGTAGGGACTGGAACTGTTCATCTAGACAATGGTCAGTTTAATGATGTATTATGTGTTCCAACCTTATCCTCCAACCTTCTATCTGTCTATCAGATAACTCATTCAGGTGAAGGCAAAATTGTTGAATTTTCACCTCATGATGTTGTAATCAAGGATCTAAAAGATCCTAAACAGATTCTAGCTACTGGTCTTGCTGATGATTCCACAAGGTTGTATAAGTTTCACAACTTTGGGTCATCAAATCTTCCCTCAGCATTTGTTGCTCATAATGATGAAGTGAGCAAACTTTGGCATGAGCGATTTGGTCACTTAAACTATCGCTCCCTTCAGCATCTATGTAAAGAAAATATGGTGACAGGTCTTCCTATGATATCTTGCAGAGATGGTGTTTGTTCCGGATGTGTACTCGGAAAACATCATCGGGACAGTTTTGACAAACGTGCCTCTTGGCACGCCTCAGCCCCTTTACAGCTTGTGCACAGTGATTTATGTGGTCCTCTTCCTGTTGCTTCATTCTCTGGTTGCAAGTACTTCTTAACCTTCATTGATGATTTCTCCAGACGCACTTGGGTATACTTCTTAAAACTCAAGAGCGAAGTATTTAACACTTTTTTGGCCTTCAAAGCCTTTGTTGAAAAACAATCTGGACATCAAATTCTTAAGCTACGAACTGATAATGGTGGAGAATATGTTAAAAACACATTCATCAACTTTTGCACTGAAAATGGAATTCAAATGCAACATACTGTTCCATACACTCCACAACAAAATGGTGTAGCTGAAAGGAAAAATCGCACCTTAAAGGAAATGGCTAATTGTATGCTGCAATCTAAAGGACTCAGTCTTAGTTTTTGGGCCGAAGCAATTAATTGTGCAAATTATATAATCAATCGCACTCCTACTAAGGTTCTAGAGAATATCACTCCAGAAGAAGCTTGGAGTTCCATTAAACCAGATGTAAGTCACTTCCGTGTGTTTGGAAGTGAAGCATGGGCCCATATTCCAGATGAAAAGCATAAAGCTTTAGAACCTAAGAGTGAGAAATGCACTTTTGTTGGATATTCTGAAGATGTAAAAGGTTACAGACTTATTCCATTTAAGTCCAAAAATGTTATCATTAGAAGAGATGTAAAATTTGATGAAAATAAATCGGCCTGCGAGCCTAGTCCGGCGGATGTGCCACCTCTTCCTATCTCTTCTACTTTTGAAAACATTTCTTCTTCAGATGATGAAAGTGAGGATGACAATCCTCCCCCACCTTCTCAGGATCCTCAACTTCCAAGATGGGTCCGTGCTACTCGAGATGCAGCAGGTGATCTTGCCGGTGATCCTACAGATCAGCGACGTACACGTTCTCAGTTTGAAAGAGCCTCTTCTTTACTGGCTCAAGCTCCAGTAAATCATGATCCTGACACTTTTGCAGAAGCTTCAGGCCATCCACATTGGGAAGCAGCTATGAATGAAGAATATCAGTCATTGATGACAAATGATACATGGGATCTTGTTCCTCTACCAACGGGACGAAAACTTGTAAGATGTAAATGGGTTTACAGAACCAAGTATGGACCAGATGGCAAAATTGATAAACATAAAGCTCGTCTTGTTGCTAAGGGCTTTTCACAGGTTGAAGGAATTGACTACACTGAAACCTTCGCCCCTGTTGCCAAAATGAACTCTATCCGCCTTGTTCTTTCCCTTGCTGCCTCTTTAAAATGGGAAGTCCATCAAATGGATGTTAAATCTGCCTTCTTGCATGGGGACTTGCAGGAAGAAATCTATATGGAACAACCCATTGGCTTCATACAAACAGACTCAAGCCTTGTGTGTCGACTTAAGAAATCCCTTTATGGTCTCAAGCAGGCTCCTCGGGCTTGGTATGCCAAAATGGATAGCTTTCTTTTAGAATCTGGCTTTTCTAGGTGTCATTCTGACAATACTGTCTACACCAAGAAAGTGGGTGACTCTCTTATCATCCTTGTTCTTTATGTTGATGATCTTATCCTTACTGGTAGTGATCCCAACCTTATAAACCATGTGAAGTCTATCCTTAAAAAGAAATTTGAAATGACAGACTTAGGACACTTACACTATTTTCTCGGTCTTCAAGTCTTGCAATCCAAGGAGGGTATTTCCCTTTCCCAGTCCAAGTATGCTTGTGATATTCTTCGTCATTTTCACATGGAAGACTGTAAGCCAGCCCCTTCTCCCTTTCAGTCTGGAGTCAAACTTTCAGTCTCTTGTTCTTCTCCTGAAGTTGATGCTACCTTATACCGTCAACTTGTAGGAAAACTCTTGTACTTAACCCATACTCGTCCTGATCTTTCCTTTGCTGTTGGCCTTGTTGCTCGTTTTATGCAAAACCCCCGTGAAAGTCACTGGAAAGCAGCCAAAAGAATACTTCGTTATGTTCGAGGTACAGTACAGTTTGGGATTCATTACAGTGCCAAAGCAGCTCCTCTGTTAGTTGGTTTCACTGATTCTGATTGGGCTGGTGACCCTGATGATCGGAAGTCTACTGCCGGTTATGTCTTCACTCTTGGTTCAGGACCTATTACATGGGCTTGTAAGAAACAGGCTGCCATTTCTCTTTCGTCAGCAGAAGCAGAGTATCGTGGTGTCGTGGAAGCTAGTAAGGAAGCCTTGCGGCTTCGTCAGATCCTATCAGAGTTTGGCTTTGAGCAGCAGCATCCAACCTCCCTTTGGTGTGATAATCAAAGTGCCATTCAGCTATGCAAAGATCCAGTCCAGCATCAGCGCAGCAAACACATCGAACTACACATGCACTTCATCAGAAAACTCATTCATGACCATGCTCTTGAAGTACAATATTGTCCAACAGCTGATCAGATTGCAGACATCTTCACAAAGGCTCTCACAGAGGCGAAGTTCACTAAACTTCGATATATGCTTAGAGTTCAGGAAGTTGTCACTAAGGGGGGATAGGCTCTAGTGCCTCCTTCCTTCTCCTATTGTGTCATATTTGTAAATCCTTCAATCCTATCCCAAGTTGTTCTTAAGGGGGGATGTTAGGATATTCCGACACATAGGATATAGTTAAGATCAACTTGGTCTAGTTTAGAGTTAGGTATAGAGTTAGGTAAAGTGTCTTTCTTTACCGTTGTACATATTGTAACTTACAATCCGACGGTCACGATATGTAGTGATCCGACGGTTCACTCTCACCTCGGTATTATCGACACTTGATCCGTGGCTTGACACCCGATTGGTCCATGAGTTCTATTTAAAGCGCATGGAGGGTCATTGTTCGGGTAATCCGTGCATGAGAGAAGCTTATGTAAATTTTCATTCTTTGATTAATAAATTGTCTGTACCCACGTTGGGACAGGCCGTGGACTGTTTCCCTCCTTGCACTCTGAGGGTTTTAACCACGTCAAAAATACTGGTGTATTGATTTGAGATCTGGTTGTGAGCGGTGTCCTTTTGGTATTCTTTCTGAGGAACTTACCCTGTAAATTCCTACAGGAATAGCTACGTGGGAAAGTATGTATAATTTGTTCGAAGAGGAGAATCCCAGGGTAATGAAAGTTACTACTACCGCGGGCTCAAATGGTTCTTCAAAAGCATCCCTTTCAGAGCTAGCTTGCTCATTCTTACACCGGATAGCAGCAAGGCCAAAAATCCTCCCATATACAGACATGGTGAAGTGGATACTGGACAACGCAGAAATCAGAAACAAACAGTTTAAGACTAAAGGTCAAGAGTTCACAGAAGTATTATTTTTACAAATTTTAAACTTTATATCTGTTGGAAGGAAAAAGCGCAAAAGGCGAAAAACGCATCAAGGAAACCCGTATCAAGAAACGAAGGCAGTTTCCGATGCGCGATTAACGCCTAGAAAAATTTCTAGAAAAGGAAAGCTGCTAGTTGCCTAGTCACCTGCAAGTCCCGAAAATTGCAATAAAGTAAAACTACAGACAGATTGGAAAAAGAGAGCTCAAGAAAAGGCAAAAGCAATTCAAGGGTTAACCAGGTTTAACTGGGATTATTATTGGGCATACTTAGTAAAGCCACATAGCCAGTGGATGACTATTAAGTGTATCATCAATTTGGCCGAAAAAATGGCGCCAGCTCTTGTCGATTCTGTTTTCTCAGCTCAGCTAAAAGCGGAAGTCAGCCAGCCAACTCTGCTCAAACAGATGCTGCATGCGTGCGATTTCAAGGACCAAATACAGAAGTAGTTTAATATTATATTTAATTTTAGCTTTAATTTTGTTTTATTTTCCTGAAAAGAGGATGGTCATTTAAACCGCATCCTACATTTTTGTAATAATTTATTTTTAGACTTAGTTTAGTAGTATTTAAACCCTTCTCATGCATTTAGAGAAGGGTCCTGAAATTTATCAAAACTTATCCCCAGAACATGCACTTCTGTACCCTTTGAGGAGGTTTTGATGAATGAATGGAACATGCTTTATTAATGTTTGCATTTGATATCTGCTACTGATGTTGCACTTTTGTACTCTTAGTGGATATTTGATCAAGGAGCGATAAATCGTGATCACTTGAAGTTCATGAGTAGGACTAGTTATAAATGGTATTTCTATCTCTTAACTATTTTTGCCTTGTGTTAGAGTGATTTCCAGTTCAGTTATTTATATATTAATGTATGAATGCCTGAGTTATCACTTGGCACTTTTGTACGGTGATAGCTATTTATTTATGCTTAGTGTATGAATAGCTCATTATGCGATATGTTTTGCACAACTGTTTCGTCTAACTTTTTATACGAAGTGGTTCATCTGTACTGAATTCTTTTCTCATAACGACTGAATGATCTTTATTACCATTTGTTGTTTGAAATCATTTTAGATTGCATAGAAGAAAGATCACACCCTGGGTTAGTGTAGATTTACATATTTGTGTCATTAGAATAATAATTTCCTTATTACTAGATTAGAATTAGATTAGAAGTATTCCATTTAGAAACTGTTAGAAACTGTTAGAAACAGAAATATTCATCTTTCTCACACACACACTGAAATTGGGAAACTGGTCCCATATCCCCAGTTGGACCTGCTATACCAAATGGAAAAGGAGCTGCCAACCAAGGTCCGGACCAAGCGGGTATCCCCCTTGTTGTAGACCCGATTTTTGAGGCTTCAACATATTTGGCGCTAGAAGGAGGGCTCCAAACTGTGAATGGCAAGCAAATCCAAATCTAAATACCATTCTGAGAGTAAATCGCCCTCACCATCTCCTCCGACTTCTCCATTGCATTCAGAAACCTTAAATCCAGAGTTAGAAGTCACTGGATCAACAGCCGTTGCTACAAACCCTGACATTTCAGAACAATCTACTATTGAACCTCCTGAAGTTGAATCTTTGATTCACAAACTTCAACGATTTTCTATATCTCCTCAGAAATATGATAAATCTCAAGGTAGCGTGACTTCGCAATACAACCCTGCTCATCCTCTCACCAGATTAAAGAGTGAAAAGTTTGGTGTTCAACTAACCAAATTACCTCTACCTTCTAGGAAGAGAGCAAGGAAGTCTCCTAAAGGATCCGATAGTGAGACTATTTCATCATCATCATCCATCTCAACCTCTTCACCGCGAAGTCAACCATCCACTCCTCCACTTCAGGTCATCGTCCATCAGCCTATTGCAACTTCCTCAACTCCTTCTCAACCATCTGGAGTAATAATATCCTCATCTTCTCAACCACAAGGATCATCTTCTGCACTTTTTTCTGTTAGTAGTTCATTAATGGCCCAATCTCCATGGAATAACCCAGGGGCAGTCTTAATGCCTGCACCCTTAAGTCAGATACCAGCCCATTCTGAAAAATGGCAGCCTAAGTTTAACCCTGAGGCAGGCATGCTAGCAGAAGAACATATATATAACTTTATGTTGTCCATAAATCTCAATGGAGTTACCAATGAGGATGCTGTTGTTCGACTTTTTCCTTATACTTTGCAAGGAACAGCCGGATCATGGTATTTCTTGTTACCATCTGGATCTATTACTAGTTGGGACATCTTCCAAGAACAATTCCTGACCAAGTTTGGTGATGACAGGTCTACAGCGACACTGATCAATGACTTGTCTAATCTTAGAGCTGAGTCAAGAGAACCTATCAAAGATTTCAATTTACGTTTCAATAAAATCCTAAACAAAATACCTACTGCTTCTCAGCGTAGTGAAGAAGTGCGATGTGAATGGTATATTACTGCTTTACCATCAAGCTTAGCACTCTTTGTTGATAGGGCTAACAAATCAACCTTAGTTGAAAATACGAAAGAAGCAATAGTAGTAGAGAAACGTATTACGACCTTAGAAAAGAAAAATGCTATGGAAGAACGAAAATCTAAGAAGGTCTCTTTCAAAGAAGATCCCAAGAAAAAACAACCAAAGATCCATTCGATTTAGAAGGATTACAAAAAGTTTTGAAGACCATGTCTAACGAAATGATCGATATCAAGAAACAGGTAGCAGAAACTTCTTCTAAAAATCCATATAGGCCTTTTAAAAGAAATCCTTCAACTGATTCCAAACCCCCTAACGCTATTTCAAATGTTGAATCAAAAGAAGAAGAAGAGGAAAATGCTACTGAAGAGCAAACCGATGAAGAAGAAGTTGTAGAATTACAAGGTATGTGGGATTTCATCCTCCCAATTGAAGAAGATCAAGAGGTATTCTCGGTTAGTAATCGTAGCAGAAATCAACTTGATCCTCCTTAGCCTACACCTAAGCCAAAGAGTGTAAGCTCGATGACTAAGGATAAAGTCGCAGCCAAGAAAACATCACCTAAAGTGACTCAAACCAGCCCAGTCCAAACAGACACATCTACTCCATCTAAAACGCTAATCGTTTCGGATGAAATGGAGTATAATATTGTTGAAGACATGAAAAAGACTAGGGAAAATATTACTCTTTTTGAATTGAGCAAGTTAAAACACTAGCAGAAAGTACTTTTGAAAGAATTACATGCTGTGCCAGTTGCACCTTTACCAGCTGCTGTAATCTCTCAAGCTTCCCATGATATGGGAAGACCTCCAACTAATATGATAAATAAAGTTGATCCAAACGATATCGCATTAATTGGAGGAAGATCGAGATCGCATACTCCCCCATTTCTCCTTACTTATGAAATTTTCAATAAAAATGTGCATAATTGTTTAGTGGATTCTGGAGCTTCATCAAATATTTTACCGAGATCAATTTGTGCAAAATTGAATGTTCAACCACAGAAATCCGCTGTGCGCATAGTTCAGCTAGATCGATCGCAAGTTGAAGTGATTGGTGAATTAAATCAGGTTACCATAAGGCTGTCATCCAATCCAAAGGTATGTCAAGTTATCGACATTTTAGTTGCTGATATTCCTGAATTTTATGGCTTAATTCTTAGCAGAGATTGGTCAGAAAAACTTCATGGATACTTTGCAACTGACTGGTCACATATGTGGCTGCCTTATAATGGTAAACCAAACCAAATAAAAGTTGAACATGAACGACATCAGAAATACATAGTAACAGAACTCGAGGGAGAAAATGAACCAGTAGCATATAATTCTAACATCATTGGCAATTATTCAGTAGATTCTTTCTTAGGAAATTTTAATGCTCATACTTCACCTTACTTAGAACATTCTGTTTTGTCTCAAGTAGAAAATTTTTCTCAAACAGATAGTTCTAAATGCATTAATTTTATAGATAGTCCTGTAAATAAATCTTTGTTTTGGAAATTATTTTTTGATGGTTCTAAGTCTAACGAAGGAGCAGGAGCAGGATGTGTGTTAGTAAGCCCAGAGGGAGATAAAACCATGTTAACTTGCAGACTCGAATTTGAGTGCACCAACAATACCGCAGAATACGAAGCTCTAGTCCAAGGCTTGTACAAGGCAATCGGATTAGGCGTCAAATACCTGCAAGTTTTCGGAGATTCTGAAATAATAATCAGACATGTACGCAATACTATACACTGTTTATCAGGTCATTTAAAGCATTACCAATCTTTAGTTCAAGATCTAATTGAACATTTTATAGCATTTAATATCTCATCAATTCCCAGACTCCAGAATGCTAGTGCAGGCCACTTAGCCAACGTAGCTTCCAAGCTCATTCCTTCAGAAGATTTTAGCCCTGAACGATTTTCAATTGAGTTAATTTTTAGACTGTCTATTCCTGATAACATCACCAATTGGAGGATTTTCAATGATGATCCTGATATCGTGAGTTTTCTCACATTTGAAGGATCCTACACCAATCAAATAATTGACGAAGACCAGCATGACCAACAATTGCAACAGGATAGTACTAACAATGCTATACCTAAATCAGTAGTCAAATTAGAAGACCTTTACGATTTGAAAGATCGATTCAAAAGATCTACTAATTCAAAACTCCAAAGTTCAACTTTGAATTATGAATTAGTAAATCTAGGAACTGATGCGAAACCACAGAATATCAACCTAGGCCTTGGCCTAGCCCCTAAAGAGAAATTAGCATATATCCGTCTCTTGAAACAATAAAAAAGTGTCTTTGCATGGAATTACAATGAACTCAAAACATACGACACCTCCATCATCCAACATACTATCCCAATGATTGATAATGAAAAACCTGTCCAACAGAAGTTGAGAAAGATCCATCCAAATTTAGAAAATCAGATTAAAATTGAACTCAGCAAGTTATTGAAAGCCAAAATAATCTTTCCCGTTAGACATTCTAAATGGGTCTCCAATATGGTACCTGTTAGAAAGAAAAATGGGGATATCAAAATCTGCATTGACTTTCGAAACCTTAACAAGGCCTACCAAAAGGATAATTTTCCTTTAGCTCCCATGGAACAAATACTACAGGCAGTTGCAGGCTCAGAATTAATGTCATTCTTGGATGGATTCTCAGGATACAACCAAGTGCTGGTACATCCCGACGATCAGTTGAAAACTACATTCAGAACTAAATGGGGCACATACGCATATCGAAAGATGCCATTTGGTTTGATTAACGCAGGTGCCACATTTCAAAGAGCCATGGACATTGCATTCAAAGGGTTAGTTAATAAGTCGGTAGTAATTTATTTGGATGATATTACTGTTTATTCCAAGAAACGAAACAACCATCTTAGGGATTTAAAACAAATCTTCCAACGTTGTTTAAGGTATGGGATTTCGCTTAACCCGAAAAAATCCTTTTTCGCATTAAGTGAAGGAAAGCTTCTGGGATTTGTAGTGTCAAAATCCGGAATTCACATTGATCCTGACAGAATCAAGGAAATTTCCGCAGTCCTCCTACCTCACAATAAGAAAGCCATGCAATCTTTCCTCGGCCAGATCAACTTTGTAAAGAGATTCGTTCCAAAATTTTCAAAAATTGTGTCCCCTTTACAAGCCATGATTAAAAAAAATGGAAACTTTAAATGGGGCCAAGATGAACATGAGGCTTTCAATCTGATCAAACAAGCCATTATCAATGCTCCATCATTAGCAACTCCGAATTTTTCCAATCCTTTTATTTTGTATACCTTTGCCTCAGATAGATCATATGCTGCGATACTCACTCAAGCAAATCAAGAAAAGGCGGAAGCCCCAATTGCTTTTTTCAGTTCCAATTTACAAGGTGTTGAACTGAATTATTCAGATGTGGAGAAACAAGCCAATGCTGTTTTTAAAGCAATTAAAGATTTCAGACCTTTCTTACTCAAGACGCATACTAAGATCATAGTACCGTTTCCAGCAGTAAGAAATCTTCTAGTATAGAAGGATGTGGGTGAGAAAAGGGCCAATTGGGTTACTGCCTTACAAGAATACGACATAGAAATCAAGCCAGCAAACATTGTAAAAGGTCAAGGCTTTTGCAAAATGCTGGCAGGAGCATCGCTAATACCCGAAATTCAATCTAAAGAGGTACAAGTGTATGAGGTAAGCTGTTAGGCCCCTATACTACTAGTGTAACCCCTTATTTTTATTAGTACAACCCACTTATTATATTGATGTACCCATGTAGTGCCCATATTGTTACTATTGTGCCACATAGAAGCCCACTATTGTTTCTGTTGTGCCCTACAATATTATTGTTATGTAGGCTTTGATTGTATTGGGACCACTTAGACTCCTATATATAAAAGGAGGTATTTTCATTTGTATCATCCAATAATTGTTCATTTATGTAATGTAAAGGAGGTTGCCCCCTCGAAGAGGCTGAATTCTAAGGCGTTGATCTATCTTTTCTATCTTTTCTTGAGCTGGTTTCATAACATTTGGTATCAGAGCTTTGGATTCTAGGGTTTCGCTGCTCCAAACAGGTCATCGTGGAATTTTCGCTATAACTTTTTTTCTGTGACGTTTCAGAAGTCGTAAAAAAAACCCATTTGAGAAAAATCGCGCTGAACCTTGGGTCCGAATTTCAAAGCTTTTTGCGCGATCTTTGCGGAGATATGATCTGAGGAAGTTGGTCTTTTTGCAGACTCCTGAATTACATTCAAAACAGGTGACCTGGGGAAAATCGTCATAACTTTCTCTCTGGGGATCGGATTGAAGTTTTGTAATAAGGTACAGAAAGAGGACGGACTGTAGTTTCTTGTGGGTGTTTTTTAGATCCAAAGGTCGAAACAGTGACTCGTGGCACGCCGTACAAGTTCGCTCTACTGAACTAGTCTATAATCAAGTCACTGTGGGAGATTTCGCATAACTCTTCCTTGGAGAATCCAATTTGGGTCAGACTTGTGGAATTGGAAAGAGGACACAGAGGGCTACTACAGTTCACAAATTCAGCACTAGATAATCAGAGAGTACAGAGATACATCAGAGGAAATATCGAGCTCCTACAAAGTGAAAAAAGGTGTGTAGATTTTCTTAAATTTTTGCTTAAGCTTGGTTTGAAAATTTATTTTGAAGGAATTCAAAGGGCATAGTAGAGCATTATTATTGGTAACTGATGCCCCGAGGAAAGAAAATGCAAACACCTAGTAAGGAACCTGAAAGCTCTGGCATGAATCATGAAGAAGAGGAAGAAATGCAACATGATATATCAAAATTACAAGACCAAGTGCAACAACTGTCCCTTACACAAAAAGGAACAGAATCTAAGATGGATGGTTTAAAGAAAGGTGTAGAAGCTAAGATGGACTGTTTAAAGAAAGGCGTAGAAGCTAAGATGATTGAAGTGGAAGCTAAGATGGATGATTTGAAGATAGATTTGAAGACAGACATGGAAGAATTGAAGAAGTTGCTACAAGAAAGGGTCACTAATGGTGAAAAGGTAGTAAAGGAAACTCATGATGAGAACAAAAGAAATGTTAATCATGATTCCATAGACTCTAATGTTGGATCGAAGACTCACCATGTTCCAAAAATCGATATGAGGAAGTTTGATGGCAAGGATCCCGCCACATGGATATTACAGATGGAGCAATTCTTCGATCTCAATAATGTGCAAAACACACAAAAGGTACGTATGGCAACTTTATATTTGGAACCAAATCAGTTTGTATGGTATCAATGGCTTTGTTCTCGTAAACAATTTATCACTTGGGCAATTTTTACGAAAGAATTGATAGCACATTATGAGGATACAAAAAGCAACACTTTTTTTAGCCAATTGATAAGTCTCAAACAAAAGGGTTCAATAATGGAGCACATTGAGGAGTTCCAAAAATTGAACATAAGGGTAAAAGATATTCCAGAGGAGCATAGGATTGATGTGTTCATAGGGTCTTTAAAGGATAATATCCAACATGATGTGCGCCTTTGGGAACCTGATTCATTAGAGAAGGCATTCAGGTTAGCAAGAAAAATGGAAAGCAAAATTATGGCAACTAGGAAGCATACCATTCACAACTATAAAGACGGAAGTGTTGTTGCCCATAGTCTTCCACAACCTACAAGGTTGACACCACAACAATTGGAAGAAAAAAGAGCAAAAGGGCTTTGTTACAATTGTGATAGCAAATACACAAAAGGTCATAAGTGTGCTGAGAAGAAATTATTCTACATAGATTGTGAAGAGGAAGAAGAAAAGGAGCAAGAAAGGTCAAAAGAAGAGGATATATTCCAGGAACAAAGCCTAGATGAAGAACAAATAAATCCGACCATATCTTGTAATGCATTGGCGGGAATTACCACTCCTCAAACCATCAAGATAGAAGGACAAATCAAGAAGAAAAAGGTAATAGTGTTGATTGATTCAGGAAGCACCCACAATTTTATTCATTGTAGGGTAGCAAAAGAATTGAATTGCTTCCTATATCCAGCACCAGAGTGTCAAGTGATGATTGCAAATGGAGGAACAATAAATTGTTCTGGAAAGTGCCATAATATCAAGCTATCCATGGGAGAATATGTATTGACTAGCCCAATGCTTTCCATTCCAATGGGAGGTGCTGATGTTGTACTAGGAGTCCAATGGCTACAATCCTTGGGTACAATAGCTTTTAATTTTCAAGAACTTTTCATGAAATTTTCTGTGGAAGGAAAGGAAGTTGAATTAAGGGGTATTGCAGGGAAACCAGGAAAGATAATCAGCTCTAATGGCATGACAAAGCTTCTAAAAAAGGAGCAAAGAGGTGTAATTGCACAATTATGTTCGCTAGATGTTTCCACATTGGAATCATCTATTTCTCTAGATCTCCAAAAAGTCCTGGACAATCATTCCAAGGTATTTGAGACTCCCAAAGGTCTCCCACCTATGCGTGATCATGATCATGCTATTCATCTGATTCCAGGAAGTGTTCCTCCAAACATCAGGCCGTACAGATATCCATATGTCCAAAAGAGTGAAATTGAACGTATGGTTGCAGAAATGCTAGAGGCTGGTATAATTCAACCAAGTCAAAGTTCTTTCTCAGCTCCAGTAGTATTGGTGCACAAGAAGGATGGATCATGGCGCATGTGTCCAGATTATAGGGAGCTCAACAAGCTCACTATTAAAGATAAGTTCCCCATTCCTGTTATTGATGAATTACTGGATGAATTGCATGGATCAATTTACTTCACCAAGTTGGATCTTCGTTCAGGATATCATCAAATCAGAATGAAGATTGAAGACATTCCGAAAATGGCATTTAGAACTCATGAGGGTCATTATGAATTTTTGGTCATGCCTTTTGGCCTTACCAATGCACCTTCAACATTTCAAGGTTTGATGAATTCAATTTTCAAACCATTCCTTAGAAAATTTGTGTTAGTATTTTTTGATGATATACTAATCTACAGCAAGTCTTGGAAGGATCATGTTGAACATGTTGACAGGGTGCTACAACTATTGGAGGAGAAACAATTATATGCAAAAAGATCCAAATGTTTCTTTGGAGTCCAGGAGGTGGAATATTTGGGTCATATTGTATCTCATGAAGGAGTTAAGGTAGACCCTAGCAAAATTAAAGCCATTAAGGAATGGAAAATCCCCACATCCATAAAGCATCTGCGAGGATTTCTTGGGTTGACAGGGTATTATCGCAAGTTTGTTAAGAATTATGGGAGAATAGCAGCACCTCTAACAACATTATTGAAGAAAGATGCATTTTCATGGACTCCGGAAGCAACAAAGGCCTTTGAACATCTTAAAGAGGCAATGTGCCAAGCACCGGTCTTAGCTACACCGGACTTCACAAAAACCTTTATTGTGGAATGTGATGCTTCAGGAAATGGAATTGGTGCTGTTCTAATGCAAGATGAAAGACCCATTGCTTTTGAAAGTCGTCCAATCAAGGGAAAGTTTTTAAGAAAAGCTATTTATGAGAAGGAAATGTTGGCAATACTCCATGCACTTAAGAAATGGCGACCCTACCTAATGGGAAGACACTTCAAGGTAAAAACGGATCATGATAGCCTTAAATACTTTTTAGAACAAAGATTATCCTCTGAAGAGCAACAAAAGTGGGTCACAAAGATGTTGGGTTATGACTTTGAAATCATCTACAAAAAAGGGAAGCAAAATGTGGTGGCAGATGCACTCTCAAGAAAGGATGAGGATGTGGAAGCATTGTTGTGCGCCATTTCTATTATCCAACCAGATTGGATAAATGAAGCAAGGGAGGAATGGAAGAATGACGAAGAAGTGTGGGCACTTATTCGAAAGCTACAACAAGATTCCAGTACGTCTGATACATTTAGCTGGAAAAATGATTCGTTATGGTACAAAGATCGCTTATACCTCTGTAAGAATTCCCAGCTAAAACAAAAGATTCTTATGGAATTGCACACTTCTCCCTTAGGAGGGCACTCAGGATTTTTAAAAACTTACCACAGGGTTAAGAAGGAATTTTTTTGGGATGGCCTTAAATCAGATATTCAAAAGTTTGTGGCAGAATGTTTGGTTTGCCAACAAAATAAAGTTGAAACAATTAAGACACCAGGTCTATTACAACCTTTATCCATTCCAAGCCAACGTTGGGAGGAGGTTTCAATGGATTTTATCACAGGTTTACCCAAGTCTGAGGGAAAGAGTGTCATCATGGTGGTAGTTGACAGACTTACCAAGTATGCACACTTTTGTGCATTATCACATCCATTTAAAGCCAGTACAGTTTCTACTGCATTTATGGAAACAATTCAAAAGCTACATGGAAACCCAAAGATTATTGTAAGTGACAGAGATCCCATTTTCACTGGAAATTTTTGGACAGAATTATTTTCTTGTCTTGGTACTCAGTTAGCTCATAGCTCATCTTATCATCCTCAATCTGATGGGCAAACTGAGATAGTAAACAAATGTTTGGAAGGATATCTTCGTTGCTTTGTATCTGATAAACAGACACAATGGGTCAAATGGTTGCCTCTGGCTGAATGGTGGTATAACACTTCTTTTCATACAGCAACAAAAATGACCCCATTTATGGCACTTTATGGGTATCAACCACCATCCATCACATCATATTTAAGAGAAAATTCTAAGGTTCAGGCAGTGGAACATCACATCGAACATCAACAACAAGTCCTCCAACTCTTAAAGGATAACCTCGTGTTGGCACAGAATAGAATGAAACAACAGGCAGATCAACATCGCAGTGAAAGAAGTTTTGATGTAGGTGATTGGGTATTCCTACGGCTACAACCATATAAGCAAATGTCCCTCAAGCAAGCTAAGAAGGATAATAAATTATCACCAAAGTATTATGGTCCATACAAGGTGTTGCAAAAGATTGGTACTATGGCATACAAATTGGAGCTTCCTGCAGCTTCTCGATTGCACCCAATTTTCCATGTTTCATGTTTAAAGAAGGTTATAGGCGACAAGCTCCCAGTTCAAACAATATTGCCAGAACTTGACGAGGAAGGAAAAATTATATTGGAACCGGAAGCAGTCACAGAAACAAGAACTCGACAGCTACGAAATCGATCAATTTCAGAGTACCTTATCAAGTGGAAGAACTTATCCGCTGAAGATTCCACATGGGAGGATGAGAATTTTATGCAGAAATATCCAGAACTACTCAAGCGTTGAGGACAACGCTTTTTGAAGGAGAGGGGCATGTTAGGCCCCTATACTACTAGTGTAACCCCTTATTGTTATTAGTACAACCCACTTATTATATTGATGTACCCATGTAGTGCCCATATTGTTACTATTGTGCCACATAGAAGCCCACTATTGTTACTGTTGTGCCCTACAATATTATTGTTATGTAGGCTTTGATTGTATTGGGACCACTTAGACTCCTATATATAAAAGGAGGTATTTTCATTTGTATCATCCAAGAATTGTTCATTTATGTAATGTAAAGGAGGTTGCCCCCTCGAAGAGGCTGAATTCTAAGGTGTTGATCTATCTTTTCTATCTTTTCTTGAGCTGGTTTCATAACATAAGCCTAAACGATGCTGAGTCATTATATGCTGATATTATTTATTATTTAAAGAATGGATATGCTCCTCCAAATCTTGATTACACAAAGAAAAGAGCCCTGAGGATAAAAGCCAAACAATATCAACTTGTAAATGACGTTCTTTTCAGAATAAATTATGATTCTGTTCTACTTAGATGTCTTGAGAAAGCTGAAGCTGAAAAAGTTTTGCAGGAACTCCATGATGGGCCAGCAGGTGGACACTACGCTGGAGATGCAACTGCTCACAAGATCTTACGCGCAGGCTATTACTGGCCCACATTATTCAAAGATGCACATAACTACGTAAGAAAATGTCAAGTCTGTCAAACTGCTGCTGGAAGACAAAAGAAACCATCCTTGCCACTGCAACCAGTTACCATCGAACAACCTTTCGATCAGTGGGGATTGGACATAATAGGTGAGATCGTTCCTCACTCTTCTAAACAACATAGATACATTCTTACAGCAACAGACTACTTTACCAAATGGGTAGAAGCAGTTCCACTCAAGACGGCTAATGCTAAAAATATCATTGAATTCATAGATCAGTTCATAATTGCCAGGTTTGGATTGCCTTCCGCTTTAATGTTTGATAATGCATCATACTTTTCTGGTAATGCAATGACTGAGTTTGCACTCAAAAGAGGCTTCAAACTTAAAATACTCGGCCAATTATTATCCACAAGGGAATGGATTAGCTAAATCCACAAATAAGAACTTGATTAGAATCATCAAGCGAACCATTGACCAAAATCATAAAAATTGGCATAAGTCTTTAATATATGCTTTATGGGCAGACCGAATAACACAGAAAGCCTCTATCGGCACTTCTCCCTTTAATTTAGTTTATGGGAAAGAAGTGGTTCTTCCAACACATCTGGCAATTCCCTCTTTAGCCTTAGTTCAGTACATTGATGAAGTACCAACTTCTTCTTTACAACTTAGGCAGCTGGAATTAATTAAATTAGAAGAACAACGAGAAAGGGCTAAGATTACTCACGCTCATCATCAAGCATTGGTGAAAGCCTCTTTTGATTCCAATATGGTATCCAGAAAAGATTTTCAGATAGGAGATTTAGTTTTAAAATGGGATAAGGCTCATTAAGAAAAAGGAAAACATAAAAAATTTCAAAGAATGTGGCTTGGTCCTTTTCAAATTGTAGAAATCATAGGTCCATCAACCTTCATGTTACAAGATTTAGCAGGGAAGAGGGATTCTTTACCTGTTAATGGTCAAATTCTCAAGAAATATTTTCCATAGAAGATCAATCTTCTATTTTTGTAGAATATTTGTTTTTCTTTTCATTAGAAAACCAGTTGTGAATGGTTACGATAGGCATTTATGAAAAAGAGACCAATTCTCTTTCAAATTTTGATCTTTCGCTTGTATAAATAGCAAATCTTTTGGAAAATTGATCTTTATTATTGAAAGATACAGTTAAAGACTCTAGCCTAGATATGATACTAGTTTCAACTTCATAAAATTTGACGAAAAAAACCTTTGGTGAGAAATTGTTTTATATCATTGCAATGAAAAGTATCAATAACAAAATAAAGATTCTCTGTAGAACAGCTATTTTCAAAAACTCTACTATTGTCGTCCAGAGCTATCTTAAGGAAACAATGACTTCCTCCCTACTAAGGAAATCACAACTTTCAGAGGAACAATCCAAGGATACACTTTATCTTAAAGAGTGAGAGGTCTCATCATGAACCGACTTATCATAATCACAGATATTATAACTTGCTGAATTTGCCAATACTGCACACCACAACAGGGCAAAGACTCAAGATTGTTGCAATCAAAAGGCAATGGGTCTCATCACGAGCCAGCTTGTTCAGCAAAGTTATAAATCAGTGAATAACGGTGTCATAAATTGGCTACCAAACCAAGACATTGCTCTTTAAGAATATAAAAAGAAAATTAAAACAATAAGTGTGGATGTGGATTTTTCTTTGAGAATTGTGGGTTTTTTTAAGTAGGATAAAGGATCATTGCTGGGTAATAGGTAACCATGTCGAGGCTATGAATGCCTGCTGGCAGCAGAGGCTCTACCTACGACAAATGAGCATATTTAAAACTGGTTTACATAGAAGACTTTGTTTTATCTTTACAAACCAAGTAATGACTAATGTAAATACAAGGACTAGCTTGAGGCAACAAGTAATCAAAGTTGAAAATAGTTGAAACAAAATGTCATTGACAGGTTAGAATATAATGTACTTTATCTTTCTATAATAAAGTTTAACTTTCTGGAAAATTTTCTGTTTTGGAAGTTTTGAAAATTCAAAAAGCAGCAAAGATAACTGGTTCTTCCAAGTGAATCGCCAATTGTTGTGGCCAGCAACAACCCCCCTTCTTATTGAGTGTTATTCCTAATACTAAATAAGTGGGGACCCTTAGTTAAAAATCTAGGAAATCAAAGTAGTGGTTAAATTTCCTTTTCAAATAAACTTACCATCATAAGCTTAGGAAACCCTCTTGGAAAATCCAAAAAATCTAAGTTTTATGATAAGGTAAAATAAAATATTTCCTTAGGAAATATCGCATCGCATAAGATAGTGGGATGCCACCTTACAAGCACACTTCCAACATTTGTGAGATCGCGATATGCGATAATAAACAAATATCGCATCGCATTCAGCACAATTCACATTGAAATACTTTAAAATTTGCCGATATGCGATAATGTCGATCGCAGCATCGCATCTCGCAGGAAACAGGTTAACGAAGTCTGTCATACATAACATTTATGCGATTTGCGATATTGCGATTTCGCGATGCGGCGTTAATACTATAATGCGATGTCATGAGCGATCGATTTTGTGATGTTGCGATCTATGATGTTGCGAAGCAAATCGCAAAATCGCTTCATCGCAGATCTTTCGGGCGCGTTATTCAAGAAAAGTATTTTCCTTAAGCTGACACCTGGTTATGCGCTTTAATGCTAATAAATGAGGTAGTTGCCAGTTATAATGGATTATGGGTGCGTGCTTATCGAAAGAATCATTTCACGTAAGGTGGTATGCTTGATATGTCTGCGACATTTAAAACTTTTCCCATCACCCTTCCCTGTCATTCATTTTCGCTTCACTTGTGAATTGCAGGAACGGAGGACAGAGGCCGATACAAAGCATTACACAGGTTGAAATGGGAAAGAAAGGCAAAGCCCCGAGCTCAGAAGAAAAGGAAATGGCGCCCTTATATACGGACACGGCCTATAACAGAGACGCAGGAATAGCTACGTGGGAAAGTATGTATAATCTGTTCGAAGAGGAGAATCCCAGGGTAATGAAAGTTACTACTACCGCGGGCTCAAATGGTTCTTCAGAAGCATCCCTTTCAGAGCTAGCTTGCTCATTCTTACACCGGATAGCAGCAAGGCCAAAAATCCTCCCATATACAGACATGGTGAAGTGGATACTGAACATCGCAGAAATTAGAAACAAACAGTTTAAGACTCAAGGTCAAGAGTTCACAAAAGTATTATTTTTACAAATTTTAAACTTTATATTTGTTGGAAGAAAAAAGCGCAAAAGGTGAAAAACGCATCAAGGAAACTCGTATCAAGAAACGGAGGCAGTTTCCGATGCGCGATTAGCGCCTAGCGCTAATCGCGCATCGCTGAGAAAAATTTTTAGAAAAGGAAAGCTGTTAGTTGCCCAGTCACCTGCAAGTCCCGAAAATCGCAATAAAGTAAAACTACAGACGGATTGGAAAAAGAGAACTCAAGAAAAGGCAAAAGAAATTCAAGGGTTAACCAGGTTGAACTGGGATTATTACTGGGCATACTTGGTAAAGCCACATAGCAAGTGGATGACAGTTAAGTGTCATCAATTCGACCGGAAAAATGGCGTCAGCTCTAGTCGATTATGTTTTCTCAGCTCAGCTAAAAGCGAAAGTCAGCCAGCCGACTCTGCTCAAACAGATGCTGCATGCGTGCGATTTCAAGGACCAAATACAGAAGTAGTTTAATATTATATTTAATTTTAGCTTTAATTTTGTTTTATTTTCCTGAAAAGAGGACGGTCATTTAAACCCCATCCTACATTTTTGTAATAATTTATTTTTAGAATTAGTTTAGTAGTATTTAAACCATTCTCATACATTTAGAGAAGGGTCCTGAAATTTATCAAAACTTATCCCCAGAACATGCACTTCTGTACCCTCTGAGGAGGTTTTGATGAATGAATGGAACATGATTTATTAATGTTTGCATTTGATATCTGCTACTGATGTTGCACTTTTGTACTCTTAGTGGGTATTTGATCAAGGAGAGATAAATCGTGATCACTTGAAGCTCATGAGTAGGACTAGTTATAAATGGTATTTCTATCTCTTAACTATTTTTGCCTTGTGTTAGAGTTATTTCCAGTTCAGTTATTTATATATTAATGTATGAATGCCTGAGTTATCACTTGGCACTTTTGTATGGTGATAACTATTTATTTATGCTTAGTGTATGAATAGCTCATTATGCGATATGTTTTGCACAACTGTTTCGTCTAACTTTTTATACGAAGTGGTTCATATGTACTGAATTCTTTTCTCATAACGGCTGAATGATCTTTATTACCAGTTGTTGTTTGAAATCATTTTAGATCGCATAGAAGAAATATCACACCTCGGGTTAGTGTAGATTTACATATTTCTGTCATTAGAATAATAATTTCCTTATTACTAGATTAGAAGTATTCCATTTAGAAACTATTAGAAACAGAAATATTCATCTTTCTCACACACACACTGAAATTGGGAAACTGGTACCATATCCCCAGTTGGACCCGCTATACCAAATGGAAAAGGAGCTGCCAACCAAGCTCCGGACCGGGCGGGTATCCCCTTTGTTGTAGACCCAATTTTCGGGGCTTCAACACCACCCAACAGAGATAAGCAAGGGAAAAAACCAATTGCAATGAAAAAACAAAGGGGTGATATGTTGGCTTATGTGCTGAAAAATAAAAATTGTTCATGTTGTTCTCCATAGATGAGGTCTATTGTTACATGTTATAATTTGATTACTGTTAGGGAGGTAGGTGTGGGGAGGGTATCTTTAGCCTTAAAGGATATTAACTAATAATGAGGTGGAAACCTTGGAATTATACAAATGTTTCCTAATCTTAAAATATAAAGGGGTCCATATAACTACAATGGTGGGGACCCCTCAATAATTCAAACATCAATGTATCAAAATGATTTCGACGAATTTCAGTCTATATAGGCTAGCACAAAGAATTCTAGTAGAGGTTAAATACTTTGAAAATATTTGAGTTTTTTGATGTCCCATGAAAGCAAAACAAGGTCATGGACAAGTAGACTAACAAGGGAACTAGGTTGCAGATGGGTGTGTGATTCAAATAGGGCCCTACTATCCATGTATCCCCATGAATGCATTTGAATCTTAGGGTGAGCCCTCATTTAAAAACACATAAAATCATGTAAAGTTTGACACAATAGCAAGTTAATACACCAATATCACCCCTTGTGGTTCTTCCTCACAACTTTTGCATAGGTGTTTATGAAGGCTACAATGGAGGAGTCAAGTGCCACTTGTGGGTTTATTTGGCTAGGAATTGGGATGAGGATTGCATTATGCTCCCTTGATTTGGGCTTTGACCCCCTCCCCAAGTGCAAGAAATGGGTGTTTGGGATTGTTCGATAGGGAATTGAGATTTTGTTTGACTTATTTGTCTTTGCTTTAGACTTTGACCTTTTGATCCGAATTGGATCCTAGAACACTCTATAAGTTTTTAAGAACTCTTTAAAAATCATACCAAAGTTTCAAAGTCTTATAAATATCAAGCTTATCAGAGATATCCTCGAAATAGTTGCAATTTGTGAACAGCGCGGAGCAACGAGGACCCTCGGTTAAGCGCGCAGATCGTTGGCCCATGGTAATGCGTGCTGCCACAAATTAGCAAAACCAGAGGTCAACTTAAGAAATGCGATTGCATATCGCAGGGCAAACCTCTCAAAGAAGGAAAAGCCCCGAGCGCCCAGACCCGAAAAGTTATAAAATGCAATGAATATTGCGCCGATTCTGTCAGAAGCGGGGTCCCGCAAAAACCGGCAGAATATCGGAAGAGCTTCGAGTGGTAAGTGGTTTCCACTGAGTCCCGCCCGATGCCACACAAGGGGTGCGACGCGTCCGGTGGAAGAGAGAGAAAACCGCTCACATCGGACAGGTAAAAGTCATGTTACTTATCCGCGTGATATGGATGATGACCGTTGGATCTGGAGGCTCCAGATCAATGGCGGAGATGTGTTCTGATGGGTGACTGGATTTGACGAGGTAAACAAGCAGAGTTGTATAAGATTTGAAGTCCGAGGTGGACGATGTGTTGGCAGAAGGTCGTGTTTCACGAGCATTCTTGGAGTTAATGGATTAAATGGTCGTTTCAAAAACGTCCAAGAGAACTGACACTCAGTTCGTTACGAAATAGGTGGCCACCTCCCTGTGAGGCGTTATACAATGATGATTACGCAAAACAGAGGGATTCAGACGGATAGAGGCAGGGAAACCAGAAAGCCGGGAAGCAGAAACGAACAGTCAGAAAGCAGATTGGCTTTAAAGCCATGAATTGACAGAGAGAGAAGCGAGTTAGTTAGACGCAGAAAGCTAAGAGTAGAGAGAAAAGAAGCCGAGCTGACCTACAAAAGTAAAGGCAGCATCGAGCCAGAGTTAAAGACAAAGCCAGAGAGAGTTAGAGAGTCTGTGTACTCTAGAAAAGGCTTGAGAGGTTCAAGCGAACTCTTCTGTATATGCCTGTCATGTATGAGTCTCAGATTGGGCTCATACTACTGTGACCAATAGAGGTCGAGTATTAGTAAAGAGAGTCTATGTACTCCAGAGACTTGGGGGATCCAAGTACAGTCTTGCTGATTTATATCTGTATGTGAGACTCAAATTGAGCTCACTGTTGTAAAAAATCTGCTTAGAAAACATAATAGAGAGGCCACCACTGAAGGCTGGACCGGGAGACGTAGCCCAGGAGTATTGGGTGAACTCCTTATTAAACTTGTTGTGTTTATATGTTTACCTGTTATGTTTTCTCTAACTACTTCAGTGCTTGTGTATTTCGCAATCTTATCGATCTGTTGCATAAAATAACATAGGCACATCCATGCACATGAGTCTGTAATACCTTAATTGTTTGTCTTAGATCAATTCCAGATCAAGTCGTATCAGAGCTCTAGGTTACTAAGGTTAGAAAAGCTTATGCTTGATCCGGATTTAAACAGGAACGCAACAAATTACAGAGATAACCATATACACAAAGATGCAGCAGAAATAATACTTCATTTCATTAATGGAAAATACTGAAATATGCTTACAACCAGAAATGGAAATAAACCAGCTAGGGCGATGGTAGCTTATCTCTGAGAAGAGATGTGATGGCTACATGCCTCTGAACTGTGTTACAATGAGGCTCGAAGGCCTATTTATTGTTGAGAAACAATGGAAAACCCTTAACATTCCAAAACCTAACCCTAGGAGATGAAACGCCAAACTGTGGGCCCCGTTTGGGGTAAATTGGTACATCAACTTCCCGGGGTCGTAACTTTGGCATATGATCTCCGTTTGACGCGTACAATAGCTCATTAGAAAGATCTATCCGAGCACTATCATTGTTGGAACGAGCAACATCGGTCCATTCCATGGACCGATGTTGCCCTCGGATTCCCCAAAAAACGTCGTTTAGGGCCTCAAAATGGCTCCGGAAGTTCAGGACCCGAAAAACTGCTAAAAATAGTAAGTTGTGCTACAATTAAGGAAAATGAAAATGCAGAGAAAGACAATGGTGGGGGTCCAGGTGGACTTGGCAGGTGGCCACCAATATCCACCTGGATCATTCCTCCCCCCTTAGGAAGCAATGGTCCCCATTGCATTGAGCTCCTCCATGAGATGAGGAAACTTCTGCTGAACTTGTTCCCTGGTGAGCCACTTGCCCTGCTAAAGGAGTTGGCCTGCTTTGACAACTCGATACAGTTGGATATTCTGTTGGCGAGTGTTCTTGATTTGTGTGTCCATGATCCGATTAGTTGCAGCTTGTTCCATGCAATCTGGATTTAATTCTGTGGGTTTGAGCTGTTCTGCAATGTCGGATGTGTCTAGCAATGGTGGAAAGTATGGCCGAAGGCGGTCCACATTGAACACTGGGTGCAGGCCAAGGAACGGGGGAATGCTGAGCTCAAATGCATTGTCTCCCATAGCCTTAGTAATGGTGTAAGGACCATATCGAAGTGGTCTCAATTTCCGATAGGCTCCAGTAAGGCGTTCCTTTTGCAAATGCAACCAGACTTTGTCGCCCACCTAAAACTTGTGTGGCACCCGGTGTTGATCATGTCGCTGCTTGTACTTGGCATTTGATTTCTCAAGAATGTCATGGACCTGCTGGCGAATATGTTGGATGCGCTCAATGAAGCTGGTGGCCTTATCTGTTTCGGACTGGACATGAGCTGAATTCATGTGAGTAGCTGCAAGTGGCATGGCCACATCAATGGGGCATAGTGGCTGGAATCCCAAACCCACCTGAAAAGGGCTATGGCCAGTGGAGCTATGAAGAGCTCGGTTGTAGCTGTGCTGAACATAGGGGAGGCTCTTGTCCCATGTGCGTGGATGCTTTGAGTTATACATGCGCAGAATGTGCACAATCATCTTGTTGACAACCTATGTCTGGCCATCAGTTTGAGGATGGAAGGCTGTGGACTTCGTGAGTTTGGTGTCCAGCATTGACCAGAGACTGGACCAAAATGTGCTGAGAAACCGACTATCCCGATCTGAGATGATAGACTGTGGGATCCCAAAGTGCACCCACACTCGTTCAAAGAAGAGTTTAGCAGTGGCTTCTGCTGTGATATTCTTCTTGCAGGCCACCATAATGGCCATCTTCGAGAACCTGTCAACGACCACAAAAACACAGTCATTTCCATGCTTAGTGGAAGGAAGGCCTGACATGTAATCCATGGAGATGGATTCCCAAGGTCGACTAGGGGTAGGCAACTGGGTATAGAGGCCGTGCTTCTTAATGGTCGGTTTGGCAATGGCACAGGCAGTACATGATCGGATGTACTTCCCAACATCCTGCCGAAGATTCGGCCAATAGAAATAATTTTGCAGTGTGCTTCCCTAATCATCTTGGCACGCTCACTTGAAGGAACACAAAGGTGACCGAGGTGGCATAATAGGGCATCCTGGAGGTGAAAATCTGCAACGTGCCGACCCTCCAAGAGTGTCTGGTATGTGTGGCCGAATTCTGGGTCGCTTTTGTAGAGAAGTGGCCAATCAGAAGTCTCGTGCCCACAAGAGTTGAGCACGGTGGTTAGCGCCATGATCGGTGGCCGACTGAGGCAATCTGCAACATTATTGGTGCTGCCCTTTTTATATTTGATATTCAAGTGAAACTGTTGCAGGTATGTAGACCACTTCTGATGGCGATCATTCTACAATTTCCCTTGGGTCTGTATGAACTGCAGAGGTCGATGGTCTGTGTGGATGACCGTTTACTTCCCCAAAATGTAATGCTTCCATTGTCGGCAGGCCTGTACAATGGAATACATCTCTTTATCATAAGTGGGGTACTTCTGGACTATGTCTGAAAGTGTTTCACTGTGATATGCCACTGGATGTCCATGTTGAGTAAGGACTGCCCCAATAGCATAGTCAGAGGCATCTGTCTCGACCTCAAATGGTTGTTGTAAATCTGGTAACGCAAGCACTGGTGCCGTGCAGAGGCGATCCTTCAACTCCCTGAATGCCTTCTGTTGAGATTCAGACCAAAAGAATTTTGCTTTCGCCCCGCCCTTGGTGACTTGACTCAAGGGCCAAGAAATATGAGAAAACCCCAACACAAACCTGCGGTAGAAGTTGGCAAGACCTAGGAAGCTGCAGAGCTTTTTTAGAGTGGTTGGAGAGGGCCAATCCCGAATGACTTGGATCTTGGCTGGATCGACATGCACCCCCTGTTCATCAATGATGTATCCCAGATACTGAACCTAGGTCATGCCAAAAGTGCATTTCTCCAAATTGGCACATAGCTTGTGTTGCCGCAGTGTTTGGAGAACCTGTCGGATGTGGTGGAGGTGCTCTTCCCAACTCTGGCTGAAGATCAGAATGTCATCCAAGTATACTACTACAAAGGAGTTGGTGAATGGCCGCAAGATGTCATCCATTAGCCTCATAAAGGTTGCAGGAGCATTCGTCAATCCGAAAGGCATGACCAACCATTCGAAGAGGCCCTCCTTGGATTTGAAGGCAGTCTTCCACACATCGGAGGGTTCAATTGCTACCTGGTGATATCTTGACTTCAGATCGATCTTGCTGAAATATTTCGCCCCCTTTAGTTGGTCTAAGAGGTCATCAATCCGCGGGATCGGGTACCTATTACGGACAGTGATCTTGTTCAGCGCTCGATAGTCAATACAGAGTCTCCACGTCCCATCCTTCTTCTGTACCAACACGATCGGGCTCCCACAGGGCGATGAACTCGGACGGATGTGACCTTTCTGCAGGAGCTCCTGAATCTGCCTCTTGATTTCATCGCTCTCCAGAATGGAGCGCCAATAAATTGGTCCATTGGGTAGCGACGCACCTGGGGTCAGATCGATGGAGTGCTTGACTTGACAGTGCAGAGGAACCCCTGCCGGGGAGGTGAAGATGTCCTCGTACTCCTCCACAACCTTGTCCATCTGTAGTTGTCGTGCAGAGGGACCCCGTTTGGAGGCCGCAGCCACTGTCTTCTTCTTTCCTTGAGGGCGTATCATCAGGAAAACAAATTTCCTGGTTTTAGAAATGATCTTACTGCATTGTTTTGCAGTAATCAAAGAGATGGCGGCAGGTGGTGCTACCTCTGGTATCCTGAACAACTTATTTCCCAATGTAATAATAACAGCACGAGGCCTTGATTCATACACAGCATGTCGCTTCCACAAGTATGGTTGTCCTAGTAATACATCACAAACTTCAAGGGGAGCAATGTCACACATTACCTCATCCGTGAAGGGCTTGATGTTGTATGGAAGGCGACACTGCTGGCTCACGCGAAGATCTCGTCCTTGGTGAAGCCACCCAATGGTGTATGGTTGTGGATGTGCTGTGGTCGGTAAGCCCAGCCGCTTCACGACCTCTGCCGAAATGAGGTTCTTTTGACTCCCGCTATCAACAATGAATTGTATCGGGGAGCCCTTTACCCACATCTGGGAGTGGAAGAGATGCTCCTCCTCCTTTGGATCTTCGGGTTCATTTTTCTGGATCTTTGCGGTAGCAACAGTGGCGCTGGGATCCGCATCAATGATCTGCTTCCCTTTTTCATACCCCTTATCGGGTTCTAACTCAGAGTCGGAACATGGATCTGACTCTGAAACCTTTAGCTCAGCCACTAGTGACTGCTTGGCCCGACACTCACTTGTGTTGTGAGTGGAGCTCTTATGGAACTCGCACCATTTTCTAGTGTCCTTTCTCGGCTTCGCGGCGCTGTTCTTTGCTTGCAGCTTCGGCTGGTTGTCTTGGGCTATCCCGCCTTGGCTTTGTCCTTTGTTCTGTGGTTTAGGGGCACCTTTCCCTTGCTTTGGATTCGCAGATCCAAAGTCTCGCTTCTTTTGTTTAAACTTCTGCTCGACCTTGACGGCATATCGGTATGCTGCGCCGAGCGAGGGGATGTTTAGGAATTGTATTTCTTCCTGGATGTACTTGTGCAGGCAGCCACGGTATTTGAGTATCAAATGTTGCTCCGAATCCTTGATACCCAACTTTGTGCGAAGGGTATGGAAAAGATTGGTGAACTCCGGCACGTCTTGGTCCCTTCCCTGCCGCAGCGTGGTCCACTTTATGTATTCATCCTCATAGCTTCCGACAGGGTAGTACTGCTCCTTGATGGCATCCCGCGAACGAACCCAGGTGCGGCTGAGTGCCAGGCTGATTTCTCATCCTGGTCTGCTCAGAGGTTTCCACCAGGTCCTTAACATGGGGGCTGCTTTGAGAAGAGCAAAAACAATCTTTTCCCGACTCGAAAATTCATGAACAGAAAAATAACCCTCTAGCATATTTAACCATTTATCTACGACATCTGCGTCTATCTGACCCTCGAATATGGGGATTTCAAAATTAACTTGTACCTTAAAGGGTGTGGCGTTTCCAGAGTAGCTGCTGGAAGTCGATGCGTTGCTTCTGGGTATCCGCTGAAGGATCTGGGCAAAGTTGTCCATCATCGCGTTCCGTTGTCGCTCAAGGGCTTCTTCGAGCAAGCTTTTGATGGGATCTCCTGCCCCCTCGTCTTTCTTCTCGTCCGCCATGGGAGGCCGTCGTTTGCGAGGCTGGTCTTGCAAAGGTTCAACTAGTTCAAGCCCTAACTCCTTATATCCCGACCTTGTTGGGGACATGCAAAGAAAAACAGAGAAAAAGCAGACCGCTCTGATACCACTGATCTGGATTTAAACAGGAACGCAACAAATTACAGAGATAACCATATACACAAAGATGCAGCGGAAATAATACTTCATTTCATTAATGGAAAATACTGAAATATGCTTACAACCAGAAATGGAAATAAACCAGCTAGGGCGATGGTAGCTTATCTCTGAGAAGATATGTGATGGCTACATGCCTCTGAACTGTGTTACAATGAGGCTCGAAGGCCTATTTATTGTTGAGAAACAATGGAAAACCCTTAACATTCCAAAACCTAACCCTAGGAGATGAAACGCCAAACTGTGGGCCCCGTTTGGGGTAAATTGGTACATCAACTTCCCAGGGTCGTAACTTTGGCATATGATCTCCGTTTGACGCGTACAATAGCTCATTAGAAAGATCTATCCGAGCACTATCATTGTTGAAACGGGCAACATTGGCAACATGGGCAAAAAACGTCGTTTAGGGCCTCAAAACGGCTCCGGAAGTTCAGGACCCGAAAAACTGCTAAAAATAGTAAGTTGTGCTACAATTAAGGAAACTGAAAATGTAGAGAAAGACAATGGTGGGGGTCCAGGTGGACTTGGCATGTGGCCACCAATATCCACCTGGATCAATACTGGATTTTTTTTGTTGAATGATAACTAGATCAAAGCTTAAATTAGGAGAAGGAGAGTTGGTTGAAGCTAACCCAGAAATTGGAAGAGTCTATCCTAAGAGGAAAATGTCAGAAGAAAGTCCCTTGGAATCAGACTCCCAGTTCATGGACAGTTTCTTGACCATGAGAGCCATGGTAGAAGAAATGTATAGAGAATTTAAGAAAGGTAGAGATGAAGATTCATCAAACTCCAAACAAGATAAAGGAGCAGAAGAATCTCTCCTCAATGACCACTCTAAAGGCAAAGGGAAAGAAGAAAAACTTCCCACACCTCCTGATAGTCCTGAAAATAAAAAGAAGAAGGCATCTTTAATTAAATTAGATGTTAAATTTGATTTGCCGATATATGATGGAGAGTTGAATGTAGAGAAGCTGGATAATTGGATTAGACATATTGATGTATATTGCAGGGTGCAGAGCATTGATTCAGACAAGAGTAAGATTCAGCTGGCCAGCCTACACCTTGGAGGCATTGCCTTGGTATGGTGGGAAGGCAAGACACAAGTTGACATGAAGAAGCATGGTAAAATTCTTTCTGTCTGGAGTGAATTTGTTTCTGCAATTAAAAAACAGTTCTATCCACTAGCTTATATGCAGCAAGTCACAATGAGTTGGCAAACTCCTCGACAATTAAAGGGGCAAAGTGTACAAGGCTACACCCAAGAATTTAGGAAAAGAGCTTTGATTCTAGGAATTTCTTTAGACTCACCTGAAACTTTGCTGAAGTATATAGGTGGTCTACACAACTATTTAAAACATACCATTCTCATGTTTAATCCCACTAGCATGGATGAGGTATCTATTCAGGCTACACATCTAGAGGCTAGAGGCAAGGTTGTGAACCCAAAAGTTGGGGGATCATCAAAACCCACTGCAAGCAAGAATAAGGAAAACAGAAAACAAAAATGGAAAGAGAGGAAGACAAAAACTGTACAAAAGACCAAATCTTCATGCACTCACTGCAAGAAGGATGGGCATGATGATGAACACTAATAGATTCTGCATTCGTAGTTGAGGCCCAAGAAGTATGATGACAAAAACAAGAATACTGCTGCAGCTATTCAAAAATATTTGGGGTCAGACTTAGGGAATGAAACAACAATCACAACCACAGGTATAAAGGGTAAAAATTCTGAAGCATCTACTAGTAATTCTGCACAATCTACTGATAATGAAGAAAATGAGAGGAAAAGACATGAGCTTTTTCATATTAGAGTTATTTCCAAGCATCAAAAGATTGATACTTTGTTTGATAGTGGCTCACAAGCAAATTTAATTTCTAAAGCAATTGTAAAGAAGCTGGGATTACTAACCACACCTCACAAGAAACCATATCCATTAGGTTGGTTATGTGATAAAGCAAAGCTACAAGTGACTAGACAATGTAAACTTAGGTTTTCTTTTGGGTCAAAATTTGTAGATGAGGTTGAGTTAGATATTGTTCCCTTGGATGTATGTGGAATTGTTTTAGGAAGTCCTTACTTGTATGATAGAAAAGCTATTTTCTATAAAGCTGAAAACAAGTATCAACTCATTAAAGATGGAATTGAATATATTGTAAGAGCTCATAAACTCAAGAATAATTATACTCTCATAAACTCAGGGCATATGAAAAGAATTGTATATTCATGCAAATGATTTTTACTGATGGTTGTAAAGGAAAAGAAACCTTATAAAACCAATGTATTTGAGGGTTGTAATGCTAAACAACAAGCTGATTTAGAAAAAGTTATTTCAAAATATGACATACTATTTCAAGAACCTAAAGGTCTGCCACCCAAAAAGGAAATAGTACATGATATTAATTTGCAGCAAGATGCTCCATTGCTTAACATCAGAATGTACATGTTGTCCACTTTAGAGAATGCATAAATCAAGAAGTAGGTGCAAGAGCTGCTTGAGAAAGGGTTCATAAGACCTAGCACATCGCCATGTGGGTCTCCAATTGTCTTGGTGAGAAAGAAAGATGGCTCATGGAGAATGTGCATTGATTACCGAGCACTGAATAAGATAACGATAAAAAATCGTTATCCCCTTCCTCGCATAGATGATCTACTAGATCAGTTGAAAGAAGCTGTTTATTTTTCCAAGTTGGACTTGCATAGTGGCTACCATCAGGTCAGAGTTGCAGAGCAAGATGCATGGAAGACTGCTTTCAAAACAAAGCAGGGATTGTATGAGTGGTTGGTTATGCCTTTTGGCTTAACTAATGCTCCTGCTACTTTCATGAGAGTAATGAATGATGTACTCAAACCTTTTATTGATGATTTTGTCATTGTATATTTAGATGACATTCTTATATTTAGTAAAACATGGGAAGAACATTTGAAGCATGTAAAGCAGACTCTAGATGTTTTGAAAAGAGAAAATATTTATGTTAAGCTCTCAAAATGTGAATTTGGCAAAACATCTTTGAATTATTTGGGTCATATTGTAGGGTGCGGTGAATTGAAGATAGATCCCTCTAAGGTTGCAATCATTATAAACTGGCCTAAATCCAAATCTGCTACAGAAGTTAGAAGCTTCCTAGGAGCAACACAGTATTGGAGAAAGTTTATTTCTAACTTTTCCTTGATTGCAGCTCCCTTACATGCTTTAACAAGATTGAACAAGGTGTTTCAGTGGGGAGGCAAACAACAGAAAGCCTTCGACACCTTAAAAGAAAAGATTAGTACAGCACCAGTACTAGCACTGCCCGATCTTCAAAGACCATTTGAGATTGAAACGGATGCCAATGACTATGCCATGGGAGAAGGGTTAATGCAGCACGGTAAACCCATACGTTATCATTCTGAGACATTTAATTCTGCAGTAGTTAATTATCACACATATGATAAAGAATTGTACGCATTAGTACAGAGTGTGAAAAAGTGGAAACATTATTTAATGGGCAAAGAAACAGTTATACATACTGATCATCAACCACTTCAATATTTACACTCACAAACTAAGTTGCAGCAATCAAGACACTATAGGTGGATGGGTTTTCTACAACAATTTCATCTTGTCATTAGAAATAAAAATGGCATACACAATAAAGTTGCAGATATGTTGTCCAGACCAATCATAAATGCATCTATTATACTTAAGCATAATTCAGTATTGCATGAAAGCTACATTGAACAGTATGCTCAAGATATAGATTTTAAAGATGTATATGCAACTTTAAGTCATGGTAAAGAAGTAGAAGATTTGGATGATCATGTTAAGGACCAACTCTTGTATCATTTTGGAAAGTTATGCATTCCACAAACTGAAAGAGTAAAGATAATTCGAGAAGCACACACTTCTCTAATATCAGGGCACTCTGGTGTAAGTAAAATAGTTGCACAACTGCAAAGATTTTGTTATTGGCCAAAAATGCATGAAATAGTTTCTAGATATGTAAGAGGGTGTACCATGTGTGCTAAAAGCAAGCCCAGCAATAGAAAACTAGGCTTGTACGCTCCATTACGAGTTCCTTCTCACCCTTGGAAAAGTGTTTCCATGGATTTCGTTGGGGGACTGCTTAAATCTGGAAAAGGTCATTATTATTTATATGTTATTGTGGATAGGTTCAAAAAATGTGTATTTTAATACCATCTAACAAATAGATTACAACAAAGTTGTTCATTTAGCATGTATGGGTTCATTTTGGATTACCCACTTCCATTATATCTGATCAAGACTCCCGATTTGTTGGGAAATTTTGTCGAGTCTGTGGGAATTGATGGACACCAGAATGAAGAAGAGCATAGCTTTTCATCAGCAAATAGACGACCAAATAGAAGTGGTCAACATGACACTGATCCAGTTGCTCAGAAGTTATTGCAGCAAGCATCCCAAGCTCTGGGATGAACACCTATGTTATGTGCAACATGCTTACAACCGAGCTAAACATTCTTCTACACAGAGATCTCCTTTTGAGAACTGTTTTTATTTCACACCAAGGTCTCCCTTGGATTTTGTCTTTGGTAAAGACATAGCGGTTGATGGACACAGTGATGTGGACAAGGTAACCAAGTTCATTGAACAAATCCAAGAGATTCACCAGGCAGTACAGAAATAGCTGGAAAAGAGCCAAGCCAAGTACAAGGCAAGGCATGATAAGCATTGGATTGAGCATAGTTTCCAAGTTGGTGATCAAGTCTGGCTGTATATCAGCAAAGATAGAATGCAAGGTGAAGGAAGATACAGTTCTCGACAAGAAGGTCAAAACTACGCGCAGAGGGGATTTTGAGTACCTCAGGATTGGGCTCAAAGGTTCAAAACCAAGCAGTGTAAGATGGATAGAAATTGGGCAAGCGAGGAATCTATACCCTCACTTGATTGATGCTTAAAAACCAACTTTTGGTGGTCCAAAAGCTTTTTCAATGGGAAGGTCGTGATCCGAATTAGATCCTAGAACACTCTCTAAGTTTTCATGAACTCTTTAAAAATCATGCCAAAGTTTCAAAGTCTTATAAAGATCAAGCTTATCAGAGATATCCTCAAAACAGTTGCAATTTGTGAACAGCGCGGAGCAACGAGGACCCTCGGTCAAGCGCGCAGACCGTCGGCCCATGGTAACGTGTGCTACCACAAATTAGCAAAACCAGAGGTCAATTTAAGAAACAGGGGTAGTTTCTGATATGCGATTAATGACAAGTCACTAATCACATATCGCAAGGCAAACCTGTCAAAGAAGGAAAAGCCCCGAGCGCCTGGACACGAAAAGTTATAAAAGGCAACGGATATCGTGCCGATTCCATCAGAAGCGGGGTCCCACAAAACCGACAGAATATCGGAAGGGCTTCGAATGGTAAGTGGTTTCAACCAAGTCCCGCTCGATGCCACACAAGGGGTGCCATGCGTCCGACAGAAGAGAGAGAAAACCGCTCACATCGAACGGGTAAACGTCATGTTACTTATCCGCCCGATATGGACAATGACCGTTGGATCTGGAGGCTCCAGATCAATGGCGAAGATGCGTTCCAATGGGTGACCGGACTTGACGAGGTAAATAGGCAGAGTTATATAAGATTTGAAGTCTGAGGTGGACGATGCGTTGGCAGAAGGATGTTTTTCATGGGCATTCTTGGAGTTAATGGATAAAATTGATCTGAATTGGATCCTTGAAAATTATCAGAGTTTCTATGACTGTTTCAAACTATGTCAGACTCCAAAATCTTGTGAATAATGAGCTATCAGGAAGGACCTCTGGACAGTGGCAGTTGTAGCCAGCACGGAACAACGAGGACCCTCGGTAAAAGCGCCCTGATCGTTGGCCCATGGAGATTGCGCAGTGGTGCAAACTAAAAAATAGGGAGTCCAGATCAGAAAGTAGAGGCCGTTTCAAAACCTCAGAGAACGAAAAGCCCCGACACCTAGTCATGTGAAAAACAGGGAAAACCGTGGGAAAAGCGCTAAAACCAACAGGCGGGTCACGCGCTCCAAAACTGGCGGAATATCAAAGGCATTTCTAGTGATAAGCAGGTTTGGCAGAGGACCGAGCGATGCCATACATTGAATGATGCATGTCTAGCATGTGAGAGAGAAAACCGCTCTCATCGCAGGGTAACGGTCGAGCAACTCACTAGTGCGATAAAAGTGATGACCGTAGGATCTGGAGGCCCCGGATCAACGACGAAGGTTGCACCCGATGGAGGACCAGATTTGACGGAAGAATAGGCTGAGGCATATGAAATTTGGGGTCCGATGTGACTAATGAGCTGGCGGATGAATCATTTTGCGGAATAACCGAAATAACAACTATTCGAGGAAAAGCTGGCGCCCAGTTCATAAGGAGACAAGTGGCCACCTCTCTGTGAAATGTTACACAGTGGCGATGACACAGAAGCAGGGAATTCCAGTAGACAGAGGTAGGCAATTCGAAGAGCCAGAAGAGGAAGCGAAAAATCAAGGGATGGATTGGCTTTAATCCACGAATAGACAGAGAACAAAGAGGAGACAAAAGAGATAGAATAGAGAGTGAAGAAAGAAGCAGAGAACAAAGAAGTTGAGCTGACCTATAGAGCTAAGGCAGCATCGAGCAGATAGAACCGAGAAGGCTTGAGAGGTTCAAGCAATCCCTGTGAGGATATCTGTCGGTAACTCAGTACCGAATTGGACTCATCCCATTAAGACCAGTTGAGGTCGAGACTTGGTAAGGGGGAGTCTGTGTACTCTAGTGGCTTGGGGAATCCAAATACCACCCTACTAAGCATCATCTGTTATAGGAGACTCAAATTGAGCTCCTCATTATAAAAACTCTGCTTAAAGACACAATAAAAAAGGCCACCACTGAAAGCTGGACCAGGAGACGTAGCCCAGGAGGATTGGGTGAACTCCTTATTAATTTGTTGTGTTTTTGCATTTGCTTGTTGTGTTTCTCTTACTATTTTCCAATGCTTGTGTATTTCACAATCTTATCGATCCGTTGCTTAAAATAACGTAGGAATATCCCAACGCATGAGTCTGTAATACCTACATTAATTAACTACGATCATACATAAGTGATTTTCAGATCAAGTGGTATCAGAGCTATAGGTTGTTAAGGTTAGACAAGCTTGTGCTGGATTTAGCTGTTGAATGCTAACTAGATCAAAGCTCAAATTAGGAAAAGGAGAGTTGGTCGAAACTAATCCTGAGATTGGAAGAGTCTATCCTCAAAAGACAATGTTAGAGGAAGGTTCTGTGGGGCCAGACCCTTAATTTATAGATAGTTTCCTAGCCATCAGGTCCATGGTAGAGGAAATGTATAAGGACTTTAGAAAACATAAATATGAAGATTCGTCAGGCTCTAAACAAGACAAAGGAGAAGAAGAGTCTCTCCTCCATGACCACTCAAAAGGCAAGGGGAAAGAATAAAGATTTTTCACACCTCCTAACAGCCCTGAACATAAAAAGAAGACATCTTTGATTAAGCTAGATGTTAAATTTGATTTACCAATATATGATGGAGAGTTGAATGCAGAAAAGTTGGACAATTGGATAAGATAAATTGATGTTTATTGCAGAGTGCAGAGTATCGATTCAGATAAGAGCAAGATTCAGCTGGCCAGCCTACGCCTTGGAGGAACTACCTTGATCTGTGGGAAGGCAAGACCCAACCTGACATGAAGAGACATGGTAGGACTCTTTCTGTCTGGAGTGAATTTGTTTCTGTAATCAAAAAGTAGTTCTATCCACTGGCCTACATGCAGCAAGCCATGATGAGCTGGCAAACTCTTCGTCAATTGAAAGGGAAAAGTGTACAAGGTTACACCCAAGAATTTAGGAAGAGAGCTTTGATTCTAGGAATATCATTAGACTCACTCGAGACTCTGTTGAAGTACATCGGTGGTCTACATAGCTACATGAGGCACACTATCCTCATGTTTAATCCCACTAGTATAGATGAGGTATATGTTCAAGCTACGCATCTAGAAGCTAGAGGAAAGAATGGAAACCCAGAAGTTGGGGGATCATCCCAACCCACTGCAAGCAAGAATAAGGAGAAAAGAAAACAGAAATGGAAAGCAAGGAAGGCCAATACTGCACAGAAAAGCAAGTCTTCATGCACTCACTGTAAGAAGGATGGGCATGATGATGAGCACTGTTGGATTCTACATCCGGAGTTGAGACCTAAGAAGTTTGAGGGCAAGAAGAAGAAGACTGCTGCAGCTATTCAGAAAGATTTGGGGTCAGACTTAGGATATGAAACAACCATTACAGCCACATGTATAAAAGTTAAGAATTCTGAAGCATCTACTAGTAATTCTGCACAATCTACTATTGGTGAAGAAAATGAGAGAAAAAGACATGAGCTTTTCCATATTCGAGTTATTTCCAAACATCAAAAGATTGATACTTTGTTTGATTGTGGCTCACAAGTAAATTTAATTTCTGAAGCCCTTTTTGAGTTTTTGATTTGCCTCTTGAGAGATGGATACAAAGTTCTGCTATATCATTGAGTGAAAGTTGAGAAATATCCCCTTTCCCCATCATGTTTAAGATATCTATCCATTCATCCCTAATGGCTTTTAGTAAGAGGGCTTTTAAGGTCTCTTCATCCAAGCTACTCATTTTTGCTCTTTTCAAGTTATATTGAAATCTTTCAAGTAAATCTTCTAAGCTCTCATCTTCTCTTTGTATCATTTTAAAAACCTCGTCCTTGTGATTAGTAGGCATACAATAATCCAAATACCTATCCAAAAATGTCTGTTTCATTTCATCCCAAGACCTAATGGATTGAGTGAGTAACCCCATGAACCATTTCAAGGCTTGATCCTTCAGTGTTGAAGGAAACATTTGAGTTTCTGAGAATCATCCAGGTAGTCATAAGTTCGACACACCACTTCAAACTCAAATAAAAATGTTTCAGGGTCCTCAGTTCTTAACCCATGGAAATTTGGGAGGACAGATGGTGATATGTTTTTCATAGTGGCTCGGGAATCCTCATTAACAATGGGAAACCCAAATGAATTATCCCCATCTCTATTTCCTCCTCCAAGGGGACCTCTACCTCCATTATTGTTATTGTTGTTTCCTCCTCCTCCTCTACCTCTACCTCTACCACCTCCTTCTTCCTCTGCCATGATGGTTCTCCTAGGGATTTCAAAATCTTCTGGTTCCTCTACAAAAGGTGAATGAGAAGAGATTTCTCCTTCTTCTTCAGATGATTCCACTTCCTCAATTACAATTGGTCTTTCTGTAGGAGAAAGAGAAGAGTCTCTTCCTGGTTCAAATTCAATAGAAGGTGTAGGAGAGTCAACTCTTGGCTCTTGAATTCCAGGAATTCTAGGACTAGGAGTGTCGGTTGGAGATAAGGGAGGTGTCTCTTGTCTATCCCTTGAAGTAGATGGACTTGTAAAAATTGAACTTCGAGCTCTAGCTAAAAACCTTCCCCTAGAATCTCTAGCTCTATGCATGTCATTTTTTATTATTTTCTTCAAGTCAAGTTAATAGTTCTTTTTCTGATCTTCCAGTTCACTCTAGGTGCAAGAAGAGAGCATACTCAAGAAACTACTAAATCAATAACTTTCTCTTTTCTGATCCTCCAGATCACCTTGAAGTGCAAGAGGAGAGCATACTTTGATAGGTTATCAACTTCTTTCCTTGAAATTTTTATGTTTTTTTTTTCTCTAAGAATATGGCTACTTAATTTCACTTCCCCGGCAACGGTGCCAAAATGTTTAGTCAATTTAGTGTTTCTAAATTGATGTCATTAATTGTCAACCCGGGGCTCGTAAGCTGATGAAGTGAAGGTGTACTATATGTACTTAAGCAACCTCTTAGATCTTTTTGTCGTTTGGGGGTGTTGTTTGTGGTCAATTTATCTTCCTAAGATGAAATGGAGTTTTTATAAACAGATGAGTGAGTGTGTGTGTAAGGTGATTTCTAGATGAGTGAGTGTGTGTTACAGGTGATTTCTAACTACCTTCTAAACTGCAAAGAAAAAAGCTTGAAAGAAATAAATAACTTGAAATGAACTGAAAGCAAAGAACCACTTTCTAATGGCACTAGACACCATTCATGCTGCTGCAAATAAAAGGTAAGAAAATCACTTTAAAAACCAATGATAATGTTTATCTCTTCCTAACTCTCTGCTTCTAACATATGGTACTATGTAAAACACGATTAGGAAGTAGTTAGAGATGAGTTTAAAAAGTGATCAAAAATGAGAAAAATCTACTTTAAAGACTAGTTATAATGTTCAGCTCTTCCTAACTCTCTGCTTCCAACATATGGTACTATGTAAAGCACGATTAGAAAGTAGTTAAAGATTAGTCTAAAAAGTACTCAAAGCCAGCTGTAATTTATTAGTATTCTGATCTCTAAAAGATGAACAATTTATGATAAAGAGACCATCAATATGTTAGCAGACAACTTTGAGAAACTAAACTAGAAATCAGCTATGAAAATAAAGTAAAGGCAGCAACTTTGAATCTGTCAACTGAAAATACCATCAGATATAAAGCAAATACACAAAGACAAAAACAATCCCGGGTTAAAAACCTGCAAAAGAACAATACTGATCAGTTTAAAATAAAGGCTGGAAATGAAATGACATGAAATCAAATGGTATGCTATTATACATGATAAAAGAAATAAAGATTGCTGAAAGCATGAAAATGAAACCAAACACTATGTACACGGGCTGTCACAGATGGGGGCCCTCCATCCACGCAGCCAACTTGAAAGATCAACTACTAAAAGGTGAACAGAACAGTCTTCTTTTATAAAAACAGCATGTCAAAAATACAGTGAAAAGTGCTGTAGGAACAGCCTTCTTAAAACAAAGTTTTTATACAAAATCAGTGCAGCAATTACAATAATCCAAAATCTAATCTACAAGCGTTGGCACACGCTTATTTATAAGCACAGAGGCAACTACTCTCTGCGTGAACTAAGCAACTACAGCTTAACCTATTAACTACGCAGCAACACGCAGTCATAGCTAATTAACTTGTGCAGCAAACACATAGGTAACCCCGTGCACTTTTGAGGGAAACGGTCATCATGGGAGACAAATCTATGCTTGGATCCTGTCTTTAGCTGTCCTCGTGGCATGGAAGAGGTGCCAGCTATAGTTCCGTGTCCCAACTGCTCACGGCTCCTGTGCCACCGTTCAGAACTTGACCGTTTGACCGAGGGAATACCTGCGTTGACCAAGGGCATTCGTGACTGGTTTGGATCAACCAATAGCATAAAATCCATGTGTACATCCAACCCAACATGCCCATGTGGCTCGTTCCTTGAGAGGACACGTGGAGCATATCAAACAACAAAAAGGCTGCGGAATCTCTGAACAGCTGCGGAATTGCTGAACAGCTGCGGAACTGCTGAACAGCTGCGGAAACTCTGTTTATATGTCAAAAATCTAAACCAACAGTAAAACATAAGCAAAGTTAACTAATTATGCTTAGAGACATCAAATGTAATGATCTGGGCGGAAAATAGAGCAAAAGAGAGGGATAAGTGAAGAAAAGCTGTAGGTAATGATGGATAATCAAGTGTAAGTTAGAGGCTCTACATACCCCCACTACGAGGGTGTTGCATGTCCTCATGCAACGAAAACATTGTTTAATCCACCTGCTGAGATGCCTCTGCTAAGACATCTAGTCTTCTCTTCTTCCTCTGTGTGGCCACATTGACTCTTGGTCTTTTCATCAAACATCTGAATTTTAAATTGATCAAAGCTCTGTTTAACTTTCTGCATTTCTTCTTGAGCTTTTTGTTTTCCTTTTGCCAAAGGCCCATATGAAGCATGGTGTTATCTTGGACCATCTTGTCCACATTGCTCTGTTCCTTCAGTCTTTCATTTTCTTGTTTGATGTGGCGATTTAGTACCTCTAGCTCAAATACTTCTTGCTTCAGTGATTGAACTTGCTGTTCAAGAGGTAGAACAGTGCTTGGACCAGCAACAGCTTGTTCTAATGTTTCCAAGTAGTTGTATACTCTTTGCTGGTCTGGGTCAATCTCTGGTGACCTCTTTGGACTAGGCTCATGCTCAATTTCAGGTTCATGTTCAAATTCAGGCTCATGCTCAAAAGGATTTTCCTCACGTGGAGGACTAGTCTCAACCTGCTCAACATGTGGAGAGCTTTTCTCAAAGTCAAGTCTTGTAGCAACCTTTTGAGGTGTGCTCAAGTCAATAAAGAATGACTCTTTGTTCTCTGTGGCCCCCATTTTTCTTTGTAACCTGCTGCTCCTTCTCACGGTGGTGATGCTCTGTTTTTCTTTTTGTTGCTTCTGTTTTTGTTTTTGCATCTTCTTGGAAAGGGCAGCCTCATGAAGTTGGGCCAACCTATGTGCCAATGGCTGAGTGTCCTCTTCACTAGAATTCTCAGGAGTAAGGTAGGTTTCCTGGGCTATGGCTTTTCCTTTATCTTTCTTTTGTTTCTTCCTACTCTCCTTTTTCTTTTGAGCAGCTTCTTGTACAATTTCTTGCAGGGTCTCTGTAATTATTCCTTGGGCTGTTTGATCAATGTCTACAGCAGGTTCAGGGTCAATTTCATGTTCAGAATGATAGACAACATTTTCTTCTTCAACAAGGTCCTGGACAATTTCTTCTTGGACAGCAGTTTCAGGGGTAACCTCTTCTCTTTTCCTTCTACTCTTTCTAGGCACTGAGGCTTCTCCTGCCTCTTCAAAGTGGTTTCTCACAAGGAATCTTTCCCAGGTATCCCTTTTGGCCTTTAATTGTTCTTCAACTAGTATTTTGACAAGCCCATGATGGTATAAATGTGGCTCAATGTTTCTTGGATTTCTTTGGACTATTGAGCACATTTTTCTAAGGCTTGAGAGTAAAAAGTATGGAAGGTTAATGTCATGCTCTCCTAAGAAATGCATCATAATTTTGGCATGATAAACATATAGAACTCCAAACCTTCCCTCACATGTAAAGAATTTTTGTACTAGTAGAAGCAGAGCTGTCCATTCTTCTTTAACAAGATTAACAGGGATTCCTTTTGTAAAGATGCTAGTGTCCATACCTGGATTCTTCAGAATTTGCTTCCATTGCTGGTCTTGTACTGATCGGTTTTTGAACCATCTATCTCCAGTTTGTGGAAGTGAAGTGGCCTGTGCCAAACTGCTCTCGGTGACTGTGAATTTCAGATCTCCTATCTCCACTTGGTTGTCTTTCTCTTTGAAAGAACGTGCAAAAGTCTTTGTGACCTCTTTATGATAACCCTTGAATTTTTGAATGCACTGGAGCCAATTTGCCTTTTGCAAAGGATCTTTGACTTGGGGATATCCTTCCAGAAATTTGGAGCCCTCTGGCTCTGCCCTCAGAAGTTTACCCATCGATTCTCTGGCTCTGTTTTAATACTCTTGAGGAAGGGTTATACGGTTTCAACAGTGGCTCTAACTCAACAGCTTTACGGCTTCAACAGTGGTTTCCACACAGTAGACTTACGGCTTCAACACAACAGCCGTAATACATTCACAACAGTGGTCAAAGTTTAGCAGAGGAGATAAACGAAACAGAGTATGGTTACGATGACAGAATGGTGAATAAGGCAGAGCAGTGGAAAGCAAGGAAAATGCGGAAGTGAACAACTGCGTGAATGAGATAATACATGCGTAGGAGGGTTATGAATGATGGGAAGAAACGGTTAAGTCCTTCAACTTCGGTCATGAGTGTACATTTGGCTGCGGAATCATAACGCAGAGAGTCGTAGTACAATTGTCTACGTCACTTAGGTACGAAAATTTAAATGGAAACGCAGCCGTGTATGGGATTTTAAATCGTGATGAATGGTGGCTGTTAAGATTGAGAGATACGGGGATTTTGGTCGAGTAATGGAGAGGATTGGCAATCATTACATTGAATGGAAAAAAACACAACCCGTAAACTATGCAAAATGTTTAACCATAGATTTAGAAATTAGATCATACCTTAGGTGTCCGCGTTTTGATTCCTTTTGTTGATCTGACATTACCCTTTTATTATTTGTTGCTGCTACATGACCTTTCAATTTTTGCTGATGACCTTTGGACTGCAGATTCCTTCTTTAAACAGACTGTGTTTTTTTTGTATGCAGGTACAGGAAGTGTATTGGCTGCGGAATTGGGATATTGGCTGCGGAATTGCTCCTCAGCTGCAGAAACTGCAGAAATACCCTTCTGGCTGCACAAAACAACTTGAACTGTGTAAAAATAAATTTGACAATGACTTTATTGGTGGAATGGAATGAAATGGATGGATGAATGGAAAGAAATGAGGTGGAGTGAGAGTGGTTGAATGAATAAGATGGTGAATGAAGTGAATGAAATGGCGAAATGAGATGGAAGAGAGAGAGAGATTTTTTTGGAAAACATGAGGTGTCAGGTGACCCTGATTTTCACCTCAGGTTTTCTGCATAAGACTGCCAATCAGAGATTGGTTTTCAGGCTTATACATTTATTCTTTTTTTTTTTTTTTTTCAAAAACCAAAGATTAGGCTGATGGAGGAGAAGAATCCTTCTCCACCAACCTGATTGCAGAATCTTCTTTAAACAACTTGACAAATTCCTCTTTTGAGAGTGGCCTCTGGTAGACTTTCAATCTATGGCCATTCACAATAAGAGGAGTACGAAATTCATCAATAGTTTTCACTCGAACTGCTCCATTACTAAAGACTTCATCAACCTCATATGGCCCAAGCCAATAAGTTTGAAATTTTCCTTTGAAGTCCTTAAACTTTGAATCAAACAATAGAGCCCAATCTCCTTTCTGAAACTTTCTTTCTTTGATATGACGATCATGCCATTTAGATCTTTGGTGCTGAACTAGATTGGTCCTTAGAATTGCATCTTGTCTTATTTCATCTAGCTCATTTAGCTGGTCCATTCTGTGTTTTTGGGCTTCTGAGAGGCTCATTCCCAATTGGACTGCCATCTTGAAGGTCTTGATTTGGAACTCAATGGGGAGCAGGACTTCCTTCCCATAAACAAGTTCATAGGGAGAATGTCCTGTTGTGTTCCTCCATGTGGTTCGATAGGCCCATAAGGCTTCAGGAAGCCTTTCCGCCCAATCTCTTCTATGAAGATGAACAGTCTTGGTGATAATGCCTTCAAGAACTTTATTGGTAGATTCCACTTGGCCATTGGATTGCGGATGGTAGGGAGTAGATGTTCTGTGCTTGATCTTATATTCCTCCATCAGCTTCTCCATCAATTTAGATGTAAATTGGCTGCCCTGATCTGTTACAATTTCCCTTGGGACACCAAAACGAGTGAAAATATCCTCAAAAAGAAATTGAACAACTGAATTTTCAGTGGCAGAAGGCAATGCCTTGGCTTCTACCCACTTAGTAACATAATCAGTACAAACCAGTATATACTTCTTTTGCTTTGATGGTGGATTAATTGGTCCAACGAAATCTAGAGCCCATTTCTCAAAGGGTTCGATGCATACCTGAGGTTGTAGTGGCATTTCATTTGAAGGAGTTGGTCTCCCAACTCTTTGGCAGCTGTCACACCTTCTAACATACTGCTTTGCATCTTTAAAGAGAGAAGGCCAATAATATCCTAGAGAAAGGATTTTATAGGCTGTCCTCTTGTCAGCAAAGTGCCCGCCGCATGGTTCATCATGACATGCCTTAAGGATGTCAGGCAGGCATTTCATCTTCCCGAACACACCTTCTGATTATACAATCTGGCCCTGTTTTGAACAATTTATTAGAAATCCAAGAATAATGTGAACTCTCCTGAATGATTTTCCTTTTCTCATTAGGAAATAAGTGTAGAGGAAGCTTCCCTGTAACTAGATAATTAGCCATATCTGCATACCAAGGAGTCTTGGTAGTTACTGCAAACAAGTATTCATCTGGAAACTTATCTTCTACTGGAGAATCTTCATTAGTGTTTTGGATTCTAGACAAGAAATCGGCTACTGTGTTTTGTTTTCCAGGTCTATCTAACACAGTAATGTTGAATTCTTGTAAGAGTAAGAGCCATCTTGTAACTCTACCATTAGTAACAGGTTTGTTCATTAAATATCTTATGGCAGAGTGATCAGTATGGACAAAGGTTTCATAGCCGGTTATGTAGTGTCTAAACTTATTGATCGCATGTACCACAGCTAAGAACTCTTTTTCTGTAATAGTATAATTTAACTCAATGGGAGTCAAATTCTTACGTGTGTAATAAATGGCATAAGGGATCAAATCCTTTTGTCCCAAAACAGCTCCTAGAGCTGTATTTGAAGCATCAGTAGAAATGTGGAAAGGGAGTTTCCAATTTGGCCCCCTTAAGATGGGTGCTTCAGATATTCTAGTCTTTAAAGCTTCAAAGGCAGATTGACATTCAGGATCCCATTTGAACTCACAGTCTTTGGTAAGCAATTTGAAAAGAGGAGATGCTATCTTAGTGAAGTTTTCAATAAATCTTCTGTAATATCCAGTAAACCCAAGAAAACTTCTAACATCTTTCTGGCAATTTGGAACAGGTAACTTAGAGATGACTTCAACTTTAGATCTATCAACCTTAATCCCATCTCCTGAAATATGATGTCCTAAAACAATCCCTTCAGTAAACATCATAAAACACTTTTCATGACTTAAAGAAAGATTTGTTTCCTTACATCTTATCAGTACTTTTTCCAAATTTTCCAAAGCTTCTTCAAATGTATTACCATAAACTGTGAAATCGTCCATGTATACCTCTACACAATCATGAATCAGATCTGAAAAGATTCCTAGTACATCCCTTTGAAATGTAGCGGGTGCATTGCACAATCCAAAAGGGAGTACTCGGTAGGCAAAAGTTCCCCAAGGACAAGTAAATGTGGTTTTGTCTTGATCTTCAGGTGCTACCTGAATTTGATTATACCCACTAAAACCATCCAAGAATGAGAAATACTTTTTACCTGCTAAAGTGTCTAGTACCTGATCAATAAAAGGTAGAGGGAAATGATCCTTTAAGGTTGCCTTGTTCAATTCTCGATAATCAATGCAAACTCTCCATTTACCATTCTTTTTGGGCACTATAACCAAGGGAGAAACCCATTGGCTATCCGAAATGGGGTAAATGAAGTTTACCTTGAGCAATTTCTGGAGTTCTTCTTTCACGATTTCCCTAAGGTTTGGATTCATCCTTCTTTGTGGTTGCCTAATAGGTCTGCTGTTTTCTTCAATATAGATGTGATGAATACAAGTCTTAGGATCGATTCCTTTCATGTCAGTGTATTCCCATGCAAAGGCAGTGGAATGTTTTTGCAACAGTTTAGTTAATTCTTCTTGTTGTGGTCTTTCCAAGTTTTTGTTAATGTTCAATGTTTTTCCTGGAAGGATTTCAACTATAGAACTACCAAACTCTTCCATTGAGAAGAGAGACATCTGTCTAGAGGAGAGATATTCAATGTCTGCATCTAACTGAAACTGTGTAGAGTCATATTCTAAAGGTATTTCAAAATTTTCTAATGTATTTAAAATTTGACTATCCTCACTGATCTCAGAGATGGTTAGAACAGGTTGAATAGTATCCTCATCATCAACCCACTCATCTTCTCCTATTTCTGTTATTGCCTTTGCTGGAGGATACAAGTTGAATTTCTTGGTGGAATTACCATCTGATATATACATGTCCCCAGACCTACAACTTATGAAAGCATCAGCTGTGGCCAGCCAAGGTCTTCCTAAAATAAGAGGATGTCCTCCTAGATTGTTCTTGGGAGTTAAAATCATAAAATCAACTGGATATTCCCAAGAATCTAGGGAGACTGGAATATCTTCCAATACACCATCAGGTTTAATGATTGATCTATCTGCAAGTTGCAGTAAAGTAGGTGTAAAGAGAAGGTTAGGAAGCTTTAACTGATCCATGGTCTGTCTACTCATGATGTTGATAGCGGCTCCTAAGTCAATCAAAGTATTTGGGATTTCAACCCCATTAATATGAGTTTTGATAATAGGGCTACCGGGGTCCACATATTTTTGCATGGTAATGTTACCCATCATTATGTCTGCAATTTTTCCAACTAGATGTATCCTTTTAGTCTCTCTGGTTCTCTTTCCTGTTTTCTTCAAACTCAACTCCTTTATTGTCTTTGCTAGAATGGGAATTTCCTTAATGGCTTGTAACAAGGGGATCTTGATACAGACATTCTTCAATTCATCTAGAAAACTATAGTCAGGCACCCATATTTGCTTTTCCACTCCTTTGTCAATTTGTAATCTTTCAGGAAAAGGAGGTGTAGCTAAAGGTGTAGGTTGCTCAACTATGGGAGTTGTAGAGGTTGATTCTTTTTCTTTTTTTTTTGGATATTTTGGTTTTGAAGTGATACTTCAGAACCTTTATTGACTTTGAGAGATTCTTCCTCAGAAATGTTTGGTTGTTGAACACTTGTAGAAGGTTGATCTAAGATTCTACCTGATCTGAGTTGTACTTCATTGAGAGGAACAACCATATAGGTAGGAAATGGTTGACCTTCCATCATGTAAGCATTTTGAGGGTTCCTATTATTTGGATTTGGTAATGGCTGAGAGGGAAGTTGATTTGATTTCTGCTGGGATTGAAGCGATAGTTGAGAATTTTGATTTTGTGGAGGAGGTTGTTGTTGTTGAGGGTATGGCAATGATAGTTGTTGACCTTGATTTGGAAGTTGTGGAGCCTGCTGATTCTGAAATGATGGAAGATATTGATAGAATTGAGCAAATCTCCCATAAGGATTTTGCATGATTTGCATCCATGCTTGAAAATCATTTTGAGGTTGAGGCCAAGGTTGTTGCCAAGGATTCCAATTTGGTTGGGATTGAGAATTCATAGAGTTGTTAAACCCTTGACTCTGTTGTCCTTGCCAAGGTCTCCTTGCAATAAAACAGAGAGATTCAAGTGTATCTGGATCCTCTTGAAAGACTGCTTTGAGGCCAGGTATTGAAGGACAATCCTTAGTCTCATGAGTTTCTGAGCAAATTACACATGTTTCTACAACGTGTGTGTCCAAGGGACATTCCCTTAAAGCATGTTTCTTTCTACATTTCGGGCAAAAAATGGCCAAAGCCTCAGCTTCTGCTTTTTGTTTATTGTGAATCTTAAGGGTATCTAGTTGTTCACTAAGACTCCCTAAGATGTCAGTTTTGAATTCATCAAGCATATTTCCGATTTCAGCCCTACTCACTGATCCTGTTGCAGATTTATTTGCTCTGAGGAGAGAAGGATCTCTAGGCCCTTTTTGAGTTTTTGATTTGCCTCTTGAGAGATGGATACAAAGTTCTGCTATATCATTGAGTGAAAGTTGAGAAATATCCCCTTTCCCCATCATGTTTAAGATATCTATCCATTCATCCCTAATGGCTTTTAGTAAGAGGGCTTTTAAGGTCTCTTCATCCAAGCTACTCATTTTTGCTCTTTTCAAGTTATATTGAAATCTTTCAAGTAAATCTTCTAAGCTCTCATCTTCTCTTTGTATCATTTTAAAAACCTCGTCCTTGTGATTAGTAGGCATACAATAGTCCAAATACCTATCCAAAAATGTCTGTTTCATTTCATCCCAAGACCTAATGGATTGAGTGAGTAACCCCATGAACCATTTCAAGGCTTGATCCTTCAGTGTTGAAGGAAACAATTTGAGTTTCTGAGAATCATCCAGGTAGTCATAAGTTCGACACACCACTTCAAACTCAAATAAAAATGTTTCAGGGTCCTCAGTTCTTAACCCATGGAAATTTGGGAGGACAGATGGTGATATGTTTTTCATAGTGGCTCGGGAATCCTCATTAACAATGGGAAACCCAAATGAATTATCCCCATCTCTATTTCCTCCTCCAAGGGGACCTCTATCTCCATTATTGTTATTGTTGTTTCCTCCTCCTCCTCTACCTCTACCTCTACCACCTCCTTCTTCCTCTGCCATGATGGTTCTCCTGGGGATTTCAAAATCTTCTGGTTCCTCTACAAAAGGTGAATGAGAAGAGATTTCTACTTCTTCTTCAGATGATTCCACTTCCTCAATTACAATTGGTCTTTCTGTAGGAGAAAGAGAAGAGTCTCTTCCTGGTTCAAATTCAATAGAAGGTGTAGGAGAGTCAACTCTTGGCTCTTGAATTCCAGGAATTCTAGGACTAGGAGTGTCGGTTGGAGATAAGGGAGGTGTCTCTTGTCTATCCCTTGAAGCAGATGGACTTGTAAAAATTGAACTTCGAGCTCTAGCTAAAAACCTTCCCCTAGAATCTCTAGCTCTATGCATGTCATTTTTTATTATTTTCTTCAAGTCAAGTTAATAGTTCTTTTTCTGATCTTCCAGTTCACTCTAGGTGCAAGAAGAGAGCATACTCAAGAAACTACTAAATCAATAACTTTCTCTTTTCTGATCCTCCAGATCACCTTGAAGTGCAAGAGGAGAGCATACTTTGATAGGTTATCAACTTCTTTCCTTGAAATTTTTATGTTTTTTTTTCTCTAAGAATATGGCTACTTAATTTCACTTCCCCGGCAACGGTGCCAAAATGTTTAGTCAATTTAGTGTTTCTAAATTGATGTCATTAATTGTCAACCCGGGGCTCGTAAGCTGATGAAGTGAAGGTGTACTATATGTACTTAAGCAACCTCTTAGATCTTTTTGTCGTTTGGGGTGTTGTTTGTGGTCAATTTATCTTCCTAAGATGAAATGGAGTTTTTATAAACAGATGAGTGAGTGTGTGTGTAAGGTGATTTCTAGATGAGTGAGTGTGTGTTACAGGTGATTTCTAACTACCTTCTAAACTGCAAAGAAAAAAGCTTGAAAGAAATAAATAACTTGAAATGAACTGAAAGCAAAGAACCACTTTCTAATGGCACTAGACACCATTCATGCTGCTGCAAATAAAAGGTAAGAAAATCACTTTAAAAACCAATGATAATGTTTGTCTCTTCCTAACTCTCTGCTTCTAACATATGGTACTATGTAAAACACGATTAGGAAGTAGTTAGAAATGAGTTTAAAAAGTGATCAAAAATGAGAAAAATCTACTTTAAAGACTAGTTATAATGTTCAGCTCTTCCTAACTCTCTGCTTCCAACATATGGTACTATGTAAAGCACGATTAGAAAGTAGTTAAAGATTAGTCTAAAAAGTACTCAAAGCCAGCTGTAATTTATTAGTATTCTGATCTCTAAAAGATGAACAATTTATGATAAAGAGACCATCAATATGTTAGCAGACAACTTTGAGAAACTAAACTAGAAATCAGCTATGAAAATAAAGTAAAGGCAGCAACTTTGAATCTGTCAACTGAAAATACCATCAGATATAAAGCAAATACACAAAGACAAAAACAATCCCGGTTAAAAACCTGCAAAAGAACAATACTGACCAGTTTAAAATAAAGGCTGGAAATGAAATGACATGAAATCAAATGGTATGCTATTATACATGATAAAAGAAATAAAGATTGCTGAAAGCATGAAAATGAAACCAAACACTATGTACACAGGCTGTCACAGATGGGGGCCCTCCATCCACGCAGCCAACTTGAAAGATCAGCTACTAAAAGGTGAACAGAACAATCTTCTTTTATAAAAACAGCATGTCAAAAATACAGTGAAAAGTGCTGTAGGAACAACCTTCTTAAAACAGAGTTTTTATACAAAATCAGCGCAGCAATTACAATAATCCAAAAGCTAATCTACAAGCGTTGGCACACGCTTATTTATAAGTACAGAGGCAACTACTCTCTGCATGAACTAAGCAACTACAGCTTAACCTATTAACTACGCAGCAACACGCAGTCATAGATAATTAACTTGTGCAGCAAACACGTAGGTAACCCCGTGCACTTTTGAGGGAAACGGTCATCATGGGAGACAAATCTATGCTTGGATCCTGTCTTTAGCTATCCTCGTGGCATGGAAGAGGTGCCAGCTACAGTTCCGTGTCCCAACTGCTCACGGCTCCTGTGCCACCGTTCAGAACTTGACCGTTTGACCGAGGGAATACCTGCGTTGACCAAGGGCATTCGTGACTGGTTTGGCTCAACCAATAGCATACAATCCATGTGTACATCCAACCCAACATGCCCATGTGGCTCGTTCCTTGAGAGGACACGTGGAGCATATCAAACAACAAAAAGGCTGCGGAATCTCTGAACAGCTGCGGAATTGCTGAACAGCTGCGGAACTGCTGAACAGCTGCGGAAACTCTGTTTATATGTCAAAAATCTAAACCAACAGTAAAACATAAGCAAAGTTAACTAATTATGCTTAGAGACATCAAATGTAATGATCTGGGCGGAAAATAGAGCAAAAAAGAGGGATAAGTGAAGAAAAGCTGTAGGTAATGATGGATAATCAAGTGTAAGTTAGAGGCTCTACAGTTGTAAAGGAAAATAAACCTGATAAAACCAATGTATTTGAGGGTTGTGATGCTAAACAGAAAGCTGATTTAGAAAAAGTTGTTTCAGAGTATGATATCTTGTTTCAAGAACCTAAAGGTCTGCCACCCAAAAAGGAAATAGTGCATGAAATTAATTTGCAGCAAGATGCTCCATTGCCTAACATTGGAATGTACAGGTTGTCTACTTTAGAGAATTCATAAATCAAGAAGTAGGTGCAGGAGTTGCTCGAGAAGGGGTTCATCAGACCTAGCACATCACCATGTGTATCTCCAATCGTTTTGGTGAGAAAGAAAGATGGCTCGTGGAGAATGTGCATTGATTACCGAGCACTGAATAAGATAACAATAAAAAATCGTTATCCCCTTCCTCGCATAGATGATCTATTATATCAATTGAAAGAAGCTGTTTATTTTTCCAAGTTAGACTTGCATAGTGGATATCATCAGGTCAGAGTTGCAGAACAAGATGCATGGAAGACTGCTTTCAAAACAAAGTAGGGATTGTATGAGTGGTTGGTTATGCCTTTTGGCTTAACTAATGCTCCTGCTACTTTCATGAGAATAATGAATGATGTACTCAGACCTTTTCTTGATGATGTTATTGTATATCTAGATGACATTTTGATATTTAGCAAAACATGGGAAGAACATTTAAAGCATGTTAAGCAGACACTAGATGTTTTGAAAGAGAAAAACTTTATGTTAAACTCTCAAAATGTGAATTTGGCAAAACATCTTTGAATTATTTGGGACATATAGTAGGGGGTGGTGAATTGAAGATAGATCCCTCTAAGGTGGCAATCATTGTAAACTGGCCTAAACCCAAATTTGCTACAGAAGTTAGGAGCTTCTTTGGAGCAGCACAATATTGGAGAAAGTTCATTTCTAACTTTTCATTAATTGCAGCTCCCTTACATGCTTTAACAGGATTGAACAAGGTGTTTCAGTGCAGAGGCAAACAGCAAAAAGCCTTCGACACCTTGAAAGAAAATATTAGTACAGCACCAGTACTAGCACTCCCTAATCTTCAAAGACCCTTTGAGATCCAAACGGATGCCAGTGACTATGCCATGGGAGTAGTGTTGATACAACACGATAAACCCATATGTTATCATTATGAGACATTTAATTCTGCAGTAGTTAACTATCCCACATATGATAAAGAATTGTATGCATTAGTACAGAGTGTGAAAAAAGTGGAAACATTACTTAATGGGAAAAGAGACAGTAGTACATACTGATCATCAACCACTTCAATATCTACACTCCCAAACTAAGTTGCAGCAATCAAGACATTATAGATGGATGGGTTTTCTACAACAGTTTCATTTAGTCATCAGATATAAAAAGGGCATACACAATAAAGTTGTAGATATGTTATCTAGACCCATTATAAATGCATCTACTATACTTAAGCATAATTCTGTGCTACCTGAGAGCTACATTGAAAAATATGCTCAAGATATAGACTTTAAAGATGTATATGCAACTCTAAGTCAAGGCAAATGAGTAGAAGAATTGGATTATCATATTAAGGACTAACTCTTATATCATTGTGGGAAGCTATGCATTCCACAAACTGAAAGAGTAAAGATAATTCGAGAAGCACACACTTCTCTAATATCAGGTCACTTTGGGGTAAGTAAAACAGTTGCATAGCTGCAAAGGTTTTGTTATTGGCCAAAAATGAACAAGACAGTTTCTAAATGTAAGAGGGTGTACTATGCGTGCTAAAAGCAAGCCCAGCAATAGAAAACTAGGTTTGTACACTCCATTACCAGTTTCTTCTCATCCTTGGGAAAGTGTTTCCATGGAATTTGTTGGAGGACTGCCCAAATCTAGGAAAGGTCATGATTATCTGTATGTTGTTGTGGATGGGTTCATCAAAATGTGTATTTTGATACCTTGTAATAAACAGATTACAGCTGAACAAACTGCAAAACTGTTCTTTCAACATGTATGTGTTCATTTTGGATTACCCACCTCCATTATATCTGATCGAGACACCTGATTTGTGGGAAAGTTTTGGTCAAGTCTGTGGGAACTGATGGACATCAAACTGAAGAAAAGTATAGCTTTCCATCCACAAACTGATGGTCAAAGAGAAGTAGTCAACAGGATTGTAATCCAATTACTCAGGGGATATTGCAGCAAGCATCCTAAGCTTTGGGATGAACATTTGTGTTATGTGCAGCATGCTTACAATCGAGCCAAACATTCTTCCACACAGAGATCTCCTTTTGAGACCTATTTTGGTTTCACACCAAGGTCTCCCTTGGACTTTGTCTTTGGTAAGGACACAACAGTTGAGGGACACAACAATGTGGACATGGAAACTAGATTCATTGAACAAATCCAAGAGATCCACCAGGTAGTACAGGAACAGCTGGAAAAGAGCTAGGCCAAATACAAGGCAAGGCATGACAAGCATCGGATGGAGCATAATTTCCAAGTTGGTGATCAAGTATGGTTGTATATCAGCAAGGACAGGATGCAAGGTGAAGGTAAAAAACTAAAGCCTATCAGGTATGGACCTTTCAAGATACTTGACAAAATTGGTGAGAATGCTTTTCGCCTTGATCTACCAACTTACATGCACATCTACTCAGTCATAAATGCAGATAGCTTGAGATTGTTTGAACCTTCAATAATTGAGGATCCCGAAGAGCAGAGTCAATTGCCTTCTATTGATGACCTGTTACCTGAATATCTTAATGAATTGTAGGAAGACACAGTTCTGGATAGGAAGGTGAGAATGACGCACAGGGGAGATGTTGAGTAGCTCAGAATTGGGCTCAGGGGTTCAAAGCCAAGCAGTGCAAAATGGATAGAGATTGGACAGGAAAGAAAGTTGTATCCTCACTTAGTCGATGCTTGAAAACCAACTTTTGGTGGTCCAAAAGATTTTTTAGTGGGAAGGCTGTGATAGGAATTGGATCCTTAAAAATTATCAGAGTTTGTATGACTGTTTCAAACTATGTCAGACTCCAAAATCTTGTGAATAACGAGCTATCAGGAAGGACCTCTGGATAGTGGCAGTTGTAGCCAGCACGGAACAACAAAGCGTGCTGACTGTTGGCCCATAGAGATCGCGCAATGGCGCAAACTAGAAAATAGGGAGTCCAAATTAGAAAATAGAGGCCATTTCTGTTACGCAATTAGCGTCGCAGGATAAAAACCTCAGAGAAGGAAAAGCCCTGGCACTTGGTCATGTGAAAAACAGGGAAAACCATGGGAAAAGTGCTAAAATCGATAGGCGGGTCTCGCACTCCAAAATCGGCGGAATATCGGAGGCATTTCAGGTGGTAAGTGGGTTTGGCAGAGGACCGAGCGATGCCATACATTGAATGACACGTGTCCGGCAGATGAGAGAGAAAACCACTCTCATCACAGGGTAACGGTCGAGCAACTCACCCGTGCGATAAAAGCGATGACCGTAGGATCTGGAGGCCCCAGATCAACGGTGGAGGTTGCACCTGATGGAGGACCAGATTTGATGGAAGAATAGGTTGAGGCATATGAAATTTGGGGTCCGACGTGACCGATGAGCTGGTGGATGAATCATTTCATGAAATAACTGAAATAACGACTGTTCAAGGAAAAGTTGGCGCCCAGTTCGTAAGGAGACAAGTGGCCACCTCTCTGTGAAACGTTACACAGTGGCGATGACACAGAAGCAGGGAATTCCAACGGACAGAGGCAGGCGATCCAAAGAGCTGGAAGAGGAAGCAAACAGTCAAGGGACAGATTGGATTTAAGCCACGAATAGACAGAGAACAGAGAGGAGACAGAAGAGATAGAATAGAGAGTGAAGCAAGAAGCAGAGAACAGAGAAGTCGAGCTGACCTGCAGAGCTAAGGCAGCATCGAGTAGACAGAATCGAGAAGGCTTGAGAGGTTCAAGCAATCCCTGTGAGGATATTTGTCGAGAACTGAGTACCAAATTGGACTCATCCCATTAAGACTAGTTGAGGTCGAGACTTGGTAAGGGGGAGTCTGTGTACTCTAGTGGCTTGGGGAATCCAAGTACCACCCTACTAAGCATCATCTGTTATAGGAGACTCAAATTGAGCTCCTCATTGTAAAAACTCTGCTTAAAGACACAATAAAAAAGGCCACCACTAAAAGTTGGACCAAGAGACGTATCCCAGGAGGATTGGGTGAACTCCTTATTAATTTGTTGTGTTTTTGCATTTACTTGTTGTGTTTCTCTTATTGTTTTCCAATGCCTGTGTATTTCACAATCTTATCGATCTGTTTCTTAAAATAACGTAGGCATATCCCAGCGCATGAGTCCGTAATACCTACATTAATTAACTGAGATCAAACATAAGTGATTTTCAGATCAAAAACGGTCGTTTCGAAAATGTCCAAGAGAAATGACACTCAGTTCCTTATGAAATAGGTGGCCACCTCCCTATGAGGCGTTATACAGTGATGATTACAAAAAACAGAGGGATTCAGATGGACAGAGGCAGGGAAACCGAAAATCTGGGAAGCGGAGAGGAATAGTCAGTTAGTAGATTAGATTTAAAGCCACAAACTAACAGAGAGAGAAGCGAGTTAGTTAGACGAAGAAAGCTAAGAGTAGAGAGAGAAGAAGTCGAGCTGACCTACAAAAGTAAAGGCAGCATCGAGCCAGAGTTAAAGACAAAGCCAGATAGAGTCAGAGAGTCAATGTACTCCAGAAAAGGGCCTGAGAGGTTCAAGCGAACTCTTCTGTATATGCCTGTCATGTATGAGTCTCAGATTGGGCTCATACTACTGTGACCAATAGAGGTCGAGTATCAGTAAAGAGAGTTTGTGTACTCCAGAGACTTGGGGGATCCAAGTACAGTCTTGTTGATTTATATCTGTATGTGAGACTCAAATTGAGCTCACTGTTGTAAAAAATCTGCTTAGAAAACATAATAGAGAGGCCACCACTGAAGGTGGGACCGAGAGACATAGCCCAAGAGTATTGGGTGAACTCCTTATTAAACTTGTTGTGTTTATATGTTTACCTGTTATGTTTTCTCTAACTACTTCAGTGCCTATGTATTTCGTAATCTTATCGATCCGTTGCATAAAATAACATAGGCACATCCATGCACATGAGTCTGTAATACCTTAATTGTTTGTCTTAGATCAATTCCAGATCAGCTCTGGCATGCACAATGGACATATAATGGTAGTTTGTTGTTTGTTCAGATTGCTAGGATTGTGGCAATGGCTCACCACCATTGCAAGAGTGTTGCTTGTGAATTTTCTGAGCATGGTAGGGTAAAAAGAGGAGTGAAGCACATGCAAAATAAATAGTGGAGGTGCAGTGTAGTATGATGAATTCCACCATTCTTTGATGGAGTGTTATGATGTTATCCTTCCCACTCAGGTTCTATTCTTGCAAGTGACATGGAAAAGCTTTGAGCTTCACAAAATTGGGTTTACCCTGTGTAACATCCTCATAATGAAGGAAATTTCTAGTGGGTTACTTTGAGAAATGCATTACATGGAAAAAAAAATGGAAGGAAGAGTATGAGAAGCATTTTCTGAAGAAAAATTGTGTTAGGGACTCTTGTGCAATGGATATAGAAATCACATATTGGAAATATAGGATTTTAAAAAAAGTGATGGATTCATTGGGGTCACTACAGGAAGTATTTGGAGTTTAATGCACATCTATGGTCTCTAAAACATATGGTTGGAAGAATTGTGGCTCATTTCGATTTACCTCCAGAAATTGTGTCATATCCCCCTCTTGAAGATTCAAGTCCATTTGTGGCTATATCTTTGGTCTTTTGGAGAATTGTAGGGATATTTTCTTGTTCAAAATCTGGTAATGGCTGAAAGTAAGGTTAGACTTGTTTCTACAATCACGCAAGAGAGGCACTTGGAAGGCTATTAGAGGTGAGCCAAATGAGGAGAAATAAGAAGATGCCTGTAGTATGCATGGAAACTAGTGTTGTCACTAATTGCATTATGAGTTTTCAGTTGATAAAAGCTGCCAAAGAGAAGTGAAGTTTAAATCCATCTTCCAGGACACAAAAGCGCTCAAGGGAAAATCAGACCCTCTCCATTACAAAGTTCTATAAACGAGCTTTCTAACGGTATATAGAAGTTTGAAAATGGACTCTTGGATTAGAAGTTAAAGCAGCTTAGAGATACCCTTTCAAGGCCACAAAACAAAGGAGAAATGGCTAAGTGTCGGGCTCATCGCAAATTGCAAAGTGAGGCTTACTAAAGTAGCACTAAAGAGGAATACATCAAAATTTGTGATCGACCGATCGCCGATATTACAAATCTCATATCGGTGGATCTGGTCCATTGGCTTATCGGGCATATCGACAGGCCCTAGGAGTTCATCCCAATCAACGAATCAACGGATTAGCAGGGGTACCACTCTAAAACCTGGCAATATCGCGATTCTGCGATAATAGTATAAAGCACCGAAAAAAATATTAACAAACAAAAGCAAGGAAAAAACAGGGACAAGCAAGCCTTTTTCTCTCTCCTCATGGGGGCCATGTGGTCGAACACCATTGGTACTTATGAATGACATGTCAGCTGACATCATGATGATGACATGGCAGTGCGAAGATGACGTGGCAGTATAGAGGACACGTGGCATGCAGATTTGGCATTTTCAGGGGTCCTAAGTGGGCATTTCTGGATGACATGTGTCACCATTCACAGGGTGACACATGGCAGTGATGGCGTCACCCATCGCAAATCGGCGATCCCACAAGGCAAGGTCTCTCCTCCGCCAAAGTCTCTTCCGGCCTACAATTGTGATATGCAGGAACCCCCCATATGCAATGTTTTATACAACAAAGTTAAAAAGTTGTTTTGTCTGTCCCTTTTTCAAAGGCCACATATCTATTAGACACCCCCCATCTCTAGACGACCCGGATTGGCTCCACCTTGATCAACGAATCCCGATCCTTTTTGCCCCCCCTGGCGTCATGTTTCCCTTTATCCACAGGGCGGGGAGGGTACAAAAAGCTATTTCCCCACCAAGACCCTCCACTGTGTGTCCCTCTCATACCATTTGGCACCCCCCCTCACTTACCACTTACCGCTCTCGACCCCTTCGAAAAACCACTCATCCTCACATTCTCTCCCGTATTACGATTGTGATACCTTGGGTGGGCCCGATCCTGCAGATCGATGATCACAAGGTTCAAGTGGATATATTAAAGGCAAAGGTTGTAAGTCGTTGGTATGCAGAATTTCATGTATTAAATGAAAAAGGCCCCCAGACATACTTTTAAAGGCTCTAGCACCTTCGGGCTAAGAACCTAGTTCAAGACCCCAGTCATATGAAGAATATTACAGAACGGGGCCGAAGAAAAGGGGGCTAAAGGGGATCAGAACTCGCCTGTTTTGTGAGGTTTTAGTGATAAGGGCTGGCACATGAAAGTCCCCCCATATTACACCATAAGCACATCACTAGGCATATTAGGGCACCGATAGTGCAATGAAGGACTTTAAAGGCGTGATGGGTCGACAGCGGTGGCTTTTAAGAAAATAGGTGGTGCATTCAAACTTGACATGGGCTGATCCAGAAAGGCCCATTGGGACATGGAACCAGGGATGGCACTGATAGGAGTAAAAAGGGACTTAGTAGCTCGGGAGGATTTAATATCCGTCATGGTCTCCCATATAGAGGTAAGATAACGTACCGCCCTGAGGTCCTTTGCCCCAGTAGTCTATCATGAAACTGATGGTTCCCACTCCCAGCTTTAAAGGATAAGTTGTTCAAGCAGTAAAGGCAGAAGCGACGGGAGACGACTAAGCAACACATGAGGCCATACAAAGAGCGAACTCCAACCTAAAGCAACGACGATCACAGGGATGGGCGTAGAGATATCTCCTTGTCGTGTTCATTTGATTTTGAATAAAGTGTTGTCCTATAAGGTGCTCCATTCAATGAGGCAATTAATTATGTAATGTTCTTGGGCCACAAAGCCATCCCTGGACGAGACAGTTAGTCAACCTGACAACTAAGATTAGGCCTAAGATATTTTGATGTAATGAATGTTAAACACTCCTCCTCTCCTGATAAATAGGAGGAAGCAAGACTTAACAAAGGTTCATAAATTCTAAAGAAAACACTACATGTTATTTTCAGACTTTATGGATTTGTAATACAGATCCTTAAGAATATGAAGGAAATGGTGGTGATTCCCCCTTGAAGTATTACAATATGTTTTTATTTTTATTTTTTATTATTATTATTATTTAATATCGTAATTTCCATTATTTTGTGTAAATTACATGCTGTAAATGCCGTGGGCATATACAAGTACCGTGACCATAGTCAGCTGTAAAGAGTTTGTAAGAAACAAAAACTGTAAATTTCAACAAAATTACCCTGTATTGGGTGTACTGATGGCTGCTGTTCATATACATATTAATTACATATTAAAAAATTCACCATTGGTGATTACTGTTCTGTTGCCAAAAAAGAGATATAAACAAAATAAGACTGATGAAATTAAGGCCTGTCAGCCCTCTGAAGTGCCTGGTCCATATATGGTCTGTGGAAAAAGTGATAGGTCCGCTCTGGTGAGTGCTCTGTAATCATCCATTCTCCTCGAGGACGATGCGTTGCCTCTTTCGATAGCTTGTCTGCACCCTCATTGCGCTCCCTGTAAATATGAGTGCATGAGACATGATCAAAATGTGTTTTGAGAAAAATAATATCATCCAAAATAGTTCTGAGTGTATATGCATGGCATGTTGTAGAGTTGTTGAACCAGTTTATAACTATTTTGGAATCTCCAAATATTTGAAGGTGTCTGCACTGTTTTTGTATTGTGAAGTATAGAAGGTGTCGGAGAGTAAGCAACTCTACGAAATTATTTGTGCCCTCTCCTAATCCCATGCAGATATGAAAGAAATGTGAATTAGACAGATGAAGGATTAAGCCTCCACCACAACCTTGAGCTTGTGCTGCACCATCGAAGTATGCCCAGGGGTGTTCTTTGTCTATTTGTTCCTGTGTGATGTTCCGGGTCCTAAATGCAGGTTCCTCAGCCGGGATTTCCTTGAAGCTCATACAGATTTTTGGGGGGATCAAAGGCCAGACTATATTTCGGCCCCTAAATATTATGTTGTTCCGGCACATCCATATGTGCCAGCAGACCAAAAGCGGCAGGTTCCGAGTTCTCTGCTCAGATGATGATTCCCACCATCTTTACCAGGCGCTGGGGATGTCGTCACCGCTCCAGGATTGAGGGATTCTTAGTGTATGAATGACTTGCGCCCAGGTATGTTGAGTTGTGGTACATGAGAGGAATAGATGGTGGTTCGATTCCTCCTCTGCATGGCATAATACACACCAAGTCGGGCCTGGAAATGCCCTTTTCCTGAGGTTTTCACCTGAAGGTGTTTTGTCCATTATAATGTTCCACATCAGGAGTTTGGTGCGCGGAGGGGATTTTAGCTTCCATAGATTACTCCACCAACTCTTCAATCTATCCGGCTTGTGATCATCATGTATAATATCATACCCTTCCTTAGGGGAGTAGTGCCCTTTCTTTGAAAACCCCAAATCGATTCATCCTCCTCATCTCTTAGGCGAACATGGGATTCTATTAATGCCTGCAGGTAATTTCTCCACTGTCTTTGCCATTGGTCTAGAATGTCCCATGCCTCCCCTGTTTTCCATGCTTGCTGTGAAAAGGTTGTGTTGTGAGGGTCCCCGAGATGTGTGATATAGTGTACTCCATTGTGGTTTAGCAGGGAGATCAAATCCGGTGGAAGCTGATAGGCATTTCCACTGCCTATCCATGGATCGATCCCTATTCGAATAGACCCACCATTTCCAATCCTCCAGATGAGGCCCCTTCTAATGATGGGAAGAGTGTTTAGTACAACCCTCCAGATTACTGATATACCCTTTTGTTCCATGAGGGTCTTCTTAGCCAGTCCAAGACAGTGCTCGGCCATATGTATTTGTGGGTGACCACCTCCGACCAAAGGCTCTTGTGCTTCAGGAGAAGCCAGCCAAGTTTTGCTGCCAGTGCCTAAGCGAAAGCGGGGAGATGTTTTAAGCCCCAACCACCCCATTTTTTAGGAGTTGTGATCTTGCTCCATTTTACCCATGCAAAGGGCTTCCCTTCTTTGTGTCCCTTCCATAGGAAGTGACTGCAGACTCGGTGAATTCTATGTAGAATCCCCAGGGGGATCCAAGCAAAGGACATCCAAAAAACTAGGGTTGCTTCTAGCACTGCTTTGATAAGCACCAGCCGACCAACTCTGGAGAGTAGGCGGTGGCTCCAATTATTTAATCTTTTCTCCACCTTGGCAATCAACCAGGTCCAATCTGCAATTTTATAACTATCTGCTTTGATCCTGAAGCCCAAGTACTTCAGTCCGTCCTTCATTGCCAAGGTTTGGAAGGGGAAATTTTGTAGTGCTAGCTGTGTTTCTTGTTGTGTGCAGTCAGAGAAGGAAATTGTAGATTTTTCCCCATTTATTTCCATGCCTGTAGCAGCACTAAAAAGCTTCAATATTTCAGTGAGGGAGATGATGTCCTGTATTCCCCCATCTAGGAATATGAGAATATCATCAACAAATAGCAGATGTGTTATAAGGCATTGTTCCGAGATCTTGAGGCCCCGAATCCTCCCAGCCCTCTTCTCTGTCGCTATCAGTCTGCTTAGTCCTTCCATAACCAGAAGGAAAAGTAAGGGGGATAAGGGGCAGCCCTGTCTGATTCCCCTCTCCGCCAGAAAGGTTTGGGAGGTGGACCCATTAATTAGGATTGCAAAGGAAACTGAGGTAATACATCCCATTATCCATCTGATGAATACCAGTGGGAACCCCAGATGGGTGAGTATCATTCTTAGATATAACCAACTAACCTTATCGAAAGCCTTTGAGAGGTCGATTTTAAGCGACACTCCTTTCAGATCCTTCAGCTTGATGGAGTGGAGGGCCTCTTGGGCAGATCCGATGGCTTCATGGATTTGTCTGTGTTGAAGGAAGGCAAATTTCTCCTGTGGGATGTGTTCAGATAGGATTGGATTGATGTGATTTGCAATGATATTCACAGTAATTTTATAGAGAAAGTTGCAGAGGGATATAGGATGGAAATCATTATAGGAGAGCGGGGAATCCGATTTAGGGATGAGGGCAATAAAGGTAGAGTTTATAGGGGCATATATGCGGCTGAGGATCCGACTTTCTTCCACCACCCCTAGCAGATCGGGTCCCATGATGTCGAGGAAGGCAAGGTAGAATTCCACAGGCCAGCCATCCGGTCCCAGACTTTTGTCCTTTTTGAACCACTTGAGAGTGCTCTCCAATTCCCCCATGGTGACTGGTTTGATAAGGTCTTCCATCCCATCAGGTTCCACAAATTCAGGGAAATGGCCTGCAATACTGATGATTTCAGCAAGTGATGTTCCTTGCGGGGCTTTGAAGAGCTGCTTGAAATGTGATATACCCAATTGTGCGAGCTGAGGGTGTGTGTTGGCAATCTGATCCAGGGCCGAGGGCATCTGCCAGATGGTATTGCTGGCTTTCCTTCCATTTGCATATTTATGAAAGAACTTTGTGTTGCCATCTCCCGCTTGGAGCCAAATAGCCCTGCTTCTGAGTCTCCATGTTTCTTCCCAATCAAGTAGAATCTTAGATCTCTGAGACTCCAGATCTACTAGATGAAGCTTAGCTTCTATGGATGCGAAACCTTGTCCACTTTCATCCATTAAGGAGGCCAACTGTGATTCGATGTCAGCCAGATTGTGTTCATCCCTAGCCTTTTTCCTTTTTTCCCCACTCAATGGTTAATCTCTTGAGTTGTCTCAGGTTTCGACAGAACCCTTCAGCCTTTCTCTGGTCCATGGGTGGAGGCTGAGCTTGCCAAAAATCCAAGACCATCTTGATGTAGTCAGGGTCCTTTAACCAGGTGGAGTTAAATTTGAATGGCACCCTAGGCTTTCTGGTTGTGCCAACCACTTCCAGGTAAATGGGGGAGTGATCCGATATTCCCCCTGATCCCACCCATTACCTGAAGATGGTGAGGGAAAGATGGAGGTCTTCGTGAATGAGGTATCTATCTAGCCTTCAGCCAAGGGCAGCTTCACCGGTCCGCTTGTTATGCCATGTTGGCATCTTTTTGTTCATGGGGACATCTATGAGTCCATATTGTTCCAGGAGGGTGCTCAACTATTCAGAAAGGGGATCAAGCTACGAGTGGTGTCCCTAGGATTCCTCATGTCCAATGGAGAAATTCAGGTCTCCCCCTAGAATAGTAGATTTGTTGATCAAGGGATTTTCCAGAAAGGATTGCCAGAAGGCAAGTCTGTTTTGATTTGGGGCATAAATATTAATGATACGGAGTTGTTTTCCCAATTCTGCCAAGAAAATGTCCATGCCCAGGAAGCCCTGGCCTCCCCATGAGGATATCACCTTTATAGTTAGAGGATTTATCCCAATGGCTAGACCCCCAGATCTTCCTACTACATCCAGAGCTTGGAGGTGCCAGTCGGGTAAGATGGCTTGGAGGGTCTTAACAATTTGTTCAGATGGACCGAGGGTTTCCTGGAGTAGTATCATGTCACAGGGTATACAATGCAAGAGTCGCTTGAGGGCCAATTTTTTGGAGGGGCTGGCCAAACCCCTATAGTTGTATGAAAGCCACTTCATCAGGGAATAGAGTCAAGGGTGTCAGTTGCTCTAAGTGCCCTTTCAATGGTGTTCTGGCGCCCCTGGGCCACATCAGCCCCCGTGGATTTTATGGCTTTGGCAATCTTTGAAGGTCTGCCCCGGGTGGGTTTGAGCTCGATGGAGGGGGGAGGGATACCCAGACCCAACAGATTAGGGTTTGTCAGTTGACGAGAGCGGAGGTTGTAGGAGTGCAAGCCCGAGGCAGTAGGGGAGTAGGGAGGATGATGGAGGTGATTCTGTCCATGGACCATCGGTGGCGTGGTGGAAAAAATGGGGGAGAGGGGTTCAAGCGCACAGTTGATGGGGGTAATCATGCAAGAGGTGGATGCAGACTAAGCCAGAGATGCATTTAAATTATTAAAAAGCGGAGCATCAGGAGAGGGAGAAGAAGTATTACCCGATGTAGGAGCAGCCTTCGCAGCAGACCGGGATCGAGTCAGTGGAGGGGATATATGTGGTATCTGTGGAGCACTGGTTTGCTGTGCAGTGTCTCCATCCGCAACCTTTGAGTGATCCAGACCTGTGGGATGCTCATCCACAATCGGGTCTTCCGACTGACGATGCTTCGTTCCTTTTGTAGCAGCCTGTGTAGAAGGAGTGAGCAGAGGACAGTCCTTGTAGAGGTGGCCGACCTTATGGCATCTTCTACAACAAAATGGAACACCTTCATAGTCAAGGTTTTGTTGACGCGAGAAATGTCTCCAATGGAGGGTTATCTTTTCTTCCAGCCCCTCCCTTGTATCCAAATGTACCAGGATATGCGCCATTGTCATGATTCCAGTCTTCTCGAAGGATTGATCATGTTCCAGGTATGTGCCCAGGGCGTCTCCAATGCACTTGAAGACCACAGGGGTCCAAAATTGCATTGGAAGGCCCGACAAGTGAACCCAGATCGACCCAGCTCCCAGTTGTTCCCTCTCTGGGTCGAAGAGTGGATCCCATATCTTGAGCAGGACCAGGGCAAATTTAATGTGCCAAAACCGCGATAAAATCCAGTCTGTGTATTCCTCCCTCTGGAAACGTAGGGCAAACCACCCTCGAGCCAGTACCCAGAGGATGGGCAGTTCCTTTAGCAAGGAGCCCTAGATCTTGGTGGTCCATAAGCGAAGATGGTCAACGGAGTAGTTTCTTCCACACATACAACCAACCAGTACCTTCTTTGCAGTCTCTGCGACCTCCCCCATTGAAATGTCTTCGCCCAGTGTTAGGTTAATGTCTTTGTCTACTGTTTTCAGGCACCTACCTTTCCTGGGCTTGTTCGAGCATCGCGCAGTCAGGTAGTCCTTGAGGAGACCACGAAAACCCTGATTTACAGTCTAGGGGGTGGAAGGGGTAGATTTAGGGTTGGGTATCGGGGAACTGAAGTAGCCAGAGCGAATAGGGTGTTAGGGTTAGGGCCGCCAGGATTTAGGGTTGCACTGGAGAGGGCAGGGTTATTGAGTGAGGGAGGCCCAAACGAATGGATGCGAGAGGTGGACGGGGTGCAATGCGGAGCAGATATATGGGGGAGCTGAGGTAAGGGAGCGTCGAAAGTGGGCGAGGGTTGAAGGCAGGTTCCAAGTAGGTTTAGGGTAGCCGGCGACAGCAGGGGGCAGTCCAGACCAGGGGCATCGTCGATGTGAACCGAGGGCGGGGGATGAGGTGCAGAAGGACCTGGACGTGCCTGGACGGAAGGTGCAACTGACAGAGGGAGTATGGTTGTAACAAAAGGACCAGAGCCCAACACAGAGCACTGGTGAGCCCATATGACCTCCTAGGGATGAGGGTCCTCCTCATAGTCCACTTCGTCCAGTTCCATAGTAATCGACAGTAAAATGGTCGGTGGAATGACTATTGTCGAGGTAAGAAAAAACGAGACGGTGTGGAAACCAGGTAATTGCCAGATGAAAGCTGCAATGGATCGGGTAACCGCGAGGTGAAAGGTTGAGGGTTGCAGGGGGTTGGGAGGGGTAGGTATTTAGAAATCAGGTAAGTTGGGAGTGATATCCAGACCATCTTGTCTAGGATGTTGGGTCCCTGAAACTCCATGGGAGCCGCCATCAGAGCTCTGCCTCATCTCAGTCTGAAATTAGGCCTCATTTACGCTCTAGTGTTGTACCAAGTATTACAATATGTTATCCCTCTGTTAAAACCCATTTTATGTTCATGTTTCTTCTCTGAATTCATGCAATCATAGCTGCTAGAAATATTTCAAGCTTCCTCACAGATTCATTTGTATCGATATGTTAATGCAAGTGCCTGTAACTATATCACAGATTCATTTGTATCGACATTGTTAATGCATGTGCTTGTATGGATTATTGAAATTATATCTTTAAATTTGTGCTACATGAATCATAGCATTCAGTCCCTCCTTTATCCATTATATCTACTTGTAACTCAAATAAGTATAGAAATTCTTAATGCCTCAAGCTCTATGTGTTAAGTGTAGAATTATTGAAGCCTTATGCTCTATGTGATGAGTTGCTCTTTCTCCTTATCCTCTCTCATTTTCTCTACAAAAGCTTATTAAACTGTAAGTCCTTGAACTACTCGGCCTCCACTGTTTTATGCATATTTATGAGATTTGTACATGTGAAGAAGTACCAGAAATTCATGTCTTACTCCTTTAGGTGAATGAACCAACCCAATATATATGTGTGTGTGTGATGTCTCCATTTCTAGAAAATCATATGAGACACACAAAATCTAGATGTGCTTAGGCACTAGTCTTGTAAGCAATCTAAGGTTGTCTCTGGAAACTACAACAACTAGTATTTTTCTTTTCCATTTTTATATATGCAAGGAAATACACCTGTAAGGCCACTAGAGGTTGGATCAAGGAAGATTGAGTATATGGTTTGAGGGACTATAATTTTGCATTTTGGACATTCAGTTATGGCTACCACTTTTCTTTTTTGTATTACAACGATGTTTGGCTTGACTGCAACATTTTCTTATAAAAAAATATTTTATTGTGAAAAAATATAATTTGATTACTATTGTGATGCTTGTATGTGTTCTTAGACAACATAGATGTGTCTAGTAGTATTTCATGCAGTAATGAACTAAAAAATTGGTCTGAAAGAGCTTATTTTCATGATTCAAAATTGAGATTTTACTTAAATTTGCAGGGATTTGCAAGTAGCAGTCTTGATCAGGATGCATCATCTGTGAGGTTGTTTGTAGCTTGTGGGATGGAAGTTCCTGTTGCTCAGTCCTACAACAAGAACTCTATTTTTTATGCAAAACAAATAGGAGCTATCAATGTTGTGTGCTCCTCGTTAGATGCAGCAACTAGGTATCACTTGTAAATTGGGGATTTTTATTTTTCCCATTGGGTGTTTATATTGCTCCTAGATATTTAGCAATTGTTTAAATGGATAATACAATCGATTCAATTTTAGCCAGTTTTAGTTTGGATATTTTTCAGGATGTAAATGAATATGAAAGAAGAAAATCAAGTGGGTATTCAACATGTTCAAAATCTGGTAATGGCTGAAAGTACATATAAGGCCAGCCTTGTTGCTGCAATCGGGCAAGAGAGGCACTTGGAGGGTTGTTGGAAGTGAGCCAAAGGAGAAGAAATAATCATATGCCTGTAGTATGCATGGAAACTAGTATTTTTCTTTTCCAGTTTTATATATATATATATAATATATATATATATATATATATATATATATATATATATATATATATATATATATATATATATATATATATATATATATAATATATATATATATATATATATATATATATATGTAAGGAAATACACTTGTAAGGCCACTAGAGGTTGGATCAGGGAAGATTGACCATATGGTTTGAGGGACTATAATTTTTCATTTTGGACATTCAGCTATGGCTACCACTTTTCTTTTTTGTATTACAAAGATGTTTGGCTTGATTGCAACATTTTCTTATAAAAAATATATTTTATTGTGAAAAAATATAATTTGATTACTATTGTGATGCTTTTATGTGTTCTTAGCCAACTTAGATGTGTCTAGTAGTATTTCATGCAGTAATGAACTAAAAAATTGGTCTGAAAGAGCTTATTTTCATGATTCAAATTTGAGATTTTACTTGAATTTGCAGGGATTTGCAAGTGGCAGTCTTGATTAGGACGCATCATCTGTGAGGTTGTTTGTAGCTCGTGGGATGGAAGTTTTTGTTGCCCAGTCCTACAACAAGAACTTGGGTTTCTATGTAGAATGAATAGGAGCTATCAATGTTGTGTGCTCCTCGTTAGATGCAGAAACTAGGTATCACTAGTAAATTGGGGTGCTATCCTCTCAGGAAGATATGGTGTTATAAAGGTGACAAAATCAGGACATATTCCTGCTTGCATCATCTACCTAAACAATTTGAGAACCCCTATACCTCAGCCATGTTGAGCACATCCGAAAATTATGGCATTTCATGAAACCACATTTCTTTCAAGCATTTTCTCAAAAACCTTCAGTGAATCCTCTACATCCCCACATTTTGCATACATGTCAACAAGGGCACTCCCCATGATAACACCTGATCCAAATCTAGGTATAAAGTGGGCATGGACCTCCTTACCTTGTTGTAGCATTGCATGTTTAGCACACACAGCCAAAACACTACCCAAAGTGAACTGGTCCTGCTTTATCCTGATACATGTCAATATGTCCTAGTACATACTAGAAGAATTAAATTATTTTGGAGTAGAGGTGCTGCACCTTTTCATCTGCAAAACCATGAAACCATTAGATTTGAAGAAGGCACAGAGCAAAGAGGATTCAAGTTGCATACAAGGGAGTAACAGGGGAATCTACTTCCCATTTGAATTCTGGGAGATTACTTGGCAACCTGTCACCTTGCAGCATTAATATAAGGACATTGACTGTGGGATGGAGACAAGACAAATATGGTGGAAGGGTCAGGATGGCAATGGTTTCAATGGTGTCAGATTTTTAGAGGTGGCAAAAGAACGGCAGGCAAGAAGTCTATTTTGTCTATTAGATAGACCAAGCCGAAAGTAAGGTCTATCCTCATTGTTTTCTAGGAAATATTTTAGTGGAAAACTAGTAAATGTTGAAATTTCTACTTGAGGTACTGCAACACTTAATGAAGATCCCACTCATGAGACACACTTGTGATTGAGCCCACCTTTAGGTAGCCATTGCCATACATTTTTTAACAAAATATAATTTTCTCATAATTTCTGAACAAAAGCTATTGTTATATTTCATGAATGTTATCCAGAGATCAAATTTTTTTCATATTGTCCTTTGTCTAGAAAACATGAAAATACTTTGCCAACATAGAACTCAACATCTAGAAGTCGTCAAGGAGATATCTTAACTTGTTTGTGCCATTAGTAACTTATAACTGGTAGCTTATTTGGGTTCCGTCATCTCCCATTAATTGTTTTTGTCATAAGTGTAAAATTCCGCAAATAAGTGCGTTGTAAGTGTCTACATCAGGTTCTATGCTTTTAATTGACATGTTATTCCTAATTCCAAATGTCACCTCTAATTTTCCACTCCTGCAATAGCCATGGATAACTTCATTGTAAATAGGAACAACTAGAATCAACCCCCAGTCCAACATATTGTCCAAGAATCATTCAACTTCCTCCAACTCTCCTTTTACACAGAACCCACTGATGAGTATCTTGAAACTATTAATGTTAGAAGCCAGACCCTTTCTGACCATCTTCTCCTGCACTTTTAAAGCTTCCTGCATTCTATCTTCCTTGCAATAACCATCAATTAACAAGTTATAGTCTGAAACAGTGGGTCACAACCCATTATTGATCATGCAGTGAATTTTTTTATCAATTGCATTTGTTTCTCTTTGCATGCAAAGTTGAGTAATGAATAGTATGCATGTGCTTGGTTCTAGAACAATGCCTTTTGAGATCATTTCGTCCATTAGAACCAAAGTCTCTTGAATATTTCCCTCCTGCAAGTGCCCAAGAATTAGTGTGGCATAAATACTTTTTTTGGGAGTACAAGAACTTTCTTTAGTATTTGAATAGAAATATTATGAGCTTCCTGAATATCTCCATCCTCCTAAAGCCCACCAACAACCTTTTCATAGAAAGATATGCAAGAGGAGGAAAACCTTTGTGAATCATTTCCTCCAACAACTTCAATGCCATCCTTGAATTCCCACTCTGGCAATGGCCGTATATAAGCTTGACATAGCTACTCTTTTTTGGAGTCAAACCCCTTTCCTGCATTTCATTAAACCATTCATTTGCTTCTTCCAGCTGTCCTCCTTTATACAACCCTTCAATCAGTGTAGTATAAGTTGCAACATTCAATACTATACCTTTTCTAATAATGTCATCATGGATTATGTTTAGTTGTTCAACATTGCCCTTGAGGCAGTTGATCTCCACAACTGCAAAGAAAATCATTGATGTAGGAACCAATCCCTAGCCTAACATTTGAAAGATAAGATTATTCAATTCCTCTACCATTCCAAGCTTAAAAAGTATGCTAATGAATGAACTGTAGCTAGCCATGTCAAGGAGAAGACCATGTTCTAGCATCTGATTGTGTAGCTCTGTAACATGTCCAATGCTTCCCTTCTGCAAATGAGTTTCAATTAAAACTGTATAAATTTCAAAGCTTGGTTTCAATCTCCTTTGATGAATTTGTTGTAGGAGGTAGTTGACATCCTTCAAATTACCTATCCTGCAGAGACCTTTGATAAGTGCATTGTAAGTTTTAATTTGAGGCACAAATCCTCCTTGTGAAATGAGATCATTCACAATATCAAGAGTCTTTGACACTCTACATTCCTTGCAGTACCCATAAATAAGTAAATCATAGGTGCAAAAGTTAGGAACGTAACCTGTTTAATGGATGGCTTGTATAATTTTGGGGGCTTCTAATAGCTTATCCCTATAATAAAAAGTTTCAACAACATAATTCCAAGTATTAGTAGTTGGAAAAAATCCCCTTTCTTGCATTTCTTTAAAGTTTTCCATAACTAATCACAATTGTTCCATATGGTCTAAAGCTTTAAGAAACATATTGCAACAACGAACGTCACTTACACAGACTTGTAATATGTCAACGGCTTCTGGCATCATTTGACGTTGTGCACAGGTCTTGTTCAACCTTTTAAGGACTATAGGTACCAAATAACCTGAATATGTAGAAATTAATGCCCAATAAATGCCAGAAATTGAGGTTTGATCCTTGCAGGTAATAACATAATGATCATTACCTGGATGCGGGTGATTATGATGCAGTTAATGAAGACTAGACAGCAGGATGGTAGGCAGCTAGGCCACATGGCCACCCACGCCCTCTTTCATGCCAATTTATGGCATGTTACAGTCGACCTGCAGGCACCATTACTCTGGTGCTCAAGTCGAGAAACTTGCAGCAAGCCTAAGGCTATGGCCTCCGTAAACCACAATTCATTCATTCCTCCCCTACTAAATTGCTCTTGCCCCCCTCAAGCTGCGGAGCCGAGCTCTCGCACCATCACTGGTAGGCATTGTTGGATTTTAAGTTGTGTTGATTTGGGAAATGGCATCCATTTCTCCCAAACACCTCACTGTGTGTTGAATTACGCTCAGAATTCCTCTGCTCCTTTTCTGAATAGCCACTTCAATCCCAGAGATACCTCTGTCTCCCCTTCTGCAAACTCTGAAATCAATACAGTCATGGCACGCACTCACCATCGAATGCACAGTAGAAGAGGGGGTAGTCGAGGCAGAAGCATTGGCCCCCTGCAACGCCCAACCCTGAACTTGCTTCTCCTTCCTCTTCCCCTTCTGCCATTCATTCCCGTGGTCCCTCCTCTGAAAGATACCCTGATACTCGTAGTGGTAGAGGTAGGTCATAGGTCCATGGCACTCGAAGAGTGAACGCAGCTACCCAAACAGCCAATCTCCCCACCCCCTCTCACCCCTCTCACCACACAACCCAATTTAGCTTCCAGAGTTCATTGCTTCGCCCAGTTATCATAGCCATTGTCATTGTTACCTTCAGTGACGATTTCATTCCGCAGGCTGAGTAGAATGCTCAGACCCACGACCTTGGACCTAAGAAAAGGAACAACGGTGAGCAGCAGAAGGCTGTTAAGAGGAACAGGGATGATAGGGAACCAGGCAAGCAGTAGATGGCAGGGAAAATTGGCATTTTTCATGGCGAGGTATTGGCTAGAAGCAAGCATGCCACCGAAGGCAGAGCGGGTGGCACGAAGGCAGTTGGAGGCATCCCGGGTGACACGTCAGACAAACATGCAGCCGAGGGCAGCTCAACAGGCATACAAGCAGTTAGTGGAATCCCGCGTGGCACGTCAGTAGAGGATGATGACTGGTATGAGTACGCGTGTCGCATTGTTGAAGAGCCCACCCCTGATGATATCCAGGGGGTCCATCCAGACTGATGATCTTGTCGCCAGGTGTCCTTACGAGATTGTTAACTGAGGTTTTTTTCTTCTGTTGTTTTTTCGAACCTTCTGGTACGTTTTTTTGATTGCTTGGATCTAGGACCCCTGTGTGGGCCTTTATAAGTTAAGTTTTGAGACCCCTGCGTGGGCTTTCTTGGGTTCACTCGGACTGGTTTCCCCTTGTTGGGCAGTCAAGTTTTAGTCTGTTGATAATTTTTGACATAACTCTGTTCAGCACCGCACAGGCCGGCGCCTCGATGTATTTTTATTTTGCTTCTTTTCAATAGAATAATATTAGTTCAAACTAAAGAGGAGACCTACACCCGAGTTTCTGGAGCAAAATCATGGTGGGGATGGTTGTAACAAGGGTTCCCAATGCATCTGGGCTGCAGGAGACAAGAAGCAACAATGGCTGCAAGGAGCTCACGGCCTCTGCAATGAAGCCCCTGGCTCAGATCTATGGAAGATCTACGGGCCCATACATTCCCCTGGGCAAAACGATCTCCATAGGGCAAGAAACTCGCGGAGCAGAGCAGCAAAGGGAGTCGAAGGGCTGCAGAGAAAAACTCTTGAGCGGCTGAAACGACGAAAGGCGTGTAGGGAACAAAGATGGAGCGATGATGAGGGTTCCTTCCGCAACAGTCTTTACGCCGGCAGAAAGCCATGGACAAGAGATCCACAGCGACCAAAATACAGAAGTAGATAGACAATACGACATCAAACCAGAGGTAAGGGAAAGAATGAATATCTTTTACCTATTATGCACAAAAGATTTTGGCAGCGCTGCTCTTGTCTGGAACTTGAATGGATCTGGGACAACTTACCCTGTCATGGAAGATGCAATATTGGTAGATCTTGTATCAAACATATCAGACACATAGAGGATGGAAACCCATGCAAAGTACAGATCTGGGTGAATACAAAGGCCACGATACCCCACCAACATGGCACACGAGGCCAAAACGCTGAAGAAAGAATGAAAGGCAAGCTGAATGGCGGTGAGTTAATGACTCGGAACAGGACGTCAGGGTTAGATCATTCTCAAATAGATCCATACCTTACAATGCCAGGCAGGACAAACCACGCTCAGCTGACAACAAGATTTGGATCCCTGGTAAGTACCCACAGCTTCAACTATTTATCAAAACCCCGATGGGAAAAGCGAAACTAATTTGGGTAAAAGAGACAGATTCTGTAAAGAAAATGCAGAAACTTATACTGCAACAACTGGGATATCCCATCAGATCACAAAATCTGATACATGAGGGCAGAGTACTTCAAGACGCAAAGTACCTCAGGGATTACAAAATCGCACCCCTATCAACAGTAATTCTCAATCTGAAAATAAGAGGGGGCGCAACAGTCAACAGCAGGAATCCTCACAGGGGTTATGGAAGTGGGACTGGTACAACGAAAATCACAGGAACACAACAGGGGAAAAAAACAGGCAGTATATCCTTCAAAAACATTCTACAAGGGAAAAATACAGATGGAGCAGCACCAAATCAAACAGGCATGGATGCAAGGCCATACATTGTGGAACAGCTGAATCATACCCCAAAATAAAACATAGATATACTAGAAACAGATGGGCACTACACTATATATGAAAGACAAGCAATAATATGTAGATTCCACTGTTTTTGGCCCAAATCGGCTGATCTATTTCATTGGATCTTCACGAACTGGACCACACAATGTGAAATACATCTCTGTTCCAAGGGTTTTTTCATAGTGAACTTTATTTCAGCGGAGGATAGAGACTTCGTAATACAGGAAGGACCTTGGTTCTAGGGATCCATAGGACTCTTCATCACACCATGGTTCCCAGATTTTGATGCAAATACAATGGTTGTCTCTAAGATGCCAGTTTGGGTGCGGCTACACAATCTCCCAATTCATCTCTAGAATCAACAAGTACTAGCTGGAATCGGTAATACTATTGGACGCTACATCAAAATGGACACCCAACGACTGGAGGAAAGAATCTACACTTTTGCACGAATATGTGTGGAAGTAGACCTCAGCAAAGGCCTGCCAGACCAAATTCAGTTGAAGCATAGACAGAGGAGCTGGACTCAGGTTCTAGATTATGAAAATACTGCATTCAAATGCAGAACATGCCAACAAATAGGACATCTACAAAGCACGTGTCCAGCAGCCAAAAAAGACAACCGTAGGAAGAAGAAAATGGGGAAACAAGCAAAGGGGTGGCAATTTCCCCCACCTCTCTCGGATGACGAGGAGGAAGAAGAGGTGGAATATGTAACCCCCAATGAGACCAATCAGATGAACAAAGAATCAGAAGTAGAAGACACAAATCCACAAGAACATATAGACACAAAATTGGCAAGGATATCAGAAACTATGGATATGGGCAGATCCAAACGACAACACATATCAGACACATCAGACTCTGATAAAGAAAATCCTCAACCTGTGACTGATACAACACTAGCTCTTATAACTCCAACAGAGTCACAGGGGGGATGGAGAAAGGTTGAGAAGAAAAAAGGGCGAAAAGCTTGACTTTTCCCCATTTGTACATTATTCTTGTTTCATGTTTATTTTCTGAAAACCGAACACCCTGCGTGGTGATGGAGGATCTATGCATCTTTTTTTGACAAAAACTGAGCACCATTTTTGAATAAGCTCACAGAGATGGCTAAGGGCCAACGCAGCATATGCCGAAAGGCATCTACAACATGTAATTTTTCAATCATAATGAAAGATTACAATTTTTCCAGTGGAAAAAATAGAATAGTATTACTTAGAAAAAATAACATAATAATCATTACAACTTGTGCATCACTATAGAACTTTTCCCTTATCCATATATGAATCAGAGTTAAGTGAACTTGTATAGTTTGTTGAATATGTTGTTTTTTTATCCAGTTGAATAATTGTAATGCCAATCCAACATTATCCTCGATTTCAAGCAATACTTGAATTACATCACGTGGAATCAATTCAGATAATAATTCCCCCATCATATCCCAATGAAGTCCCTTCAACAAATTACAGATTGTAGCAATATTACCTGAATTAACTTCTTGAGTGTAAACACATTATTTTTGTTCTTCAAAAAATTCAGTGTTGAGATTCTGTGAAACTGCCTCTGCTGAAATATATCTCATTTCAGTAGCATGATCAAGAAAATAATTAGTCCTGTAATCAAAATATTATGTCCTTATGGCATGAAACCCTTGCCATCTCCCTAAACTATTTCGAATTTCAAGCCTTCTTAGCAGGGGTATTGTTGCAAGTGTTAGGGCTTTAAAGATCATATAAGGTTTAAAACTCATTATTTTAGCAGCTCTATATAGCCAATAGGGCCTCGGTTCACTGTTGAGTTCAACGGAGTACGAGGCCTTCCCTACTAAAGTCTCATTTTCGCTTGGGTTTGCTCAACCCAAATGTTATGCCGAAAAGAGGATAAGATTGGGTGCTATAATGGGGGCTATGGTAGAACTAATGCCCTCAAAACTCATTAATAAAAAGGCCAACATTTGAGTAATACTATTCCCATAATTTTCGCTCTTGGTACAATGATGTGGGTCCAATTAGCTATGGTTGGCTTGTTGTTCATGGCTTAGTTTTATATATACCTTTCTTCTCACCTGGCATGGGACCAATTCCATGGAAAATCAATTTCGAAATTTATACTTCAAAATATAGAAGTGTTGGAGACATTGCTACAATAGTTTGCTGGATATTTAATCTGATTGTTTCAGAGAGATTCCTATCTTTGATTGATGTGTTGGGCACATCCAAAACATTTATAGTATTCACAGCTATTGTTGGGGTTTCATTCCTTTTTTCCTTGCTTTTGTTCCTGAGATGAAAGGCCTAAGCTTCAAGGAGGACAATAAATTATGAAAAGGGAGATCATATAATGGTAGTATAGGCGAGGAAGGTTCTTTTAACAAACCCCTTCTTGATGATCATCATACATTCTGAAGAAGCAAATTAGATGTTGAAATCTCTCGTGAGAGAGGGAATTCAAATCAATTGCTGCAAATTTGTGGATGACATTTTTGAGGTATTATAGGAGAATGTACAACTTAAATGGCATATCACCAATCATATCGGCAAGTTTTGCATGGTGGCATATCAACATGTTTTGCATGGTGATGGTGTCGTAATTTGCATTATTTCTTAATAAAATTATATTATATATATATTATATATATATATATATATATATATATATATATAATATATATATTAATTCCATTGGATATGTTGGATAATGGATGCTTCTACTTACATCATTCATCAACATACCCTTTGAAAAGATTTTGCATTGCTACCACTCCCCAAATATAGGAATTTTAATTTAGCACTACGTTTGCGTATGCAAAGGATATATATTTTATTCTTTCGTTGATTTGGGATATCCACAATTCCGCTCTATTAAAGTTACGTCATTTATAAACAATGTAAACTTTGAAATGGGAACTGATACTGTTACCCGTTTCGTAGAGATAGCAAAAAAGTGACCTGATTTTGAAAAGGGGTGATGCAGAACGAACATGTTTTTTTTAGAGCATAGTTTTTGGCACTTTAATTTTTTTATGTACATTACGTTTTAGAATCGTTTTAAAATGGTAGTGATTTTCATGCTGATTTAAAAAATGAGTATTCTGCATCACCCCCTTTTTTAAAAGCCCTGTTTTTTGGCTTTAAATTTTCTAATGTATAAAATGTAAATAATTATTTTGTAAATTTGATCATTTTTGAAGTGGTCGTTTTCTTCACATTTTCTTTTTTTTTATTTTAATTTTAACTTTTTTTTAGTGAGGTTTTTATTATTTTGCATTTTTAAATTAGGAGGTCGATATTTAGAATTTTCGATATTCTACATATTTATACATCCTTAATTAATTTTTCAATCCACATGAAATAATTGTTTCTAAAAAATAATATTTTTTAACAATGGACATAAAAATAACCATTTTTAACATAAATATAACTAAAAAACTACACGTTTTGATAATTTTTTGCTAGAATTGACATGTCAAAATCACAATTTTTACATGATAATTTTAACTAAAAATGGTTAAATAATAGCTTTTTTTATGAATTTCATGTCAAAAAATTAATAATAATCATTTTTTTTTTTCAAAAAATAATGATTAACTTAAAAATCAATGTGAAAATCACATATTACAGATATTGAATGTATAACAACTCTAATTGAGTGTTTATTCTTCTCATAAAATGTCAAAGTCAAAACATTGCAAAGCTTGATTTACAAGCATAACTTAAATTTAATCAACAATGTCACGTAATCCAAACTCTTCGTCCTCTAGAGTTTCATCATTGTCTTCTTCCACAATATTTTATGTTTCCTTTTGCTCATTTTCCTCTTCTAATGGGTCTTTGATGTCTGCGAATCTCGCACACAACCCCCCGCGCCCCAACCCTCTCAACCCCCCCCGGCCCGGGCGCCCTCACCCGCCCCCCAACCGACCCCCCAATCGGCCCCGGCGCCCTCACCCCCCCCCGGCCCAGGCGCCCTCACTGACCCTCACCCGTCCCCCACCCCAGCCCGGGCGCCCTGCCAACCCCCCGCCTGGGAGCCCACACAATCCCTTGCGCCCCAACCCTCTCAACCCCCCCCCAGCTCGTGCGCCCTCACCCGCCCCCCCAACCACCCCCCCACCCGGCCCCCGCACCCTCACCCGCCCCCCGGCCCGGGCGCCCTCACCCACCTTCACCCACCCCCACCTTGGCCCGGGCGCCCTCACCCACCCTCACCCTCTCCCCCACCCGGCCCGGGTGCCCTCACCCGCCTCCCCGCCCGGCGCCCTCACCCGCCTCCCCGCCCAGCCCGGGCGCCCTCACCCACCCCCCTGCCCAGCGCCCTCACCCGCCCCCCGCGCCCGGGCGCCCTCACCCGCCTGCCCTCACCCGGCCCCCTGTCGGGCGCCCTCACCTGCCCACCCGCCCGGCGCCCTCATTCGCTCGCCCGCCCGGCGCCCTCACCCGCCCCCACTGCCCACCTGCCAGGCCCGCGCGCCCTCACCCGTCTGCCTGCCAGGCGCCCTCACCCGCCCCCCGCGCCCGGGCGCCCTCACCCACCTGCCCTCACCCGGCCCCCTGCCGGCGCCCTCACCCGCCCACCTGCCCGGCGCCCTCATCCGCTCGCCCGCCCAGCGCCCTCACCCGTCTGCCCGCCAGGCACCCTCGCTCGCCCGGCGCCCTCACCCGCCCGCCCGCCTGGCACCCTCGCCCGCCTGGCACCCTCACCCGCCTCACCCGCCCGGGCGCCCTCGCCTGCCCGCTCGCCCGCCCGCCTGGCGCCCTCGCCCACTCGCCCGGGCGCCCTCACCCGCCCGCCCGCCCGGCGCCCTCACTCGCCCCCCGCTTGACGCCCTCGCCCGCCCGGCGCCTTCACCCGCCTCACCCGCCCAGGCGCCCTCGCCCGCCCGCTCGGCGCGCCTCACCTGCCTCACCCGCCCGGCGCCCTCGCCCAGCGCCCTCACCCGCCTCACTCGCCCGGGCGCCCTTGCCCGCCCACCCACCCGCCCCGGCGCCCTCACCCGCCCGCCCGACGCCCTCACCCGCCTCACCCGCCCGCCCGCCTGCCCGACGCCCTCACCCGCCCGCACCCTCACCCGCCCGCCCGCCCCCCTGCTCGAGCGCCCTCACCCGCCCGCCCCCTCGCTCGAGCGCCCTCACCCGCCCACCCCCTCGTGCGTCCTCACCCACCCTGCCTCGGTCGCGCCACCTGGGCGGCCCGCGCCCCCGCCTGGCAAGCAGCAGGGCGATTCCGGAATCGCCCTGCCGCCTACCGGGCGGGGGCGTGGGCCGCCGCCACGCGGCAGAGGCAGGTGTCACCCGGGCGGCCCGCGCCCGCGCCCGGCGGGGCGATCCCTGGAATCGCCCTGCCGCCTGCCGGGTAAGGGCTCGGGCCGCCCGGGTGACGCAGCCGAGGTAAGGTGGGTGAGGGCACCCGGGGGGGTCGGCGTGTGAGGACACCCGGGAGGGGGGGCGGGTGCTGGGCGGGTGAGGGCGCGCGGGCAAGCGAGCGGGTGAGGGCGCCCGGGCCGGGCGGGCAGGTGACGGCGCCGGGCAGGTGAGGGCGCCCGAGCGGGGGGGGGGGGAGGGTGAGGGCGCTGGGCGGGCAAGCGGGTGAGGGCGCCCGGGCGGGGGGAGCGGGGGGGGCGGGTGAGGGCGCAGGGTGGGCTGGCATGGGGGGGGCCGACGAGGGCGCCGGGCGAGGGGACGGGGAGGTCGCTGGGCGGGTGGGTGAGGGCGCCCGGGATAGGGCGGGCAGGCGAGTGAGGGCACCGGGCGGGGGGGCGGGTGAGGGCGCCCAACAGGGGGGTGGGTGAGGGCGCCCGGGGCGGGTGGGCGGGCGAGCGAGGGCGCCGGGTGGGGGGCGAGGGGGTGCGGCTGAGGGCGCTCGGGGCGGGGTGGGGGGCGGGTGAAGGTGGGTGAGGGCGCCCGGCCGGGGGCCGGGTGGGTGAGGGCGCCCGGCCGGGGGCCGGGTGGGTGAGGGTGCCCGGCAGGGGGGCGGGTGAGGGCGCCTGGGCTGGGTGGGCGGGCGAGTGAGGGCGCCGGGTGGGGGGGGGGGGGGGGGGGGCGGCTGAGGGCGCCCGGGCGGGGTGGGGGGCGGGTGAAGGTGGGTGAGGGCGCCCGGGCCGGGGGGCGGGTGAGGGTGTCGGGGCCGAGTGGGGGGGGGCGGTTGAGGGCACCCAGGCCGGGGGGAGGGGGGGTTGAGGCGCGGGGGTTGTGTGGGCGCTCGGGTGGGGGGGGGGAGGTTGGCAGGGCGCCCGGGCCGTTGGGGGGGCGGGTGAGGGTGGGTGAGGGCGCTGGGGCCGGGGGGCGGGTGAGGGCACCGAGGTCGGATGGGGGGTCGGTTGGGGGGGCAGGTGAGGACGCCCGGGCCGGGGAGGGGCCGTTGAGAGGGTTTGGGCGCGGGGGGTTGTGTGCGCGCCCTGGCGGGGGGGTGGGGTTGGCAGGGCGCCCCGGCCGACGGGGGGGTTGGGAGGGCGCCCGGGCCGAGCAGGGGGAAGGGTGAGGGCGCTTGGGCGGGCGTTGGGTTGGGTTGGTAGGGATTAAGGGGGGCAGGGGTGCGGGGTGTGGTGAAGGTAGTGAGGGTGTCGAGAGGGGGATTAGAGGTAGGGGACGAGTCAGGCTGTGGCGCCCACCCTAGCATGTTATGGTTGAAAACATGTTAAATTTATACTTAGGAAAGAAAAATGATATTCTACCAAAAACATTAATGTGTTTTTTTTTCCTCATAAACAACTTTGTTTGACACATAAAAATTTGGTTTTATTAGCATTTTTTAAAAATGTTGAAAATTGACCCTAAAAAAAATCATTATTCCAGTGTCATCACTTTCATTTTGAAGCTATATTTTGCACGAAAATTTCATAGTAAATTTCGTAGTCACTGCCATTTTTAAAACATGTTCAAAATTAACGCCTAAAAAATAAAACATCGTCCCAGTATACACACTTTTCATTTTTAGCACTGTTTTTGATGTTTTTTGGCCAGAGTTCCCATTTTGAGTTTATAGTTCCCATTTCAAAGTTTACATTGTTTATAGATCAAGTTAGGCATAAACCAATGGGATTTTTTGGGTTACTCTCCTAACACTTGTTGTGGTCCAAACAATTTAGGTATCAATATTTGCATACCGTTGTTTTTGGGGATGATGGTCTTCCACTGGAAATACAGATATAGACTAAAGAAATGCATCAACAAACTGAGTTTGGAGTTGTTGCACATTGGAGGTACAAGGAGGGTGAAGAAACACACTCTTACTTCATTATTCAGATGGTTGAGTGGGCATGATAGGTGTTAATGTGGAACAATGATATTATGGACACTAAACTATGGTTATCTCCCTAGGATGCAAACATGAGACCACCTTGCCCTTTCCCTTCCCATAAAGATGGTTTCCCACATATGGATAAATTTTGTAGCCTACCATGTGGCACAAACAATTGTATCCTTCTAATTATGTTGGAAGATGATAAAGTGAGTATCATATTCTTAAAAACACCATATTATGATGTACTTTCTTTGCAATCTACTTATTTTGAAATTCATTTCTTAATATTTTACACAATTTTTTATGTATGTTTTTTTGAAATTTCTACCATCATATCAATTTCAATTAAGGATTGCTTATTGTTGTTAAATAGACATTTGCGCAAGAACTACCTCCAAATTTGATTGTGAAAGATTTGCTAGACAAAATAACTTATGGTAGTTCACTTTTTACATCTTATGGTTTTCCAATACAAGAGGAGTTGAGGCCAAGAGTCAATCACAAAATTGTTAGTGATCCTTGTCAAAAGCTGAAAATGGGTGATTTAGTTGATTTGACTCTGTCAATACCACATATGTTTTTTATTGAATACAGGAAAGAAATAAGTCGAATGTTTTGGTAAGGCAAATGAATGCCAGGATGAAACAAGCCATATGCTAGGAAAGAATTCACAAGTTGCAGCTATAACATCACTTATGTGGCAATTGGCCAATTGTTTTTGGAGTGAATTAAAAAGAATGGTGACCAAAAGATTTACCTTGCTGAATTCTAGTCAACAACAAGGTTCATTGTCATTACACCAATATGCTTGTTATGAGCTCAACACGTCACTTATGGAAATTGAAACTGGGTGGGAAGGATAGAAATCATTTCTCACAACCACTAGAGATAAACCCAATTGACAACTTTCTTTGTGGAGCTTATAATTAATATCATGATGACCACAATTTTTTTGTAACAAATTCATTCTACTCTTTGAATAATTTAAAGCACATTATTTTAACAAGGCTAGGAGATAGGTATGGATAACTAGGAAAGGAAGGTTTGGGATTGTTTGGGCTATTTTGATTCTCATCTTTCTATTTCACTTCTTTAGAGAAAATTATATATTCAAATATGAACTCAATTCAAATCAAACTAAAATAGAGAAGCCTAATTATGAAGATGTTTCTCTCTCCACTACCTTGCAATGAATTATTTTTTGAATTATACTTGAATTTAACTAATAATAACCTGGATTTATATATTGCTTTTAACACCAAATTGACATCATGGTAAACATACAAATATCCCATTAAGTATGACCTAAAGATGGTTTAAATAATCATAACTTTAGCCCATGCATGTGGCAGAGTAATTTCTGAGGTGTGAAGTTTTATTAGAGACACTATTTGTTTGTTTGTTTTGGTTAGAAAAAAGGGTTTGTTCTCAGTTTTATGTGACTTTCAATTTATCATTTGTAACATGTTGAGAAATGGAAAATAATAATGTGTGACATTTATCTTGCAGAAATTGATGTTGAATGAAAGGATATAGAGTTTAACCAAGCTACAGTCTGCTTTGGTAAAGGTAGAAGAACATCTTGAAAAACTACCTACAAATACACCATATACAGAGTTTGAACACAAGTAATATATGGATTTTTATTTTACAGATATGTTATTTTTTCTACCCAAGATATCACAACAAGAAAAATATTGATATTGTAGGAATTCTTTGAGGACCTCATTAAGGTCGATTTTTTTTATGTCCTATTTGATTGATACATTCTCATTATAGGAAGGATTTAAATATGAATTAATATGTTCTTGAAACAAATCAGATTCAAATTTTATAGATATAAAAGATTAAAAAAAAATGTCAATGCCTTTGTTTGATTGTTATTTGACTCTGGTGTGGGCAGGTTACAGGAAATGGGATTGGAAAAAGGATGGGGAGACAATGTAGAGCATGTCTTCGATATGATTCATTTGTTGTTGGAGATCCTTTAGGCACTTGAGCCATCGAATTTGGAAATGTTTCTAGTAGGGATTCCTATGGTTTTTAATGTTGTGATTCTTTCACCTCATGGTTATTTTGGGCAAGCAAATGTTTTATGAACGCTAGACAAGACAGTAGTAGACAAGTGAACAAATTTCTTATAATTGCAATGTTCATTCCATGATATCCTCTCTTTATTGTTTGATTGTATTTTGAATGTTTCTTTTGATTTTGTTTTGTCTTTTAACTATGAAATTGAAAATACTTGGTATCATGTCCATTTAAAAAACATCCAAAGCTTGAAGATGAGTTTAGTAGTACATGATATTAATTGAAATTCTTTTAATTGTTTTGTGTTAAAATATTTTCATGACTATTAATTTTTTTTTACTTTCATGTTGTTATTTGAGCACAGGTTATCTATATACTTGACAAAGTTCACACGCTAGAGAATGAAATGTTGTTGCGAATAAAACAATAAGGGTTAAATGTCACAACTCAGACAAATTGTTTTAACAATTTATCTACAATATGAACTTTTAACATGTAATTTAGTTGGCATGATTGTGCCTAAGCTTTCTTTGAACGTTGAATATAACTAAGTTACTAAGGTATTGTTTTCTATGGTGTTGTTTTATTTACTTTGTTTATACAGGTCATATGGCCACATAATGGCCACTATCCCCAACTAAAGAAAACGTGTTCGAGTTTCTTGCTTTTATGGGGGGAAATGACATTGACATTGTTGATGTTAAGGTATAAGTTGTATAAATCTTTTATAGTCTACTTTAGTTTATATTTAAATATTCATCATCTTTCATGTATTATACTCTGAATTGTATCTTCTTTCATTTTCAGGAGAGGAATTCAATATTGATGGTAAGAAGCAGGAATTGAAGAAAGAGGAGAACAACAACACTGGAGTGACAAATGAAAAATGAGAGAGAAAAAAATTGTTCTAGTAATACCTTTAGAGCCAATATCTTGTATAAGACACACACATAGAGACTGATGGTCAAGTCTTCAGAGTTGGTGAATTTACTTGCAATGCCTTGGCAACATAGTGATAATGTTTTGAAATAATGAAACAATATTTCATGTGTAAATTGTAGTCCAACTAATATTAAGTTGGAAACTCATATTGTAATACTTGACATTTTATATAATAAAATTTATGTAGTTGAAATTATTTTTATTTGCACTTGATATTATTTAGTCTTGTAATTTACATATGTAACTTTACGTTATCATATTAGATGAACATGCATATTATATGACATTTTTTTTTTAAATTTAGTTGCAAAATCATAATAATTAATTTATGTTGATTAATAATGAACACAAAATCAATCTAAAACTACCAAATTAGTAGTTTATATTGATTAATGATGAACACAAATAAAATTAATATATGACTAAATTAGTTGTTTATAATTATTATGAATGAAATTAAATGAAATGAATAAAAACTGCTAATTGAATTGTTTATTTAATGAATATGAAACTACCAAAAAAATATAAATGACTACTACAAATGATAGATTTGTGATTACAAATGATGACTAAATTTTTCATATATACGACTATTAGTAGCTAATTTACAGTATCTTATAACACAACTAAAATTTAGTCATATTTCTTTAGTCATTAATTGGTTTCAAAGGATGACTAAAATTTGCATATATATGACTATTAGTAGCTAATTTACAGTATCTTATAACACGACCAACCTTTTGGTCATATTTCTTTGGTCATTAATTGGTTTTCTCGGGTAATCATATAGTAATATATTTTGTTGTATATTTGGTCATTAATTACGACAACTAATGACTAAATTAATGACCAAATTTATGACTAAATATACTACTAGATGATAAAATTGAGACAACCAATTAATGACTAAGCTAAAAATGACTAAAAGTTGGTCACGTTATAAGATAATGTAAATTAGCTACTATTGGCCACCCACTGAAAAATGGTCATTTATATGCAAATTTTAGTCGTTTTTTTAGTAATTAATTAGCCATTTTGTACTAGTGTAGATTGCTCCTTAACTTGAGATTTATTACCAGCAGAAGAAGATTATAAATTAATTACAACAGTTTGTATAATGATACCATTCTCTAACTGATTTGTCTGCTGCTAAATTAATTGTTGTTGAATTAATTGGTGCTAATTGTTGCTAGTGTATTCTACATCTTGTTGATTTTCCATTTCATTAGATATATCAACATTATTTAAATTCTGAACAAATATGAAATGGACATCATTTATTTGAGCAGCAACAACTTCTAGTTGAGATTGATAATTAGCAGTATTTGCAATTGTAATTTGCAGAAGATCGACATTGTCGTTTGGAGCAATTAACTCTTTATCAACATTAATGGATATGCTTTTTAGTTCTTCATAATTATCACATGACAGAGACTCTAAATGTCTAAATCAAATTAGTTGAAATTCAAGAGGTAAATATTTGGAATGAAATTGTATTATTATTAATTTAAATCTAATGAAAAAGTCATCTGAAGACTCACTTTCCATCCTCCGCAATTCTTCCAATTGATATCACACCTTTTCATAGTCATATTCCTAAAAAGCGTGAAAGAAAATCTTTGAAAATTCATCCCAACTATGTAGAGAGACAACTTGTAAGGATCAACACCAGTCTTTAGCTTGACCTGTTAGCGTAAGAATAAAGATCCTGTGAATAACACCTTCGTCAATATTGAAATTATTACAATTTAAAATAAACTAAAGGAGATGTTCAAAAGCAGAAGTTCTGCCATTGAATTTGATCTTAGACAGAGTCTCAACTACCTTTATCGGAGTGGAATATGGTGGAAGCTCGATAAAGCAACTCCAAGGTGATCTTTTAAGTGGAGTCATATTAATAAGATAAAATCTTAAAGCACAAAATCTTTAAAGACACAATTTACTGTGGCCCTCCTTCTAGCGCCAAAAATGTTGATGGCCAAAATTCACCTCATCAATATGTGAGAGAGACCACCCAGTCAGAGCCCCAACTAAGCTCTTATTTGTTTGATGTAGTGGTTTTGACTAGTTCAATTGGGTCCAGTTACCCTCTCTCTCTTTGTTGACTTATAATATATCTATTATTTACCAATGGAAAGAGACAAATGAGATCTGCCATCTTGTTGTGCACATGCAAGCAAGCAAATCCTTAAGATGACTCTATGGCTCAGTCAGGCCGCAACTAAAGTCTGACCTTGCGTGAGGGGACTTATAGAAATGCAGTGATTAAATATATATGCAGATTTACTCTAAGATGCAAGCAAAAATCTAATGCTATCTGGAATTGCAAAATGATAGCCTTCTCTCAATTTGAGAGCAGATGAACTAACTAACTAGGGGAAGAGGACTATTTATATGATTGAATTCATTATATAATTTTCATTAATTAAAATAAGTAGTTCATTTAATTAATGAAAGAGAAAACAAAATAAGAATATATTTAAATAATAAATAGTTATTGCTCAGTAGATTCTTATTTAAATAAATTCATATTAATTCTAATTATGTTATTCTCCTCACTGATAGTTCTTAAATAATTTCAATAGCATAAAACAAAATGATACGACAATAGTGCTCAATCAAATTGTTATAAACTTTTTAGAACGGCAATTAAAATCAATTAGAGAAATTTTAGCAATAATAGATTAACTTACAATCCAAAAAATATGCATTGGAATGAAAATTTATTAAAATCATACGAGAACCTCATTACAATTTTGCAGTCCATGAACAACTTCATATCCTTGAAGAAATTTCTTACAGCAGTGCAAAACAATCTTCTCTTTCGAAACTCAAAATACTTGTTTCTCCACAATTCAACTCATAATACATTACAAAAGTGCAAATACACTACAAGATAAATCACAAAATTTCCCCTAAACACCTTAGATTTGAAGTATTCCCCTCACCTACATCTAATAATCCCTTACAATAATGTTTCATAATTCTCTAGTTGCAGAGAAGAGGAAACCATTCCTCATTCTCAAAATTGATATTTAAAAATTAAAATAATATCCAACAATGGAGAACTGTTGAGAGTAGTTTTCCACATCCTAAATTAGAGTTGCAAATTCCTCATTTTCTCTTTGTTGGTGTCTTCCATTGCTCCAAAGCATCTCGCATCTGAACTTCTCCAACTGATCGCATGCTACAAACCAATCAAAACCAAAATAAAAAATAAATCAAATTGCAAATTAGAAATCAAAAGAGCAAACTCTCATGAAATTGCTAGATTAAAATAAATGAAATCCAAAAAAACTCCATGCTAATTGCTTCAAATGGATCTTATTAACTTTTGAACGGTGCTGGAGGATGAATTAGTGACAATAGTTTTCTCAAGCCAATGAATTTTTCCCAAATCTAATTTGGAAAAACCACATTAGAGAACTTTTGAGGTCTAAAATCGGCCTCCTAAGAAAAATGTACAACCAAAATAAACTTTATAAGAACTAATAGGATCCAAGATGATGATGTCAACAATGGGGGATGATTCAACATTTTGGGACAAAAAAGTAAAAACTAATAAAACAATAAAACTACTTTTGCATCTAATGATTGTTCCTGCTCGAAATTTGAGTAAGCCCGTACGGAGATAAGTTGAAAAAGTAGTTTTTTCTTTTTTTCCCTCTTAAATTTGAAGATGTAATCTATTCTATTTTATTATTTCCACTATTATTTTGTAGTTTCCTTAGGAGGCCCATGTTAGACCTCAAAATTCCCCTAATGATTGTTGTTGCAAATTCATCACTTTGTTTTTTGCTGAATTTTTGGGTCATTAAATGATTAAATCTGCTAAAATTATCATTCCCATATTATCCTCTTTAATCTTAGCTTTCTAACGAGCTATTGTGAGATTCATTTGGCCAAGTAAATCTTGAGATATGCCTCTCCAAAGCCAAGATATCAAAACTGCCAAAATTCTGAAAAATTGTATGCCTAGGCCAAAATTAAGCAATTTTAATTAAATTATAATCCTAATTAACTATAAAATTAAAGTTAAATAATTTTTTAATTAATTATATTTATTAATTAATTACAAATTAATAAATAAAATTTTTAACTAAATTAAATTATCATTTAAATATTAAAAATTATATTAAAACCAATACTAATAAAATATTAAAATATGGGTGAGTGGCTTCTTGACTCTATTGAATAAGCCATGGAGAATACGAATATAGGGAGACATAAGGAGTGAGTGGTGGGAGACACAAGGAGGTGTCGGAGTTTCAGAGGAGGAAGATTTCATAGATGAATATTTAGAAAGTTACGAAATGTGGAGAGCTTGAAATCCCAAGGAAGAGGCAAGAGAGATAAGGAGGATTTCAGAGCTCGTGGGTGTGGATTTAGGGAGGAAGGTTTCGGGGTATATTAAAATTATGTTACGAAATGATGGGGTGCCAAGGTGAGGGAAGAGGTGAGGTGAGAGGGAGGTATAAGGGTTTTCGGAGAAAAAGAAATAGAAGTTACTAAATGTAAAGTTGTAACATGAGGAAGGGCTATGAGGAAGGGCTTGAGGTATGGTGAGATGAGGTGAGAGGAGGGAGAGGAGGGCCACGTGGAGTGGGACCCTTCATTCTAATGAAGTTGCAACCACTATTATTTATAAGTTTTGACTAGATTAAAACTACAACTATTTGAGTTTCGGGATTTTAAAGGTTTTTTAAAAATGGAATTTGAAATAGACTTCCGATATCAAAAAAAAATATAATTTAATTGTTCTACAATCTCGGTTGTGGTGGTTCTGTAGGATCGTTAGCAATAAAAATTAATTAAAATTAATAAAAATCAATATTTACAATTAATTTACAAAGATTAAAATAATATATATTTTGTACATTTTTTTTAGTCTAGATGGTAAAAGTCAAGGAATTTTTTATAAACACCATTTGTAAATCGTGAATCCAAATGAGAACCGATGGGAAGCTAGCAAGAAATCGAACACAATGAAGCAATCCGAATGGAAATCTGAAGAAAACGAAAATCTCACAAAAATTGTTGCACGCCAAAAGAAAATATTAAAAGGGGATTTAGCCAAAATTTCCAAAAAGGGTCTCCATTATTATTATAAGATAATAAGTTAAAATGGTTGGGTTGTGATTTCACCACAACACATTCAAATGTTTTAATTGTGGTAGAGTACATCATTTTGTTACTAAATGTCCATATGCAAAAAAGAGATAATAGTTATGATGAAGGAGAACATAAAAATAGAAGCAAATCCCATAGACACAAAAAAGGAAGATATAACAAGAAGAAAATATTCTACTCCAAAGAAGATAGTAGCTCTTGAGACATGAAAGTAATGGATATGCATCTAATGTTGACAAAGAATAATTCATATCATAGCCATGGATATCTAGGTTTCTAATCAATAAAATGAAGACAATAAAAAAGAGAAAACATATTCAGAGGATGAAGATATTGATGGGGAAGTAAACCTTGAAGCAAAATTTGTTAGTTCCCTAGAAGAAATATAATAACTTAGAGGCAAGATAAAAAAAAGAAGGAGATATTGTAGAAAAATGAGAAGAAAAAGGATCATGATCTGGATGAAACAATAGTTTCCATTTTGAAGACACAACTAGAAGAGGCAAAGAGGATAGAAGAAGTAGTGAGAAGCCAAATGAAAGAAAAGGAAGAAATTTGTGAGATGTTAGAAGAAGAAGTTATTTCCTTAAGAAAATAAATAGAAAAGGAAAATGTTTCGCTATATCAAAGCTGGAAATTTGGAAAAAGGTTCTAAATATTCTCAGGTTGGACATGGATTTCTCATGTATTCCATTGAGGTATTATAAACTAGTAAGGTAATCAAGAGTGAAGAAAGTCAATGATTATAATTCCTACTGTGACCACTTCAAACTCTATTAGCATGTGGGCATCCATATATTTCTTCTCAAAACACCCGTGTGTGAAGAACATGAGTTTTCATGCAATATTCTATCTTTTCTTTTGTAAGCTTGGTAGGACTACATCTTCATCATGTCTAATATATCACCCCGATCGAGGCAGGGAATTGAACCAGTGACTTCACATCAAGGAGTGTCTTAATAGAGCCCTCGATTACCGTTTATCTAAGACTCGTGGACATACAATATTCTATCTTTATCTCCATGTGACCTTCTATATAGTTCTAATAGAAGGGGAAAAAATTCCCTTCACAAATATAACCCTTTCACTATTAGATAATGTGATCCATTGGTATATTCAACATATAAAAAAGTTGGTAAGTGTTAATATTTTAGAATTTGGAAGCACCCACTACATATCAATTTCATTGTTTTGACCACTAAATAAGATGCATTTAACCATATTTCTTATAATTGATGCCACACTGTTACTTTTATGTAAGTAATTTTTTTTTTAAACAAACTTTATACTTTCCATGAGACACATTGATTCATTATCATAAAAAATACACTCTACTTTCCTTTAACATTATATCCATCCTCTATTCACTTGACATATCCTTCCATTGCATCGGGGTATGCTAGTTTATATATATGGTCGACGACCAATTGATAATGTCGACCAATGTTTGAATAGGGATGGCAGGGGTCGAACCCGCCCAACCAAAACAGCCAGCTCGCCAATGGGCGACCCTCCAAAACACACAAACTGCCATCACCAACCAAACAACATTGACTAAAAAATTAAGGTCGAATATTTTGGGGAGGCTGCGATGTTGGAACCAAGGCCTACCCTGCCCAAGTTTGGAGCACCTGCCAATGGCCTAACGAGCCCATATAGTTTTTAATGGCGGAAATTTATATATATATATATATATATATATATACACACACACACACAGGTTTTCATTCATTTGCCCAACCAACGAAACTGAGAGGACATGTAGCGGAACTAGGAGCATAGGAGAACCACACCTAGGTGAGGCACACATTTTTAGGAGAATATTCCAAGGAATATTCTTATGTAGAATCTTGGAGATTCCCTTGGAGCCAATTTTTGACAGTGCCATAATCATGACAAGTTTCTACTTAGATTAACCAGAATTTCACAAGGAATCTAATGGCGTGACCTTTTTTGATCTGAGTAGTGTATTTTTCAAAAGCAAGATGTTGAGGGCGGAACCATGAAGCTGGAACCTTGGCACTAGAATCTACATGGAATTTGAAAGATTCCCTAAAGGCCTGAAAATGACAGTTTCAAAAGCAGGTCAACTTTATACTCATTTCACTCAATTTTCACGAGGAATGTGATGGCATGGTCAATTTCTTCATCTTAGCAACCAAATTCCAGTCAACCCGTGGAAGAGAAACTTTGAGATTCCCTGGGAGACCAAATTTGACCAATTCAAAAAGGGGTCAAATTTACAGTTAGATTTCACGATATTTTGCAAGGAACGTGATGGCGCATGCAATTCCTTCATCCGAGTTGCCAATTTTCAAGCCATCCCTAGACTTGGAGGTATAATATGTATTGTTGCCATGTATTCATTTGATTTTGTTCAGATGATAATTCAATTATGTGATCCATGTATGCCACTCTATGTGAGAGATTGTTATTTTGCCATGCTGGAGGAGAGATTTTGTGAGTGAGAGTTCTAATATAAGAATGTCTCCTAAGAGAGAGACATGTCACTCTAGATAAGGGGTTCATCCTTGTATTAACAAAGATTGCATCCAGTACTCATCATCTTATTGTAACTCCTAATGAAGCGGCCTCCCCACTCTTAACACTGAGCCCAGAGATGTAGTCCACACTCGACGAACTCTGTTATCATATCATTGTGTTATGGTTGTTCATGATTATGGCTTCTTATTGGTTGCATGTTTCTTATTGATGGTTTGCTAAAGTATTGTTAGACTATGCATTTCTCATGATTTTACAAAGCAAATGTAAGTGTCAGTAAAAGGTCCTCTAAGATGGGGATTTTTATTTGAAAGTACTCATGAAAATTTCCCAGATCAAGTGGTATCAGAATGGTATGAACTTTTTGCCAGGGATTGTGAATTGAGCGTGCAACAAGAAGTGGAATGGAAAATAAAAAATATCCCTATGAGGCCTTCGACAATATGACAATCATGGTAGATATATTATTTGTAGATTATGAGAAGAAAAGAGGAAAAAGAGAAAGAGAGAGAAGAGGACGATGCTCCATCTCCATTTCCGTGTGAATATTCTTATTCTTCATCTTCTTCTCATCATTCAAATGAAGATATCAACCAAATAATGTTGAATTGAAGAGACTTCTACAAGAAGCAAAAGAGGAGAAGCAGAGATTGCAACTTCAATTACGAGCCACGGAAGAGGCCTTGGAAAAGTTGAAGTGCAATGAAGGCTTCAGGAATCCATCATCGCTTGCTTTAGAATCAACAGTTGAGTTGAGAAGTATTGGTAATTCTTCAATTTCAATTTCACATAATGTTATTTCTGTTGGAAGCATTGAGGTACCCATTTCAAGAACTAACATGAGACTCCTTACCAAGATGGGGTATAGAGGAGGATGAATTGGTGTTAATGGCCAAGAAATGACTCAACCATTGGAAGTTGTACAAAGACCTTGATTTGCAATATTCGGTCACACTGAAGGAGAATGTTCAAAGGTAGCAGAAGCATCCTTTCCATTGTCGAAACCATCAAGGAAAGAGGAGGGTGAAAACAAATCACGATCTTCCTCTGACTGTGAGCATTGTCGAGGAAGAACTAAGGCGCGCTCTTCTTGTTAAGCTCACACCAGAGACAAGGAAGCAAGGTATAAAAAATCCCATTATTCCAATGTTGCTTTTGATTATAAGCAGAATTGCTAATGATGAGTATAAATTATGGCATAAAAAACCATGATGTGTTTTTTGTGGTCTGCATAACCATGTTGTTGCCAAGTGTTGGAAAAGAATGGCAGCAAGAAAGAGGACAAGGTGTGAAAAGCCTTCTCCACATCAAGGAAGGAAGAAGGTTAAGCAGGTCTGGAGGAAGAAGAATTTTTGTAGCCATTGCAACAAAGGTGGACATTAGAGAGCCACATGTTGGGAGCTCCATCCAAAGTAGCGTCTCAAGAAGGAAAAAGCGCCTGTGCAGGAACATATCAATAAAGATTTTCAACAAGAGGGTCAACTCCAGAATAATGACCCATTCACTTTTTTGAGTGAGAGATGGTTTTATTAGATATAGTAGCTTGTCATGGCCGCATTTTGTAAATCACATGTTGTGAAATGATTGTAAAAGTGATGAAGTGTTTGCCATCACTTATGAATTCAACATGATGATGTTTTTGGCCTTTTTGTTGATAGTTGGGGTATTGGTTTATATTATGATTTTGATGTAAACTTGACCAAAGAGTGTGTTATAAACTCTTGGAAAGTATGGGGTTTTATTGGGTCATGATAGGTCATGTAATTGAACATGTATTTTGCAAGATGTACTACAAGTTTACATAGGAGTACAGGTGTTAGTTCATCAATTATAGCTCCAAGGTGAAGGAAGTGCGGCCCTTTAGGGCACTTATTGTGCAGACCATGGAATACATCAAATTGCAGATAATATTCATGCTTTTGGAGGACCAAAAGTTCCTCAGTGCAGAAGAATGATCTAGGTGGCTTTGGATAGGCCTAAAAATCAACGTCTTCATATTTCATCGAAGCTGAGACCAAACCGTAGATCTCGTTGTCCTCATTCCAATAACGTAGACAACACTCAAATCTGAGTTCATATGCTCAAGATATTCAAAGTCAAAGTTGTGGTCAACTTGGCCCCACTGGCTAAATTTAGCAAATCGCTAGCTAAATTTGGAGGCTCACCAAATTTGAAGGTTCAACTAAATCTAGTGGAAGTCGCTAAATTTGGCAGCTATTAACAAGCGACAATTTTGCACTTTGCGATGGAAGGAACTCGTGAAATTGTTGCGAAATTGTTGCCTACTTAATTTTTCCAATGACCCTAAAAATTTGACTAACAATTTTTAAATTCGTTGGTTAAAAATAAATAAATAAAATTATTATTTTTGGGGCAGCGGGCCACCTAACTGACGGACTCGCTGAACCCTCCAAGCTAACACATTAAATATAATATATATATTTTATACATATATGGCCGATGACCAATTGATAACATTAACTAATGTTTGAATAGGGTCAGTGGGATCGAAGTCGTCGGGCCAAAATGACCTAGCCTCCAAAACACACAAAATGTCATTGCTAAACAAGCAATGTTGATCGATGGTTTGAACCCGGACCTGCCTTGCCCAAGTTTGGAGCACCTGCCAACGAACCAATGGACCCATATTATTTTTAACATCGTTTATATATATATATATATATATATATATACCCTGATTTTCATTCATTCGCTCAACCAACAGAGCTGAGAGGACGGGTAAAGGAACCACGAGCAGAAGGGAACTGCACCTAGGTGGGGAACAAATTTAGAGGAGAATATTCTTATGCAGAACCTTGAGTAGTCTTGGAAATTCCCTTAGAGCCAATTTTTTACGGTGTTAGAATCATGACAGGAGTCTGATGGCATGATCGGTTTTATAATACGAGCAGTGGATTTTTCAGAAGCATAATGTTGAGGGTGGAATCATGAATTTGCATGGAATCTGAAATATTCCCTCGAGGCCTGAAAATGATAGTTCCAGAACCATGCCAACTTTATACTCATTTGAATCGATTTTTCACAAGGAACGCGATGGCGTTATTATTTTCTTAATCTGAGAAGATGAATTTCACTCAAGTCATAGAAGAAAATATTTGAGATTCCTAGGGAGCTTTTTTACACAATATTTTGTCACATTCCCAACTCTATACCTGAAGCGTTTTCCTTTGTGCCACTGTTGTCACAAATGTTGTAAAGTGACACAAGTTATGTAAACTCATTCACCATGAATTATATGCTCAACACATCCCTGAAGAGATGGAGAACTAATGCCTTGAAGTAATTTTGGAAAAACTTGTGAAAAACCCTAATTTGCAAGATCAGCGCTACTTTTAATAGGAAAATCCGTGTTGGTAACCTTTTGTCTAAATAGTGACTAATGCTGGCAACGCGACTTTTGATAGGAAAATCTGCACTGGTCCTCTTCAGGTAGTTTCTCCAAAAATGGAGCAGAAGCTTCTCTTTCTATAAGCCTTGAGAATGGCAAGCTGGTAGTTGTTGGATGAAGATATAGTCGACTACTCCCATTTAGAGCCTTTGATCCTACCTTTAGGGATCTTACATTTGGGATAAGGACCTTATTCCCCCTTTGGTGAATCTCTAACCTCCTCTCCATCACTATAAATTCATTCTTCACTTTCCTCAATAGGTTGGTCATTGTTGGTTACCATTCTTCTGCTCAATTGTTCTTAGATGTTGCCATTTTGGTGAGAGAGGAAAGGATAGATTGTTAAGTTTGGATTGGACTTGGAACCATTCTGAAGGAAGCCTTCAACATCAAGGCACTAGTTGTATGCCTCCCTTTCTTATTTAATCATTAATACAAAGCGTGTTTTACTTCCCATAAGCTTGTCTATGATGGTTTGCTTAGTACAATACTCCTTGATATGTTGTATAACTTATATTGGAATTCATATGTTATGATCTCTCTTGCAAGTATTTGAATGTAAGGAATTGCGAGGAGCGAGCCTGGGAGCTAAGGGTCCGGGATCACCATCAAAGGTTTAGTGTATAGGAGAGAGGTAGGCCGTCTCCCTTTCTCATTTCTTATTCCGATTTAGGTTAGGGAAGTTTTCTTGTTTTGTCATGGTTGTTACTAGAGCCACACACTGGGATAGAGGGATCACTTCTATCTGTAGAAGGGTTTGTCTAGTTGACAAATTAGTGACTCCACTGGGGAAGCGTACACCCTTTTCATCCTCCTTTCATTTTTTTCCTTCTAGTTAAGTTTGGACAACCATTGAAAGACCCTATCTTTGGATTGATTTTCAGTCTGTACTATGAATTGTTGTTGTCTTAGGGTATCAGGTCTAGAGTTTCTTCATGATTCTTTGTTGTTTTTCCTAAAATTTCCTCGCTCAGCACATATTTTATCAGTGACAGTCACTCTAACAATGCCTGTTTTTCACTGTACATTCGCGCTGAAAACCCTGTCTTCCACTGTTTACCTGCATTGAAGACCAACACGGATTTTGCTATGAAAAGTAGTGCTGCTAGCACGGGTTTTACTATGAAAAGTATCGTTGGTGACCATGTCAGAACGGGTTTTGCTATATAAAGTAATGTTGTCCTTGAATGTGAGAATTTTTAGGGTCTCTACTAAAAACTCTAGTGTGTCCTGGTCTCGAAGGTCTCTTCGCTGCTTTATCTGCTTTAGTCTCTATCTGTATGCTTCTTATTTATTTGTGGAATGTGAAAGATTTTCTCTTGCTTGAAGTGGTAAAAAACGGATTTTGCTTGAGTTTTTTCAAGTTTTGAGTTGATTGAGATCTTTGTTTACTACTTATGTGCTTGAGAATTATTGATTGTTATGTTAATTAAACAGTGATTGCTCTTTTGCATTGATTAAAGGAATCAATTTTGCATTGAATTAGTTTTCATTTCGAAAAATTACTTTTCGTTAAAATTTCATTAGATCACTTGCATGAAAAGTTATTTTTTGGAATTAATTATTGGAAATAGATCATATTTTTCAATAATTGAAAACTAAATGGTGCATTAGTTGCATTAAATCATTTAAAGCAAAAAGAAAAGCATAATTCATATAAGTGCATCTTAGGAAAAGTGAAAATCATTTTTACTTTTTGGCATTGCATTTGGAAAGTGAAAGTGAAAGATCTAGTTATGAAAGCTTTGTTTGTTGCATTATTCATTGTTGCATCATTGTTTGAATATCTTCCCTTACTAGATTAGATTTCATCGAAATGGAAAGAATCATTTTCTCATGATAGTTGCATCATAGGAGTTCAGGTGACATCATTTTGAGCCTTAAAACTGAAACTTAATTGAAGATAAACTTAAAATTTACCTCAATTAACCTAAGGATCATTTGGAACTTGAGGAAAACATTTAGAGGTCTAGGCTAGAGACATGTTTCGACGTCGTTAAACATAGGAGCTATCGTTATTTTCTAACATTGTATCCGGGGTGAAATCTCATTCCACATACAGAAGTGTATAGGATCGTTCTCTAGTCCTTTCGGGTATATCGGAGGTGCTCCATGCATTGTAAGTATATGGGAACGTTCTCATCAAACGGTTACACATTAGACAACACTACTACTGATAGCACTCCCACGTACTGTCATGTATATTTTGGGAATCCCCTATAGGTTTCTATCCATCCATAGGTAACCGAGTCTGCCGCCTTGTATACTGTGATACACTGAACACAACATTCAGGGATATTGGTTTTCATACGTTAAGTCCTTGGTTCGCCAAGGTTTATATTGCAGTTCACAGTTGCTTGGTAAACACTTTTGCCTAGTTTTACCCCTTTGTTGATTTTGTTTTGTTAATTTTTATAATCAATTAATTGACCATGGAAAAAATCCTTCCTGTGAAAAATACTCCTTAGTAAATCTTAGATTGAGATTAATGGCAACAATTTCCAAGTCTACTAATCAAGGAAACTCCCCTGACAGGAATCCTAGTCCTTTTCTTTCTTTTGGAAATATCGGTGCTCCTTATATGGAAACTTTGTCCCTTCCTGGATTTACCATTGGTTTGCTGGTTTTGTTATTTTCGACCCCTATGGTTCCGAATGTCTAAAATGTCCCTCAATGGGGCTCTCCTCCACCTAAACCATATCAACCTCCAGTTGATCTTAAAGTTGACCCTTTGCATTCTTCGCTCATTTGGTCTTCTTCCTCTTCTTCTACTTCAGCTGGTGAAAACATGCAAGTTAGTAACCACGTGGATAAGAAGAAGAAGAAAAGGAAGATTAAGAAGAAGAAAAATAAGCAAGGGGGAAACCAAGCAGTCGATGCTACTGATGTAATTGATGTTGAGAAACTTTCCAATCAACCCCAGAAAGTGAAATTCCCTTGCAAGCTTTGTAAGGGTGACCACCTTCTTCGATAATGTCTTGGTATTCCCAAGATATTAGAACTGTGGTCCACAGGTTCACATTGACCTTTGTCCTCAGCCTCTGGAGATCATGATGGTGATAAACATTCAACTAGTAATAGTAAAGTCCATGGGAAAAAAGGAAAAGTGAAATTTCCCTGTGGGTTATGTGAACGACATCATCCTATTCACCTTTGTCCTTATATGGATGAGGCCTCTAATGTGTTGGATAACCTTACCACTTCTCAACCTCGTCTTCTAACTAGTTATCAGAAGCTTTCCCTTGATCCTCCACTAGTTGATCAAGTGATTTATCAGAACCCATCTCTAGTCAATCCCACTCTCTCTGAAGCTAAATCCCATGAGTCTGTTCCTGACCAACCATTGGTCAAGAAAATGGTTGACCTAATTTCACTTTCAGTCGATCACATCCATCCTATAGAGAGTGAAATTCATACCGCTCAGGTTCTTCTGGTTTTGTCAGATTCCATTGAATTGGAGGGAAATCCTCCCGTTCCCACGGTACAGGAGGGAGATTCTCATGTTCCCATAATGCAAGGGGGTAGTTATTCCATTGCAAGTAGTATGGTCATTTCGTTTTATTGGAGTTGACTAACAGGATATCATCTTCCTTCTTATGTGCCCTTCCAGATCTCGGTGCGGTCTTACAATATGGTTGTACTTAGCACAGTTATAGATGAAGGCACATATGTCAGTGTTCTGTCCTCCATTGATTGGCAAGATTTAGGTTCTTTGTAGCTTGTGCCCATTACTGGGAATCTGTTATCTTTTAACAGAGGAACCATTCAACCATTTTAGATCCTTCCTAAGTTGCTTATTACTTTGGGAGGAAAAACCGTATATCTCGATGTGATGGTTGTCCAAGGTCCTTTAGATTTTAATATACTCCTTGGACGTGACTATTTTTATGTCAGAGGAGCTCTTGTCTCTTGTCTCTTTCATGTGTTGTGTTTCTCGCATGAAGGAAGAATTGCGACCATTGATCAGTTGTCTTTCGTTGGTCATAATTCATCTCCCAATTAACCATCTTCACTAAATGGTCCTTACATGCAAGTGGTATCTTCCCCGCCATAGGTTAATTATGTGGCCACCTGTTCCATGCCTGCGTCAACTAATGATCTAGTCAGTGATATAGTGCATCATGTATTGGGGACATTGGAACCCGATCTTTCCATTAGATCCCTTGATAGGTATCCCTTCCAGAGTGTTGTTCTCCCATCTGATGAGAACCTCTTGGAAGCCATGGTCTCTTATAGTCCATGATCAAGGTCATGACGATAATTGTTTTACTATGTCAACCTCGTTAAAAAATGAAATAGTTCCCCATGAGGATAGTTATTTTACTATGTCAACCTCATTAAAAAATGAAATAGGTTTCATGAGGATAGTTCTTTTACTATGTCAACCTCATTAAAAAATGAAATATATGTCATGAGGATGGTTCTTTTATTATATCAACCTCGTTAAAAATGAAATAGATGTCATGAGGATAGTTCTTTTACTATGTCAACCTCGTTAAAAAATGAAATATGTCCCCATGAGGAGAGTTCTTTTACTATGTCAACCTTGTTAAAAAATGAAATATGTCCCCATGAGGGTAGTCCTTTTACTATGTCAACCTTGTTAAAAAATGAAATAGGTCCCCACGAGGATAGTTCTTTTACTATATCAACCTCATTAAAAAATGAAATAGGTCCCATGAGGATAGTTCTTTTACTATGTCAACCTCGTTAAAAAATGAAATAGGTGTCATGAGGATAGTCATTTTACCATGTAAACCTCATTAAAAATGACATAGATTCCTGTGAGGATAGTTCTTTCACTATGTCAACCTCGTTAAAAAATGAAATAGGTCCCTATGAGCATGGTTCCTTTACTTGTGTCATGCCCGGTAACAAATGAAACAAGGTGTCATGACATGGTTCTTTTCCTCTGTCAAGATCGTTAAAAAATGAAACAAATCCCTTTCCAATTCGAGTTTTTGCTAGATGATCCTTGGTTTTCTCCTTTCCATCGTCACCGTCTCTTTGGCCGATCATACATTTTCACTTGGTTGTTTTACCCTTGCCTGAGGAACATCTGTGATGAGTGGTCTTATTAGCCAACCTCTTGACCTTTACATGTTTTAAACAATTCCATCATGACTGAAACCAATTGATATCCTTTTATACCACTCGTTCCTTTAGGAGGAGCCATCTTTCATCTCTTTTTAATCTCAAAAAATATGAAAAGATTGTTGATCACTTGTCTTTTCGAACTCGTAAAAGTAAATGAAAATGCGTCTACTTAGTATAAGTTTAACCCTTTTCCCAACTGAGATGGACTAGCTACGAAAAAGGAATAGCTTATTTGAACATGGCTAAGAGGTTCTCTTGAATTTTGTTTTATACCTTTTCGGATTCGAGAGACTATCTATGAAAAGAGACCTTTGGAGTTTTATTTTCCGCCTCTTTTTCAAACTCTCTAAATATGAAAAATATGTCGAGCTACCCCTCCGTCGGACTTGTAAAACTTAAACGACACAGGATTTGTCATCGTGATGAGACCGAGTTACTCCTTCCTGGGGCTCGTTAAAACTTACTAGGATGGATTCATCCGAAGGATGAACTTATACAACAAGCATATGGTATCCTCTTCAAGCTTGTAATTAAAAATAAAGAGGTACTCGCTAGAAATAGCGGGGGGTGGGGGAGGAAGTAAAGTGTGTTTTGTACATTCTATAAAAGGCAGCATGTTGCTCTTGAACATGACACTCATATGCATCTCATGTCGAGTTTGGGATATCCTCTCATTTGATCATTACCTATCGTCATCATGATCGTCGATTCCATTTTGAGTCAAGTATTGCTGAACTTCGGAGTCGTGTCGTCGATATGTTCAAGAGAAGTCCTATATGCAAAGTTTAAACCTCTTATACCAATGTAACCCTCTTTGCAACAATCTTGAATTACTCCTATCATTTTGAGATATCTTATGTTTCATGTCGATGATGTGGGAAGAATTATGGCCCTCCTTCAATGGATCACTTCCTGTCGACTTCAGCTCATTATCTAGGAAGTTGCTTTAGAAACGCCCTTTCAGTACCTTGGAGCTTGCATGCCTCAATGGCAAGTTCTTCGTGTTCAACAACAGGCTTACATCATTGTCCTTCACTCGAATGATTCAGAAAGTGTTTGACTTTAGCTCACATATTCACACTTGAAGATTGTATTGGTGTACCTTGAGGGCCATCGTCATTATTGGTGGTTTCTCTTGCACCTGTTAACGGTTTACATTATTGACGGTAATCAGGTGGTTTCTACCATGTTCGATGTCAGCACATATATTCACGTGGTTAGATTCATACTTCAATCGGAATAGAGATGAAGACCTTGGATCTCATTTGTTAAAATCCATGTTGCGAGGAGTTATTGAGTATTCATGATCCTTTTCATACAGATGGTTGCGTCCATGCCATGGATCCATAGACATGATCCTTTTTAGATGGATGGTTGCGTTCATACAGTGGATTCATATATTATATTTTGATGTATTATCAAGCACATGTATATATCAAATATGTCATATATTGTATCATGTTTGATTTGCAGGTCTCTTGACAGTGGTCTTCCAAGTTCCTTTGCCTTAACCGATAAAGCACTTCAACCATCACTTCTTGTTATGCTTTCATGCTTTAAGGGGCATCTGTTACACAATATTTGTCACATTCCCAACTCTATACCTGAAGTGTCGTCCTTTGTGCCACTGTCATCATAAATGTCGTAAAGCGACAAAAGCTGTGTAAACTCATTCACCGTGAATTATATGCTCAATACATCCTTGAAGAGATGGAGAACTAATGTCTTGAAGAAATTCTAGAAAAACTTGTGAAAAAACCCTAATTTGTAAGACCAATGCTACTTTTAGTAGGAAAATCCATGTTGGTAACCTTTTGTCTAACTAGTGACTAACGCTGGCAATGCGACTCTTGATAGGAAAATATGTGTTGGTCCTCTTCAAGCAGTTTCTCCAAAAATGGAGGAGAAGCTTCTCTTACCAGAAGCCTCAAGAACGACGAGTTGGTAGTTGTTGGATGAAGATATGGTCAAGTACTCCCATTTAGATCCTTTGATCATATCTTTAGGGATCTTACCTTTTGGATAAGGACCTTCCCCCCCTTTGGTGGATCTCTAACCTCCTCTCCATCACTATAAATCTGTTCTTCATTGTCCTCAATGGGTTGGTCATTGCTGGTTTCCATTCTTCTGCTCTATTGTGCTTAGATGTTTCCATTTTAGTGAGAGAGGAAAGGAGAACTTGTTAAGTTTGGCTTGGACTTGGAACCATCCTGAAGGAGGCCTTCAACATCAAGGAATTGGTTGTATGCCTCCCTCTTTGATTTAATCATTATTACAAATCATGTTTTACTTCCCATACACTTATTTATGATGGTTTGTTTATTACAATACTCCTTGATCTATTGCGTAACTTATATTGGAATGCATATTCTATGATATCTCTTGTTGTTTTCTTTTGATATCTCTTGTAGGTATTTGGATGCAAAGAATAGCAAGGAGCGATCTTGGGAGCTAAGGGATTGGGATCATCATCAAAGGTTGAGCACATAGGAGAGAGGTAGGCCATCTCCCTTTCTCATTCGTCATTCTGATTTATATTAGGGAAGGTTTCTTGCTTTGTCACGATTGTTACTATACCCACACATTGGGCTAGAGGGATCACTTCTATCCGTAGAAGGGATTGCCTAGTTAACAAGCTTAGATTTGGAAAATTCAGAAAGGGGTCGAGTTTACAATCAATTTTCACATTTTTTCGCAAAGAATGCGATGGCATAGGAAGTTCCTTCATATGAATAGCCAATTTTCAGGTCATCCCCAGACTTGGAGGTATAATATATATTGTTGCCATGTCTTCATTTGATTTTTTTGACATTATGATTCGATTTTTTTATCCATGTATGCCACGTTGTTGGAGGAATGTTCAAGTTTGAAATTGCTTTCTTTTTTACAATCCTTGTTCCTCCCTTTTACCCTTTTCATCATAATTTTGTTGCAGTTTCAATCCAAACAAGTTATCATAGATACGCTCAAGCATCCAAAAGGTATTGATCTTCCATGTTTTATAATCTAATGCTTCTTTGTGAAATATAATTGAAACATTTCTATAACTAAAAATTTCTGCTCATTTCGCAGCTAGCAAAGAATTATGCAGCTATCTACATGGTTAGATAGGTTCTAAAGAACCATAGAATGAATGAAAGGTACTAGAAGCTGGAAAATATTCCAAATATGAATATCCACCTGTCCTCATGATCTGGAAAACCACATGGATCGATAGATCTAGAAGTCAAACCATAAGTCAATTCTGGCTATGTTGTTCTAGCGAACATGTAGATTTCAAAGGAAGTCAGTGGAAAGATCAGGAGAGCGAGGAAATAATTTAGAGGTTGATGTGTTCGATTAGAATCCCTCATGATTTTCTCTTTCAGTAGAAAATCAAGAGGAGAAAGAATTTTATATTAATTCTACTTCTTAGTTTTTAGATTAGCTAAGTTGCCTCTCGGCATATGACTCTTAAAACAATTTTAATAAGAAGTGTGTAAAAATCCTTGAGGCAAGACTGAAAGACTCTAGCCATTATTGTTAATTATTGTAATCTTTGTTGAAGACTTTTGAAATTAATATAATACCCTGTTTGTGAGCTAATTCGTGGCTAAACGAGTTTATTGAATTAGTGGTGAACTTTCACTCAATAGGAGGCCCCCTGGAGAGTTGTAAGAGTAGATTAGTTTTATTTTCACTGTGATTTGTTTGCTAAATAGTTTTCTTTCTGTCGATGCATTTTTTTTTTAATTGCCAATTTAATTTCTTATTGTTTATATAAATAGAGTGCTCATAAAATACCAAAAATATTTACTTTTCAGAGTACATTTCTTTCAGCAATTTCATTTCATAACTCAGTTAAATTTTGCCAAGTAATTTCGTGGATGACGAGTAGATGAATTTGTTGGAAAATACTGAGATGTGGGGGGCGGGGGGGGGGGGGGGGGGGGGGGTGGGGGGGTTGGGGGTGAATCAATATTCCTTAGCAATTAGAACTTTTAAATCTTTTATGAGCATTAGTTAATCTTCAATTATTATTAACGTTTATGCAATAATAACAGTAAATAAAAGAACCGGGAGGCACAAAGATTTTAGGTGGAAAACCCCCTCCGGGTCAAAAACCACCAAACACTTTTCTAATAAATTCTTTAATCTTCAGCCCCAAATGAAATGAAAGCAACAACTTCCTAGAATTCTAGAAAAGCATTCTTCTCCAGCTCCCACTGGATGGACACTCCAATGCCCGAGATTCTTCAGTAGTCAACTGAACGGATGCCCCAACACCCAATGAGCTACAACTCACCCTACCACCACCCTGAAGCTTTCACAGGCTTGAACCTGTTGGTGACTTCATGCACCAGCCTAACACAACCCTACCACCCTATAGAAGTATAAAAGAAGAATGGACTCCCGTACCGGGGAAAATAGTCCACTTTACAATGATATAGAATGATGTAGAAGAAGACGACACACTATACCATAATCCCAACTATGACACAACCACCTAATGATGATCCTAGACCTCCCGACATTGCCTCTTCAACTCTTGGCAGATAGACACTTGTACAACTTTTACAAATATGCTTTTACAATGACTGTGTACAATGATACTTTTACAATGTCTGTATGCAGTGCTACCCACTTGAAGACTTCATGTGGTGAACTTCTTGCTGTTGTTCTGCACCTTGATTGCTACTCTTCAGAAAATTAGATTATGCATTGAGTCTTCTCTTGATGAATATATAATGCCTGCAAAAAGTCTTCAAGGAAATACCCATGACATGATAATAGCAAAACTTACCTCATCCTGCAGAGCATATGTCAATGCTAAACAAAACAACAAATTAGAATACAAAGAACCTAATGCAATTAAGAGATGAGAATGCATATACAGAAGATACTTACCTGTAGCTTACCTCTGCTGCATCATTTTGTTGCACCTTGCTCTTTACTACCCTAGAAAGTCTGGTCCTTTGCACCCCTTGACAACACTTGATCTAGTTTTTCTTACGTTCTAGGAGCACGATATTTAATCTGATGTATCTCTATGATTTCAGATCCCAAACATGTGATCTTCCGTCCTATAGAAGCCCTCTGATTCTTCTTTCAGATGCCACAGGTCTGACCCGATTTGGACTCTTCAAGACAAAGTTATGTCCAATCTCTCACAATGACCTAATTATGGACTAGTTTAGTAGAGTGAACTTGTACGACATGCAACATGTCATTGTTTCCTCCTTCGGCTCTGAAATTGATATACAGAAAACTACAGTCTGTGCACTATCCGCCACTTTTTACAGAATTTCAATCCTCTTCTCAGAGGGAGAGTTATGGCGATTTTCCCAAGGTCACTTCTTTGAGATGAAATCCGGTAGCCTGCAAAAACCTTAACTTCCGCAAATCATATCTCCGCAAATATAGTGAACCAAGATCTGAAATTTGGTCATGACGTTCATCAAGATTGCGAATCAAATGGGTTTTAATTTCAGAATCTAAGACTTCACAGAAATGAAGTTATAGCGAAAATGCCATGATCACTTCATTTGGAGGATATATGAGATTTCTTTTTATAGAGTTGAGAGGGGCTTCTATATAGAATGTTGGAGGGATTTTAGGAGCTTAAAAAATTATTAATTATTTACTATTCAATGACAAAAACCAATTATGAGTGCTATGCCACAACCCCATAGGGGTTTAGCCCACTAACTGGGGTTACTAACTTCAAACATGAATATCTCTTAAACCGTGAAGAATTACTTGGCGTGCCATATATCAACGGAAACATCTCGCCGAGTAGAATCCATCTAGAAGATCCTTGACTCAAAATAGAGTAAGTTGTCAAGTAAAAATTCCCTTGCAAGATGAGGGTAGCCCCTGGTGCTCCTTGGGTTGACATCAATGACAACCTCAGATCATCTTTAGATCAACAGAATTTTAGAGTTTAGTTGTGCACATTAGTAACCATTCGAAACTGCAAGTTCATTTTGATAAGTCTAGTGGAGATTTATTTCCTTTCATATATAGTTATAATGCTTTGTTATTTATTCACTTAGAATTAGAATTTCTTTCTTGCAATAAAATTAGGATTTTCCTTCTGCAATAGAGTTAGAAATTTTGTTTCTGCAAGTAGAATTATAGTTGCTTGTTTACAAATAGAATTAGATTCCTTTCTGCAACATAAATTAGCATTCTCTTTCTTCATTTGATTTCCATTTTACAATTAAATGAAGTTTTGATTTTGAATTCATAGATTAAAAGTTTAGTTCAGATTCAATTTCAATTTTCCATGAAGTAGTTTTAATGGAAGAACATGTGCGTGGTAACACTTTGATTCAATATAACACTCATTCATATCTAGATAAATTTGTATCTTTTAAAAGTCTAAAATAGAACTCTAGCATATATTATGCACATGCACTTCATAAGTACATGAACCTTGGTTGACATTTAATGAAGTAATTTAACGTTAATTAAATTACCCAACAATTTGGTGTCATTGTTGAGGAAGTGTATATAAGGTTCCATTTTTTCAGTTTGCATATCATTTTAGATGCATTCAATTTTATAGATGCATGGTTAAAAACATAATAAAATAATTTATAATGCATGAATAGAGAAAGGGATTCTAGGGGTATATTTGTAAGTAGAAGTAGAGGACAAAGTTCAATTCCTCAATTCCTACTTCACGAATCACCCTGGCTAGACCACGTAGTGCCACACCATCCACTGACACTCGCATTCCATCCATAGTAGGTAGACATAGACCTCCCGAGGTTGATAGATCTAAAATCCAAATTGTATATTCGCCAACTTCTTCCACTAAAGTTGTAGTTGAAGAACCTACATCTCCAACAGAAGGAGTACTATTTCTCTCTTCAACAGGAGAACAAATCTCAGGAAAAGAACTAAAGGTAACTAGTGAAGAAGAGGAAGAATATTCTCAAATACAATTAGTAGAGGAACCAGAAGAAGAGCTAGAAAATCCTATTATTGAACCTTATATTAGCTCTTAAGAATCTACAATGGTAGAAGGGGAAGTAGAAGTACATAATGTCGATGGTGAACTTGGGATTGGAGGTGGAAGAGGTAGAGGAGGAAATATAGGAGGAGGTGAACCTAAAGGTGCTGGTAGGGGAGGTAGGGGAGAACAGGATCCTTATGGATTTCCTATCTTTGATGTAGATACCACAACCACAATGAAAAGTATTTCACCTTCTATTCTTCCTGATTTTCATGGCTTAAGAACCGAGGATTCAGAAACATTTCCTTTTTGTTTGAAGTATTATGTAGATCCTATGACAATTTACTTGATACTCAAAAGTTGAAATTATTTCGAGCTACTCTTGAAGATGGAGCACTTAAATGGTTTATGGGACTAGGACCATACACTATTATAACATGGGAAGAAATGAAAAGAGCGTTCCTATAAAATATAAAGAGTATTTTATGCCCCATAACCTTAAGGATGAAATATTTAAAATGATGCAAAAGGCGTATGAAATACTTGAAGACTTAGCCGAAAGATTTTCCGATAATGTTAAAAGGGCTAGGATGCATGAACTAGATAAAGAGACATTAAAAGTTCTTTTTTTTAAATCTATAAGAGATGAGTGGATTGATCTCTTAAACTTATTGGGCAAAGGAGATGTTTCTCAATTTTAATTTGGTGAAATCTGTGTTGTGTAAACACATCTCAAGGGGCAAGTATAGATCTGGTAAGAATCCAAGAGATCCTGCCATGTCTAGGGTTTGTAAATCTGTAATTGGAACGGTAAGTAGAGTAGAACTAGGAAATTTGCTTGACAAGTTCAAAAAATATATCCTTGGGAATCTTAGTGAACAATTAGATACTCTCAAGATACAAAACAAGAAAAAAGATGAGAATGTTGCATTATATATTTTCTACCCTAGGTGTAGAAAGAAACATGCCCTGAGAGAATGTCCCCTTGATAGTATAGAAATTTGTGTCATATGCATTGAAAATCATGATACAAGAAATGTCCCTCAATACCTAGTCTTAAAGTTGTTTTTCAAGATGAAGTTGGAACTGTTGATCAGTGGTTGTCATTGATGTCAACCCAAGCAGCACCAAGGGCTACCCCGATCTTGCATGGGAATTTTGACTTGAAAACTTACTCTATTCTAAGTCAAGGATCTTCTAAATGGATTCTACTCGTTAAGATGTTTCTGTTTATATATGGCACGCCAAGTAATTCTTCACGGTTTGACAGATATTCATGTTTGTAGTTAGTAACCCCATTTAGTGGTCTAAAACCCTATGGGGTTGTGGCATGGCACTCATAATTGGTTGTGGTCATTGAATAGTCAATAATTAATAATAATAATAATAAAATATCATAAAATCCCTCCAACGTTCACTTGATGAGGACCCTTTCAACCCAAGACATTCATATAAATAATGACCCTCATATCCTCCTCTAGTGGGGATTTTGTGGCTTCAAACAGGTCATCGTGACATTTTCACTATAACCTTTTTTCTACGAAGCTTCAGAGGATGAAATTAAAACCCATTTGACCCGAAATGTTTATTCACCTCGTGACCTAATTTCAGTTGTTGGTTCGCTATATTTTAGAAGATATGATCTGAGGAAGTTAGAGTGTTTGCAAGCTCCCCAATTCCATGTCAAACAAGTGATGTTGGGAAAATCATCATAACTTTATCTCTAAGCATTGGATTCAAATTTTTTAAATAGTCACAAAAAGAGGACGGATTGTAGTTTGTTGAGTAGCATTTTTAGGGCCGAAGGTCGCAACAGTGACACGTGGAACTTCGTACAAGTTCGCTCTACTGAAAGAGTCTATAATTAGGTCATCGTGGAGATTGGGCATAACTCTTTCTTGAAGAATCCAATCTTGATCAGAACTATGGGGTTGGAAAGAGGACTCAGAGAGCTACCATAGGATGAAATTTTAGACCCTGGAGATCTAAAATTACATAGATACAATATATTCAATATCGATCTCCTAGAAGGCAAGAAAAAGCATGCATTCAAGGATCATTGTAGTAAGGACCACACATCAACAATTAAGGGTAAGTCTCCTACAACAAGGTATGTATGATTAGTGTTTACATTTGAAATATGAGTATCATCTCTGACATATGTTTTTGCAGGACAACGTAAGTACATATAGGGTCTCGGTTATATCTCTATGTCTCTATATGTCATAGTTAGTTTTGATACCACATTTCGAATGTCCTATTCTTGATACTACACATTTGATGCTACATATTCTTGATGCTACACCAAGTCTACTAAATCTAGATGATGTTGTAAGTTCACGTTACTTGTCTTGTCATAGTTTATATAATGGTGTCTGTTGTTGTACTTAGAACTTGGTCCATCATAAGTCTAGGGTTTGCCATCAATTTTTATGTATATATCTTTGGCTCAGTCTTGGATATAGTCTTGCATAGAGTCCATGCATATATCAAGAGTGGGAGTCTTTGTCTACTGCTGCAACAAGTCAACAACAAAGTGACAAGCACACTTCAGGTACGCACTGTAATTTTAATTTGTATTTATTCATTATTATACACTTACATGTGTTTTGCAAGCAGAGGTAAGTTGAAGGGTATTTCGTTTTGTTTTGGGATTGGTTTCGCTGGGAAATTTTGCATGCAAGTAGAAGAAGATTCAAGTACAATTTCAAGCAATATTTCAAGAGCAGAAGTATCAAATTAAGGGAAGCATTACAGTGGAACATCCTTTGAAGACATGACAACCATCTGTATATTGTGAAGAAGTGTCAAGGCCAAGAGTCATCTTTTTAAGTTATAAAAGAGTCATTTGTAAAAGTTTCATCATTGGAAGAGTCATTATTAAAAAATGTCAATCTGCCTAGAGTCGAAAAGGCATTATTGGGAGGTATAGGAGTCACTGTTGGGATGATGTCATGGTTGGGTTACAGATCACAGTGTGATTGGATGTTCAGTCAAAATCATTGTAAATCATATTGTATCATGGATCGTTGTCCCTGGTACGGGAATCCACACTCTTGTCTCATTTCATTCATTATATGGTGGCAGGGAGGTGCTAGGCTGGTGCATGAAGTCGCCTACAAGTTGGATCCTATGAACACTTTAGGGTGGTAGCTTGGTCTAGGATGTTGGGGCACCCATTTAGTTGACTACTAAAGAAACCAGGGCATTGGATGTCCTTCCAGTGGGAGCTGGAGAATATTGTTTTTCTAGAATTATAGGAAGTTGTTGCTTTCATTTCAGTTGGGGATGAAGATTAAAGAATTTACTAGAGAAGCGTTCACTGTTTTTTGACTAGGAGGGGGTTTTCCACCTAAAATTCTTGTGTCTACTGTGTTCTTTTATTTACTATTTTTTTTAACATAGTCTGTTACTTTTTATATATTGCAAGAAAAGGGAAAAGAAGCTAGTTCCTTGTACATTCAGAGGAGGGCTAGTTCAAAGTAGTGCGCAAAATGGGAGTGCAGTCCCCACAACTACTTTTACAGCCTTGTTTCTATAAACTTCAAAAACTATAGTGCTAATGTCGTGGTTCTGAGCTATGGGATAACTTTCCAAATTTTGACTTGAACTCCTTAAGCCTCGCGTAGTAACCAAACTTGCGCTTAACTTTGGATAAAGCGGACTTAACCATAAACCCGCACTTAACTTTGGATAAAGCGAACTTAAACACAAACACACAGGAAATAAGAATTTCCGCTTTTCCATAGCCTTGGCATGATTTTCAAAGCTTACCTTTATTAGGCTTAATATCCACCGTATATTTTCCTCCGTCAGATCTGACGGACACCATCGATCATCGATCAATCAATCTGCACGTCACTCCACCACCGTTGATCCACTCGCGATAGATCCAATGACTATCAGGGATTTCAGGTGGGAAAATCGTGCGGAGAATACCTACCCAATAAAGCGGTATTCTCACTCCACCCTCTTGCTACGTGTCCAATGGTGAGTGGAATTCGATGGTTCCCTCTTGAAACCACTTACCGCATAAACTCATCCTGAAATACCATTCTTGTTTATATGCCCGCCTTTTCTCTTTGACTAACTCTCGAGCATGTTAGCGCCCGATGACCGTAGATCTACCACCATCGATAGCTGCGATGGCTTCTCCGAGTTCCTCTTCCACTACTACTGATGTCAATCCTCGTCCGTTGATATCCGAGATCCAACGGTTCCTGTGTGATGATTCTTCATATGTCTCCTCACTCTTACTTTGCAGAATTTCTTCAGTGTTTTGTGGTTTCTGTTCCTAATGTACTGGTCTCTGTTGAGGAGAGACCTACTGTTGTTGATTGCCATACTGTCTCAAGTCGCCTGGGAGCCTGCGCAGGTGTACGTGGACACCTAACTATTACTTGCATTACCATTACGATCCAGGTGTTCGTGATTGACATTACTAATGTCGTCTTTGCCCAAGAGAGGAGGACAATTTAAATCTTGATTCATCATATAGTGTAGCTTTTTTGGGATTGTGAGAATCGTGTGCTCTGAGCAAGGATGGTTACAATTGAGAACCTTTGCTGACATATATTCTTTGTTTTCCTCATGCAATCTCCTTCTTGAGGTGATGTTTTGATTCTTCTTTTTTATTCCCCCCCCCCCCCTGTAATATTTCTTGTGATATTCTTCGGATCTATATCTTCTTTCTCGATCCTCATACTGGGTGAGGGGGTCATGGTATACTTTCTTCATAAACTTCATTATTCTCTTTGACAATCCCAACTGGTCTGTCAATTGCTTTGTTGGCATGGCTATCAGCGTCCTTATTTTGGTTTCTCAAGACATGCTTTATGGTTATTTTTCCCATACTTTCAAAACTTGTTCTGATCCTTTGATATATTTTGTTGATGGCTATGCTTTTGAAGTCCCTTTTGGCATCCAATGTGACTATTATGATAGCCAAGTACCTTATTATTACAGGGTCCTTGATTGCATTTTTGTTTAAAAGCCTTGTGCCTAGGAGAAGGTTGTATGCTTCAGCCCTGTTGTTTGTCATTTCTCCAAGGCTCCATTCATAGGTTATTATTTTTTTTCCATTTGGATCTAGTATAACTCCACCTGCCCCTGCTTTACCTGGGTTATTTTTTGCAACTCCGTAAAAAAAAAAGAATGTGTCTCTTCTATTCTTTTATCCATTCTGCAAATTCTTTATCCTCCAACATTAATTTCCATTTCTTGTTTGTGTGAAATTCTTTATTTTTTGCTATAGCTGCTACTTTTGCTTTGTTTTCTAACATTGCTTTGTTGTACCAGTCTTTCTCTTCTTGTTGTAAATTGTTCTGGTCCATTTTTGAGATTCCATTTGTACTTATTATCTCTGCAACTTGGCTCCAAGTTTTTGCTAGGATCTTGCCTAGATTTGGCTTTTGTTCTTTGAAAATGCATTTGTTTTGGGCTAACCAAATTTGCCAACACAAGATTGAAGGGAGACATTTCCATATCCTATTTATTGTTGCCTTTTTTTTCTTTGTATATGGGTAGCTTTTATCCCAGTTTTTATGAAGAGTTGTCAACTAAATTGTTGGATTTATGTTTATTTCCAAAGGACTTGTTGCCTGTTTCTAGTACTCTCTCGCCACCATACAGTTTATGAAGAGGTGTTGGATTGTTTCTTCCTCCTTTCGACACATGACACATTTTGAGGGCCCTTGTATTGCTTTTTCTTTTAATTTTCAGAGGTAGGAATTTTACCTTTGAGAAGGGTCCAGGTGAAGACTTTAATTTTGGGCAGACTCTCTGATTTCCAAGTTGCCTTCCAAAGACTCCAATCATTTTGATTGTGAAGTTTTTGGAGGAGGTTGTCCCCGATTTCATTGTGTAATCTCCTCCATTTGGGTCCCAAACAAAGTCATCCTGCTCTTCTTTGTTGATGGGCACGGCCCCTACTAGATGGACATTTTAAAATTTCCCACTTACTTTTTAGTCTTGGTGGTGTAGCCAGCTTTTTCTCTCTTACCCAGTTATTCTGATCCCAATCCGAAATAAAATAAAGAGTGTTAAAACTTTTCTCTTCCATCCATCTCTGAAGTCCTCTTAAATTCTGTTGCTAATTTAAGGGGGTTTTCCCCATTATTCTATCCTCCCAGTGATCTGAAAATCACTCTTGAGTGATCTCAGTTAAAGATTTATTGAATGAAGGTATTACAGACTCATGTGTTGGTGTGTGTCTATGTTATTTTAGGCAACATATTGATCAGATTGCAAAATACACAGACACTAGAAGATGGAAAACAACAAGAGAAACACAATAAACAAATGCAAGAACACAACAATTAATAAGGAGTTCACCCTATCCTCCAGGGCTACTTCTCTGGTCTAGCTTTCAGTGGTGGCCTTCTTTTATTGTGTATTTAAAGCAGATAATTACAATGAGGAGCTCAATTTGAGTCTCCTAAAACAAAAATGTTGTTGGTAGGGTGGTTCTTGGATTCCCCAAGCCACTAGAGTACACAGACTCTTTTCCTATCCAAGCCTTGATCTCTCTAGCCTTTAATGGAAGGAGCCCAATGTGGTGCTCAATTCCTGACAGATCCTCTCAGGGATTGCTTGAACCTCTCAAGCTCTCTGTCTACTCGATGCTGCCTTATGCTGTAGGTTAGCTCGGCTCTCTGTCTTTCTACTTCTTGCTTTATTGTCTCTTCTTTGCTCTCACTTTTTTTGTCTTCGTTCTCCTCTCTGTTCATGGCTAAAAGCCAATCTGTCTCATGACTGCTCACTTCCTCTTCTGCCCCTTTGGTTCGCCTACTGTTGTTCGCTTGGAGTTCCCTGCCTCTACGTCTTCATCAATGGCTCACAGGGAGTGGCCACTTGTCCTCTTACGAACTGCGCCAGCTCTTCCTCAACAGTTCGGTTTTTTGGTTACACTGTGGAACAAGTGATCTGCCAAATCAGCGGTCAAATCGGACATCAAACTTCTCAATGCCGCGGCTTAATCCCCTGTCACTTCCGGTTTCCCCATCGGGCGTGATCTCCACCGTCAGATCTGGAGCCCCCAGATCCTACGACATTCGCTAATTTCGCGCGACTGACTTGCTCGACCGTTAGCGCGCGATGAGTGGTAGTTTTCTCTCTCCTCCGCCTGCCACGCATCGGGCGCTGAATGGAATCACTCGTTTTCTCCAAATCTTCTTACCGCCCAAGGATGCCTCCGATATATACCGCCGGTTTTCGAAGTGCGGGTCCCGCCTTTCGCCTTAGCGCTTTCCCCACGGTTTTCCCGGATTCCATGCGACCGAGCACTTCAGGGATTTTTCCTTCTCAAGGGGTTTTGCCCAGCGATGCGCAATTAGCGCTAATCGCGCATCAGAAATGCCCTCAGTTTCCCGATCCGGGCTTCCCAAGTGCCAGTTTTGCCTCCTACGCGGTCTTCATGGGCCTCGGTCAGTGCGCTTTGACTAAGGTCCTCGTCGTTCCTCGTTGGCTACAAACTGCCACTGTCCAGAGGTCTTCTTGATCGCTCTGTGTTCATAAATTCGAAATTTTGTCCTGATTTGATACAATCATGGCACTGTGATAATCTCCATGGATCCAATTCGGATCACGGCTTTCCCACTGAAAAAGCTTTTGGACCACCAAAGTTGGTTCTTTTTTTTTAAGCATCGACTAAGTGAGGGTACAATTGTCTCACTTGTCCAATCTCTATCCACTTTTCACTGCTCGGCTTTGAACCCTTGAGCCCAATTTTGAGGTACTCAACATCTCCCCTGCGCGTCGTCCTCACCTTCCTGTCCAGCACTGTGTCTTCCTGCAATTCATTAAGATATTCAGGTAATAGGTCATCAATAGAAGGAAATTGACTCTTCTCTTCGGGATCCTCAATTAGTGAAGGTTCAAACAGTCTCAAGCAATCTGCATTCACGACTGAGTAGATGTGCATGTAAGTTGGTAGATCAAGGCGAAAAGCATTCTCACCAATCCTCTCAAGTATCCTGAAAGGTCCATACCTGATAGGCTTTAGCTTTTTACCTTCACCTTGCATCATGTCCTTACTGATGTATAGCCAGACTTGGTCACCAACTTGGAAACTATGCTCCATCCGATGCTTGTCATGCCTTGCCTTGTATTTGGCTTGGCTCTTTTCCAGTTGTTCCTGTACTGCCTGGTGGATCTCTTGGATTTTTTCAATGAACCTAGTTTCCCTATCCACATCACTGTGTCCCTCAACTGTGGTATCTTTACCAAAGACAAAATCCAAAGGAGACCTTGGTGTGAAACCAAAACAGGTCTCAAAAGAAAATCTCTGTGTAGAAGAATGTTTTGTTCTGTTGTAAGCATGTTGCACATAACACAAGTGTTCATCCCAAAGCTTAGGATGTTTGCTGCAATATCCTCTGAGTAACTGGATCACTGTCTTATAAACTACTTCTGTCTAGCCATCAGTTTGTCGATGAAAAGTTGTGCTTTTCTTTAGTTTGGTGTCCATCAGTGCCCACGGACTTGACCAAAAATTCCCCACAAATCGGGTGTCTCGGTCAGATACAATGGAAGTGGGTAATCCAAAATGAACCCATACATGTTCAAAGAACAGTTTTGCAGTTTGTTCAGCTATAATCTGTTTATTACAAGGTATCAAAATACACATTTTGTTGAACCTATCCACAACAACATACAGATAATCATGACCTTTCCTAGATTTAGGCTGTCCTCCAACAAAATCCTTGGAAACATTTTCCCAAGGGTGAGAAGGAACTGGTAATGGAGCGTACAAGCCTAGTTTTCTGTTGTTGGGCTTGCTTTTAGCACACATAGTACACCCTCTTACATATCTAGAAACTGCCACATTCATTTTTGGCCAATAACAAAATCTTTGCAGCTATGCAACTATTTTACTTACCCCAAAGTGACCTGATATTAAAGAAGTGTGTGCTTCTCGAATTATCTTTGCTCTTTCAATTTGTGGAATGCATAACTTCCCACAATGGTATAAGAGTCGGTCCTTTACATGGTAGTCCAATTCTTCTACTCTTTTTCCTTGACTTAAAGTTGCATATACATCTTTGAAATCTATATCTTGAGCATATTGTTCAATGTAGCTCTCATGTAACACAGAATTATGCCTAAGAATAGTAGATGCATTTATAATGGGTCTAGATAACACGTCTGCAACTTTATTATGTATGCCCTTTTTATATCTGATGACTAAATGAAACTGTTATAGAAAACCCATCCATTTATAGTGTCTTGATTGCTACAACTTAGTTTGGGAGTGTAGATATTGAAGTGGGTGATGATCAGTATGTATGTCTCTTTGCCCATTAAGTAATGTTTCCACTTTTTCACACTTTGTACTAATGCATACAATTCTTTATCATATGTAGGATACTTAACTACTACAGAATTAAATGTCTCAGAATGATAACATATGGGTTTATCGTGTTGTGTCAACACTGCTCCCATGGCATAGTCACTGGCATCTGTTTGGATCTCAAACGGTCTTTGAATATTAGGCAGTGCTAGTACAGGTGTTGTACTAATATTTTCTTTCAAGGTGTCAAAGGCTTTCTGTTGTTTGCCTCCCCATCCTAATGGGTACGGTTTCTTGTGAGGTGTAGTTACTAATCCCAACTTCTTTATAATTGCTTCAGAAATTAAATTTACTTGTGAGCCACTATCAAACAAAGTATCAATCTTTTGATGTTTGGAAATAACTCGAATATGGAAAATCTCATGTCTTTTTCTATCACTTTATTCATCAATAATAGATTGTGCAGAATTACTAGTAGATGCTTCAGAATTCTTACCTTTTATACCTGTGGCTGCAACAGTTTTTTCATCTCCTGACTCTGACCCCAAATCCTTCCCGATAGCTGCAGCAGTCTTCTTCTTCTTGCACTCGAACTTCTTAGGTCTCAACTCTGGATGCAGAATCCAACAGTGCTCATCATCATGCCCATCCTTTTTACAGTGAGTGCATGAAGCTTTGCTCTTCTGTGCAGTGTTAGCCTTCCTTGCTTTCCATTTCTGCTTTCTTTTCTCCTTATTCTTGCTTGCAGTGGGTTGGATGATCCCCCAACTTCTGGATTTCCATTCTTTCCTCTAGCTTCTAGGTGAGTAGCTTGTACAGATAACTCATCTATACTAGTGGGATTAAACATGAGGATAGTGTGCCTCATGTAGCTGTGTAGACCACCAATGTACTTCAACAGAGTCTCAGGTGAGTCTAATGAGATTCCTAGAATCAATGCTATCTTTCTAAATTCTTGAATATACCCTTGCACACTTTGCCCTTTCAACTATCGAAGAATTTGCCAACTCATCATGGCTTGCTACATGTAGACCAATGGATAGAACTGTTTTTTGATCGCAAAAACAAATTCACTCCATACAGAGATAGTCTTACCCTGTCTCTTCAGGTCAGCTTGGGTCCTGCTTTCCCACCAAACCAAGGCAGTGCCTCCAAGGCGTAGGCTTGCTAGTTGAATCTTGCTCTTGTCTGATTCAATACTCTGCACTCTACAATAAACATCAATTTGTCTAATCCAATTGTCCAGCTTTCTGCATTCAACCCTCCATCATATATAGGCAAATCAAATTTAACATCTAGTTTGATCAAAGATGCTTTCTTTTTATGTTCAGGGCTATTAGGAGGTGTGAGAAAGCGTTCTTCTTTCCCTTTTCCTTTTGAGTGGTCATGAAAGTGAGACTCATCTTCTCCTTTGTCTTGTTTAGACCCTGATGAATATTCATCCATGTGTTTTCTAAAGTCCCTATACATTTCTTCTACCATGGACTTTATGGCTAGGAAACTATCTATGAATTGAGGGTCTGGCCCCATAGAACCTTCCTCTTACATTGTCTTTCGAGGATAGACTCTCCCAATTTCAGGATTAGTTTCGACCAACTCTCCTTCTCCAAATTTGAGCTTTGATCTAGTTAGCATTCAACTGCTAAACCAACACAAGCTTGTCTGACCTTAACAACCTAGAGCTCTGATACCACTTGATCTGAAAATCACTCTTGAGTGATCTCAGTTAAAGATTTATTGAATGAAGGTATTATAGACTCATGTGCTGGTGTGTGTCTATGTTATTTTAGGCAACGGATTGATCAGATTGCAAAATACACAGACACTAGAAAATGGAAAACAGCAAGAGAAACACAGTAAGCAAATGCAAGAACACAACAATTAATAAGGAGTTCACCCTATCCTCCAGGGCTACATCTCCGGTCCAGCTTTCAATGGTGGCCTTCTTTTATTGTGTCTTTAAAGCAGAGAATTACAATGAGGAGCTCAATTTGAGTCTCCTGAAACAGAAATGATGCTTGGTAGGGTGGTTCTTGGATTCCCCAAGCCACTAGAGTACACAGACTCTTTTCCTATCCAAGTCTTGACCTCTCTAGTCTTTAATGGAAGGAGCCCAATGTGGTGCTCAATTCCTGACAGATCCTCTCAGGGATTGCTTGAACCTCTCAAGCTCTCTGTCTGCTCGATGCTGCCTTATGCTGTAGGTCAGCTCGGCTCTTTGTCTTTCTGCTTCTTGCTTTACTGTCTCTTCTTTGCTCTCGCTTTTTCTATCTTCGTTCTCCTCTCTATGTTTTGTTCTCCTCTCTGTTCATGGCTAAAAGCCAATCTGTCTCATGACTACTCGCTTCCTCTTCCGCCCCTTTGGTTCACCTGTTGTTGTTCGCTTGGAGTTCCCTGCCTTTGTGTCTTCATCAACAGCTCACAGGGAGTGGCCACTTGTCCTCTTACGAACTGTGTCAGCTCTTCCTCAACAGTTCGGTTTTTCGGTTACACTGTGGAACAAGTCATCTGTTAACTCAGCGATCAAATCGGACGTCAAACTTCTATATGCCACAGCTTAATCCCCTGTCAATTTTGGTTTTCCCATCAGGCATGATCTCCACCGTCATATCTGGAGCCCCCGATCCTACGACATTCGCTCATTTCGCGCAGTTGACTTGCTCGACTGTTAGCGCACGATGAGCGACGGTTTTCTCTCTCCTCCGCCTGCCACGCGTTGGGCACTGAATGGAATCGCTCGTTTTTCTCCAAATCCGCTTACCGCCCAAGGATGCCTCCGATATATACCATCGGTTTTCGGAGTGCGGGTCTCGCCTTTCACCTTAGCTCTTTCCCCACGGTTTTCCCAGCTTCCATGCAAACGAGCGCTTTGGGGCTTTTTCCTTCTCAAGGGGTTTTGCCCAGCGCTAATCACGCATCAGAAATGCCCTCCGTTTCCCGATCCGGGCTTCCCAAGTGCCAGTTTTGCCTCCTGTGCGGTCTCCATGGGCCTCGGTTAGTGTGCTTTGACCGAGGTCCTCGTCGTTCCTCGCTGGCTGCAAACTGCCACTGTCCAGAGGTCTTCCTGATCGCTCTGTGTTCAAAAATTCGAAATTTTGTCCTGATTTGATACAGTCATGGTACTGTGATAATCTTCATGGATATAATTCGGATCACCCAGATAGAAATTGTTTTGCCATTTCCTGGATTTTTGGATATTTGATCTCTAATAAGAGGAATTATCCTTTTAACCAATTTCCAAATTTGGGTGCATGGCCTGTCTGGAATAGTATCAGTGAGCAGCTTTGTTCTATGACAATTTAAGTATTTCATTGTTAGAAATTCTTCCCACCAGTGATCGTTCCCATTTATCATTCTCGAGATAATTTTTGTGCCTAGAGCAATGTTAATTAGTCTTGGCAGGCGTATTGCTATACCTCCTTTTTAATAGGGAAGAGTAACTTGCTTCCATCTAACAAGGCTGAATTTTTTATTATCTTGTTTTCCTCCTTGCTAGAGAAAGCTTCTAATTATCAATTCCATTTGCTTGTGGGCACTTGTCGGAGCCATAATGATTGCATACTGATATATAGGCAAGGTCGAGAGAAGTGCTTTAATCAGTGTCACTCTTCCTGCCAGGTTGAGCCACATCACTCCCCAGTTCTGAATTTTTTCCCTCATTCTCTCCACTTGCTTGTTCCAGACTTCTGATTTTACCACTTCCTTTGCTAAGGGCAGCCCAAGATAAGTGAAGTGGCTCCAATTTATTTGTAAAGGTATTTCCAGTATTTGTGAGATACGTTGCATTGTTTTTATTGGGGTATCCCAACAATAAATTCAGCATAGGGAGCTATTTAAAATTCCTCCTGAAGCTAGGAGAAATTTATCCAAGACTTCTTTGAATCGTCTTGTTATAATGCAGGATGCCCTGCCTATGAGAAGGGTATCATCTGCAAAGACAGAGTGGTTTATATCTTTGACTCCTCTCAATATTTGGATCCCTGTTATTTTTTTCTCTTTTCTCTGATTTTCCAACATAGCACTCAGCGATTCAGCCATGATGATGTACAAGAATGGAGAAAGCGGACAGCCTTGCCTCAGCCCTTGTGTGCTTTGCAAAAATTTACTAGGCTGACCATTGATTAATGGAGCTATCCAAGGATTTGATATACATGCCTGGATAATCTCTATGAAATTTATTGAAAAGCCAAACTTTTTGAGAGCTACTACAAGAAAGTTATGGTTAACTCTATCAAAAGCATTAGCCATATCTAACTTAACAATCATTCCTCTCTCCTTTCTTTGGATATTGTTGTGAATAGCCTCCTGAACAATTATCACATTGTCTGTGATTTTCCTCTTGGGGACAAATCCTCCTTGGTTTTCTGAAATTATTTCCGAAAGTAATTTTTTCATTCTGTTTGCTAGAATTTTGGTGAGTATCTTATAAGACGAGTTGCAAAGGGAGATTGGCCTATATCTGTTAAAAGTTGTAGGATTGGGTTCTTTGGGAATGAGGGCTAGGAAGGAGGATTTTGTATTTCCTCCAATCTTTTTTTTTTGGAAATCATTTTTGAGCATTCTCATTAGATCTTTTTTGATAATTTCCCAATGTTGTTTGTAAAAGGCCATTGTAAACCCATCTGGACCTGGTGCCTTATCAGGGTGGAGATTCCACACAGCTTCTTTGACTTCTTCCTCAGTAATTTCTTTGTCTAATTCCCTGTTTTGCTGGTCGCTTATTTTTTTTTATATGTTGCAAAATTTCTTCATTAGCTGCCTACTGGTCACTTGTTGAGAGGAGTTCTTTAAAGTGTTTATGGGATGCGTTTTTTATCGCTTCAACTCCTTTTATGTCTTGACCATTTACTTGAATCTGTTCAATCTGATTTTTTGACCTCCTTATTTTCATTGTATTATGAAAGAAGTTTGTATTTTTGTCTCCTGATTTTAGCCAGAGGCATCTTGATTTCAATCTGCTTTCCTCTTCTTCTTGCCTATTTTGCTTATATATTTCCTTTTCTTGTATATGATCTTGCTTACGTTCTTCCTTGTTCTCTTTTTCCTTGCAAATATTATCCATTTTTTTGCAATTCGATTTTCCTAGCTTTGTCCCAGAGATAATTTTCTCTTGCCCAATTTTTTAAGTGCATCCTTAGGTTCTTTAGCTTAGTTTCCCAAACATACTGGGGAGATCCTATGACACTTTTTTTCAATTTGTCCTTTATTTGTTTGCCAAAATCTTCCTTGTTGTCCCAAATTGAATTATATCTAAAGGGAAGGGGTCCTTGATTTTCCAGCTTTCCCAAGGTTAGCACCACTGGCTTGTGGTCTGAAGCTGAGTTGTGAACAATTTTACTTTTCACAAGAGTATAAGCAGCTGCTATGCTTTCATGAATAAGAATTATGTCAAACCTTTCTTTTATGTTGTTTTTTCCTATTCTTTTGTTGTTCCAAGTGTATTTTCCATTGCTTGGCGGAATGTCTATTAATTTGTGTTCTTCTATTATTCCTTCAAGAGCTTCTCTTGACGGATCATTGTGGAAGATTCCGCCAAATTTTTCTTCTGTATTCCTTATTAGATTTAAGTCTCCTCCCAGGATTAAGTTCCCACTTTGTCTCTCTGTTATTTCTTGTTTAACTGATTTCCAACATTGTTCTTTCTCCCTATAGTGATTTGGGGAATACACATTTATAATGCTATATTGTTCTTTCGTATTGAGATTTCTCAACTCTATTCGAATCCAATGTCTGCTGATTTTTTGGGTCATTAATTCCATTTTCTTTTGTCCCAAATGGTGTTGATTCCTCCTGATGCTCCTGTGGCTTCTAACACTTCTTCTTCATAATTTTTTAGTTTTTGAATTATTTTTTTATTTTCTTGCTTGTTTAGTTTGGTCTCTTGGATCATATATATGTCTGGTTGTTCCTTGGCTAATATGTCTCGAGCTACATTGACTTTAAAGGAGGTGCCAAGGCCGTGACAATTCCAAGAGACCACTATCATTATTTACTGTTGTGTTGGTGTGGTCCTCCCTTTCCTCTTTGCTGAGTTTTTTCATGACTTCCTGTTTGTTTCCCAAGGAATGAATCCATTGGTTATTGCGTTCCTAGGGCCATTTCTTTAGCTGCTACCTCATCTCTGTTTTCTTTATTGGATTTCCTTCCCACTTTTTTTTGTCGATCCCAGGCTGGGGGGATTTCTTTGGCTTTGTTTCTAGTTAGAATGCAGTCCACTGAGGGAGGAGTTGCTGAGGATATAAGATTGGGGGAGGATATGAGAGCTAAAGAGATTGGGTTTGAAGGTGGGGATCTGAGAGAGGGTGGATCAAAGGAGTCTTCTAATGGCTCAAAAGGATTCAGAGTTGTGTGATCAGGAGGGATAACCTTCGCTGGAGGCTAAGAGGTTGTTTCGTTTGCTTCTTGGGACTGGTAGATATTTGATGTGGTCTGCTTATTGGTAGGTTTTTTCCTTTTCACTTGTTCCCATGTAGGTTGTTACTCTTCAACATTTTCATGCTCTATTTTTTTAAGACACCTATTTGCAAAATGACCATACTCATGACATACCTTGCATTTAAATGGTATTTTCTCATAGTCCAGCTGCTGAATGTGTGTCCACTGGTCGACCTTGATCTTTATTGCCTTTGGGAGGCCTTTTCTGAGATCTACTTCCACACATATTCTTGCGCACACGTGCATGTTGTCTTTTGGCTCACATCTGTCAATATATTTTCCCACTGCGTTTCCTATAGCCTTTACAGATTCGTCTCCCCAGCAGTGAAGAGGAAGATGCGGGACACAGGCATTGCATTTGGGACATCCATCTCCGGATCAAAGTCTGGTGTCCACCTATTCAGGTATAAACCTCTGGAGTCCATGAAGTAAGGTCCGTTTCTAAATATCAGATCTCTGTCCTCCTTTGTTTCAAAGAGAAAGGTGTAGTATCCTCTTCCACATAATCGCATTACTATCTTCCCCTGTGTGGTTGCATTCCAGTTTCTTTCCACCCATTTTTGCACTGATTTGGGTGAAGGCCATAGCCCTGTGAACTGCCCAACAAGTCCGCGTTCTGCCAGAGAGATGGCTGCTCTTCTTGGAAGTGTTGGAGGGAGAGAAATATCTGGGATACTTTCAAGTTTCTTTACAAATTTATTAACTAATGGCTTGTTCCCTGGAGCTCCATTCTCTGCGATCAGAGATGTGAAGGGATCTGTGTTTTCTTCATTCCCTGGCTACGTGGAAGAGTGAGGATCTGCCTCCTCAGAGGGCTGCATGGTCTGGTTGGCTTCAACAACAAGAGGCTGCTGAGAGAGGGATCTGCAAGGGCTGTGACGGCTAGGTCAACGCAAGCTCGGGCTGGGCTGTTGCGCGTGCAATTCACTCACTTGTAATAAATTCCAAAATCACTTGTTCTTTTATTTACTATTATTACTGCATAAACATTAATAAAAATTGAAGATTAACTAATGCTCTGAAAATATTTTAAAGTGCTAATTGCTAAGGAATACTGATTCACCCCCCCCCCCCCCCATTCAGTATTTCCAACAATTGGTATCAGAGCTTGGTTCCTTCAGTAATAGCTTAACCACTGGAATTTAGTTTTCAAAACATAGAGATGGGAAAGTCAAAGAAGCAGGTTACAAGGATTTCAAAGGAAGGTACGGGTACAACAAAATCTGAAGAAAGTGAGTATTGTGTACCAACCCCTGATTTTGATGTAGATAATTACTGGATATGGGAATCCACGATGGAAGTACATTTGCAAGCACATGGAGTATGGGAATCATTTGTTTATGGAGACACATCTACCGACGAAGCTAAAAGGTACAATTCAAAGTCCATGAATGTAATTTTGAATGTTTTGCCAAATTCCGTGAAAATAAAAGTTGGTCAATGTTCAACAACTAAAGCTCTTTGGGAAAAGCTTCATAATCTCTATTCAACAAAGAAATTAGGTTAATATGTTATTGAAAATTTGGATCCTTCTGATTATGATGAAGAAATGGCAGAAATGAGTAAAATAGAGCTTCAAAATCAAGTGATCAAGGTGATAAAGGAACTCAAAAGTCAAAAGGAAAAGAGGATACTTTTGGAAGCATAATTGAAGACATCAAAAGAACTCATCAAAGAAAATGAAGATTCTGAGAATATTATTAGTAGTCTTAGAACTCAATTGGAAGAAATCAAGAATACAACGACACGATACCTTAAGAGATAAGTCCAATAGAAGCAACAAGAACTCGACACAACGTTTGCAGAGATTAGCAGGATCACACAACAGATGTAGGAAGCAGAAATTGAAAGGAAGGAATCTGATCAAAGATACATATCCGTTGTTGACCAAAATAAAAAAGGAATTAGAAACATCTTTAGTAGAAATAAGCAGGCTCAGGATTGAAAATGAGAAGCAGAAGGAACAGATACAGGTTCTCAACAGAGAAGTAGAGAAGACCACTCTTCTCAAGCTATAGGTTGAGGAGGCAGAAAAAATAAGGAATACATTGAAAAGATGGTTTCAAGAATATCTTGCTCAAAAGCAAGAAGATATTGATGCAATCCATGATGATATCAACAAACTCAAGGGATCGCAAAAAGAGCACTTACAAGATAATACAGATGAAGAAGAAAAAATGAAGGAAATTAAAAATGGTAAAGCTCCAGTTGATGAAGGTACAAGATCCACATCTTCGCAAGATGATTCTAAGAAGGAAGTTGATCAAAGTGAAAACCCAAAGAAGAATATTGCAACTCCAAATAACAATACCAAAGCAATCAAGAGTAAAGGACCACAACAAACTACAACACTGCCTCCAAAGAAGAATGAAAAATCTTCCAGGTATGTTCGTTTATTTAATGGTTATTGTTTTTCATGCGCTAACTATGGACATATGGCCAAGGATTGTAAAGTTATTGATAGGTACAACTATCAAGGACCATCGCATCCGAATGAACCATTTAACTACGCACATTTATTTAATGGTTATTGCTTTTTATGTGCTACCGATGGAGATATGGCTACGGATTGTGAAGTTTTTAACAGTTACAATCATTATCTGCAAAAATCTAGAAGCAAGTTTGCAGGATCACGAGACAAGTTCCACGATGATTTTGTCAGAAGAGAATATGTGCTAGATGGGCCAAACATTGAATGTTTCAAATTCCATAACTATGGCCATAGCGCTCGCGATTGCAGATATCAGATGGAATCACCTATGGACAAAATTGAATGCTTCAAGTGTCATAACTATGGGCACATGGCTCGAGATTGTAGGAATAAGAAGGTCTGGAAAAGGAAACAGGTACAGGAAGACAAAGTAGATAACAAGGTTTCAGCAGTTATGCTTTCAGGATTTGTAAAAGCAAAAGGTCATGAGGAATTAGCAGTTGCTTTAGATAATGACTCAAGTCAAGATGGCCCGTTAGGTGACTCACTATTTTGAATAATCTGGCTTGTTGACTCCTTAATGTTTGTAGAGGAGGAGTCTATGCAACAGTATATGGCACAAGTCTACGATTGACAAGAAGGTAGTTTGAACAAGATGGCAGTTTCATTACAGGTTTAGGGGGAGAAAAACAGTTGAAGGATTACATGTTGCCAGGAACAAGGCAAGATTAGTCTGCAAAGGATATGCACAGGTTGAAGGAATCAATTTTGAAGAAACATTTGCTCCCGTTGCCAGAATGCAAGCTATCAGGATGTTTCTCGCTTATGCTTGCTCGAGAAAAATTAAGGTTTACAAAATGGATGTTAAGTTAGCTTTTCTAAATGGTGAATTGGAGGAAGAAGTTTACATTGAACAACCTAAAGGTTTTATGCTCTCTGACAAAGAAGACTACGTATGTAGATTAAAGAAGGCTCTATGTGGTCTCAAGCAAGCTCCTAGGGCTTGGTATTCTCGTCTTGACGGATATCTGAATCAACAGGGATTCAAGAAAGGAAGTGCTCACAACAATATTTATGTGAAAGTGGTTCGAGATAACCTAGCAATTATCGAAGTATATGTGGATGATATAATCTTTGGAAGCAGTGATGACAAATTAAGTAAAGGCTTTGCCACGAAAATGCTAAGTGAGTTTGGAATGTCTATGATTGGCGAACTGACATACTTTTTAAGGCTTTAGATTTCTCAGTAGGATAAAATCCATCTTGGGAACAAGGTTGGAAAAATTGTTGTGGTAGAAATCCTCAATATCCTTAATTCCAACAATCATACCCCCTTTTTTGTCACAATATTATCCTCCTCAACCAAATCAACCCCCTTAATTCCAAGTTCAACCACCAAATCAACAACTTTCATTACCATCCACACCATTTCCTAAAAAACCCAATCAACTATGTGCTCGACCGCTTCCAAATCCAAACAATAAAAATAAACAAGTTGTCTATAATATAGAAGGTCAAAATTTTCAAGCTTGTATGATAGGCCCATTAGGTCTAAATGATGTTCGACTTAGATCTAGTAGGGTTTTGAAAAATAAGTCATGAACAATTGTCATCCAAAAATCTAAAGAGGACAATGTTCTTGAAAAAGAAGCCATTCTTGATCAAGAAAAGACTCCTCCAAAGGAAGATGTTCCTATATAATTGAAGGATGATCAAATAAAATCAGCTCCTATAGTTCCTCTATTATAACAACATTCTATTTCCTTATAAGATCCACCTTTTCCTGAAAGGCTCAAAATTGATAAAGGAATAGAAAGGAAAATTGTTTTACAAGATCATGATATGTCAGATGAACTAAAGAATGTTTGCATCAAAATTCCTCTACTTCAAGCTATAAAGGAAATACCAATATTTGTAAAAGCTATTAAGGAGCTATGCATTCGAAAACTGGGAAGGAAAAAAAAAGATGTCAAAAAAATCCAATTGGTAGGAAAATTTATTGATATTATGACGATGAAACCAATAGTTCAAAAATATCTAGATCTAGGTAGGCCTATTTTAAAAATTCATATCAATGGTATTGAAATTCCAAACACTTTGATTGATTTAGGAGCAGCCATAAATATCATGAGCAAACAAACTATGGATCAATTAAAGCTTCCCCTACACTGTTGTAATTAGCAGATAGATATGTTATCAAACTCGATGGTATATTAGAACATGTGTATGTTTCTTTAGAATCTTGGGAATATCCTATCGATTTTATGATTTTAATTCCCAAGAATAATTTATGAGGCCACCCATTGATCCTTAGTAGACATTGGCTAGCTACAACCGATTCATTCATAAGTTGTAAATTTGGTGATATGTATACTTCTGATGGAAACTCTACTAATAAATTCATTTTGTATCCACTTGCAAAAAACAATATCTCAAGTAGAAAGTGAAGTTTGGATAGATGATTATAATGAATACTTTGATGATATTTAACCAGTGTTTACTCTTTCACAAATAGATGAAGAATAAAAATTAATAAATATAATGAATAATAATGATTCCTCTTCATACTATGCGCGAGATCAAAGTTTTGAGGGACAATGTAATATTGAATATTTATCATCTCATCAAATGGCTTTGCATTCTATGAAAAATTTGGAAATTATTTAGTGGAAATCCTTCGAGGAAAAACATTAAACATTAATAATAACTTGGAAGAATTTCAAAAGAATAAATTGATAAAGATGCTACAAAAACATTCCTCTACTTATGCATGGGAGTATACTGATATGAAATAAATTGCTCACAAAACTTGTATGCATTATATTTATATCGATGAAAATGCCAAACTAGATAGACAACCTCATAGAAGAACGAATTATAATCTGAGGCAAATTATAAAAGGGGAATTGCAAAAGTTACTTAATGTGAATTTCATCTATCCAATATGAGATAGCCAATGGGCATCATGTCTAGTGATCGTTCCAAAGAAGAATGGAAAATGGAGAGTGTGTATATATTATAGGGAATTGAACAAAGCTACTTTGAAAGATAATTTTCCACTACCTTTTATAGATCAAGTATAAGATACTTTAGCAAGGAAGAAATATTTTTAGTTTCTTGATGGTTTTAGTGGGTACAACCAAATCCAACTAGTACCAGAAGACCAAGACAAAACCACCTTTACATGTCCATGGGGAACATATTCCTATAGGGTACTTCTCTTTGGAATATGTAATGCACCTGCAACATTTCAAAGAGAAGTTTTGGGTTATTTTCTAATCTAATTCATGATTGTGTGGAAGTTTATATGGATGACTTTACTATATATGGAAATAATTTCGAAGAAGCTCTTGAAAAATTAGAAAAAGTTATCATTAGATGTAAGGAAGAAAACCTTTCATTAAGCCATGAGAAGTGTTTTATGATGCTCAATGAAGGGATTGTTTTAGGCCACCATATTTCAAGTGATGGAATTAAAGTGGATACATCTAAGGCAGAAATAATTTCTAAAATTTCAATTCTTGTTTGTCAAAGAGATGTTAGAAGTTTTCTTGGTTTCACTAGTTATTATAGAATATTGATAGAAAATTTCAAAAATAGCCTCTCCACTTTTCAAACTTCTTACAAAAGATTGTGAATTTGCTTGGAATTTTGATTGCCATAAAGCATTTGAGACATTGAAGAAAAAAATCACTTAAGCACCAATTTTTAGGAGGACCTAAGTGGTCTCTCCCTTTTCACATTTCTACTAATGCTTCAGATACAATTTTAGGAGTTGTGTTGGGTCAAAACTTTCATTAAGCCATGAGAAGTGTTTTATGATGTTCAATGAAGGGATTCTTTTAGGCCACCATATTTCAAGTGATGGAATTAAGCTAGATACATCTAAGGCAGAAGTAATTTCTAAAATTCCAATTCTTGTTTGTCAAAGAGATGTTAGAAGTTTTCTTGGTTTCACACATTATTATAGAATATTCATAGAAAATTTCACAAAAATAGCCTCATGTTATTTATTACATGACTCAGGTTATTTCACAAAAAGATCAAACTCGTGTTATTTATTACAGAAGAAAAAAATTACACTGTAAGAGAAAATGAGTTTTTAGTTGTTGTGCATATTAACAAATTTCGTCATTATATCATTGGTTATGAAACTTTCATTCATACATATCATTATGCTATTAGATATCTAATGAACAAACTAATTACTAATGGTAGAATTAAAAGATGGTTGTTATTATTACAGGAATTCAACATTACTATCCTTGATAGACCAGGAAAAGAAAATACAATTGCTGATTTTCTTTCTAGAATGCAAACTAATAATGATGAAATTCTTGTAAAAGATAATTTTCCTTATGAATATTTTTTTGCAGTATCTACTAAAACTCATAGGTTTGCAAATATTTCTAATTACTTGGCTATAAGAAATTCTAGTTCTTTATATTTTTCTTCATGTGGCTTAGTACTTACGTCGCTTTCTTTCTTCTAACATTTTATTTTTTATTTTATTGTTTAATTTTTTCCAAAAACTGAGAAAGAGGGGTATCATCCTCCTTCCCCTTTTCTTGTGTCAAGCACATTAGCCATATTTAAATTGAATTAATAAGCACATAAACTTACAATATAACAATATGTTTAACGGTGGATATTCACGTCCACTTTGCCATAGATATTATTAACTTATAAATAGGCTTTGTTACAATAACATGGGCCAATACCATGGCTCATCAATACAAGTCTCTCATTTCACACTCAAAATATTTTATTTGAATTTAATTTTATAATTTTTTTAATTAAATTTAAAAGAAAAAATATTATAATTACTTTTGAGATATATCTACACCTCTATCACATGAAAATATATAAGATATAAATAGTAGCTATAAATTAAGATCCATTTCACCATATAAATTAAAATAATAATTTTGTAACCATATTTAAATTTCATTAATAAGCACAAAAAAACTTAATACTTACAATATAACAAGATTTTTAACCATGGATATTCACCACCACTTTACCATGGATATTATTAACCATACCATACCATGGGCCAATATGATGGCTCATCAATACCACATGCCCAAAAACCATCCCTCATTTCACAATCAAAATAATACTTACAATTAACAAGACTTTTAACCATGGATACTCACCCCACTTTACCATGGATATTATTAACCATACCATACAATGGGCCAATACCATGGCTCATAAATATCACATGCCCAAAATCAATTCTCATTTCACAATCAAAATATTTTGTAAATTATTATTATTATTATTATTTATTTTATTTTTTTTGCCCAAGAGACACTCTCCATCCCATATGGAAGAGTTGTTGTAATGTCCATTATATTATGTTATTTAAACATTTTGACTCTCTCAAATTACATAAAAATAAAAAATAAAATTATTAATTAAAACATTTTAACTCAATGAAATTATATAAAAATAAAAATGAAACTAAAAAAATAAAATTAATAATTAAATCAAACTAGATCCATCTTAACTCTGAATCTATCAAGCTCTGAGAAGCATCAAATTCTTGAGGTGCAAACCTTTTTTCAAGTTTTTCACTTAGAAAATAGTTTTCCATCTTAAGAGATTTGATCCCACTTGATGCTTGATAGATCTGTAGTTACGATTGATCTAGGCTGGTTTATCTTTAGCATTTATACAACACTTGACGTTTGGATTCTTTCCTTCAATAGTTGTGTGCAAGGATCAAATTCCCTGTGGCACTTTATAACTCGATTTTAAACTTGACATATGCTTTACTTTCTATGTGGTTGTTGCCAATGAAACGAGGGTTCCACGCAATTTTTTCCAAAAAAATCCCATATCTAATGAATCTCTTTATATATGGTGGCCTCATTTTTCACTATACAAACTTATTTCATCACCAGTGATCAACATTCGTTGTTTAAGTGTATAACACATGAGTGTGATCTTTTAGTTTGGAGTCATATGGTATATCCCACATGTAGAAAATCAAAAGATGTATTAGAGTTTATATATACCAATTTTCCCATGCCATAGCCAACATGTAGTGCACTTTTTAGTCCTCCTCTTGAGATCTTCCTCCTTGTAGCTTAATTCTTAGACCTTGATTAGTTGACTTGTACTAGGCTCAATATGTTGAACCCTTGATAATTTGTTGTTGGTGGTACCTTGTATGAGATTTGTCTTTCCTTTATAGATTTTAAGGATATTTATGACATGACATAAAATTGGAGATTAGGCCACCAAGCCCAATATTTTTAATAATAAATAAATATTTTAATTTAAGTATTTTTTTTGGTAAGCTTGGTAGATCCTTCCATTTTCATTAAAATATAAGCAAATTACATCCACATATGAATAGTTAGGTGGCCTCAACTTTCCCAAAGGGAAACCAAGTTTGTTGGCCACCTAACAGCATGATAAGCCATCCAGTAGCAAAAAATAATAAGTCTTTCTACCCAAGCTATATAGGTTTGTATATCTTTACCTTGTCCAAATACTATTTGCCTATGAACATATAAAACATCATTCTGAAAATTAAAAGCTACCCGCATATATACTAATCAAAACTAAAACCATCTAGTAGCCTACTCTTCTCCCTCGGCAGATGCAGATTCTACCGAGGTCGGGTCCTTAACATTGGAACCCAACAGTATTGTCTGCAAAAGAAGGCAAGGAAGGTGATCCTCAATTTGGCGTAGGCGTCCATCCTATTTTTGTAGTTGGAACTGAAGTTTCTAGAAATCCTGCTTATAGTTGGGGAAGTCTTGTACCGTTGTCGCCATACTCACTAAAATCTGCTCTAGGGCCTTGCCCAGGAGACTTTTCATGGTCCAATACAAATATAAAGTCTGTTTGAACTAGGTCACTCACCCGTGGGTATGTCAGGGGGCCGACACCATCCCCCTCCAGTCCTCTATCTCAATATCCGTCAAGCCCGCCCAGCGGTTCAAATCAGCTTCCCACTCCTCAATTAAACGCCTAATTTCCTCATTGGTCCCTTCACGATAAGTAGTGGTCGCAATGTTTATGATGTTGGCTACCAATTTGCAGCCCCTTGCTTTGCTGCTTTAGGAGCTGGGTTGCTCATCTTGCGCAATCACCCAAGTTCTCCTTCCATGACCCCCAGCATTCGCAACCTGCATGATTGCTTCAAGCTCATAGTGCCTAGTGAAAAGATGGGTGTGGCAAGTTTCCTGTACAGGTGGTAGCCCGAGCCTAGAAGCCTTTCACTTCCAGGTGACCCTACCGCCCTGCACACCTGCCATGGGAGAATGAAACAGTAATTTCCATGATAAAAAATGTTGAACCTCTGTCGGTCTTATCCCATACACCCCATCCTTGCTGGCCATCCCACATAAGAACTCAACTTCCACACCCCATAACCAATTTTCATAGTAGCCAAAAGAAGAATCTAAAAGACCACCATGACCCACAACATTAGTGTAATCCCCAAACCTAGACTGTTGCAGACCTTCGACTGTAACCCCACGAAAACTTCCACAGAGGCCAGGGGCACAGGACTTAGCAAGACAGACAATGAAAAAATTACAGTTCCAAGACCAACAGTCATGCAGGGGGTAAAGCTTCCACTCAACCCCATGAATTACAATAAAATGAAGCCTAGAGATAGAGCTGAAGATGACCCAACCCCAAACCCCAGGATTATCAAACCAAACCAGACAGAGGCAGGCCCAAGGGCTGGCGACAGAGACACACATCCCATATAACCCCATATGGGACAGAAGGAATTCAAGACTAACTAACACAAATACCATAATAGTTAGCATAACATACTGCATCAAAGATATAGGCACCGAAAACTTCCAGAAACCTGGTTGTTCCCACCCGCAGGCATTCAACTCCATGTAGACCCATATCCCATAACCAGACAAGCTTATGCATGGAGGAGGGAGAGAAAAAACAGTTAACATACTGGATTACCCATGCCCGAAGAAGATTAGTGATCCAAAATGAATTTTGGATAGATTCCTAAGTCAAGGTGTTCCTCACAGAGGAAAAATGAAAGTCCAAGGAAGTTCCTGGAACTAGCCCCATTGCAGAGATCATCTCATCCTGAATCTGCTGCAATTCGAATGGGCTAAAATAGACTTAGGATGCAAAATTTATTGTAGAAAGAGGATGCCTTTGTTCTTTGGGAAAAGAGGCAAAAGTCCTTTAAAAATGGGCAAAAAAACCCTTATAAGGGAAAATCACATTGCATGAGGCAAACAGGAGGACTTAAGGTTGGGTGGAAGGAACCCCCGATCAGCAACCTCTGATGATCGGATCGTAGGCAGGCGGTGTATACCCAAGGCAAAGGTCCAAGGCGATGCGATATTATGATATGTGATATCGTCGATCGCGGAAATCGACGAATCGCAATCGGCAATGCCATGAGGCAAAGGCAGGACCCCGGGCCAAGCGATATCGCGATCACCGATATCGGCGTCTGCGGATCGCGTCGGCATAGGCCACGCCATATGACTTACCCCGGGTCCACGCGATATATGCGATGCGATGGAAACGGACCCGAAAGGGTTTTGTAAAGGCCAATACATAATATTTCAAGTCCGTCTAAAAGCCATTTTACAGGATTTCATATTTTAAATATAAAAGGGAAATCACGATACAAGCGGAATTTCGGGCAGGCCAAAGGTGGTAAGTGGTTTGGGTCGGGCTCTGACCGAGTCCATACATTGGCTGCCACGTGTCCAGGTTGAGGAGAGAGAAAACCACCCTTATTGGGCGGTTAACGCCCGTACAAAAGGGCCGCCCGAAATGAACCACAGCCGTCGGATCTGGATCTTCTAGATCAACGATGGAGAAGCGATGTCAATATACAGGCGGACCCGATAAAGTATAAGGCGGATTTATGGATATTTGAAGTCCTATAAATAATGTTTGGCGAACTTTTCCTGTGTTTGAATGCATTTCTCTGTGTAAATAGAGAATGGTTGTTTCAGGGATTTCAAAGGCCTGATGCACTCTTACGTTGTAGAATAGGTGGCCACCTCCCCTAAAGGCGTTAGCAATGATTATTTAACGCTCAGAGAGGGGATTTGAGCGGACTGTGGCCGGAAGATAGAGAGCCCGAGAAGAGGAAAATGAACAGACAATGCCAGCTGGCTTAAAAGCCATGAATGTCAGAGACAAAGTTGTTGTTGTTGGAGTTATTCCTAAAACAGAGAATAAGCAAGAGCATAGAAGCAAAAGAGGCCAAGAGAGCAAAAAGCTAATGCACAGAGAGCAACTGAGGGAGTCACTTGGAGGTCAAGTGAAAATCCAGAGAGTTGTAAACTGACAGAGAGCCAAAGAAGCCAAAGTCAGAGCTAGAGCGAGAGCCAAGAGCTTCAAGAGCCAGGGGATAAAATGGTGTCTGAATCCACTGTTTCTATGTAAAACAGCAGGATTTGAGCCAAGAGCTTGTAAAATGACTTCTACCATAATCCCAGAAAACCTAATTGAGTTGACTAGAGCTCACTGAGACATAGCCCAAGAGTTTTGGGTGAACTCCTAATTAAATTGTTGTTCTATGTGTTTTGTTTATTGCTACATTAGTATTTATTGTATGTAGTTACATATCAACATGCACAGTAGATTTTAAAGCACATAAATAGCGAATAATAAATATAAGCATACACCTATAATTTCAAGCATTTTTAATTCCGCATTGGTTAATCAATAAGACTTGGGAATATTTAAAGCTTTGGAAGTGGGAGAGGTTCTTGTCAGTTAGACAAGAAGCCTAAGTGCCCCATTTCAGATTAGGTGGTATCAGAGCTTAAATTTGGTTAGCCACACCTTTAAGAAGGTTATATCAGAATGCTTGATTGACAAAGCAAATACTGCTTGTCTGAAAGGTGTTTGAACAACAAGAGGCTGATTGTATGCTTGTTTTACACGCTGACTATTTTTTGAGTTGCAGAGGTAAAGGAAAGATATTGATAGCTCAGTCCAGGAAGGGAAAATAGGAAGAAGGGCTGAAGGCATTCTTCTATCCCAGAGGATCTCAAGGCGGTCCTTAAAGCACAAGAGGTTTGTTGCAAAAGGTTGTTGAAATAAGCTCTTTATTAATCTTGTTTGAAGTTCCTTTGATCATTGGTATAATGACAAATTCTACAAGTGAATCCTCAAATTCCTCCTTCGTCACAATACTCTATGATGGAGACTTGAAGCAAGATTTGTTCATCATGATGGACAAGGTAAGAGAAATATATGAGGATGGAATAAAGAGTAGCATACTTAGAGAGCAGTTGAATTCCATGAAGGAAGAGAAGCAGTTGCTTTCTGACAGACTGCAAGAAATGGAAAGGCAACTTCATATTGCAAATATGAACCTGAAGAGGATGTATGAGTTGGAGTCACAACTCTTTGTTGCCAAAGAAGCCTTGGTCAAGTATCAACATCAGCTTGAAGAAGAGGTAAACCATTCCAGTTTGTCTTCAAATTCTTCTAAGAACACTTATATTGGTTCTTTTGAAAAACATACTAGAGGCATAGGTTCCAAGCTAATGTCCAAGATGGGTTATGAAGGAAAGGGCTTGGGAAAGCATGCACAAGGTATTTTTGAACCAATAATAGTTGAGGAAAGGCCTAAGTATTTGGGTCTTGGCTATGGACAGTCTTATGGAGAGAGTTCCAAAGCTGCCATGAAGGCCATTGAAACAGTCCCAAGAAGGATTCTCATTTCATGTCCTCTACCTTAGAAGTGTGAAGGTTGTATTCAAGAGGAATGTAATGACTTGAAATATCACTTGTAGGATGCAGGTGTTCAGAAGCACACACTTGAACTAGAGAGTTGTGGAAACTCTAATAGCCTTGAAGAGATTGATGGGGTTCCAAAGGGAGCCACTTCTTCAGTTGCTTCACCTCCTCATGAAGGAAATAAAGGTGAAAGAGAAAGGTATAAATCTGGTTCTAATCATTTTCCTTTTGATTTTGCAAAGCATGATAAATTTCCACATAAGAATGGGAAAACAATTGCATGTTCCTTTTGTGGTTTAGATAACCATCATGTTTCTAGATGTTGGAAGAGAATGGCCACATATAGGAAACTTTTGAAGGAGAAGAAGCAAGCATCAAAAGGTCCATTGGACAAGGCAAATCATGCTATCAAGAGGATGCACATGTGTTGCACTTACTGCCATAAGCAAGGGCATCTCGCTGAAAGGTGTTGGACTCTGAATCCAGCAATGCTTCCACAAAAACTGAAGAAAGTGGAAAGAGAAGATGGCAGAAGTGGAAAGGAAGTTTCCATGAATGATGTGTCTCGAGATGATTCACATGTTGATGCTGATGTGCAGACAAAGGAAATACCTTTGAACTAGATTGGTAAGAAATGGTTAGAGTTCTTTCCCAATTAAGGATTGCATGTCTATTGATGCATATATTTGCATTTCTTGTTGATGAGATGCAAGTTGCAAGTTTCTACCAAGATGGAGATAGTAATGAAGTGTTTCATCTTTTGAAAAGAGTCCTAATGGTCCTTTTATACATGCTTGACTTGAAGGGTCATTTGTTTTAAAGGCATGTTTTGTGAGCTTGTTGTCTAGTCCATCATTTGTATGCAGATGTAAGACATGGAGGTGTTCACAAGATGTGAAACTGTTTCTTTTGTTGGAGCAGGAGTTTAGTCCATCCAGTTATTGTCTATATTCCTGTTGTTGTTAACAGTTGTTGTTGACAGCTTGTCAAACAGGTACAAAGGAAAGTTTTCGTGAAGTAGGTGTACTTCACATTTGTTTGAGCCACCGTGGATCAATGATTAAGGCATAGAAGCTCAAACTACCTTCTATAACCATTTCAACAGGAGTTCTACAGGAAGGCAAGGAGGAAGACAATTCTTCCCGGGAAGACCAGCCCATCCAGAAGGGAATTGGCTAGAAACTTTGGTTAAAGGCACTATGCAAGGCAAGTGTATGGAGGCTGAAAGAAGAGGGTGTTGTTACTCTCAGGTACTGTTCAAATCAGTATTTTGGAGACCAAAAGTTCTCTTAGTGGGAAGGCGTGATCCAAAATGGATTTTGGATAGATTCCTAAGTCAAGGTGTTCCTCACAGAGGAAAAATGAAAGTCCAAGGAAGTTCCTGGAACTAGCCCCATTGCAGAGATCATCTCATTCTGAATCTTCTGCAACTCGAATGGGAAAAAATAAACTTAGGATGCAAAAGTTATTACAGAAAGAAGATACCTTTGTTCTTTGGGAAAAGAGGCAAAAATCCTTTAAAAATGGGCAAAAAAACCCTTATAAGGGAAAATCGCATCGCATGAGGCAAAGAGGAGGACTCAAGATCAGGGGGAAGGCACCCATGATCAGCGACCTCCAATGATCAGATCGGTTGGTCGGATCGGAGGCAGGCAGTGTATACCTAAGGCAAAGGTCCTGGGCGATGCAATATTGCGATATGCGATATCGTCGAAATCGGCAAATCACATTCGACGATGCCACGAGGCAGAGGCAGGACCCTGGGCCAAGCAATATCGTGATCGGTGATATCGGCGTCGGCAGATAGGTTCAGCATAGGCCACACCATATGACTTACCCCGGGTCCACAGATATATGCGATGTGATGGAAACGGACCCGAAAGGGTTTTGTAAAGGCCAATCCATAATATTTCAAGTCCATCTAAAAGCCATTTTACTCGAATACATATTTTAACATATTTTGAATATAAAAGGGAAATCACGATACAAGCGGGATTTGGGGCGGGACAAAGCGGTAAGTGGTTTGGGTTGGGCTCCGCCCGAGCCCATACATTGGCTTCCATGTGTCCAGGATGAGGAGAGAGAAAACCACCCTTATCGGGCAGTTAACACCTGTACGAAAGGGCCGCCTGAAATGAACCACAGTCGTTGGATCTAGATCTTCCATATCAACGGTGGAGAAGCGATGTCGATATACAGGTGGACCCGATAGGAGTATAAGGCAGATTTATGGATATTTGAAGTTCGATAAACAATGTTTGGTAGACTTTTCCTGTGTTTGAATGCATTTATCTGTGTAAATAGAGAATGGTTGTTTCAGGGATTTCAAAGGCCTGATGCACTCTTCCGTTGTAGAACAAGTGGCCACCTCCCCTAAAGGCGTTACCAATGATTATTTAACACTCAAAGAGGGGATTTGAGCGGACCGTGGCCAGAAGACAGAGAGCCTGAGAAGAGGAAAATGAACGAACAATGCTAGTTGGCTTAAAAGCCATGAATGTCAGAGACAGCATTGTTGTTGTTGGATTTATTTCTAAAACAGAGAATAAGCAAGAGTGCAGAAGCAAAAGAGGCCGAGAGAGAAAAAAGCTAATGCGCGGAGAGCAACCGAGGGAGTCACTTGGAGGTTAAGTGAAAAGCCAGAGAGTTGTAAACTAACAGAGAGCCAAAGAAGCCAGAGCTAGAGCCAAGAGCCAGAGCCAAGAGCCAGAAAACCAAGAGCTTCAAGAGCCAGGGGATAAACTGGTGTCTGCACCCACTATTTCTATGTAAAATAGCAGGAGTTGAGCCAAGAGCTTGAAAAAGGACTTCTACCATAATCCTAGAAAGCCTAGTTGAGTTGACTAGAGCTCATGGAGACGTAGCCCAAGAGTTTTGGGTGGACTCCTAATTAAATTGTTGTTCTGTGTGTTTTGTTTATTGCCGCATTAGTATTTATTGTATGTAGTTACATATTAGCATACACAACAGATTTTAAAGCACATAAACAACCAACAATAAATATAAGCATACACCTATAATTTCAAGCGTTTTTAATTCTGCATTGGTTAATCAATAAGACTTGGGAATATTTAAAGCTTTGGAAGTGGGAGAGGTTCGTGTCAGTTAGACAAGAAGCCTAAGTGCCCCATTTTCAGATCAATTAGTCCACAACCTTTCCTAGAGTTGCGATGTTCCTTTGCCCTTGGCGTCACCCTTCCACATTGGTTTCCCATGAACACTGAACCTACTAACAATCTTTGCAGAGCACTTGACACGAAGCCAAACCACAAACACAATGCCCCTGTCACCTGCTGCGGGGGTATTTACCTCTCGCACGCAAGGAGCCACTGCACCTAACGCCTCGAGCGTGTGGAGGGTGGTGGGTTTGTACCCCGATGTCCTTCACATTTAAACTATATTGATGAGAACGTCATCCAGTTTGCACCCCGATCAGGGGTTTTAAATAAAGTATTTTATAAAAAATAAAAAATTGTATTTTTTATAGAATTAAATTTATTTAAAAACTAAAATCAATTTTTTTTGTTAAGCTCAGAAGAACTCCTATTTTCATGTTTACATGTCCATTATTCACCCCGCTACGGGGGGAGGGTAACACAAGATTCAAACCCAAGATCTCTGATTCAGTGAGACTTCATTTCCACGACCATCGCCACTTGAGCTACCCAAGGTGGACTAAAACTAAAATCAATATTAAAAATTAACCCATCAACTAATATAGGAACCCTTTTGCCCAGAAATTTGCATGTCTCAAAATTTAGCCAAAAAATGAATTAGCAAAATTTAGAAAAAAATTGTAACTTTTCTTAGACAAGAAATAGTTACAACAAGCACCAAGCTCATGCTACTTTTTATTTTGTAGATTTGACAAGCTCTGTAAGATCACTGCATTCACCTCTAGTTCTCTTTCTTGATCTATGGAAATCCTCTCATTGTCTTCCTTATAGCTTCTCAACTCAGCTTTCGAACTCTTGAGGGTTTCTATTAAATCAAGGGAATTCTTCTTAGACCCTTTTTCCCACCAAATCCTCTTCCCAGAGATGATAGGATTTGTGCATGCTATATTCTACCATTTTGTTGCTTGTTCTTTTCTTTATTACTGGAACTCATGTTTTCTTACGTGTTCTCACACACACACAACTGTTAGTGCTAGTTGCATGAGTACATCCATTAAGTACATTGGTTTGTCAGCATTATTACCTGTTGATCTGAGGTTGTTCGCCAATTAAATTTCAAGTTAGTCACACATAAAATAAAAGATATGTAAGTAGACAAGCAAGGTTAGCACTCATATCAATTGTAAATCTAAAGAAAGTCAACATTGCAACAAATAAAATGCTATATTGAATTCTATCTATGAGCCTTCCAAGACGCAATCATTGCCCTGCTTGGTAGAAGGAAGACCAAACATGTAGTCCGTCGAGATAAATCGCTAGGGTCCATTAGGAGTAGGTAGAGGGGTGTAAAAGCCTTACTTCTTAATGGTTGATTTGGCAATGGATTAGGTAGTGCAAGACCTTATATACTTGTTGACATCCTGTCAAATTTTCGACTAATAGAAAGAATTTTGTAGCATAGCTATTGTTTGCCATAAAATTGATTAGCTATAAAATTGATCACAAGAACATTGATAAAAATGCAAGAAGAAACAAAACATACAGATCTACCATAAAATTGATCACAAGAACCTTGACAAAAATGAAAGAAACAAACACATCACTAAAATATGAAGAGGGAGAGAGAGAGAGAGAGACAGCGAGAGCGAGAATTGGAGAAGAAGAAGAATTCCATTAAGAAGAACCACTACATGAAATGAGGTCAATTTTTGGACCTCTCATTCTCTGCCTTCACTCTTTTCCTATCACCTTCTTATAAGGTGCCTTTTTTATGGAGTCAATTTTAAGTAGGGTTTACTCCATCAATTACATATCTATCAAGTTCCATTTTACATAAAAATATGACTTTATGACTTATACATCCAAACTTAGACTATATCCCCCCTAAGATTTAGATCAATCCTCCCCCCTTAGAAAATGATGGTCCTCATCATTCAAAATGCTAAAAAAAGGAGGGACCCCGTTATGTTTAAAGTACCATAATGGTTACAATATGTCATGAGATAATGAAGAGAATATTTTTTTTTGGTTAACCCATAACCACGGGTTTGTGGATGACCCATAACTAAGTTGGAAATGGCAAGCTTGGAGAATGGTTTTGTGTTGTTTACCCATAACAATGGGTTTGTGGATTATCCAAAATCGTGGCTTTTTATTTTTATTTATTTTTAGCAATGGACCTCTTGTTGCAACTTTGTTGATAACTTTTGCTTAGGTGATGAAGTCAAATTCTATCAAAGATCTATTTGAAGTATTGAACAAACATTTCTATTGATATAAGATACTTGTTGTATAATGATCTATGGAGTGAGAAAATTATTCTTGAAACTCAAGGTACGTGTCATCGCACTACTTTACAAACATCTATGACTTCAAACAATGATGTCTCTCAAACCAAGAAGACAAAAAAAAAAAAAAAAAACTGTTTAATCTAACAAAAATTAATTTCAAATGGGCTATTGTGCAACCTATTAAAGTGCTCTTTATAGTTCATGGAACTTGCATGAAGTTTGATGAAGATTGTTGCCTTGCATTCCATCCATTATTGTGCTTCTATGGTGGCCATACCACCATGGGCAAGCTGAGAAGTGGCTAAAATGAAATCGTCCAAGATTATGTGTTGTATACACTTTTGTAAAGTTATTTCATGGTTGTATAAATCTACAATAACTACAAATGAGAGAATACTAGGTACAAAGAGCCGCAATGGTTTCCAAGGGTTTATATAGTGACATGGGTTGTTGTAAAGGTCATGGAACCTCCATATTCAAGGCCAATGTATGTAGTTAATCCACGTAATAATGCTTCTGCAATGATGAATGAAGATCCAAGGGTAGAAAACCTTTTAATGCTTATGGCCCAACTGTGACACATACAATGTATGGCCAAGTAAATGGACTCCAAAAGTGTGAAAAGGAGGTCAGATATTGCTACAAAAATTTGAAACTGAAATATGCTTCAAACCCTTGTTCCCATGGAACCATAACCTACTTTGATACCACTAATCTAGATTTTTGAAGGGAATGAAGTGAAATATAGATTTATAATAAAGAAAATAGAGATATAATGAAACTTGGTTTAGAAGAATAAATGGAAAGTGTTGAAACTATAAAAATTCAAAATGAAACAAAATCAATCGAATGGTAGTAGCTTATTGTTGAGAAGAGATGTAATGACTACGTGCATTCACTAGAGCGCATTACAATGAGGTCAAAAGACCCTTTTTAACATAAGAAATAATTAGGAAACCTTAAATTTCCAAAACCTGACGTCAAGAGATGAAACACTAAAAGTCTTGTGGACCCCAAAGGGGTTAGTTGGTACATCAACTTCTTAGGGTCGTAACTTTTTCATATCATCTTTGTTTGGTGCGCTTGGCACCTTATTGGAAAGATCTATCCGAGAATTACACATTATGACCATGGATTAGGGAAGAGCCTATATTTATCACTTAGGTCATCACCACATAAAATAAAAATTGTTTAGGGCCTCAAAATGGCACAAAAATTTAGGACCCAAAAAACAATAGTAAAATTGTTATGATGGAGAACTTTGCTTTGAGCTAGTGGAATAGGTGGGTGACAGACTAATATCCACCTGTATCAAGCATGGGGGGGAAGGTTGTGTTCCATTTGGTCAAGCCAACATGTTAGATCTAACCCATCAAACTTGGTTAAGTGATGTAACATGTTTAAGGAATGGTTGAAAAAGGGATTTTCATGGTAGGAGCTATCACCACCGAAACCTTCATTATCAATGTGTTTACCCTTGTGAGCACCTTCATAACACTACAATGAAAATACCTTTTAGCAGAGGTTATAAAGGGAGTTTTTAGTTTTATAAAATTCGAAAAAAAAAAACAATTGTGAAAAAAACATCTACTACAACATTTGTTTGTGGTATTGGATGTTTTAGCAGAGTTGATAACAAAACTTCATCACAACAACAACAAAAATTGGTCGATGGAGGTTTTAACAAACATTTTTTTAGCAGTGTCCTTAATGGAAAAAAATAAATTGTTGATCTAACACTACAAAAGCATTGGTGTTGTAAATTTAAATAAAAGCACAAAGGTGTTGAATGCAAACAATACCAATGCCGGAAAAGTAAACCTCCATGTGGTTATCTATTAAACAAATGCCCCGGTAAGTGCTTTTTAGGAACCACACCGAGGCAAGCAAAAAAATTGTTGCTTTTATTTAAATTTACAGTGCGAGTGCTAATGTATTGTACAAACACACCGATGCAATACTAATATAAAAGAACTGATGTTGTTAATTTGAATAATGCACAGGGGGTGAAAAAAATATTTTGGAGCACCAGGGCGTTGGTTCTATGAAAGCACCAGTGCTTTAAGAATTACAATGCACGGGGCGTTAAATGAAAACAATGTTGATTTTTGAAGTCTATAACGCCCTGGTGTTGTAATGTTCAGGAAAGGCATCGAGCCGTGAAAAAAAGTCTTACCTGACCGATGCTTTTACATAGTATAATGCACCGTTGCGTATTTTTTTTACAGACGCACCGAGATTTTTTTATTATTGTACCATTTTTTTTACATATGACACCATTTTTTATTATTATAAATATCTTTGTTGAAAAATTAGTATTTAGAATGGTGCGCATTAATATACGATGTCCTGGTATCCATTTTCTCTATTTTAGAAACATCGACCCGTGACAATGCAATTATTGTGATTTTAAAAATCCAAATAGATCATCATTCTTCGTTGGAACTGTTGTTAGTACTACTCAAGCTACTTCCATGACTTGGGTTATTTGGTCGAATGTTTTGTTGATTGCATCAATTGTTTTTGTCTTCTCCTTGTTCCATCTGCAAACATAAAAATAAAGTGTAATGAGTGTATCTACATTGGTGAGAATAATGAAAATTGAAATAAATAATATATATCAATGTAAATTGAATATCAATACACCATAGCAATAAGTGACTCGTGAATAGCGCACATGGTTTCAAAACCAAGTCGCATGGCTTGTTGCAACAACTCTTTTGTTGGTGTAGTTCCATACTTTATTTGCTGCAAGTTTTTATACCCCATAATAAATCATAGATTTAATATAAATGATTTTGTTCTAATATTATTAATAAACTCAAAGAAGTGAAACAACATAGATACCTACAAAATCTACAATTAATTTTTGATATGCCAACATATACTCACAACCCATATTTAACCCAATGTTAATCAATTCTTCTGATGGCTCTTCTTTATATGTTAGCACTTATTTGAAGACATTCAAGGATGGTTGTTATAAAACAATTTAAAATACACAAAACTCAAATCTTACTTTCTTATAAGGAAATATTAACAATTAGTCACAAATTTTGATATCAACCCTTTTATTTCTTGTTGTCCCATTTTATGTGTTGAATGGGTCCATTTTGTTTTCTTTTCTGCAAGAAAATACTTGAAAATTAATATTTAATGCTAAATTATTTGTTTATATGTACCTAATAGAAAAATTATATGATTACATACATTTGAAGCACGTTATTGTTGAGATGGCTCCTCTTGTGATGCAATTATGTCCATTTCTTTGACCATCTCCTTGTACACTTTTTTGGACATTCCTACTAGCATATTTTGGATACCATCTTATTGATCCTTTGGGATTTTCATAATTTTCCTAAAAAAAATAATAAACTATTTTTATATTGATATATGAAAACTAAATATAACAAAATTGATATTAATAAATGAATGTTTTGTAGTAATATATACATATAATTCTAGAAAAACATTTTAATTAGGAATATTACTTTTTGAATGATTCTTTTTTGTTGTTGTATGTTTTTGCTATTGCAAGTCTCACAAGTTTCATTGATCATTTCTATGGAAACGATTCATGTAGTTTTAATATAACTTTGTTCTTGGGATCATTGGATTGATTTTTGTATTGTAAGTGGAAATTATGTTTATACGTCTGTTCCACTGTATCCCTCATAGTTCTCTAAAAAAAATCCCCCTTTCATTAACCTCCAACACCACTTCAGATGAGTGAAGGACCAATTCATCGTCATTTACATGTTCTATAAAAAAATTCTTAGAACGACATTATTTTCCTTCAATGTTGGCTCCTGTAAAACATTAAACATATGTGAATTAATAGATTCTTTGAAAGATGTTATCTAATATGCTTAAGTATATTATCATTGAACATTCAAGAGAAAAAAAACTCATGTTGAATAATATTTTTTCAATCCCTTGATTCACCCTACTGCAATTTTTCCATTAGAATTTTACGCTCTTCTACACTTATATTGGAAATAATTTTATTGAGCTTTCTCATTTTGTGCCTCTGCATGACACACACTAATCAATACATATTAGTTAAACTTACATATAGTTCAAACATATTAATTTTGTAAAGAATTTACAAAGAACTTGTCTTTTCTGCTTTTTTGGATGTGCTACCATTGTGTCACTCACTATTTTTGCTACACAACTTTTTAGACATTTTTTTTTATGAATATACAACTTGTACCATTAAATAAAGAAGCCATTAAATATATTTTATAGATAAATCACATAATTTTCAGTCAAAAAGAGCTCTCAAAACTTGTGCAATTATGTGAATAAACACACCAGTGTGTCTAAATCAGTTAATGCACTGAACGTTTAATTATTAAGGGTCGACAACGAAAATTATTTAAAAAAAAAAAACTTTAAATTATGACGGCGTGATATGTAACGGTAAATACGCTGTCATCAGAGTAAAAAATGAAAAGAAGAAAATAAACACATGTTTTTTTACTTAATGGTGTTATTTTTCATAGACACCCCAATGCATTATATAAAGATGGGGCATAGATTCATCATACTTTAGTAAGCACACCAAGCGTTTAATTATTGAGCATTGGCAACAATTTTTATTTATTTATCTTTTTAACTTTAAATTATGAAGGTGTGATATGTAACGATAAAAGCACCACCATCACGATAAAAAAACAAAAACAAAAAAATAAACACATGTTATTTTACTTAACGATGTTATTTTTCATAAGAGTTCCGGTACATTTTATAAGCATGGGGCACCGATGTGTTATACTTTAATAAACGCATCATGCATTAAAAAAATATATATTAAATTATGACAGTGCAATATGTAATGATAAAAGCATTGTCATCACTATAAAAAAAAACAAAAACAAAAATATAAAAACATGGTTTTTGACTTAACAGTGTTATTTGTCATAGGCACCCTGATGCATTATATAAAACCTAAAGCACTGTTGTGTTTTATTAAAAAAAATTGCATCTGTAAATGAAAGTTATTTAAAAAAAAAATGGATAGGGTCGATAGGGTATCGATCCCATCCAACAACTGGTCCCCATGATTTACATGTGAAACACTTTGTATATAGTAATATACAAACCCCTTAAATCTAAAATGCCTAAAGTGAAAAGCCCTAATTGTTGTTGTCACCTAATCAAAGGGATTGGGTGTACAGTTGTAATTAATGTAAATAAATAATAGAGAAGATAGAGAGTCATCGGGAGATGAACCAAACAGTCACTCCCTCTTGTATATAATAATGAACAACCTGAATGAATAAGATAAGTTTTGATTTGAGGAGTTACCTCCTGGTCTAACATGGTATCAGAGTAGGCGCCATTTTTTGGCTTCCTCTTTTAATTTGTAACTCCTATTATGTTTTGCCTTTGTTTTGCATCTTTTGCAGGCTGACATCTCTGTCAAAACCTTGTGAAATCTCATTCATTGTTGTTGCGTCGAATGGCGCATTGAAGCCGAAGGTGCTGTAGTAACTTGGATTTCCTCCCTTGGTCCAGATCTTAAATGTCATGAACCTGCATATATAAATATTGTCGGGTCCGCTTTTAATCGCATATCACTAGTCTCTTTGCCCCGATCAATATCGCTGCATGTTTGTGATGCGATCATACCCTTCATTAACCCTTTCATATTTGAAGCTCTGCATACATTTTCTTATTCACCGCATATCCTTTTTCATATAAACTACCAATGGTGATGACGTAACCCACTCGGACATAGTTCCTGAGGTTTCACTTTATCAAGCTCATTCTCCACCGTTGATCTCAATCTCAAGATTCAATGGCTGACATTGATTTCAGGGGGGACCACTTACACAGCGGTTACCCACCCGAAAAGTGCCTTTTAATCTCCACCGTTGATCATCACCTCCAAATCCGACAGTTTATAGCGATTTCAAGTGCATTAGTTTCACAAGAGTTACCCGCCTGATACGAGCAGTTTTTCTCTCTCCCCTAGTCACTACGTGTCCATCGCTTAGTGGAATTAGGCGCTCCCCTCTCAATACCACTTACCGTTTTTATCCGCCTTTAGTCGTGGTTATCGCCCAGACTTGTTTTACTTGCAATAACCGTTGATCACTTACCATCGACGGCCCTCCTCCGTTCATATCCTCTGCTCATCTCCAAAATTCATCTCTGCCATACAATGCAACAAAAGAACTACAGCTACAGTCAGACTCTGATATTCGGGTGAATGTTGAATGTTGTTAAGTTGAACGTTGTTGGTATAACATTGTTGATATAACGATATGCATTTAATTATATCTATTATGGGAATAGTTCTCAATGGAAAGGAAAATCATCCTAAATGACTGCAGAAAATCCAACACACTCTCATTTTTAATGAGATATGGAAAGGAGTGTGTTTTGGAGAAGGAGACCAAGCGCCAGTCCAGCCTACCTCAGACAAGGAGCTCTCCAATTAGGAAAATAAGAACAGCAAAGCCTATGCATTGATTGCAGTATCAGTAAGTGAAGAGGTGAGTCGACACATTTCGCCATTTTCAAATGCATTCGAAGCCTTACAAAAGCTGAAAGAACTCTATGACTCACACTCTACACTTGAAGTTGTTAAACTTATGATTAAACTCTTCACCCTTGAATTACAAAATAATGATCCTCTTGCTCTCTTTTTTTGAAAAATTCAGTTGCTTTTATAAATCTGAAAAAAAAGAGGGAGACTGAGCTCCTGAAATACATGCTGAGGTGCCAAGAAGAGCTAGGGAAGAAGGAGTTATAGCGTAAACAAAATTCCTCCTTAATCCTGCCTTTTGGGCTTCTAAAAATCAAAGACCAAAGGTAAATCCTAACAAACTACAGTAATAAATAACAACATTTACAAAGCATATCAATCTATATTATTGTGGCTGATGTGTCGAGCAATGGACTCTTCAGGTTTGTCGTCGGCGCCGATTTGCTTCAGGCTTGACGAACTTGTTGGTGCTGCATTTTTCTTTTCTGCCGTTCCTTTTCTGCTGTTCCATTTTTTTTGCTGTTCCTTTTCTGCTGTATTTTTTGTTGTTCCGTTTTTTCTGCTATTCCTTCGGGAAAAAGGAACAACATAAACCAAAGGTGTTGTTCCTTTAGATCTATACGGATCTTAGCCATAGGTGGAATGAGGACAATCTTTGACCAGGCTATCATATCGGATGAACTGAGATGTTGTTCGGATCCAAGAGGTCTCTTCATTATGGTATATGCTGAAATGATTCCACGCCATTGCAGATAAGGCAGCCCAGTGATCTAGCACAAGCTTTGTTGGCTTGACTGTCAGTAATTTTATGAAGAGATCACAAAACATGATAGTAGCACACATCTTTCATGGTGTGGCTTAAGGTTTGGCACTGTCTGATAATCTGCTGAAGGAGAGCATTGGGAAGATCCCTGTTCTGAACCATTGCACTGATGACTGTCACCGAGTCTCCCAATATTGTGACTGTATCTATACCAAGCTTCCCAAGTTGGATAAGACCTTGGTAAAGGGCTAGGGCTTCTACTATGTTATTGGAAGCGTGGCCAAGACCCCACTCATAAGAGAGTATGTTATCCCCATTAGCATTAAAAATAACTCCTCCCGCCCCTGCTGCCCTGGGATTCGACTTTGAGGCCCCATCAAAACAGAGATAATGCCTATTGTTGTTTTTAAGCCAACCTGCAAATTCTTCCTCTTTTAGCCTGATCTTCTAGTTAGGGGAAACATTATTGTTTCTGTTGCTAGCAGCGTTGCCCTTCGGATTGCTGGTGTTTTGGTCTAACAGGTGTCCAATGAAAATGTGTTCTTCTATGTTGAGTTCACTGACATTTATACTTCTCGGATTCTTAACTGAGATGATCTCAAGGGCAAGACTCCTTGGCTTGGTGCAAAGGCTTTTAACAGTCGAGTCCTTATCCTTAAAAACCTTCCGATTTCGTGCCAGCCAAATATTCCATAGCATATTGTGGGGAAGAATATCCCAGACTCTCTTCATTTTGTTACTTTTCCTGTGCTGCTAGGGGTAGTTTTTTTTCCATTTGTAAAGAATTTCTCCTATGGTGTTTTGGGTGTTCCGTGGGATTTGATTGTAATGAGATAAGTTCCTCCAGCAGTTGATGGCAAAAGGGCATTCAATAAAGAGATGATGCATTGATTCTTCAGCAGCTAAGTAGTTAGGACAACGAGAGGGGCCACTAATTCTCCTCTTTTGCAAATTTTCGGCCGTGAGGACTTTCCCTTTGAGGAGGGTCCAGAGAAAAAACTTGATTTTTGGAATTGCCTCGGATTTCCAAACCACCTTCCAGTGGTGCCAACTTGGCATGGGGTAGCTGATGTTGCAAATATAATTGTGAGCAGCTTGGATGGTGTAAGAGGATCCAAATGGGTCCCAACGAAACCCATCAAGATCGTTCTTTTTGACAGGGGCTATACTGTGCAAATGGGATTGAAGGAGAGAAAGACTTGCATTAAAACTATTAGGTATGGCTAGGAAGGCCCAACTTGACCAAAGAAGGGTGTGAGAATCCCATTGGGAGATGTGGTCTAGGTAATGAATGCCTGTTCTTTCAAAAAAGGAAAGGATAGGGTGGACTCCCCCATCTCTGTTTATTGGCTGCTAACCCATGATTCTGTCTGCTCCAATATTGATGCTTGCACCTCCCTTGGGGATTTTTGAAGTATTTTGAGCGATTAGTGGAATTGCTCTCTTGCATAATTGCCAAATTTTAGAGGATTCTCTATTGGGAATATCTCGATCAAGACGCTGTTGTCTAGGAAAATTGAGGTATTTAATTTCCAGAACTTTTTTCCACCATGCTGGGAGTCCAGTAATGAGTCTCCAGACAATTTTGCCTCCAAAGGCTAGATTGAGAAATTTAGGAGATCTAATTCCAAGACCTCCTCGGTCTTGGGGCTGGATCACCTGCTTCCAATTAATCAAGTTGAATTTATTTTTATCATTTCCCCCCCCTGCCATAGGAATTGGCGAAGGACGATTTCCATTTTGTTGTGGAAGGAAGCCGGATCTTGAAGAAGAGAAAAAATATATAGGGGAGAGAAGATATACCTGACTTAAGAAGAGTGAGGCAACCAGCTGGGTTGAACCAAATAGATCCCCACTGCTGCACTTTTCTTTTCATTTTGTCGACTGCTGTGTCCCAAACTTCTGCTCTCAAAGGTCCAGCACTAACAGGCATGACCAAGTAAGAGAAGTGAGTCCAATCATACTTGCATGTGACTCCAAAGATGTTGGCGATATTGTGAAGCACCTGTATTGTTGTGTTCCAGCCATATATGCAACTTTTCAAGTTATTTACCATTCCACCAGAGTAGCTCATGTATTTTTCAAGGAGAGATTTGAAGCGCTTGGCTATTGTGGTGGAGGCCCCTCCAATCAACAGGGTGTCATCGAAAAATTGTGAATGATTTATGTTCTTGACCCCGTCCCCAAATTTATTTCCGTGATTAAGCCAACCCTCCGGCTGAAGTCCAACGCCCTACTGAAGGATTCAGCCATTAGAATGAAGAGATAAGGTGAGAGGGGGCAACCTTTTCGAAGGCCTTTGGAGGATTGGAAAGCTTCTCCAGGCCTGCAATTTACAAGAGGGGAGATCCATGGCCCCGAAATGCAGGCGCGAATGAGGTTGAGAAAGTGGTCATCAAATCCCATCTTCTTCAAAGCTGCCAAGAGGAAGGAGTGTCTCACTCTGTCAAATGCATTGACCAGATCAAGCTTGAGGATAAACCCTTTCTCGTTTCCGGTTTGACTCGAATGGATGGCTTCTTGCACAAGTAAAATGGAATCAATTATTTGTCTGTTGGCTAAGAATCCCCCTTGATTTTCAGAAATGAGAGAAGGGAGCAAAGGCTTTAGGCGAGTAACAATGATTTTTGTCAAGATTTTATAGGAGGAGTTACAGAGTGATATGGGCCTGAAACGAGCAAAGGAAGATGGCATGTTTTCTTTGGGGATGAGTGCTAGATGAGTAGCATTGGTATATCCTCCTATTTTTCCTTTTCGTTGGATCCAATTGAGCATTTTTGTCAAGTCATTTTTAATAATTCCCCAGAATGCTCGATAAAAGCAGATGGGAAAGCCATCCAATCCCGGGGCTCTATCAAGTTGAAGAGTCCAGATTGATCTCCTGATTTCCTCCTCATCTATCTCCTTGCTTAAAATGTCATTCATTTCCTTGCTTATCCCTGTTGGGAGATGCTGCAATAAATCTGTATAATCCTCTGCTTCCTTTGTTTCAGTTAGCAGGTCCCAATAGTGATCTGTAGCAGCTCTTCGAATAGCTTCCTAAGTGCTTTGTCTATCACCTTCTGCATCTAGGATGGAGCTAACATTATTCCTTATCTTTCTGGCTATCGTTTGCTTGTGAAAAAAAGTTGAGTTCTTGTCACCCCCTTGTAACCATAATTGTCTCGACTTGAGCCTCCATTTTGTTTCCTCTTCTCTATTAACTCGGTATAGCTGTAAGTAGAGTTCATTTTCCTGCTGTTTGTTCTCTTGGGAGAGGCCATTTTCCTCTATTGCTCTTTGGATACGCTCCAGTTTGTTCTTAACTTCTTTTTTTACCTTCTCTGGTTCTTGATACTTTGTTTTAGCCCATTCTTTGATAGCTTGTTTTGTTTTCCGTAGTTTTGTTTCCCAAATGAAATCGGGAGAGCCTTCCACGTGTTGGATCCAAGAGTTGTAAACAATTCCTGCAACTGCTGGTATATCATTCCAGAGAGAACTGTATCTGAATGGGATGGGCCCAAGTGGCCTATGATTTTCCAGCATTAGAGTTATTGGAAAGTGGTCAGAGGCAAAGCACGTTAAAATGTTAGCATATCCGACGGAGAAAGCAGAGAGAAGTGTAATATTGATGAGAATTTTGTCCAACCGCTCCATGATGTTACCAGCACCCATCCTGTAGTTGTTCCAGGTGTATCTACGGTTTTTTGGAGGGACATCCATAAGATCATGCTCTTGCATGATATTTTCCAACTGTATTCTATATGGATCAGGTGTAAAACTGCCTCCCCTTTTCTCATTGGCATGGAGGATTAAATTAAAGTCACCTCCTAGAATAATGTTAGTGTTCTCTTCTGCGTCCAAACTGTCTTTTAGATCATGCCAACAACTATCCTTATCTCTGCAGTGATTTGGCACATAGATGTTGTAGATGATAATGGCTTGCTGATCTGCTTTATTTTCCAGAGTTGTTTTGATCCAGTGTTGATTTATTGTTTCCGAAATACAGTTCCATATACCTTGATTCCAAATTGTTGCTATTCCTCCTGAGGCTCCTCTTGCCTCACTAATGCTTCCTCTATATTGTCTCTGCTGCTCAATGACTTTACTCATTTCCTTGTGGTTTTGTTTTGTTTCTTGTAACATAATAATTCCTGGCTTCTCAGAGATGATAAGATCCCTTAGGGCTGCTACCTTAGAGGGGTGCCCAAGTCCCCTGATGTTCCAAGATAATATTTTCATCATTGGATATGCGGTGTGCGGGGAGGTGCTCGCCCCCCTTGGTCCTTGTTGATTGCTTCTTTGTCATGTTGTCCCAGGATATAAGTTTCTATGGGTGTCTGCGTTCCCATTGCTATGTCCTTTTGCGCGTTCTCATCCCTGTGCTGCTTAGCAGATTTCCTGCCTGGGCCAGGTTTCTTGGAGGGTTCACTGGAACCCCCATGATCTTTATATGAGCTTCTGGTAATTTTGTTGAGGGGAGGATCAAGAAGAGGCTGAGAGGAAATAGTAAGAGGCAATGAGGATTCGATAGTGTCTTGGCGTTGGCTTTCAGGGAGAGGGGGCTCCTGGGGATCAGGGGTGGAGAGGACAGAGAAGGGGTTGGATGAGGGAAGGGTCTGAGGACGGGAGAGGGGAGGTGGTTTGGAGGGAGCAGGGGAGGAAGGGGTGGGATGGGCTACAGAAGAAGTCGAAGGGCCTGAATCAAGGGGAGCTTTTACTGAAGAGACCGTTTTCTTTTTTTTAACCATTTCCCATTGTTCTTCTTGTGATCCATTTTCTACATCAATAAGCTTAGTGCATCTATTGGAAAAGTGGCCATATTCGTGACATACCTTACACTTAAAGGGGATCTGCTCGTAATCCAGTTGCTGTATGTGGCTCCAGTCGTCCACTTTAAGCTTGATGGCTTCCGGGAGGCCTTTGCCGAGGTCCACTTCAACACAGATCCGCGCACAGGCTTGCATATTTTCTTTTGGTTCACTGCAATCAATATATTTGCCGACTGCATTCCCGATGGCGCGAACCGATTCATCTCCCCAGCAATGAAGAGGGAGGTGAGGGAGCCAGACCCAAACCGGGACTGCACTAGGAACATCTAGCTCTGGATCGAAATCTGGGGTCCATTTGTTGAGATACAGGCCCCTTGAGTCCATGAAATAGGGCCCATTTCTGAAGATTAAATCCTTATCTTCTTTAGTTTCGAAGTGGAAGGTGAAGTACCCTTTCCCGCAGAATCTGATGGAGATTTTCCCTTGTATTTTGTCGGACCAGTTCCTTTCAACCCATCTTTGAACAGTTTTTGGAGATGGCCAGAGGCCTGTGAATTGACCTATAAGTCCTCTTTCTGCCAGGGACAGGGCAGCCATGCATGGGAGAACTAGGGGCAGGCTGACCTCCTGAAGAACATCCAGCTTTTTGATAAATTTCGAGACTGCTGGTTGGGGGCGCTGTGGGGGCAACGATTTAATCAGTGTTGAAAAAGCCAGCTGAGGATCGATCCCCTCCGGTGGAGCTTCCAGAGGGGCCATGAAGGAGGGCCGAAGCTCAGTCCCTGCGCTGTGATCGCCTAGGTCAATCGCGCAGCTGCAGCTCAGGCGCTCTATCCTCTTGCTCTTACATCCGAAGTAAAATCTATAATGCATGATATCAAAGTCACTAAGGTTGAATTGGATATTCCTCTGATCACTTTTCTCAAGGCACTTTATCCTACTTACTCCAATTATCTTGAGTCATTGCAAGCAAATGGAAATCTCAAAGATATTACCTTTGACTCCCTTGTGAAAAAATTTGCTGAAAGAGAGAAAGCTTTTGGAAATAAGACAGCCCCTGAATATTTTGAAGATGTTGTGTTCCTTGCTCATAAAGAAAAGAATCTTGCCCAAGATTCTTCCAGAGGAAGACGTGAAGAGGAAGAGGAAGATATTTTAGAGGCAGGGGGGCAGACACTCTCAAGAAGAAAAGTCAGATTTGCACTACATACGCTGCAAAAGAAATGGATCACATGATGTCTCCACATGCAAGTTACCTTGGGACAAAATTTAGTAGCAAAGAAACCAACCCAAAGGTAAAACTAATGACACAGACAAAGGTAAAGCACCTGAATCTGCTCATTATGTTATGGCACAATGTAATATTGGAGTAAATGAAGACTTATTTAATGCGTCACTTGCTTCTTGGAAAAATATTGGTTGCTTGATTCAAGAGCAACTTGCCACATGACTCATAGAAAAGATTTTTTTGAAGAATTTACTAACAATGTTTATGGAGCAGTATACTTTGCAGACCAATCAAAATTCAAGCCATCAGGGCTTGGCACAATCAGGCTTAAATTTCCTGGTCTTCCAGACTTTCTTCTGCATCATGTTCTATATCTCCCACAGCTGAGGAGAAACTTGTTGTCCTTGGTCCACATCCACTAGTAAGGTCACTCCATTCATATGTTTGATGGCAAGCTTGAGGTGAGAAAAGCATATGACCACTCACTTGTCATGACAGGGATAGAAGAAGAAAGGCTTCTCAAGCTGCAGGGTACCTCTGCTCATGCAAAACATTTTTCATACAACTCTCATTATGAAGAAGGTACATTTCCATCAAGTTTATTATGGCATGCTAGATTTGGACACTTGAACTATGACAACCTCCGCTTGTTGAAGAAAAATGGTGTTACTGGTTTGCCTACAATTCCTAGAAAGCTTAAGCATTGTGATGCTTTCATTCTAGGAAAGCATAGCAAAGAGTCCTTTCATGATTCACACTCCAGAGCATATAGAAAATTTGAACTCATTCATTCAGATTTATGTGGTCCAATGCCGGTTCCTTCTGCAAATGGAAATAAATATATGATGACATTTATTGATGACTATACCAGAATGTGTTGGGTTTATTTATTGAAGAACAAATATGATGCTTTTCAAACATTCAAGAACTTTCATACATGGATTGAAAACGATGCGCAATCTCATATTAGCTCTATTCGCACTGATAATGGAAAAGAATACACTTCAAATGAATTGAAAACTATCTTTTCCAACATGGGATCAAACATCAAACAACTATGCCTTATAATCCCCAACAAGACTGTGTAGCTAAAAGAATGAAAAGGACAATCTTAAAAATGGTACACTCCATGCTTTTCTTCAAAAATGTAAAAATAATGTTTTGGGCTGTCGCAGTTCTATGTGCTATATATATAAAGAATAGATGTCCATCTAATGCTATTAGAAACAAGACTCCTTATGAAATGTGGTATAGGCACATTCCTTCGGTAAAGCATCTCAAGGTCTTTGGTTCCACCTGTTATGCCTTGATACCAAAGGTACATAGAAACAAACTTGGTGCAAGAAGTTGTAAGTGTATCTTCCTGGTGTTAGAGTCGGTATAGTATTCCTCCATCAGAGATCAAAGCTCTTTGCATATCATCATCAGGTGTCCCATCAGTGTGATCATGTTGCATTCCGTTAGGCATGCCATAACTCTGATGGAGTAGTTTTGTGTCATTTATTCCCCTCGTGTTTGGCACTGCTGGCTGCTGGTTCAGGACTGTTTAAGTAAATAAAATCTTCAAAGGGTCATTCATCTTGTTTTAAATTTCGAGGTCTTAGGTCTAGGGATGAGTCAATTTTTGTCTTGAGAGGTCATAAAGGACCAGCAGGCCAGAGGGATGTCCTTCATAAAACATCATTTAAATAATTCTCATTATTGTACAGCTAAATTTTCACCTTGTTTTCAAAACTCTGTTTTTGAAAAACAAAGGTCATTATCTCGTTTTTGTAAAAAATTGTCAAAATTTCAAATTCTCCAAATGTTGAAGCGCAGCCTTGGTCTCCTTTGCCAAAGCATCTCAGAAGCCATCCCTGCAAAAATTTTCAGAAGAAATCATCATTTCAACCAATTTTTTTCAAAAAAAGGAAACCACAAGTCAGAGCCAATTAATTCAAAAAGTGTCAACACTCAAACATTATAAAGTGGGTTTTGGGCAAATAAAAATAAAAAAGGAGCCTATAAAAGTACATCACTCTTCATTAGCAACTCATTTGCCTCTCACAAGCCAAGTGAATCCTTGCAAAGGCGATTTCAAGAGTCATTGAGCAAATTGGGCAGTTTCAGGGGCGCGCTACGCATCAGCGCGACTTTTCCAGTGCATTTTTACTCAGGCGCTACGCACCAGAGGGGCGCTACGCGTTGGGCAAGGTGCGCTACGCGTTGGGTTTTTCGCCCAATAAACTGCCAGCAAGCTACCAAATCCTCTTTTCTCTCAAGCAAATTTCAGGTAGGCCTCTCCTCCATGGCTAGTTTTGGTTTTGCAAGATGAATGAGAAATTAATATGTTAAAAATGCCATGAAAATGAGAAATTAAAACCCTACATTGCTGTGGAAAATTTAAAGACTTAGTTGTGCTAGGGTTTCAAAGTATTTTGTTGTCCAAGGTTGCCCATTTTTTATCCCTCTTTTCCCTCATCTTCACCAACATTCTCCTTCAAAATTTTATAAAATTTTATAATCTTCCTCTCTAAAATCCCTAAAACCTACTAAATTCCCAAACCCTACTTCACCTTAAAATCCCACAATATTATGATTTCCCATGTTGCCTTCCCTAAATTCCTTATTTATGTTTATTGTCCCTAATTCCCTCATGTTCCCCTTTCCCTAACAATCCCCTTGTATTTATGTCCCCTTGGTGACAGCATTTGAAAAAGTCAAACAACAGTTAATTGGGTGCAAAGTCAGCAATACATTTCAGCCATCTTGCCTTCAAAACCATGTCTGAAACCGAATCAGATTATGAGCAGAGTTATGACAGTGATTCGACACCGGAGATAGAAGTGCCAAGGAGGCATCATAAGGGTGGTAAAGGTGGTCGGCATGTCAAGGAGGAGCCCACTTCTTTGGCTCAGTTGCAAGCTTGTCCACTTGCAATGACATGTTTTCAGTATCAATCATGCTTTGGATATTGTGAGCGGATCTCGCAAATTCAACATCACAGAGAACTAGTCCACTTGTTTGTCCTACATTTGCACAATGGTCAGGTGAACCTTGCAGGAGTGGACTTCACCCTATCACCCGAAATTGTTGCTCAAGCCACCGAGATACCAAATGTTGGGGAGGAGTGGAACAAGCGCCAGCGACTAGACAAATTTCATTATGAACCATATATCAAACCCGGGTGTATGAAACACCTAACTGCTGTTTTTCCCTTCATATTCCTAAGGGATGAGTATGCACCCTTGATGAGGCTCATTATGCGCTATTTCACTTGTGAGGGCAGACTTTCACGTTTATATTCGTACCATATCCGTTTGTTGATGCATTTCACCCGGGTACGAATGATGAACATTCCATTTTTCATGTGCCGAAATATAGAGAGGATGGTGCCCTTAGTGCAAAGGAAGAACCCCGCACAGCAACACAAGAGTATATATCATTATACACTGATCGAGATCATAGTGATACATCAGTTGGCACAGCAGGGTATTGCTTGGGAGGATTTCATCTCTCGCGACTTCTTCACGGTGCCACAACCACTGTTGGGACTCAGAAATGTCATATTTTCATCCACCTTTTTCCTTACATTTCATCATCCCATTAACCTGTTGTCATATCACTTTCCTACATACACTTGGGTTTCACCTTCTTATTTTCCATTTTATTCATTTTTGTATTATAAGTGAATTTATGATTAATTATTAGAAAATGTACATATTTTTATATATATCTCAAGAATATGTGAGTTTTGTGATGTAGGAAATATGTGAAGAATTAATATCTCCTCCACCATATCAAGGAGATAATTATGCAAGCCTTTTTCTACGGAGAAAATCATGGAGGCATATCTTATCCTAAGGAGAAGATCATGGAGGCATATCGAGAAAATCATGGAAGCATATCTTATCCTAAGGAGAAAATCATGAAGACATATCTTATCCAAGATATGAGAGATTTGTGGGATCATGTTGAGAGATTTGTGCGATGATATCTTGTAATAATGGGAAACTAGTTGAGAGTGCTTGAGAGAATATTTGAATGTAATTATGGAAAGGTTATCTTCCTCATGTATATAAGAGAGTGCTCTCTCTTCATTGGGGGGAATAATGAATAATAGAGAATGGAGATTAACTTTGACTCTTTCTTGATTTGTAATTTAGTTATTGTAATATAGTTTGACATAGTTTTATTGTCATGAGCTCATATCTGTTGTTTGCCATTCACTTCTTCACATGTTGTATTTATTTTCCTTCATGCAATTTCATGCTTTCCTAGTTAGTGTTTCAATGCTTTAATTTGATTTCAGTAATTTAGATTAGATTAGATTAGATTAGTTCCACTTCAGTCCTGCATATACAGTGCATGTGTCTCGTAAGTCTACGGACCTCGGATTGATAAATTAAATAGTTGGGTAAGTACTACAACAGAATTAAACGAACATAGTTTCACCCAACAGCCACCCCCTGAGATTGTCAATGATGAGGGAGGGCCTTCACATCAGTTTCACATTCCAGAGCCCGAGCATGTCAGCACTCCAGCATGTGTTACATATCAGAGAGGCCACAGGGCCTTATTTGCATCTGCACTGCGAGTATTATCTCCACACCAGGTGGAAGGGGCCTCGCCTTCTTCATCAGCACAGCGAGTGTCATCTCCACATTAGGTGGAAGGGGCCTCGCTTTCGACAGCATCACAGGTACAGGAGAGAGGCAAGCAGCCCATGATTGATGAGGGACCATCAGGTGATTCGGACATAGACATTATTGACCTCGACATCAGTTCTCCTAGCTCGGAGCTAAAGGAGATCATTCAGCAACAGAAGGCTGAAAATCGCTTGTTGCAACAGAAATTGGAAACGGCCAATTGGACAATCAACTACGTGGAGCAGCGTAACAAGCAGCTAGAAGATGAACACACTCTTGATGAGTTGCGGCGAATCCGAGAAGACCGAAACTTGGCCCGCAAGAGGCCCGGTGATTTGACACCTATTGAGCAAGGGTCTATGCTCATCCGGGTGAACACTCATTTAGAGAAGTTGCTAGCCAAGGCAAACAAGGACAAAGATATGCTCTGCCACATGAAGAATCATTATTGGGCCCGCATGCATGTGTGCAAAGTGAAAATGAAGGTACTCAAAGGACGATTGGCCAAGGCACTAAAACGGAGGAAAAGGCCCGATCCACTTCAAATTTTGGCCGAAGCCTCCTTGAAGGAGCATGGTGCTCAATGATACACCCCCAGCTCAAAATTCAGAAAATTTGGAGCAATTTTGGTCAATTTTGAATTTTTTTTTGCTAAAAACAGGTTTTTGCCCTCAACGTGTATCGCGCCGCGCGCTACCCTGAAGATGGGGAGGTCCATTTCACAAAAACTCTGCATTTTTGGATTTTTCATGACAAATTACACTTGCTCAGCCACTACCAAGACATTTCATTGAGGTTTGGGCCCCCAAAAGGTCAAAAAAAAGCAAAAAATGACCTTCTGCCACTTTTTGGACACACAGGAAGCAGTCTTGGGAGATTGCATTTTTGGAGGGGCAAATGGGCACCAAATTGAGAAATTCCACTTGAGCTGGAGAGTAGACATCCAGACCTTTCCAACAAGCCCACTTGAGCCTCATTTGGATGCCGGGATGCCCCAAAAGTGGGCTCAAAGGCACGATACACGTAGAGAAATGGCGCACTACGCATCAGGGAAATTTGCCAGTTTTTCATCTACAGCTCAGGACAACACAGCTTTTGACTAGTTTTGACTTTTCATGGGATTTTTCACCCTCTTTGATGTAACTAATGTATTTTCATGATGACATTACACTTTTTTACATATTCTAGAAGATTCATTCATAAAATAGCAAAAAAATAATGAATGAATTGGTTTCCTAACTTATAGAGGCAAGTTGTTTTGACTGCCTAGATTGTAGTGCTTAGTTTAGAATTGGTTGAAACAGCTCCTACGATGATGAGCTCGACCCCTAGAGGCAAGGAAATGTGTTAGCTTGCCTATATTATGTACTTTCTTAGTCATTTTCATGGTTGGACTCTTGAGGGATAAGCTTAGACTGTATTACTCTTTGTATCTCTGCAATTTTGGCAAAGGAAAGACCAGGGTTTTGCAGCACTATTTGGGATTCCTGTGGTTATTTGTGTTGATGGTGTGTTTCTCTCATGTACTTGTAAGTTTGTTATGTGTATCATTTTCCTACTCTTCTCTTCTGCAAATTAAGTAAATGAAGTGTTAAGGTAGAATTCATGGTTTCTATGCTCTGCCTTTAAGTTTGCTTAATATTTATGTTTTCATCTGTTTAAGGAGAACTCCTGATGGTTTCTTGCTCTCCTTAGCTCCTCACCAGTCATACCTATCCATTCACTTCCTTCAAAGGCATCAAGACAATCTCCTACCTTGCCCCAAAAAGACCTCTGCAAAAACTGTGTCTCATCCCCGCACCCAAAATTGTCGTGCTCAGTTTTCCAACAAAACCCTAAAAATTTGAAATCAAACTTTCCCTATCAGTTTACTAGCCTAAAATCAGTGTTCTTTATTGTTCATCTCAGCTCTTTGAAGACCTTTTGCCGAGATAGACCCGGAGAGAGCCCTCTCCTGTCCTCGTAGGGCTAGCTACGAGGCTAAGTGGTTTGATGTTGCCTTGGATTTTGCCTTCCTCAGCCTGAGGCCAAATTCGAGCGCTAACACCTGGGATTCCTATACTAGAAGGGGGGATTCCTATAATCATATTCAACATCTTGAAGGGGGGATTCCTATACTAGATCAACCTGTGGAATCTTCTTCTGAAGCACTCTCTCCCCTGCATGAAACTCCAACAACGGATGATACTTTGAGTGATGTGATTGACAGAATTGGGAGACTCAATCTTGATTCAATCCCAACTCAATCAACGGAGCAGCCTGGACCATTTGAGAAAGGTCCCCTAAGGTGGCTAACAAAGACACTTGAAAGCGTTCATCCTGATGAGGTTGGAAAGACAGGAACTAGAAATTCAAATCGGAAAAATGGAGGTAATGTAGATGACTCTGATTCACCTATTGATATGGATGTTTCTTATGATTGTGAATTCAATTTGTCTACAGATTTTGAACCAACTTCCTTCAAAGGAGTTACTTCTCATGATGAATGGAGAGAAGCAATGCCAAAGCAGTATGATGCCCTGATAAAGAATGGCACTTGGAAGCTCGTTAATCCTCCATTGGGAACCAAACCAATTGGCTGCAAGTGGGTCTACAAAAACAAGTATAAATTTGATGGCTAACTTGACAAGCACAAAGCCAGGCTTGTGGAAAAAGGTTTTGCACAGAAGGAATGGGTTGATTATGAGAGACTTTTGCCCCCACAGCAAAATGGGCTACCATCCAGACACTCTTTTCCCTAGCAGCTCAGAACGGTTGGAAAGTCCATCAAATGGATGTAAAAACTACTTTCTTGAATGGATATCTAAAAGAAAATGTTTTAATGTCCCAGCCTGAAGGATTTGTTGTGAAAGGACATGAACATAAAGTATGCAAACTTGTGAAATCCTTGTATGGCCTCAAACAAGCACCATGAGCCTGGTATGAAAAACTGACTGAGCATCTTCTAAAACTCAATTTCAAAGATTATGATCTTGATGATGCAACTTTGTTTGTAAAGAAAGTTGGAAAAACAGTTGTATATCTTGTGGTATATGTAGATGATCTTTTGATGATAGGGAACAATGAAAGCTACATTACATCCATAGAGAAGGAACTAAAAAAAGGTTTTGAAATGCCTAATTTGGGCTATGTTGATTACTATCCTGGTATTGAAGTAACTCCACATCCGAAGTCCATATTCCTTTCTCAAAAGAAGTACATTGGAGATCTGTTGAACAGGTTTGGCATGACTGAATGCAATCCTCTGACTACTCCAATGGAACAAAACTTAAAGCTCACATCCATTAAAGGAAAAGAATTTGAGGATGAAACAAAGTATAGACAACTTGTAAGAAGTCTCAACTACCTAACTACTACCAGACCAAACATTTTGTTTGCTGTTGGAATCCTCTCCAGATTTATGCAAAAGCCTTGTGAAGGACATTGGTTTGCTGCAAAAAGAGGTCTGAAGTACTTGAAGGGAACTCAAGACTTTGGAATCAAGTATACACAGGTGGGCGACTTTAGCTTGATTGGATACTTTGATTCAGACTTCAATGGAAACAAAGAAACTGGGGTATCTACTTCAGGTTATGCTATGAGTCTTGGATCAGGAGTTGTCTCCTAAAGATCACGCAAACAATCAGTTCCAACAGACTCCACAACAGAGGCAGAATATGTGGCAGCAGCTGAGGCAACAAAAGAAATTGTGTGGCTAAGGAAAATTCTTGAAGATTTGTAGGTAAAACAAGTACAATTAACTCCACTCATGATTGACAATACCTCTACAATAAAGTTGGCTAAGTTCCATGATCGAACAAAGCACATCAATACTAAATATCATTTGATTCGACATCATGTTGAGGCCAAAAAAATCCATCTCTACCATTGTTCCACTAATGAGAAAATTGCAGACATATTCACCAAAGCACTTGGAAGAGAAAATCTTGAAAGATTCAGAACGATGCTTGGACTCACCAACATCCCCTCAGATTAAGGGGGGGAATGTTGAAACCTAATCAGAGGGATTGGGTGTACAACTATAATTATTGTAAATAAATAATAGAGAAGATACAGAGTCATCAAGAGATGAACCGAACAATCACTCCCTCTTGTATATAATAATGAACAACCTGAATGAATAAGATAAGTTTTGATTTGAGGAGTTACCTCTTGGTCTGACAATTGTGAAGTGGTTGAGGGAGTTAAACCTTAAGGTCAAATTTTGCATTCAAGCAAGAATAAGCAAGGGTTTAAGATAAGTATTGATATTTTTTTATTTTTATTTTTAAATCTAAATGAGAATAGAGATTGTAATCAAATTTATTAGTAAAATTTTTACTATGCAGGGATTTAAGTGAATCACCATACCTTTGAAATTATGATCTTTTGAATAGTTGATATGTTGTTCCAAAGTATTATGTTGTTTCACAATGCATCCAACATGTCTCTCTTGCAAATCTCTCTTTTAATTAAATCTAACAAAAATTGTAAAAATTTTAATTAGTGACATCAATAGTAAAATTTAGAAAAATTACTATGCAGGGTTTTGAGTGAATCACCATACATTTGCACTTCTAATTTTCTCAATAGTTTTGTTGTTCCAAAGTATTTTACAGCTCCATAGTGCTCCCAGTTTGTCTCTCTTGCAAATCTCTCCCTCAAACTTTTGGGAACAATAATGACATGTTGAATAACTTCTTACTATTTAAAAGACTTTATGAAATTTCATTTCGAAAAATCATTTATCGCTCATTTTTCAATTTGAAAAAAAACAAATGCACATTGTTTTTTGCACTTTTTATGAATTTGGGTGTGTTTCATAGGAAAACACATCGATGTATCTTCGTGTAACGCGCACTAGTGAAGATAACTTATCGGTGCGCTAAATTTTTAAAATGTACTGACATGATAGAATTCCTTTTTTATTTTCGAAATCCCAAAAACCTATGCAGTTATTATTTTAACGCCCGAGTGCACATATTAGTGAAACACATCAGTGCGATTAGTTTTATAAGAGCACTGATATGATATAAAACCTTTTTTATTTTCGAAATTCCAGAAAGAAACGCGGTTATTATTTTAACACACTAGTGTGGTTTTTATTGAAACACATCGGTGTTATTAGCGTTAGAAGACCACCAATATGATGGAATTTCTTTTTTAATTTCGAAATCTCGGAAACCAGTGCGTTATTACATTAACGCGTCAGTGTTTTTATTCTTGAACACATTAGTGTGTTGAAGTTTACAAGGGCACCGATGTGCTTTAAAAGTAATATGATTTTTTATTTTCACATAAAATGGCATATTCATCTCAAATTATCCTTTATGATGCACCCACATGACTTACAGTAGTTCATAGTATACATTTTTCGCTTAAAGTCGCATTATTCTTGAAAAATGGTTTGAAAACTATATTGAAAGTCAGATTGTGGTTATATGGTTCTCAAAATTAATTTGAAGTATGTACACAAAAATGTATTATTGATTTTTCTCAAATTCAAGGAGAAAATATCATAATATCAAATGGTCAATTCTTCGGATTCTGACTCGTTCCATACTGCTCAAAGTCCTTCGCGGAGTTCTCCCTTTCCATCTCCAGTAAGTTTAGACGTTATTTATAATTCGATTATCTAATTGTTTTTTTCTAATCCATGACAATTTAAATAAAAATGTATCCAAATTTACAGGATCTTGATTCAGAATCGAGTTCAGATGTAGAAAATTTTCCCCCATTTCAAAAACGTCGAAAGATCTTATCAGGAGCAACAGACTGCAAGGAGTTGGTAGATGAAAATGGACAGCTAGTTCACCTTGCCAATTGGAACATGGCATCTTCCAGCCGTAATCTTGGGTCAGCGATGGTAACAATTGTTTAGTATAATGTAATTTCAACAAACCAATTGGATTGTGCCTACTAATATCATTGTAATATTCCTAATGGAAAAATTTACAGCGATAACAAAAACATGCAAGACAATACAACATAGAAAATTTCAGTAAAAACCAACAACCCAGAAATGCTCCCAAACACACCAAAAATTGGTAATTTTATTATATAAAATGGTGGAGTATAGTGTGAAATAGAAAGAGTGCACTTGGGCTTGCACAAGTCAAGATACAAGCCTCAGGTGATCGATATGCCAATGCCCAACTACTATTGGAGTTTATCTATCAGAAAATCTACGCTAGCCCAATAATTATGCACTATTGGCATCGTTGAGACCCTAATTTCACCCCTCAAATCTCCCCATAAAATTATGCAAAATTAGATTCGAGGTCCTTGCCAAAACCCCAAAAAAACCCAAAAAGGGTTTTGGCAAATTCTACCGACCACCCGAGACCCAATTTTTAAGCTCACTCCTCCTAACTTGCTGCTAAGCAATCATGTTGTTTTGGGGCACCAAAACTCCTCCAAAAATTATGAAAAATTAGGAGCATACTCCTTGAGGCTAGTCCAACAAAACCCGAAAATGATTTGGGCTAATTCCGACCTCCCGGAATTACCCAAATTTGGTGATACGCCCTCCTTAACAATTTATGCATCCCCACAATTCAAATTGTTGGATATGTCACCAATTCCTTCTCAATTAGTTATAGGATTTCCTTGCAAATTTCCTCCAGAAGATGTGAGTGAAATTCCTTCCAAAACCCGACACAAATATGATGAATCCAACACCACAAATTACGCATAGTAATATTTCTGTGCAGGCCCTAAAATGGTGAGTTTGGCTCTCTCAATAGCAACAACTTCAGCCTCAAAATTCTCCAAAAATTTTGGTCCACCCTCAATAAAATTTCTCCTAAATTTGTTGGCCATAATTCCCCTTGAAACTCCCTCAACTCAGTGGTTCAATTTTTATCCCTACATCCTCCGTGAAGTTTGAACTAGCTGAAATAAGAGTTAATGTGTCCCACGAATTCCAACAAATCTATCCCCACTAAGTTCTGAAATACTCTCCTAGGATGACACTCGAAGTTCACCAAAGGTAGAGGTGGAATTGCCACTTGGTAATTCCTTGTGCTAAACAGCACTTGTTTACTTGGCTAAACAACTCAAAAAAACTTGTGTTCAAAAGTTAGATTGTCAAAAGATACCAAATGGAGGCCTCTTTTCCTTATTTGTAGAAGTTGGCCCTCTTTCTCTTGGCAGACCCCATTTTCCACTAACTCACACCCCACTTTTCCTTCTCTCTTTTCCTCCACAAGTTTGACTTATTTCCAAGGGTTGAATTGCCTCCTTTTTGTGGTCTCCACATTCCACCAAGGCTTAAATGTCTCCTATTCTCCTAAGTCCTCATGCCTCCCATATCAAAATTGCCAAAATACACAAAATATAATGCACAAAAGTGTTCATACTTGGTAAGTCTTTGAACTACCACCATGATGACACTCTTTCCTTCAGACTTGGGTAAACCTGTGTTAAATGCATTAAAAACTCCTCCCAACGTTGACTTGGAATGGATAAAGGTTGTAATAGACCTAGGGTTTTAATTGTTTCAACTTTATTTTGTTGGCAAACCAAACATTCTGCAACAAACATTTGAATATCCTATTGAAGGACATCCAAAAAAAATCCTTCTTAACCCTATGGTAAGTTTTTAAAAATCTTGAGTGCCCCCCTAAGGGAGAAGTGTGCAATTCCGTAAGAATCTTTTGTTTGAGTTGGGAATGCTTACATAGGTATAAGCAATCTTTGTACCATAACGAATCATTTTTCCAGCTAAATGTATCATATGTATTTGGATCTTGTTGTAACTTTTGAATGAGTGCTCACACTTCTTCTTCATTCTTCCATCCATCCCTTTCTTCGTTTATCCAATCTGGTTGGATAATAGAAATGGTGCAAAGTAATGCTTCCACATCCTCATCCTTTCTTAAGAGTGAATATGCCACAACATTTTGCTTCCCTTTTTTGTAGATGATTTCAAATTCATAACCCAACATCTTTGTGACCCATTTTTGCTACTCTTTTGAAGATAATCTTTGTTGTAAAAAGTGTTTAACACTATCATGATCCGTTTTTACCTTGAAGTGTCTTCCCATTAGGTAGGATCGCCATTTCTTAAGTGCATGTAGTATTTCCAACATTTCCTTCTCATAAATAGCTTCGTGTAAATGCTTTCCTTTGATTGGACGACTTTTGAAAGCAAAGTGTCTTTCTTCTTGCATTAAACAACACCAATTCCATTTCCTGAGGCATCACATTCCACAGTAAAGGTTTTTGTGAAGTCAGATGTAGCTAAGACTGGTGCTTGGCACATAACCTCTTTAAGATGTTCAAAGGCCTTTGTTGCTTATAGAGTCCATGAAAATGCATTTTTCTTTAATAATGTTGTTAGAGGTCTTGCTATTCTCCCATAATTCTTAATAAACTTGTCATAATACCCTTTCAATCTGAGAAATCATCGCACATGCTTTATGGATGTGGGAATTTTCCATTCCTTAATGGCTTTAATTTTACTAGGGTCTACCTTAACACCTTCATGAGATACAATATGACCCAGATATTCCACCTCTTGTACTCCAAAGAAACATTTAGAGTTTTTTTGCATATAATTGTTTCTCCTCCAATAGTTTGAGCACCCTGTACTCATGTTGAACATGATCCTTCCAAGACTTGTTGTAGATTAGTATATCATCAAAAAATACTAACACAAATTTTCTAAGGAAGGGTTTAAAAATGGAATTCGTCAAACCTTGAAATGTAGAAGGTGCATTGGTAAGGCCAAAAGGCATGACCAAAAATTCATAATGACCCTCATGAGTTCTAAATGTTGTTTTCAGAATGTCTTCAGTCTGCATTATGATTTAATGATATCCTGAATGAAGATCCAACTTGGTGAAGTAAATTGATCCATGCAATTCATCCAATAATTCGTCAATGACAGGTGTTAGCGCTTGAGATTTCACCTCAGGCTGAGAAAGGTAAACCTCAAGGCAACATCAAAGATCTCTGAACTCATGCGCACAAGTGTTATGAGTAGAATGGATCAACATTTAGTACAACTAAGACATATTCTAATGGAGACCAATATATATAATTGATGCCATCGATTGTTTGGGGAAGCACCGTATTAGTGCGGTTCCAGTCGTTGATCGCCATAGTAAAAGAATTGCAGATAGGATCGGTGCGCGACCCGTCCACAGCTGCGCGACCTGTAGGGTGGGCGCGACCCGTCCAGGGGGTCCCAACAGTTGCAAAATAACACGGGTGCGACCCGTTGGGTATGCGCGACCCGTCCAGTCCTGCACGTGACCTGTCAGGAGCTCACCTACAGCAAATACTTATAAACTTCAAGAAGACCCCAGATTTGATAGCTGAATCGAGTGCATGGGAAGAAGATGAGGATCTAGCTGTATTTGAAGCGATTCATGAAGCTATTATTTTGAATGAAAGGTGCGAGCTAAAAATTTTATAATGACAGCTGTTCCACCACCGCCAGCCCCACCTGTTGTACCACGTTCTATTGTTGAAGGCGTTGCCACATTCATAAGCTCAGAAATAGAATTGGCATATTCTGCCGCAACATGGCGTGCATGTTTTCTTGCTCGTTCTCTTCTTCATGTTCCAGAATTTTCATTTGAAAGTGAAGGCACAGGAACTGCACTAGTAATCCGTTTTGCACAGGCATCACATTCACGTTTCAACCAACTGAAGAGTAGGTCTGTTCTACTTAGAAAACCACTTCTCCTCGTTATTACAGCATGCTATTTATGCTCCTCGAGTTCAGTGCAGAAGGTTTTGTTAGAACAAAAGAATGGAATGGATCCTGGCAATGGATTTTTAAAATGGGCTGAATCATTGGCATATTTAGCCGACAATTCTTCTGAGCCAGGCTTGACGCTGGAATCAGAGATTAAGCTAGTGGTAATGACATTGGTCAAAGTGTCGGAACATCTTCAAGCATTGCCATGTAATCATATGATGTTGGAGGTGGCGCATACATGTTTTCGGTCTCTGTTAGATGCAACAAGTCGATTGAAAGAAGTTCAGAAAGCGAAGGTGAAAAGTCAGAACACTAAAGCCAAAAATAAGCAAAGACATCTGTCACCAGAAGAATAGGATTCGTATTCCTATCTAGGACTTCAGTTAGTGATTTAAAGGTAGCTGCGCTCCAGCGGTTATTCCATGTGTCAGTCATCGGAGGATTTTAGGGAAACGCTATTCTATGTTTAGCATAGATGAAACGCCCATTTCTATTTTTTGTAATTGTAACAGCGCAGAGGTTTTTGGGGTCGATTTGTTTTCCCCTTAGCAGTATTATATTTATTGTATTAAAAAAAAATTCATTTGGAGAAGAGAGAGGGGAGAGTTTCTGAGTGCTGAGTGCTGGAGGAGAACTGAGCTCCATTGTACAGTTTTTGGCAGGGATTTTTAATGAAATTTCACAGCTCTGACTTCTGAAAAAAAAAAAAAAAAAAAAAAAAAAAAAAAAAAAAAAAAAAAAAAAAAGAGGGGAGAGTTTCTGAGTGCTGAGAGTGCTGCAGAACAGAGCTTTCAATGTACAGTTTTTGGCAGGGATTTTTAATGAAATTTCACAGCTTTGATTTCTGAGATTCCTGTGGCATGATGATTTAGCATAAGTTTTTCTCTTGTTTCATATGTAATCTGTTATGTTTCATTTCACTACAGGATCATTTCTAACTGAACAAATGAAGTGTTTAGGTAAGAATTCATGCCTGCCATGCTCTGCCTATAAGTTTGTTCATGTTTAAATGTTTTCTACTGTTTAAGGAGGATTCAAAGTTATTGTTTGCCCTCCTTAGCTTCTCACCAGTCTTGCCATCCCATTTAAAATCTAGATTTGATGCTAAATTTCTTGCCTACCTTGCCTCAGTCGATAACCTGTGTTGTTCATTATATTTCTCTGTTTCAAGCTGTGAATTTGCCACCAAAAACCCAAAAAACCCCAAATCAACCTTTCTAATCAGTTTACTAGCCTAATATCAGTGTTACCTAGTTGGTCATCTCATCCCATTGAAGATCTGCCGAGATTGACCGGAGAGAGCCTTCTCCTGCCCCGTAGGGCTAGCTACGAGGCTAAATGGTTTGATGTTGCCTTGAGGTTTACCTTTCTCAGCCTGAGGTGAAATTTCAAGCGCTAACAACAGGAATGGGAAATTTATCTTTAATAGTGATCTTGTTGAGCTCCCTATAATCTGGACACTTGCATCATGATCCATCCTTCTTGTGCACCAATACTACTGAAGCAGAGAAAGAACTTTGACCAGGTTGAGTTATACCAGCCTCTAGCATTTCTGCAACCATACATTCAATTTCACTCTTTTGGGCATAGTGATATATGTAAGACCTGATGTTTGGAGGAACACTTCCTGGAAACAAATGAATAACATGATTATGATCACGAATAGGTGGGAGGCATTTGGGAGTCTCAAATACCTTGGAATGATTGTCCAAGACTTTTCGTATTCTGGAGAAATAGATGATTTTCGATGTGGGAACCTCTAGCGAACATAATTGTGCAATTACGCCTCGTTGTTATTTCTTTAGAAGCTTTGTCATTTTGTTAGAGCTGATTATCTTTTTGGTTTCCCTATGATAACCCTTAATTCAACTTCCTTTCCTTCCGAACAAAATTTCATGAAAAGTTCTTGAAAATTAAAAGCTATTATACCCAAGGATTGTAGGAATTGGACTCCTAGTACAACATCAGCACCAACCATTGGAATGGAAAGCATTGGGCTATTCAATACATATTCTCCCATGTATAGCTTGATATTATGGCACTTTCCAGAGCAACTTATGGTTCCTCCACTTGCAACCATCACTTGACACTCCCGTGCTGGATATAGGAAGCAATTCAATTCCTTGATTATCTCACAATGAATAAAATTATGGGTACTGCCCGAATAAATCAACACTATTACATTTTTCTTCTTAAGATGTCCTTCTATCTTGATAGTTTGAGGAGTGGTAATTCCAACCAATGCATTACAAGATGTGGTCGGATTCATTTCTTCTTTCTCTAGGGTTTTTTCCTGGTGTATATCCTCTTCTTTTTACGTTTCTTTTTCCTTTTCTTCCTCCTCTTCACAATCTATGTAAAATAATTTATTCTCATCACACTTATGACCTTTAGTGTATTTGCTATCACAATTGTAACAAAGCCCTTTTGCTCTTTTTTCTTCCAATTTTTGTGGTGTCAACCTTGTAGGTTGTGGAAGGCTAGGGGCAACAACACTTCCATCTTTATAATTGTGAGTGGTAGGCTTCCTGGTTGCCATAATTTTTCTTTCCATTTTTCTTGCCAACCTAAATGCCTTTCCCAATGAATCAGGTTCCCAAAGGTGAACCTCATGTTGGATGTTATCCTTTAAAGTCCCTATGAACACATCAATTCTATGATCCTTTGGAATATCTTTTACCCTTATATTCAATTTTTGGAAGTCCTCAATGTGCTTCATCATTGAACCATTTTGTTTGAGCTTTATCAATTGGCTAAAAAATGTGTTGCTTTTTGTATCCTCACAATGTGTTATCATTTCTTCCGTAAAAATTGCCCAAGTGACAATTTGTTTACGAGAGAAAAGCCATCAATACCATACAAACTGATTACGCCTTTTGTGTGTTTTGCACATTATGGAGATCGAATATTTCTCTATCTATAGTATCCATGTTACGGGATCCTTGCTATCAAACTTCCTCATATCGATCTTTGGAACATGGTGGGTCTTCAATCCAACGTTTAAGTCTATAAAATCATGGTTAACATTTCTTTTGTTCTCATAATGAGTTTCCTTTACTACCCTGTCACCATTAGTAAACATCTATTGTAGCAACTTTGTCAAATCTATCTTCAAATATTCTATTTTGTCTTCCATCTTAGCTTCCACGTCATTCATCTTAGCTTCCACGCCTTTCTTTAAACCATCCATCTTAGCTTCCACGCCTTTCTTTAAACCATCCATCGTAGCTTCCACATCATTCATATTAGCTTCCATGCCTTTATTTAAACCATCCATCTTATCTTCCATGCCATCCATATTAGCTTCCATGCCTTTCTTTAAACCATTTATGTTAGCTTTTGTTACTTTTTGTGAGAGTGAATTTTGTTGCACTTGGTCTCATAATTTTGATATATCATGTTGCATTTCTTCCTCTTCTTCATGTGTCATGCTAGAGATTTTAGGTTGCTTACTAGGTGTTTCCATTTTCTTTCTTCGGGGCATCAATTAATGATAATCATGCTTCATTATGCCCTTTGAATTCCTTCAAACTAATTTTTCAAACCACACTTATGGAACAAAAAAATAAAAAATAAAAACTACACACATTTTTTCACTTTGTAGTAGCTTGATATTGAATCTGATGTACCTCTGAAATTTCGGATCTCCAAGATCTGAAATTATGAACTATCATAGCACTCTGAGTCCTCTTTCCAACGCCACCAGTCTTATTGAAATTGGATTCTCCAAGAAAGAGTTATGCCCAATCTCCCAAGATGACCTGATTATATACTTTTTCAATAGAACGAACTTGTACGAAGTGTCACATGTCACTGTTTCAACCTCCAGACCAGAAAACGACGCACAAAAAACTACAGTCCATCCTCTTTTTGTAACTTCTTTTGAAATTTCAATCTGATACTCAAAGAGAAAGTTATCATGATTTTCCCAAGGTCACCTGTTTGGGATGTAATTTGGGAGCCTGAAAAAGCCCTAACTTCCTTAGATCATATCTCCGAAAATATAACAAGACAAGATCTGAAATTCGAACCCGAGGATCATCAAGATTTCAGCTCAAATGGGTTTTTTTTTAGCTTTTAAAACGTCCCAAAAAAAAAAAAAAGTTATAGCAAAAATGCCACGATGACCCATTTGGAGAAACGAAACCCTAGAATCCAAAGCTCTGATACCAAATGTTATGAACCAGCTCACAAAAAGATAGAAAATATAGATCAACGGCTTCAAAATCAACCTCTTCGAGGGGGCAACCTCCTTTACATTACACAAATAAACAATTTTTGGATGATACAAATGATTAAACCTCCTTTCTATATATAGGAGCCTAAGGGGTCATAATATAATCAAAGTCAGCTTAACAATAATAAAAGGGAACAACAATATGATTACTGGGCTTCTATGGGGCAGAATAATAGCAATATGGGGACAATAGGGACACAATAATAACAATAAGGGCTACAATGACAATAGTAATGGGGGAATCATTGGTATTATAGGGACCTAACACCTATTGACCCAACTATCACTGCAAACAATACCAAGGTCCCAAATGTGCCATTGTGTCATCAACAAATCTCTAGGGGACTAAATAATCTCCATAGAATTGAACCCCAATGGAATATTCACAAGACCTCCCCTTATAGGGACCAACTTGTCCCCAAATGTGGTTGAACTGCTAAGCCCTGTAATACCAAGGTCCCATGCTAATCTCAAAAGGATACCACCATGTCGAAACTGCACCACTCTGACTATGGTCAACTGCCCATAATACTCATACAATATCCTCCTCTCCTAGAACCTGATGGCATAGTATATGTGGGGGCCAAGCACATCCCGCTGGTTAGAAGACCACCCATGTGAAGTGTTATCCCATCTCAGGAAGTCCTTGAGAGGTGTCATGCTTTCTGCCAGACTAAGACTCAATAGAATACCCGGATGTCCTTCCCTGGTGGGAACCCTCTCTCCTAAGTCTGTTACCCAACTACTCTGCCCTATAACTCCATGGCCCCATACTAATCTCAAAGTGAGTTCAACATGTAGGTGTTGCGCCAGTTTGGGCATGACTGGACCCCCTCATGCTCTTGTAGATCCATCCACTCCGTCACAAACCCAATAAAGGACAAATCTATGGTGTTGAAGACGATCCTACCAGGGCATCCCATCAAATCCATCATCTACCAATCCTCATCCAGTCTCTAGCTAAAACAATAGCAAGGAAACCTCCCCTTTTCCTAGAGTGATGATCCTAATGATCCCCAACTTGACCTCCCAAGGGAGATGTCGTCAGGTCACTGTCATCTCTGTGATCCCTTCGAAGACAGCTTGTCTACTACCCCAATTGGTCCCTGGATCCCAAAGCCAAATTGAAATCCCATTGCTTCCAATTCTTGTCGCCTGCCACTATGTAATATCGATGTCCACGAGGAACCCCATGTGCCATACAACTAATCCCTGAATGCTGCTAATAGAAAGATTTTTGATGCCCGTGACCGACCCAATGTATGCAGATATGTCCTTCTCTAGCCAAAAACTCAACAAAAACCCATAAAGGATTTTGCAAATTCTACCGACCACCTGGGACCCAATTTTTAAGCTCACTCCTCCTAACTCGCTGCTAAAGAATCATGTTGTTTTGGGGCACCAAAGAGCCTCCAAAAATTATGCAAAATTATGAGCTGACTCCTTGGGGCTAGTCCAGAAAAACCCAAAGGTTTTCTATGAAGAATGAACATCTTATGTTCTCCCTCATAGTCCCTAGTAGGAGACAAGTGAAGAATATGGATGTCTACTTACAACCATTGATAGATGAATTGAAGAAACTATGGGAAGGGATACATGTATATGATGCATAAAGACTTGTTGCAACAGAGAGGAGTTTAACATTGTACAACATATGTGCTTACACCATACATGATTATCCAGGCTTAGTAGTTTACTCTCTTAAATTACATGTTTATTTAATGTTTATATACGTAAAAATATTGTTTCACATATTAATTCGTGGCAAATGTTCTGGTATTCATGATCACTAATGTGCCTTGTATTATACAATAATTTTGCAAGTCTTGTAACAAAAGGGTATCATGGATGTAGATGTTGTGGACCTTCTCTAAAGGCTAGGTTGTCCAACCACCTATGAAAGCTAATGTATGACTGTTCTAGGGTATTCCTCCCTAAATAACACCCTTAGAGAAGAGAAACATCTGCTTTCAGTGGTAAAACAAAGAGAACCCAAAGGCCTGCAATAATGATACCAGTCGAATGGCTTAGATCATATGAGAGAGAGAAGGAGAAGGAGATTATAAAAATCTTCAATTCAAATGGGGAGCCTATGTTAGATGATCCAAAATTCTTCGACATCTATGTTGAGAAATTACCCATTGGAATGAAAAGGAAATCTGTATTTTATGAGCTCCCATATTGGGAGCATCTTCAGATTTCCCACTTATTATATCCCATGGATATATTTAAAAATGTTTCACCTTCTTTATGGAGGCACATATCATCAAAATAAAATGACACATTGGTTGTTAGGAGAGATCTTGTTTCTTCAAAAAATAAAAAGAAACATTAACAAATACAAGAAAGTAGAGGAGAGGTTGGTCCCTCTTGGTCTTTCAAAGAAGGTGATGTCCTATGGATCTTGAAGAAAGGTGATCTTTCTTTGGAAAAGGAAGTTATAATGGGTGTAAGGGTGTCTTCTTTATATGCGTCTTCACTATGACGTTGCTTCACTGTGGAAGACAATTTGTCGGGGTTGAAATCGCATGACCATTTGAACCTTCTAAGGGTATGTATATAAAAATAATGATTTTATTATTTTTTATTGTTTTTATGCAATGGGATAAAATATATTTAATTTTTGTATGTGTTTAATTTGCAGTGTCATTATCCTCTGCTCGTGCATGGGTGTGTGAACCATGACTTCTCCTAACACCTACGACATGTCGTATATAAATTATCTGAACTTGTACATTTGATCACATCAAAGGAGATTCATATGGCTAGCATTCCATGGTGGTGTTAAGAGACAACTAAGATTGTTTGTATGTTTGATAAGGAACTATCGACGAGTTTCATGGACTTGTAGGTTCATCTTCTAATTCACCTAGTAGATCAGGTTTAATTAGTTGGGGTGGTTTCGTGTTGTTGGATGTTCTTCAGGGAGAGGTACAGGAAGAAATTGAAAAGTTTTGTTCGACAAAGGGCAATACTCGAAGGGTCTATGGGAGAGGAGTACATATCGTATGAGTCTTTTTATTATGCTAGTGAGTACATCAAGTAGATCTATAACACACCACGTGCAGTGATTTGGGATGACAAAAGGGATGAAGACAAAAGAGAAGGGGAGCTTCTCCAAACGAATGGGAAAAGATGCATGATAAAGAGTAAGTGACTTATCATTCGTCAAATTTCTACACAGTAACTATTCACATTTAACTTCATAATTAATGCATATTTTGATCTCATACATACTATATATGTTGGTTTGATTTCATCAACAAATTCTGAAATTAAAGCCATGAACAAATTCATTCTTTGCAATTTAGAAGCACAACAGTCATGGCTTGCATTGTACGAACATAAGAGGAGGAAATAGGACAGTGACAAGAAAGAATTCAAATGGTTGAATGGTAGAAGTGTGAATTATCCTAATCATCTAAAATAAAATATGCCAATGACATGCCTTAATAGTTGGGTTGTTAATCAAGTTAGAGAGAAACACGGTGCATCTGGTTGTTTCTACGTGTTGAGAAGGATGCACTAAACATATGGATTAGGTGTAGCAACTTGGTAATAATCTCTTTCTGTACATTTTTTACTTCATAATCCACCTTTGAATTGTAACATCTATATTTTATAGTTTAATTATGTTTAGGTTATTAGACACCTGACACTGTGATTTTTTTCACCTTTTTATAGATGCATTTGTTCCCATCTATGTGGGAATATGGACATAAGTTTCACACTGAGAATCTCGATGATGGATGCATGACACAAGACTGTGGAGTGGAAGTCGAGTTTAAGCAATCTAGTCATGCTAGCCACCACAATCAAAACCTAATACGGGGGTGTTAGGTTACATCGGAAAGATACAAGAGATCATTGAAGTGGACTTATGTTTGTTCCAATGTGCTATTTTTAGGTGCAAGTGGTGAGACACCTTTGATCAAAATGATGTAAAGGAAGGTCATGATAGCGGGTTGATATCTATCAACTCTAGAAAGATGCACCTTGAAGCTAGGGAGCCTTATGTTTTCCCCAAATTCTACAACCATGAATGTTTTCACCCATATGTGTTGGATAGGGATTAGTGGTTCGTATTAAGACATGACCCTATGTCAAAACATATTTTTGAGAACAACAGTGTTATGATGCCAAGCGAGGAAGATAATTAGGGTGATGACAACATAGAGTGATATGTGTTTGCGTTATTTCATCTTTTATACTAGTGTTGTATGTTTTAGTTTTCTTTATTTCACTAATTATATTGTTTTTATTCATCTTTTTGGCATTTTATATAATTGGTAAGATTCACAAACATATTTACATGTTTAATTCCAGTGGAAACATTTTTACACTTAAAACTAAGTATTTCCAATGGTGTATTAAAAAAAATAAAAAATTAACACATTTGTTTAATTATAATTTACAATAGACTTCTTCTATAGGCTTTGGATAGACAACATGATGGATCAAAAAGATTGTAATTATGACCATGATTTATCAATTTTGCACTCTTTTATCGTACTTTTGTGACCCCAAACATATATTTCTAATACAAACACATTTTCTACTCTTGGTAATGTAAAAGTCCATTTAGAATCCTAAAGGTGAGCACTCCATTAAGAATGCTTATTTATAACTATAGTTTTTTAAGATATCAATCTAAATATGCTCATTATCCCCTTTCTCAAATGACATTGTGAGTATATATATAAAATAACTTACAAAGTCGTAAAAACTAGAGAAAGAAAATCATATATGTGTACTAAAAGGCCTACAACAACAATCGTCAAAGTTTTTCAATATAGTAAAATAACCTCCCTTATTTTCACTATGCAACATATCTCCATACATATAAATGTTTAAAACTTGGTGTAGAATATCTATGATAATAAGCATTCCATGTGACAATCCTTCTCAAATGGGAAAATGAGAAGAATATCCTAAAAAAAAGTAAAAATAGGGAATTTGGAAACATAACATTGAAGATTTATCTTAGAAATGTTCACAAGAGCACTCCATGATTTTGATAAAATAAGTCGATTTTTCCCTACCTGACATAAAATGGTTGAGATGAAGGGATTGAAAAGAAGGAATGCATAATTAGTTGTTATATACTTATTGGTTTATTAATCATTTCACGTTTTTTTCTTCAAGTTTATAACAAAAACAATATAAATCATGTATTGATAAATCTATGAGGACTTTAATAATGAAAAAATTGTGTATTAATATGTAAGATTAAATTCTTGACCTGAGCGGTAAACTCGTGTTTACTATATTTAAATTTCAGTTTTTGCAACATTATGTAAACTAAAAGGAGTTCTTATGCGCATGCGTGAAATGTTGGTTACATCTTTTTATGGACCATAAAAGAAATAAATGGGCTTACATGGATGCATGAGAGGTTTTTAATTTTTTCCTCTTGGATAATGGAAGAGTTTTGACTTTTCAATTCAATGGTAATTATAAATAAAAGTTGAATCAATAAATATTTTATTGCTAAGAACTAAATGATAAATAGTGTGATGATGATTAAGAGACATTTGTTTGGCTTTCTAATAGATTTGGTGATGCATTTTTCATTCCTATTTAGATTATGTAAGATATATATATATATATATATATATATATATATATATATATATATAATTTAAAGGAGACATGTCTTTATCAATGTAAACATGATGTATTAGCTAGGAGAAATGTGAGAACATGAATTTTAGTGACTATCCCGTGATAAGTAGGTGGAAAAAATAATATTTCTTGAGTTCTTCATTGAGAAATAATGAAATATATTATTTGTCAAATAGTTAAATCTAATATAGTATGATTTTTGTATTATTTAAATCATATTCATTATTAAAAAAAAAAATGGATAAATTTGAACCACAATGGCAAATAAAGAACCAAATTAGCACCAAAATGTTATATCTTTATTACTAGAAAAAAGTTCACTTGCCTCTTTAAGGGAGAACTTTCCATAGAGCAAATCCACAACTATAAGTAACTACACCAACCTTATTTTACATTTCTTTCTCCACTTTAGAGAGAGAAAATTCTAATTTAAATTGGTAATAGTTGCTATAAATATTAAATTTATATTGCTTGAAACTCTCGTAACTTTAGTGATAAATTAAATTTTATTAAAAAAATTAGGTTATATTAAATCTAAATTAGTTATAAAAATTTATGACTTAAGTTTTTATAATTTAACAATAGATATTGAATTTTATAAACTAGTATAGATCCCTCTTAAGGACGGATCTACCAGGAGTTGAGAGGGATCAAATCTCATTATATGAAGATCTCTTTTTAGAATGCAAAACTTGAAAAAAGATGTACATATTAAATTATTAATCTCTTTTAGTGTTTCATAAATCTGTGATTAAGATGGATCTATAGTGGTTTTCTATCTCTATAAATAAATCATGTGTAATTTTTCGTTGTTCAAATTGTACTTTTAAATAATTTATTATTATTAATATTTTATAGTAAAAATTGAACGAGTTACATATTTTCGTCTTATTAAGAACCAACTAAATTATTTTACCTTTAATTATTTTTCCTTGTTAGTATTGAAATATTTTACTAATTGGGTTAGAATGAATATGTATGAACTGTTTAAGTAATAGTGAAATATTTATGGTAATTTTACCATTATGTTTCAATCATATTAAACTTTGTAATTTATAAAGATAATATTTACATTTTTTTTAAGTAAGTTGTTTTGCATGTAATTTCATATATGAAATTTTGATATAAGTTCACCAATACATAATCTAGAATTTCATAAAAATAAACATCATGATGATAACCATCTAACTAAAATAAACATCGTCTAAAATACACATTTAAATCCAATGACATCAACTAACTATATACACCTCTAACACATATAAACGTCATTAGCTAGCACACAAATCTAATAATCTAACAGGGCATCATCATGGTGATCACATCTAACAAAACACAAGCATTGTAATCTAAAATCATCACCACACACATCCTCAACTATACATCTCATGTCAAATAATTGCTATCACATACACATCTATCTGCAAGCACATTAAATGAACATATCTAACATGACATAACAATATACACATCAACACCAACATATAAATTAAGTACATCAACCCGAACTGCATCAAGTGAAATATATACAAGTCAATTAATTGCATCAAGTGAAATATTTGATACAATAGTTGTAGTGGCAGCCTGGTCTGTAGCAAACGATGATACAACAGTATCAGTGGCATTCTGGTCTATAGCAGAAGATGATGGATGGTCAACTGTCTAAACATTTGGACGATGAGGAGGAGGAGGTGGAGTACTACTAGAAGGATCACTAGCACCTAGATGATCACAATCCAATGGGGTTGTAATAAGTCTGGGTGAAGATTGTGTATCTAAAGGATCACCAGTATGATATATATATATATATATATATATATATATATAAGTAAGTTAAATAACTGCATCAAACGAAATATCTGATACAACAATAGTAGTGGCAGCCTGGTCTGTAGCAGAAGATGATGGATAGTCAACTGCCTCAACAATCGAACTATGAGGTGGAGGAGGTGGAGTACTACTAGAAGGATTATTGGCACCCGATTGATCATGATTCGATGTGGTCGTAATAAGTCTGTGTGAAGACTATGTATCTGAAGGATCACCAGTAGGATCACCACTCTCATCACCAGAAGGATCATCACCTTGATCATCATGATCTGATTGGGTAGTAATTGGTGAAGACTTATCTGCATATGTTGCATGCCCATGATCCCTCCTCACTGCCAATAGCCTGGTAGACGACATGACACATCAGACTCATCATAACACACGGAAAGTCCCTCGAGAGCTCCACAAGCCTAGGATCTACCCTGATGTCTTGCTTTGTCACAAGGTAGACTCCGTCTCTGACCAAAATTGTAAGGAGTCGGTCACAGTACTCCATCCTAAATTTGATACCAACCCTACATGCCTGCATGTCCACGCCCATTTGCATCTGAGGATGTGCCTCACCCTCCACAACCTCAAGAATCTCTGCCTCTCCCTTCAGTGGGGGAGGAGGAATGTCCCCAACAAAACTGTCGATGTCTACAAAATATATAGTACACAATAATAACTAGAAAATTTTAATGAGAAATTTAATAAAAACAAGTTAAAGAACATGGTAGAATAGATTTTATTCTAAATAACTGACAATAAAATGAGACTAGATTAATTTAAAGAAAACACTAATATTACCTCTATCATTTGCAGGCTCGTCCGATGTGAAGAGGATGTTGGCACATTACTACCAATCCATCCCTGCAAAAGGACATGACACCAAGACAAACATGTGGCCATGCTCACTGCCTAGTAGCCCCACTGCCTCGGTGAAAATCCTAGTTGGATACTCCGACAAGCCCCTCTTGAGCATCATCTCCCCCCACATGCACATCCACACCTTAGTCATCGGCCTAGGAAGGTGTAGAAATTCCTTGTAGATTCAAACTACAAATTTTAATATACTAAACCAATTCACTTAAATCTACTCTACTCATCAGCAAAAACAATAAAGGATCGATGATATCACGGAACCTAAAAGAGAAAGAATTCAATCACACATAACACCATAATTTTCCAGGTAAAGCCACAACTAAAAACCCCTGCTAAATGTGTATTGCATCAATCAGAAAATTTGAGAAGATTACAATATTTTTCTCAAGCCTGAGTAACCTCTACACTATCTCTATCTATCTCACTACCAACTTGTGCACAAGCTTCTCTTGGCACACATTTCTCTCACAAGCTCCACACACAAACTTGTGCTTCCTATTTCTTGGTCTCACCAACTCGTGCTCATCAAAACAATGATTAAAACTATGCCTTCATTCCTCATTTTAAAGGCAATTCGAATGGCTAAAATTACTAAGTTTTCTAATTAAGGAATGATTTATTTTAGGCCTTCTTCTGATTGCATGCACCATCTATTTAATTTAGATGATTTTACAACTGGTACTACACTTTCCCTAAACTCCAATCTCAATTGGCTCTCTCTCTAATATGACATGCATGAGTTAATTATGAGTGAATCTTCAGTTTACTAGTTGAGCAGTGCTGTTTACACCCCACCATTGGATCTCCCACTAATTCCGCCATAAGTTGGAACTAGCTTAACTGAATTTAACTCAGTTAATCTGAATTAAATAATTAAAACTCAAAATAACTCAACCTGGGCCCCTAAAATTTAGGAACCACTCTACATGACTCTAGATAGACTCCCAACTCGAATTAACTGAGTCAGCTAAGTCAAATTAACTTAGTTAACTATTACAAGTTACTACGAGAATTACAATTAAAATTTAATTACTACCTCAAAGACAAATTGAATTAGGATTTGTCTTCTTGATGTTATTTCAACACTCCCTCTCAACAAGAAAGGAATTCAACTCTATCCCGATCTGGTACCTTTGGAATGTTCTGCATGCAAATCTTATCACTGTTTTTGTTGCTGCTGCAACATCTGCAACCAAAAAGCATCCAAACAAAATAAATTGAATCAATTGTGTCTACAACTGTCTACCAGGAAAATTGTGTTGGTGCTGACTCTTCTACTGATCCTTCTGCTCTACTGTCAACTCTGCTCTGCACTTCCTCAATATTTGACTGACACTGATCCTCCTGCTCCTGAATATTGTGGGTCCCCGTAGCAGGTAATGATCCATGAGAGAAAAAAAAAAACCTCAATGGACCCTGCCCAAATTTTTACACCCTTGAGACTATGGTTTCATATCGCCCCACCTCACACCTGGATGTATGGATGTATCTGCTCCCTCTCCCCGCTTGACTCAAAATTCCCCCCTACTGGAGGTCTCTGCTTGAGTGGATGTCTCCACTCGATATCCTCTCTGCTTCTCCAATTATGGTTGCTCCACAACTTGTTAAGGTTGCTTATGAGGCTGCGTGTTGAGAGATAATTTATGATCCCTCTCAACGACAAAGTCTCTAACCTTTGCATTTCTCCTCAAGGCTTTACATGCATCTTGTACCTCAAGTGCATATGGGTTCTTGACTCTGTTGACATAGGTTGTCATTGATGTTAATATGGCAATATTATAGATACTAGATGATCCATGAAGGGGAAGCAGAACAGATCCATGAAGAGACAGGAGCAAGGCCATCAGGATAGCCAAGCCATGAGCAAGAGTTAACAAAGGAGGCATATCAAAGCTATCGCTTATGCTTAAGAGTATTGCAGAATATCAGAGCAAGAGAGGCATATCGGAAAAGGAAGAAGCCATCAGAGGAGGTCATTGCAAAGCCAAAGGAAGACATTGGAGCAAGAGGAGCCACATCGGAGGAGCATTGCATGTAATACATGCCCAAGAAGAACCGAGAGGAAGAAGTCAACAAAAGAGGAGTTAACATGCCAGAGGAGGCAAAACAGAGCTATCAAAGCTACAGGAGGAGCCATATATATATATATATATATATATGTGTGTGTGTGTGTGTGTGTGTGTGTGTGTGTGCACAATATACACTATTGGAGGCAGAGTGTACATATATATCAGAATACACTATCGGAGGTGGAATTCACATATATATTGGGCTTTAAGCCTTGCCGCATTAACACTTGCGAATTGCAACATATATATATATAGCGATACGTTGCGGGCCCGTTGCAACATTATGAAACGTTTTATTGTATATCGCATCTGCCTATTGGACCTCGCAAAGCGCCGATGGCGATAAAGCATGTGAACCCGCTTGAACATTACAATATGACTTGATTGTATGTCACATCCGCCATATCGCAAGAGCTTAAGGCCTTGTCGCTTCGAAAGCGTCGATTGCTATATATGTCGCGAACCTGATGGTCCAATTGTAACACAACTCAATACAATATTGTGTCCAACAGGGCCATCAGCCATCGACGATGTTATGGGCTTAACCTATACATGACCTCTAGAAGCTACGACTGCCAATTGCGATTACACAACGGACCCGATAAAGTTTATAGATGCAGGCATAAGGAATTTGAAGTCCGCCCTTTAGAGTTTCGGTCAGGTTTTCTCGTATATTCTTGTGTATTTCAAAAAATGCATTGCCCGGGGTTTGAAGGCCAAAATGCATAAAAATGCATCCGATAGTTCAGGAGGCCTCAATGAAAGCAAATTGTGATTGCGATTATGATGTGGCATGTGGGTCCGTCCTGATTGGTACAGTCTCTCCGTTAAATAATAAAGTTCTGTGTATGCCTATTATCATTAAAAAAAAGGGGCTTTGTTATAGTTTTAATATGCAGCAGTTTTTCTCTGTGCATTCGGTCCTCGCTGTTGAATCAACGTGTCCCAGGAGTGTTGGTGAGCATGAAGAGACAGAGGAAGCCACAACGACCAAGGAGGGAAGCTGAAGGATGAAGCGAGGCAGAGGAAACTACAAAGATTGAGGATGGAGCCAAAGAGCCAGTGGAAAGAGGAAACCGATGGTCAAAGGCATCAGGAAGATACAAAAACAAAGAACAAGGAAAGCGTAGGAGTGAGAAAAGGCTGGAGGAAACAGAGGCAACGGTAGGGTCCAGCAGAACAGAAAAGGGCCGAAAGACCAACAGGACAGGAGGCATTCGAAGGGTGAGCTTCTCAGCTAATCGTGTTACCCTGTGAAAGAATTAATCAGGTACACAATGTAGTCTATAGAACAATTCTAGGATGTAATAAATAAAGTTTTATCTGACATTGTGTGAAGGGAGAAGTAGTTAGCAAAGAAGCAGTCATGTTGAATCATTTATTGTGACAGTAAGAATAGATGCTTGAACAGAAAGTTGGTTCTTATGCAGAGCTTAGTGCAGCTAATAGTAGACTCACTAAGAGCTGTGTGGAGACATTATTAGAGGTCATGAAGGCTATTGGAGACTCTGTGTGGACAATGTGAAGAGTTGTAAAGACTTCTTCATAAGAAGACCGGTTGTCATTGATGTTGTAGCATGGAGACTACAGTGAAAGCGTAAACAAACAAAACTCGGTAAAGAAGAGTTATGAGAGCAGAACATTACTATCAAACATGTCTTGACAAGATTGGGTTAGAGTCCTTGGGGTTGATGCCTCAGAAGTAAGAAGGATTGGAGTCCTTGGGAGTGGTGCCTCAAAAGTAGGAAGGATTAGTTTCCTTGGACTCGTGTCTTAGGAACTAGAAGGATTGAAATCCTTGGGAGTTGGTGCTCCTGAGTCCAAGATTGTTGCCTTGGCGAAACAGAGTTGGAGCTCTAATGGTTGCAGCCTCACAAAAGTCCAAGTTGGTGCTTGGCAATTGATTGCAACCATTTATATATTGTATCTATTTTATTGCAATGATTATATTAATAAAAGCATTGATACTTGTTGTTCATCTTGTGTTCTGAATATAAATGTTTTAACTGGTAAAACAATAATTGAAAAAGAAATACTGATTCACCCCCCCTCTAAGTATTTCCAACAGACTCACACACAGATTTGTTTCACTCGTCTCGTGGTAATGTGTTAGGTCCCTATAATACTAGTGTATTCCCTCATTGTTATTGTCAATGTACCCCCTTATTATATTGTCGTGCCCCATGTAGTCCCCATATTGTTATTATTGCACCCCATATTGTTATTATTGTGCCCTTACATTATTATTTTTATGTCGACTACGATTATATTGTGACCCCTTAGACCCCTATATATAGAGAGGAGGTCTTTTCATTTGTATCATCCAAGAAAAATGTAATGCAAAGGAGGTTTCCCCCTCGAAGAGGCTGATTCTGAATTCGTTGATTTATATTTTCTTCTATTTTATGAGTTGGTATCATAACATTTGGTATCAGAGCTTTGGATTCTAGGGTTTTGCTGCTCCAAACAGGTAATCGTGGAATTTTCACTATAATTTTTTTGCTACGAAGTTTCAGAAGCTGAAAAAACTCATTTGAGCCGAAACATTTTTGAACCTCGGGTCCGAATTTCAGATCTTGTCTCACTATATTTTCATAGATATGATACAAGGAAGTTAGGGTTTTTGCAGGATCCTTAATTACATCATAAACAGGTGACCTTGGGAAACTCGTCATAAATTTCTCTCTGAGTATTAGAATGAAATGTCATAAGAAGGTGAATGCATTGTAGTTTTCTATGTATCATTTTCAGGTCTGAAAGTTGAAATAGTGACACGTGGCATTTCGTACAAGTTTGCTCTACTGAACTAGTATATAATCAGGTCATCGTGGGAGATTTGGCCTAACCCTTTATTGAAGACCCCAATATTGATTAGACCTGTGGGGTTGGAAAGAGGACTCAGAGGGCTACCGCAGGATGAAATTTCGGACCTTAGAGATCCGAAATTACAAAGATACAACAAATTCAATATCGAGCTCCTATGAAGCAAAAAAAAAGGTGTGTAGTCTTTTTAAAAATTTGCATAAGTTTGGTTTGAAATTAGTTTGAAGTAATTCAAAGGGCATAATGAAGCAAAATTATCATTAATTGATGCCCTGAAGAAAGAAAATGGAAACAACTAGTAAGCAACCCGAAATTTTCACTATGACACATGAAGAAGAGGAAGAAATGCAACATGATATATCAAAATTGCAAGACCAAATGCAACAAATTTTGCTCTCGCAAAAAGTAACAAAAAATGAATTGGAAGCCATGATGAATGTTAAGATAGATGGTATAAAAAGGGACATGGTATTTTTGAATGATGGTTTAAAATCAAACATGGAAGCAATGATGAATGTCAAGATAGAAGGATCGAAAGAAGGATTGAAAGAAGGTTTTGCAAAGTTGCTAGAAGAAAGGTGTCCCATTGGTGACAAGGCAATCCATGAAAATCATGATGAAGACAAAAGAAATATCAATCACGATTTTAGAGACTCCCATGTGGGGTTTAAGAACCACCACATTCCAAAAATATATATGAGGAAGTTTGATGGCAAGGATCCGGTAACTTGGATAGTATAGATGGAGCAATATTTTGATCTACATGAGGTGCAACCCTCACAAAAGATACACATTGCATCTTTATATTTAGAACCCGATCAATTTGTATGGTATAGATGCCTTTATTCTCATAAACCACTTGTCACCTGGTCAATTTTTACGTAGGAAATGATAACACATTATGAAGATATAAAGAGAAACACCTTCTTTACCCAATTGATAAATCTCAAACAAACGGGTTAAATGGCGGAGCACATTGAAGGCTTCCAAAAATTGAACATTAGGGTAACTGATATTCCAAAGGAGCATAGGATTGATGTATTCATAGGGACTTTAAAAAATAACATCCAACATGAGGTTCGCCTTTGTGAACTTGATTCATTGGAGAAGGCATTCAGGGTGGCAAGAAAAGTTGAAAGCAAAATTATGGCAACAAGGAAGTCTACCACTCACAACTATAAAGATGCAAGTGTTGCTGGTACTAGTCCTCCACAACCTACAAGGTTGACACCACAACAATTGGAGGAAAAATGAGTAAAAGGTCTTTATTAAAATTTTGATAACAAACACACTAAAGGGCATAAGTGTGTTGAGAATAAATTATTCTACATAGATTGTGAAGTGGAGGAAGAAAAGGTACAAGAAACATCAAAGGAGGAGGATATACGATAGGAACCAACCTCGGAGAAAGAAGAAATGAATCTGACCATATATTGTAATGCATTGGCAGGAATTACCACTCCTCAAACTCTCAAGATAGAAAGGCATATCAAGAAGAAAAAGGTCATAGTTTTGATTGATTCGGGTAGTACCCATAATTTTATTCATTATAAGATATCCAAGTAATTGAATTGCTTCCTATATCTAGCACCAGAATGTCAAGTGATGATTCCAAATGGAGGAACCATAAATTGTTCTCGAAATTTCCATAATATCAAGCTATCCATGGGAGAATACGCATTGAATAGTTCAATTCTTTCCATTCCAATGGGGGGTGTTGATGTTGTACTAGGAGTCCAATGGTTACAATCTTTGGGTACAATAGCTTTTAAATTTCAAGAACTTTTCTTGATTTTTTTTTTGGGAAGGAAAGGATGTTGAATTAAGAGGTATCACAGGGAAACTAGGAAAGATAATCAGCTCTAATAGCATTACCAAGCTTCTAAAGAAAGAACAACGAGGCGTAATTGCACAATTATGTTCACTAGAGGTTCAAACAACGTAAACATCTATTTCTCCAGATCTCCAAAAAGTCTTGGAAAATCATTCCAAGGTATTTGAGACTCCCAAAGGCCTCCCACCTATTCGTGATCATGGTCATGCTATTCATTTGATGCCAAGAAGTGTTCCCACAAACATAAGGCCTTACAGATATCCCTATGCCCAAAAGAGTGAAATTGAACATATGGTTGCATAAATGCTAGAGGCTGGTATAATTCAACCTAGTCAAAATTCTTTCTCTGCTCCAATAGTATTGGTGCATAAGAAGGATGGATCATGGTGCATGTGTCCAGATTATAGGGAACTCAACAAGCTCACTATTAAAGATAAATTTCCCATTTCTGTCATTGAGGAATTATTGGATGAATTACATGGAGCAATTTACTTCACCAAGTTGGATCTTCATTCAGGATATCATCAAATAATAATGAAGACCAAAGAAATTTTGAAAACAACATTTAGAACTCATGAAGGTCATTATGAATTTTTGGTCATGCCTTTTGGCCTTACCAATGCACCTTCTACATTTCAAGGTTTGATGAATTCCATTTTGGAACCCTTCATTAAAAAATGTGTGTTAGTATTTTTTTGATGATATACTAATCTATAGCAAGTCTTGGAAGGATCGTGTTCAACATCTTGACAAGGTATTATCACGAGTTTGTTAAGAATTACGGGAGAATAGTTGCACCTCTAACAACATTATTGAAGAAATATGCATTTTCTTGGACTCCAGAAGCAACAAAGGACTTTGACCATCTTAAAGAGGCAATGTGCCAAGCACTAGTCTTAGCTACACCAGACTTCACAAAAACATTTATTGTGGAGTGTGATGCCTCGGGAAATGGAATTGGTGTTGTCTTAATGCAAGAAGGAAGACCCATTGCTTTTGAAAGTCGTCCAATTAAAGGAAAGTATTTACACAAAGCTATTTATGAGAAGGAAATGTTGGCGATACTACATGCACTTAAGAAATGGCGACCTTACCTAACAGGAATACACTTCAAGGTAAAAACAGATCATGATAGTCTTAAATAATTTTTAGAACAAACATTATCTTCTGAACAAAAATGGGTCACAAAGATGTTGGGTTATGACTTTGAAATCATCTACAAAAAAGGGAAGAAAAATGTTGTTGCAGATGCACTCTCAAGAAAGGATGAGGATGTGGAAGCATTTCTTTGTGCCATTTCTATTATCCAACCAAATTGGATAACCGAAGCAAGGGATGAATGGAAGAATGACGAAGAAGTGTGGGAACTCATTCAAAAGTTGCAGCAAGATCCTAATACATTTGATACATTTAGCTAGAAAAATGATTCATTATGGTACAAAAACAAAGATCACTTATACCTTTGTAAGAATTCCAAACTCAAACAAAAGATTCTTTTGGAATTGCACACCTCTTCCTTAGGAGGGCACTCAGGAATTTTAAAAACTTACCACAGGGTTAAGAAGGAATTTTTTTGGGATGGCCTTAAATCTGATATTCAAAAGTTTGTGGCGGAATGTCTGGTTTGCCAACAAAATAAAGTTGAGACAATTAGGACTCCGGGTCTGTTACAACCTTTATCCATTCTAAATCAACATTGGGAGGAGGTTTCAATGGAATTTATCACCGTTTTACACAAGTCCGAAGTAAAGAATGCCATCATGGTGGTAGTTGATAGTCTTACCAAGTATGCACACTTTTGTGCATTATCACATCCATTTAAATCCAGTACCATTTATGGAAACAATTCAAAAGCTACATGGAAACCCAAATATTATTGTAAGCAACAAAGATCCCATTTTCACTGGAAATTTTTGGACATAATTATTTCCTTGTCTAGGTACTCAATTAGCTCATAGCTCATCTTATCATCCTCAATCTGATGGGAAAATTGAGATTGTGAACAAATGTTTGGAAGGATATCAGAGTTGATATGTATCAGATAAACAGACATAATGGGTCAAGAGGTTACCTCTGGGAAAATGGTGGTATAACACTTCCTTCCACACTGCAGCAAAAATGACCCCATTTATGGCACTTTGTGGATATCATCCACCATCTATCACATCATGTTTAAGAGAAATTCCAAGGTTAAAGCAGTGAAAGATCACATCGAGCATCGACAACAAGTTCTCCAACTCTTAAAGGATAACCTCACCTTAGCACATAATAGAATGAAACAATAGGCAAATCAACATCGCAACGAAATAAGTTTTGATGTAGGTGACTGGGTATTTTTATTGCTACAACCATACAAACAAATGTCCCTCAAGCAAGCTAAGAAGGATACTAAATTATCACCAAAGTATTATGGTTCTTACAAGGTGTTGCAAAAGATTGGTACTATGGCATACAAATTGGAGCTTCCTACATCTTCTTGAGTGCACCCAATTTTCCATGTTTCATGCTTAAAGAAGGTTATAGGTGATAAGCTCCCAGTTCAAACAATATTGCCAGAACTTGATGAGGAAGGAAAAATATTATTGGAACCTGAAACGGTCACAGAGACAAGAACTCGACATCGACGAAATCGATCAATTTCAGAGTATCTCATCAAGTGGAAGAACTTACCCACTGAAGATTTCACATGGGAGGATGAGAATTCTATCTCGAAGCATCCATAAATACTCAAGCAATGAGGACAACACTTTTTTGAAGGAGAGGGACATGTTGGGTCCCTATAATACTAGTGTATTCCCTCATTGTTATTGTCAGTGTACCCCCTTATTGTATTGTTGTGCCCCATGTAATCCACATTGTGTTATTTTTGTGCCACATATTGTTATTGTTTTGCCCTTACATTATTATTTTTATGTCAGCTCTGATTATATTGTGACCCCTTAGATCCCTATATTTCGAAAGGAGGTCTTGTCATTTGTATCATCCAAGATTTTTTTATTTATGTAATAAAAAGGAGGTTGCCCCATCGAAGAGGTTGATTCTGAAGTCATTCATCTATCTTTTATTCTATTTTGTGAGTTGGTTGCATAACATGATATGTCTAAGGAAATCCTTTCCTTTGCTAAATATCACATCATAGCTACGGTCTTCCAATACCACAATGCAAACAAGATTCTTCTTTAGTTCTGAAACATACATCACATTTTTGAGTCTGAGAGGGGATCCAAACTCCCTCTGAAAAGTAACTTTACCAATGTCAATTGTGTTATACCTCCCATCATCTCCAAACTCTATTTATGCTTGAGGTCTTTCCGCTTCAAATCACTGAAGAGATCTCTATTCCCTGTCATATGGAACGAGGAACCGCTGTCGAGATACCACATGCTTCCCATTACAATGCTTTCCATGCATGCAATGAGAGTGAAATCAAGTTCGAATTATGAAGCTAGAGCTTCACTTGCTTCTACTACTGCAGGCTCCTTCTTGCTTGTTTTATTCTGTGGGCATTTTATGGCATAGTGCCTGAACTCATGATAGTGAAAACACTTGATGTTCGACACGTCCTTCTTATTTCTGCCCTCCTTGCCTTGGGACTTCTTTCCCTTGGCTTTATTTTCTTGGATGACTAATACAAAGTCCTCTTCCAGTTCTTTGGATGATGTCCCACCTCTGGTGTTCCACTGAATCTCTTCTTGCACCAATCGGACCGTGACCACTCCCACTCTGGCAGCTTCTCCCTCCCATTAACTGACTCCTGGTAGTTGTACCATCTCTTGGGAAGGCTTAGAAGTGCTAGGCTCACCATATCATCTTCAGCAACTATAACATTGTGTTGTAGTACTCAACAAACCCCCATTTACTTTTTTTTTATTTTAGTCATGCAATAAAATTATGGGGACCCTTTTTGCATAGCATGTAGGCTTTGAGTGTGTTTACTTCATTTCAAGACTATTTTGCCTTTTATTTACACTTGTTTTATGTTTATAGTTTTCTTAAGTTTGTTTTTTAATAAACTTTGTAAATAAGTTTTGTTTAAAACATCTTAGATTAATAAAACATAACCCCACAAACCAAGATTTTCATTATTATTATTAGTGGCTATATTTTCCAAAAAGTGTCTTTGGCTTATATTATAAAGTAGATGTGGTCTTTTGATAAAGTGGCTATGACATATCAGAACCTTGAGACTTATTAATATTGGAAGTTTCCTTTCAAAATCCCCGATATCATAAGTCTTGGGCTCATTTAACAGTGGTTGTAGTTTATTGGACGAAATACCCACATATCTCGTAATTCTCCTCCACTCTCGTATATCGGAGAATCCCTATCGGAGTTTTTTTATGTGTCTCCGCTCAAAACCTCTGTTCTTCGATATGTGATAATCACGCGTCTCTGATCTTTGACTTTCGATAATCATTCATCTCTGATCTACGATTTCCAATAATAATCCATCTCCGACACACTATTCACTCCGATATCCAGACCTGATATGCATATTAACATTAATTAATTGAAATATCGCGTTCGCTTGTCTAATCGGGATTATTGAAATGTGACATAGGTGAAATCGTCGATATGACTTAATCCTCCGATTTCTAATTTGATTACAGACCCGATATAGTTATCAAAAAGAATTTAATGGAATATCGCATCCACTCCATATCAGAGCTACCCAATATCACAAGTATTTTGTATTGCCTCATTTTAAAAGTTGCGACGAACCTTTCTCCGATACCACTAGTTTATTGTCACTTGTCACTTCCATATGGGGACACTGTTATAATAATTAAAAATCTATTTTCAATGGTTTTGCAGGAAGTTTGTTTAGTTTTCAATTCGGTTTTCGTCTAAATTAATAATAGAACTCACTGCTCTATTGTATTTTGAAACAAGGATGAACTCAAGGTCGATAAGGAGGAAGTAACATTTCGATCCGGGACTTTCGAATCAAATAAATCATTTGATCAACAACCACTCAATCACGTGTCGAGATCCAAACCAAAATAGACAAAAGCAAAAGCTTAAATGAAGACCAATACCGTGAAGAGCATCATCTTGTCAGCTAGTCTGCTCAGTGGTTATCAATAGAAAATAAATCGAACTCAGTAGCAAGCTAAACTAGGCACTTTATCAAATAGAGGAGATCTACATTTGGTCAATGATTCAATAAGAAGCATACGCCTAATTTAATTGCTATCTTGGTTGTTGAGAAATACATGGAGTTGCTATTATTTTCATGATTTCACCTTGAGCTTTGTATAAATACAATCTCCTCAACAAAGAGAGAAGGTCCTGATCCACACACATGGGAATTCTCTGTAATAATTTAATTTGTGCTTTCGCACTATTGTAGAGTGCAGAGAGTTTTATTGTAGAGATTTTAGAGAAGTTATGGCTTTGTTATAAAGGGACTTTGCACTATTGCAAGCACTTTCATTAAGGGTCAGAGCTACTCTCGGAACTGTGGTAATAAAATTTTGACATGGTTTTAATTAATTCTTATTCTTGTGTACTATTACCAGAATGCAGGATTATTGTCTCACTGTTAAAGTTTCATTTTTGTTTCTGATCTTTATTCTAAACAGTATTATGTTTATTTGATATTATGCACTATTGTTGTGTCATTGACATTTTTTTGTTGAAACTTTGTTAAAGCTATCTTTGCAGGGTAGAATGAGATTGGAATCAATCTTAATTCATTGAAGTATTCCTGTGGTGATTAATAACTATTTATTATTCATTTGCAGGCTTATTTTACTTTCACTTGTATTAGTTAATGTGAACTACTTCCTTTAATTAATACAAAATCACATGAGGAATTATGTCAGTTCTTTCCCCCTGTTTTAGTTAACTTGCTCTCGGATTAGGAGGTCTATCCCATTCTAGTTCGAGATAGGCTTTTTATTTTTTAGATTAGTTCTGCATTTACATCTTAGTTTGAATCAAGTCCTCTCTCAAAGAGGCAAACTTTAGTTGTGGCTTGGATGAGCCCTAGATTAGCATAAGGATCACTTTCTTGCCTGGTCAGCAACAATACTGATCTGATGTCTCTTCTCTATTGGTAGCTGAAAGTCTTATTTTAAGCCAGTGGAGATAAAGAGAAGGTAACTCGACCTAGTTTGAACAGTCATAACCACCATTTCAATGGAAGAGGAACTGCTCTAAGTTCTCGACCGAGTGGTCTCCCTTATAATGTTGTAAGGAGAGATTTTTGAGCCTTCAACACACCGAGACTTACAAGATAATCCCAACATTGGGTGAACTTGGTTAAGTACTTTGGGATTGTGTCACCCTTCTCCATCTTGATCTTTTTGAGCTTGTCCTTCAGTGCCAGTTTCTTGTGGTCATTATTGTTTTGAGACAAGTCTGTCAAGGCCTTCCACATTGAAAATGGAGCTTCCTTACCATGGAGGTTCGAGACAATATGATCTCGAACTACTTCTAGGATAATCCTTCTCGCCTTTGCCACACACTTTATCCACTGCCAGATCCTGAGCATGAACTGGGTTAGGAATATCTTTGTTTATGAATTCCTTAAGCTCGTTGTCTTCTAACACTGACTCCATCTTGTCCTTCCAAGCAATATAGTTCGAAATACCCTCAAGGGAATATTCGAGTCTCAATCCGTAGAAAGACATCATGCTGACTTTGAAGTATGGTACTGAAGATTCGATTTCTCCTGCAAAAGACAAACTCGTATTCTCCTCTTCTATAGTGATTTCAGCTGTGCAACCATGTATAAATTTCCAAAAATCGAGCTCTGATACCATGTAGAAAATTCTACATTTGCAAATTGTAATATGCTAAAACAAAATACTTGAATCTACTATACTCATCAGCGAAAACAATAAATGATCGATGAAATCACGAAGCATAAAAGAGAAAGAATTCAATCACACATAACACAATAATTTTCTAGGGAAATCTACAACTAAAACCCCCTGCTATCTATATATTGCATTAATCATAAAATTTGAAAAGATTAAAATGCTTTGCTCAAGCCCGAACAAGCTCTGCACTATCTCTATCTATCTCACTACCAACTTGTGCACAAGCTTCTCTTGGCACACCTTTCTCTCACAAGCTTCATGCACAAACTTGTGCTTCCTATTGCTTGGTCTCACCAACTCGTGCTCATTAAAAGAATGATTAAACTTGTGCCTCCATTCCTCCTTTTAAAGGCAATTCAAATGAATAAAATTAGTGAGTTTTCTAATTAAGGAATGATTTAATTTAGGCCTTCTTCTGATTGCATGCACCATCTATTTAATTTAGATGATTTTACAATTGATAGTACATTGTCCCTGAACTCCAATCTCAACTGGGTCTTTCTCTGATCTGACATGCATGAGTTAATTATGAGTGAATCTTCATTTTACTGGTTGAGCAGTGCTAGTTACACCCCACTACTAGATCTCCCACTAATTCCTCCATTAGTTGGAACTAGTTTAACTAAATTTAACTCAGTTAAACTAAATTAAATAATTACAACTCAAAAGAACTCAACCTGGGCCCCTAAAATTTAGGAACCACTCTACATGACTCTAGATAGACTCCCAACTCAAATTAACTGAGTCAACTAAGTCAAATTAACTTAGTTAACTATTATAAGTTGCTACGAGAATTAGAATTACAATTTAATTCCTAATTTAATTCAAGGACAAATTAAATTAGGATTTTTTTTCTTGATGCTATTTTTAACATTTCTTGTTGTTATTTTCAATAGAGGACAACGGTCAAAAGTAGGCCTTGTCTTTGGAAACCTCTCAAAAATTAAACAAAAAATCTCATGTGCAAAAGGGAAGTTCACCCTCCCATGTGTCATAGCATGACATCTATCTAAATCCATACAAAGCTGGCACTAAAAAAATGGCAGTCCATCTGATACATTGTGGCCTCTACACAAAAGAATCGACATAAAACAAAAGAGGGCAACTAATGTGTTTCACATCACTATTATAATGTGCAATGGTACTGAATAATAGTGAGAGGTACCTAACCTCCCATGCACTAAAAGAAACGATCTGTAGTTGTCCACCAAACACTTGAAAATATGTTGCACACACTACATGATCCTTGACATATCTCTGAGAGTAGACAAGCTAACTCTCTGTTGCAACACCATGGTGGACATCAAGGAACTAGGGAAACTCCTCCCCTCTCCTGGATAGGCCAACGATGAAATATATGTCCTCCTCAGTGGGCGCATACCACATGGTAGGACCGAAATGGAAATCTTATTGGTGGGCATCCCACTGATGGATCAGTTGCGTCAACAACCCAAAGTACCCCTTTAGGGAGGCATCCTCTTCATAGTACTTAAGGAGGCCTACATTCCTCAAGAGGACTTGGTTAGTTGCGGTAATAGGGCAAGGGTATGAATCTCACTCCCTCACTCGTGCCTCCCATGGTGGGATCACATTGCATTAGTCTGCCATTTGTTCCTTTGGTTGTTGCTCATCCCTTTGTTGGCGTGTTTATTACATGATTGACATATAAAATACATCAACCTCCTACATAAAACATATATTTTTTTTTATTAAATGAAAAATGTGTTTATAAATATGGAAACATAACTTTCAATTTAAAAACATTCACGGTGCACAAAAAAAACAGTAAAGAACCATGAACGGTGCACCACAAAATCCACTAAAGCACCAACAACGGTGTTTACAACAACTTGACGCACCTCTTAAACATTGGATTTTTATTTCTCCACATAGTGCGTCAACATAGAATACACACCGATGCATATTAATAAACTTATCACAATGAAACGAAACATTCAGGTTAACGAACACACTGAGCTATATTTTATTAATATTTATGTATGCAGTGTATTTGGTTTAAAAAAAAAACACAACGGGAAGTAACTTTTACTAGACATATCGCGGTAAAAATTATAACTTTTTTCGGTGCGTATCAATTTACCAAATGCGTCGCTTAAACATTGGTTTTTTATTTCTTGACATGGTGCTATGACATACAATTCACACCAATGTGTATGAATAACCTTTTCACACCGAAACAAAACATTCAGGTTAACAAACACAACGAGCTATATTATTTTAATATTTATGCATGCGATGTATTTGGTAAAAACATATGCATCGAGGAGTAACTTTTACGAGACGTACCATGGTAAAAACTATAACTTTCTCGGTGTATATCAATTTACCAAATGCACCACAAAATTGTCCGTACATTAATAAAACACACCAATTTGTTGTGCATCCTGTAAATTTACAGGCTGCATCGCCATTGGTGCGAGCCAAACCAGCCGAATGTATTACGTAGGATTTTTTTCTTTTCAAAAACGATGTATTTTTTAACCTAATTTTCATTTCTATTCCATTGAAAAGTTAAATTAAAGAGAAACATGGACATTTTCTCTTCGGGGAGGCATGGTTACCATGTAAATTTAAAAAAAACAAATCTGAGCATCGTTTGAGAAAATTCGAAAGCAATTCAGTGAGCAATGGAAAAAAGGATGACAAGAAAGGGAAGCATTGACGATAGGACGCTTGACAAAATCAAGAGTAGCACCGATGCTTGAGGGATCCACAATGCTGCAAATGGTAAAAATGATTTTTTTTTTATGACCGATAGATTTTTTTATTTAACCCTGATTCAATGCGTTAGGTTAACCGCACCAGTGCGTGCATGTTCTTGAGCGCACCAATATTTTTTAATAAAAACTCTATCGTGGTGCACCTTCTTGTTTAAAAATTGGTGCACTTAAATACATTAAGAGCATTGGTGTGTCGTTTGAGTATAGCATGGAAATAGTGAAAATGAATTTTATCATCGATTTTTTTTTTTAATTTAACCTTTGTGTGGTGATATCGAGTAGTATATGCATTAGTGCGCTTTATACATGTAGCACACTGTTGTTTTTTATTTGTCTAAAGATAACCCTGCAATGATGCACCACTTGCTATTAAGCACTAATTCTCTATATTGGTTACGCATTAGGGTATTCGTGTACTTGTTTAACACTGGGGCGTCATGAGAGTATAGCGCTGGACAAGGCAACATGAAATTTATAATTAACATTATTTTAAATTCAACCCTTTTCGGTGCTATCGAGTATTAATGCATAGGTGCGTATCATGTACTTATGCACCATTGTTATGTTTTTTTATTTATTTTTATAAAAAAAAAAACTCTGTCACGGTGCACCATATGCTATTGAGCATAGATGTGTTTGACTATATAATGCATCGGTGCATTTCAGGTATTATAGACGCATCATTAAAAAACATCCGCTAAAACATCCACCCGCCCATCTCCGCTAGTGATCTCCATTACAAACAATTTTTTGGATTGTTTTTTATAGAGGCTTCTGCAAAAACCTTCGCTAGAGGGTCTTTTCCTTATAGTGTAAGAAATCCTTCACCATCATCATGCCTACCTTTGATTTTTTTCAATTTTCCGAAACAAAATAAGAGTTCCGCATTAATGAAAGTCATGTGGGTACAAGCCCCAAGGGTTAGCTCAACTGGTCAAATAAGTGCCTCGTCGTTTGGGAGGTCATAGGGTCAATTCTCCCCAAAGCCCTTGGGGTTAGGCCTAGCTATTGGCTGCGGGGTTTGTTACCCTTAATCAAGCTTAGATATTTCTGTGGACATAGCAGCCACCTAGTGACTCTGGGTGTCTGTGAACCACACATGAAAAAGAAAGTCAAGTGGGTACAAAGTCAGTCTACTAACCAAGAAAGTGAGTCTATATAGAAAAAGTATATTGTATGAATATTAAAAAGGGCCTCTCTGATATAGTTTTTAATATGCAACACTTTTGTAATTCGGCTTCTCTTCCAAATGAACGCGTCCTTTGAGTATTGGTGAATTTGAAGACACAAAGGAAGCCAAAGAGCGAGCGCAGAGGAAGTTGAAAGATCAAGCGAGTGAAAAGGCAGCGAGCAAAAACAAAGCCAAAGGTCAGGCGTATCAGGCATATATAACAGAGAACAAGGAAAGTTTAAAGGTTGGTGAAACTGTAAGAAGCAGTGGAAGCCGAAGGTCCGGTAGACGTGGAAGAAGCAGGAGGACAGAAGTAAGTCATAGGTCTAGTAGGGTTGGGATCAGAGAATTACTACCAAATAGATCCAGACAATTTACAACAGAGGGTTGGAGCCCTCGGGGTTGGTGCCTCAGAACTGGAAGGATTAGTGTCCTGGGAGTTGGTGCTCCTAAATCCAAGGTTGGTGCCTTGGCAAGACAGGGTTGGTGCTATGAAGGTTGGAGCCTCACAAAAAGTCCAAGTTGTTGCTTGGCAACTGGTTGAAACTATATATATACATTGTACTTGATTTATTGCAAATATTATATTAATAAAAGCATTCATTCCTGCTATTTATTTTTGTGTTCTAAATATAAATGATTTAACTGAAAAATTAACAATTGAAAAGAAATATTGATTCACCCCCCCTCTTAGTATTTCCAACAAATGGGTTGGAGATCTGGATCAAAGAAGATATACAAGTGGCTATGTGTTTAACCTATTTGGAAGAGCAGTCAGTTGGATGAGCAAGAGACAGTTTGTAGTGGCACTTTCAACTATAGGAGCATAATACATGGCAACCACTCATGCAAGGAAGGAAGCAATTTGGTTGCATATACTGTGTTCAAGTATGGGGTTGGTACATTGAGCTATGAGGATAGACTGTGACAACCAAAGTGTAATTTTATTGGCAAAGAACGCTTCTTATCATTCAAAGACAAAGCACATTGATGTTCAATATCACTTTGTGAGGGATCTGATTGAGGACAAAAAGATGTTGTTGGTAAAGGTGGACACTTTGAAGAATGTTGCAGATGCATTGATGAAGTCTGTGAGCACTGAGAAGTTTTCTTAGTGTAGGGAAACAATGGGCGTTGTAGGGCTGGACCAATGACTAAGCTCTCTTATGACCCTCTGTGTGGTAAGAAAAAAACAAGTGGGAGAATGTTGGGTGTGTGTTATATTCTTTTCACGACTTGCTTACACGTTGTACATTGTGCTGGGCACAGCGGGGGGGTCACAAGGGGGCTGCAGCCCCCCTTGTCAGGGGATTTGTAGAGGGTGGTAGCGTTTATTTATTTATTTTTTATTTTTTATGCGGACCCAATAATAGTTGGGTGGAGCCAAGAATGGGGGGTAGACCCAAAGATGGTGGTCATACCTACCCATGGTTTTGTGCATGGGTTTTGCACATGGTTTTGGGCATGATGGTTTTCTGCCCATGGTATTTTGTAGATCCGGTCAAGGAAGCTACAATTATGTTCTATTCCAGGGTTAATGGATTGGGGTTTATTAATGCTTCAACATGTATATATATGTATTCTAACATTGAAATGAATGATAATGAAAAATCAATTTGATAGCCCCAGTTTTGGGATCCAGGGGAAAATCTTTGTGTATATTTGTTTTCTGTTCTCGCCATTGTTTATTTTTTTGTTTTAAGAATTCATTTGCATGTAATTTTTGTATAGGGTTAAAGCCTACACCTACTATAGAGGGTGACTAAATGTTTGAAAAGTGGGTCATAGGAGAGAAAGAGTCACATTGTAACAATGACGTCTTTGGCCTTTACAAGCACAAAGCCAACAAGTGCATTCCATTCAAGTGAAACTCATGAAAATGTATGGTATATTTTATCTATTGGTAAGTGTTAGTTGAGGGATATTGAAGGACATACTGCCTAGAGATGTCAAATGAACCCCTCATCCTTGCCTGGTCTAAGTGATCATTATGGAGAATGGGATATGAAAACAACAATACCACTATGTTTGGAGGTGCTCTACAAAGTCAATTTCCCTCTGCTTGTAGTCATGAGTGACATGTATCCTCACATGCTACATCATTATCTCTGCATGCACTGAGTCATTCATGGAGCCACTAATTGCTACCTTGGTTTATGCAATTGGTGAGGGCCTTTAATATGTGACCTCATGACTCTGACTTAGCCTTGAGAGCACTAGCATCTCCAACACCCCATCAAGAGAAATTTCATCTCTTTGTTGAATATCTTTATGCTATAAAATTTTATCCATTTGCTACAAGTTGATTTCAAGATTTAACATTTCAGTGCATTTTTTGACACAAACTCTTAAAAATTTGCTAAACCTTACAAGAAAAGCACTTTATTTTTGGTCTTTGCTTCACTGAGGAAATTGGGAACCCCCTTAAGATTTGTTTCAAGTGGTGCACTCAATCGAGCATTGAACAAAAGCATAACAACTACCATGTATAAACACAAATAATGATATAATTTTTTCAAAGCATGCTTCATTTATTTCCTTCAAAGTTCTAAATTCTCAATTCCTAGTGTATATACTAGTTTCATGATCATCACTCAATTATTGGTCACTTGCTTATTGCTTGCAAAATATTTTAGAGTTTACAAGGAAACAAGGGCCGCTGTATAAATGGAGCAAAGCAAGGCGGTAACAAGATCTATTCTATGGGGAGTTTCCTAAGAATGGAGTCTAGGGGAGGAGTGTTGGCCAATTGTATCTGTGGTTATAGTAATGGGATCCATCGTGCAACGCTAATCTCCTGTTGTGAGTGTGAGGTTTATGCTCAATGTTCGTGCGAAGGTGTGTAAGTACTTTAAGTGTGCATTTCTTCGAGGATGCGTAAGTAGGCTCGACCAAAGGGAGAGGAAAGGTGAGAGTCTTAGTTATATGTTGGCAGGGATACCTTGAGCTTACCAGGGTTTGTGTGGGGGGTTACATGCATTAGGTTTCATAGTAAGGGTTAATCCGTATTATTTGTCACCTCCATGAGCACAAGCAAACACAAACCAAGAATGAAAGAATGTGCTTATTTTAGCCAAAACAATCTCAACCATACACATAATAACAAGAACTCCAAAGTCCAAAGACACATAAAAATACAAAAACAAAGGTCTGAAGCACATTGTTTAGATAAATTATGAAGTAATCATGCTAGCATGAGGAGGAGGTTAGTCACAATCATTTGGGGTTTTATAAATATGGGATCTACATATATTGGTTGCACCAATTCCCTATTATTAATGGGGGGTTTATAGGACTTTAGCCCTTCACAGATAGCGAGGGCCATTGTTGAGATTTTTTTGTCACAATGGAGTGGGGCTAGGGTGAGTGCTTCCCATGCTTGCATCTCTCATGCACTTATTTATTGTCATGATGGCAGGGCCTACCATTAGCTATATGAGAATCCCTTAATGAGGGTTGAGAGGGCCTAAAGGGTACCCTTCTCATGGTAGAAGAGGGCGCACCCTTAAAGTCCCAAAGTTATCATTAATGGAGCACAATAAAAATAAGGAAACTTCATTATCGCTGTATAAAGAGACCCACCCAAAAAAATCTCAAAATTGTTAATTTTTTTTAAATGAAACCCTAATAACATAAGCAAAACCACCAATAAATCCATATTAAACCACCTTATTATCACAACCAACCTTCTCCTTATTATTCCCCTCACCCTTATATCACCCTTCCCTTGAATCCTCAACTCAAAAAATATCTCCTTTACTTTAAAGATATCTTCTTTGGAGTCTAGCTTTTCTTTTTGCAAAAAATATTTTGTTCCAATACATACATATATGCAACCGTGTTAATAGCAAAAGGAATATATACATATATGCAACTATGTTAATAGCAAAAGGTAAACATCAAGAGTATAGCCAAGAGAACCTTGAGTATGTTTGAAATGAAAAATAGACAATGAGAATGTAATAACAAATCAGATGGCAACTCAACAAAAAAGGAAAATAGAAGAATTTAACCAATAAAATCTAAATTTTGACCCACAAACTAGTTTAGACTATTTTTAACCTCATAGAGTTTAAAATTATTTTCTTTATACCACACCTTGTTTTAACACCTGACATATAGTTTGCCCTCCCTTCACAACTCCTGGCACTTTCTTTCTCCTTGACCTATCTTGCCCCGCGAGAATAAGCTTTGCAAGTTTGATCGAACAACTGACATTTGGAACTCTACAGACATCGTAACACTTCCATATTAAACATTGTAAAAGCTTTAGAAAAAATAATGCAACGAAACTGAATGACAGGTTTTCCCACGGTAGAAGAAAAAAGGTACGAGTACAGTGGACTCACAGGACAGAGCTATTTACAAAATAAAAGAAAATCGAACAGACAACAAGACACACATGTTAGACTGGGACGTCCGCGGAGCCAATTCAATGTCTGCATTTAAACTACACATCCATTTTCCCGTATCTTTAAATCTCTGAACATCACAGACTGCGAAGAGAATGGATCGGCTTTTTGCAGCCAACGAATTTCCCTTCAGAGTCGGCTTCACAGGACACAGCGGCCACCTAAGAGTAGAACCTCTTCCTCCTGTTGAGCGCCGAACGCCTCTTAGAAGTCTTCCTGATTTAGTCCTAGTAAGTCAAAATACACATATCCAACCTATTAGTTGATTTCACTTTAATTTGAGTTCATTCGTCTTTTCGCATTCTACAAAGCTTCAAAATTACGTTTGGGGGAAAACGAAGGAAAAAGGAATTTTAAAAAACCTTATGTCAGGGTTTAGTGTCTGGTTAAATTATTTTGAAGGATAAGCCGATGACTGCAAACATGCTTCTATGAGATCATATCGCTTATCAAATTGGTAAAGGAAGTTGCTTTATCATACGTATACTTTAAGTTTGTTATTGTCTTCTTTTTGGGAATGATGTTTTATGCAGGTTTATCATCTTTGAAAAAGTAAACAGCTGAAATTAAGTTCTTTGGTTTAATTCTACCAATCTCCTGGTTTTCACATTTTTCACAACTATTTTTATTATAAAAAGGGTTTCAAGAAACATGTACCGAGGCCCTGCATTGTAAAGAACCGCCTGGTCTAAACATTATATGTTTTTGGAGTTTTTGGTCGGAACCATGTGAATCTTCTTTTGGTCAAATCCAAATTTTTGTTGTTTAAAATTGGTTTTTATTGTACATATAGATTTAGCACCCTGAAAAACCTGGGGCACTTTTTTTAGAGGCACTCGAATTGCGAAAAGTTCACCTGGGTCTTTTCAGGGGCACTCGAATTGTGAAAAGTTCACAACTTAAACTTGTGATTCCAACAAATCTCTCTACAACCAGATCCTGGACAAATTAGACGGGAAAATATGCCAAAAAACCTCCCAAACAACTTAAATTTGTGATTCCAACAAATCTCTCTACAACCAGATCCTGGATAAATTAGACGGGAAAATATGCCAAAAACCCTCCCAAACAAATAACAAATAGACTACGATGTAAATAACGGTCTTACTGGCCGGGATATATATTTTTAACCACATTCCATTCTGGTGGGGTAGACAGTAGATTGTAATAGGATTGGAACGTTGCAGGATGTCTTGACCATATATATATATATATATGGTACTCAAATGAGGGTTTACTTTTTGTAGACTGTTTTCGAGCGTAAATGCCAAATGTATTGATTATAATTCTGTGTGGTTTTATTTAATTGGAAAGTTTACATGCTTTATGACAACCGCATCTGGCAAAATAATTTCAAACTGGTTGTTCAATTTCAAGTTATGCATAGGTACAATTTGTAAGCTGCAGGTACAGGATGCCCCTCCTCGTTTTATATATTATATATTCACGCACCAAGGACACCTTGGGGACATTATGTTGGAACTTGGGCGTAATTATGATCAAGGTTTTGTGATTTTCAATCAAAATCAAAATAAGGGTTTTGTGTTTGGCACAATTAGCATTTAAGCCGATTGTTTTCTTGTTTCAAAACCATTATTTGAATCTAAGAAGAATGTTGCCACAATTATGACACTGCTACCGGCTTGTGGGCAAAAAAATGCTATAATAAAAGTTTTTGAATATTAAATTGCTGTTTATGATATGGAAGAATCTTTGGGAACATGCTATTATTTATTAGAATGCGTTAGGTTTTCTGATTTGAAAAATACACTTATGTTCTGCCCTTGACTAACCAAACCTGTATCATGGATGTAGCATTGAGCTGCGGGTCATTTGTTGGATATTAATAAAATTATCTTATCGTATCTCATTACAACACCTTTATTTTTTTTTATTTTTTTGGACTTGGGTTCAAGTAGCATGCTTCAAAATTAGTGGCACAGTTGGGGACGCTATGAGTCTGATTGTCCAGTATCCTGAAGTCTGCAGACCAAATGCAGTGGTCTGCAATGATTTGGGTAACACAAATAGACAGATTAAAAAAATCAAATTGCATATCACAAGGGAGTAGATCTAGTCATTCTTATCAACAGAAATCGACATGTGTAGATTTACTGGCTGTCCTGTGGCATTCTATTTTTCCTCTTAGCCAACTCTCTACAGCTCAAGTTTCTAGCTCAGCTCAAGTTTCTAGCTCTTAGGATTGACTGTGGACTTGAAAACTCAACTGAAATGACAACAATCCTATTTATTTCCTTTGCTCACTGACTATCTAACTTCTTTGACTCTTCATTATCCTCTTGCATCTCTGTATCCAATATGGCTTGTGAGCATCCTCCGGAACTTTTCAGATCCATTCCCGTGGCTTTAGCTTCTACTGCAATGTCCCTTCAGCTTTCTTTAGCACTTCAGATTTGTGGCTGTCATTTCACTGTTCAGCATGACTCTTCAGCTTCCATTAGCACATGCTGTCATGCCCCTTAACCACACTTAGCTCTCCTAACGATTGTGGCACTTTCTTCTTTGATGCACATTCCTTTTGCACATACTCTTTGTCACTTGTGCTTTCATTGGGCTCACCGTCACTTGTGCTTTCATTGGGCTCACCATGCGCATGCGCATTCTCTATCTTGTAATATCCCTCCTCTTAATAATTAATAATAAATAATAAAAATAATAAATAATACAAAAATAATAATTAATAATAGAAATAATAAATAAATCACTTAATAACAAATAATAGAAATAATAAATAATAAATGTTAAATAATAAATAATATTAAAAATATATACAAAGAAAATAAATAAAAATAGTAATAACCATACTAAAGCTCTAAATAAGAATAAATAGAAATAAAACAAGAAAACTATCAAAAAGAAAGAAATAAAACATGAAAAGCTAAAAATCAAAAGAAAAGTAAAGAAATAAAACAAGAAAACTAAAATCAAAAGAAAGTTGCATGTAGACACATGGAGTGTGTGCATGTGGTTCCCCTTCCAATGTTGTTCTATTTAATAGATGGTGAGGAAGATGAGAGGCATTCTTGTATTCCCTCATTCCAAGATTCTATCTTTCATTCTCTTGGGAAAATGGTGTTCTAAGACTTAGGAGTCACTGACAGTAGTTCGTTGATGAGTGGATTGAGCAACATGATTGGTAAGGGTCATAATGATGACCTACAAAATTGAAGTGTCAACATAGGAATTTGTGAATACTTGTAATTGGTGAGAAATGACAAGCGATAAAGTAGGTGGATTAATGAGAAAACATTGAACATGAAGCATAAGAACATATGTTGTTGGAAATTCTAAATGATACTTCAATAAGAATATGCACAAATTAAAAAACAAAAAAGGTGAAATCAAGTGGTATTGAGATGAGAACTTGATGAAATAAGTAGGTGTTTGAGGATGTATAATGGATAAGCAAAATATGAATAGTGAACATGGAATTTTAATTTTGGTGTTGAAGATTTAAAAACATCTTAATGATGAATTTCACTAAATTTCATTGAGAAAGAAGAATACATGGCTAAAAGTTAGTGATCATTTAAAATTTAAGATGTACTTATATGAGTATACATACAGTGTAAATAGTTAACTTCCTAATAGAAAGAACAAGAAATGATTATTAAAAATTAATTGGTACCTTGATGAAAAAATGACACTAATAGTACTCATGAAATAACATAGATCCTAGAAGGATGTTGAATAATCTTAATGCATAGTTAGTAATCATTGTTTATATAAGTAAATGAAATTGATTTTTCTGATGAATCATGATAAGAGTGCTTATAGACTATTATTCTATATTTGATAAGTATTGAGATGTTTCTCATATTGATGATGGTTCATGATATGATGGTATAAAGGTGATCATGCACATGTGGTTCATATTTATATAGTTGTTACAATAGTGATGATGTATCCTTAGGAGGATGATGATATGCATAGGCATTATGATGTTAGGTCAAGGTATATTGACATACATGATGATAGGTATTTAATGTTGAATACTCATGATGGATATGATATGCATAAACATGGCATAGGAATTATGATGCTATAATATGAGGTTTATTGACATGTGGTTCATTTATTATGTGAAATCATGATATGTCTTTGATGCAAATATGTTGATGTTATAACTTATGATGGTGTTTCATGAGGTGAAGCATGTGATTGTTGCATACGAATTTATGACATGCATGAGCATGCAGTTCGTTATTATTCATAATGTTGTGATTAACAATGATGAATGTTACATGATGACATGCAAGACTTGGCATGTGGATTATTTTCTATGATACTATGATGGTATAGCTAATGCATTGGGTGCATGTTGAGGTGTGATGATTGACAGTGACTCCAAGAGGGCCGGTTTATTTGATGATCTCGTGTGAGCCCATATGCACGAGGGAGAATAAGTAACACCATATGGGTTGGGGACAAAACTCAATCAACACTACATATGCCAGTGGTTCCTTTGTCTTGTGTATAGCTCTTGAAGTGCTATGGGACCATCTTGAGGAGGCCAAGTGCCTGATATTCTAGGTTAGGTCCCTGTTATTGGATTGGGATGCCGAAGTCTGGAAGGGATGTAAAGGACTTCGATGCCTGGGGCTGTGCACCTTAGTAGTTGTGGAGGGAGTGGGCCAGCCTTGCGAGATGCTCGGGGTCATTGAGTACCGGACCGGATGCCTGCCTTGGGGCAGATGAGGTCTGAGTCAGGCGCGAGCCTTGGGGCTAGCGTTGGACTAGGATACAGACCGGGTCAGGCTTATGCCTGGTGCCGAAAGTGGGAAAAAGGACAGAGATTCCTTGAGATTTCCCGGGTTGTTGGTGACTTTCGATGCCTGCTGGTTATAATAGTTCAGCAGAGGGTGTTGGCAACATGAAGTAAATAAAATAATAAATAATAAAAATAATAAATAATAAAAATAATAAATAATTTAACTTAACTTCGGGACGAAGTTCTTTAAAGTGGGAGAGTATGTAATATCCCTCCCCTTAATAATAAATAATAAATAATAAATAATAATAAATAATAATAAATAATAAAAATAATAATTAATAATAGAAATAATAAATAAATCACTTAATAACAAATAATAAAAATAATAAATAATAAATGTTAAATAATAAATGATATTAAAAATATATACAAAGAAAATAAATAAAAATAGTAATAACCATACTAAAGCTCTAAATAAGAATAAATAGAAATAAAACAAGAAAACTATCAAAAAGAAGGAAATAAAACATGAAAAGCTAAAAATCAAAAGAAAAGTAAAGAAATAAAACAAGAAAGCTAAAATCAAAAGAAAGTTGCATGTAGACACATGGAGTGTGTGCATGTGGTTCCCCTTCCAATGTTGTTCTATTTAATAGATGGTGAGGAAGATGAGAGGCATTCTTGTATTCCTTCATTCCAAGATTCTATATTTCATTCTCTTGGGAGAATGGTGTTCTAAGACTTAGGAGTCACTGGCAGTAGTCCGTTGATTGAGGGCTCGGGGGTGGCCAGTTGTAGCAAATCCTTGTACAATTGAGCCTATGGTTGGGTGGAGAGTCGTCCCCAAAACCTTGTTGTCATCTGACAGACATCGATCACAGGTAATATAGGTATGTGCTTATTTGTTTGATTCTGATTTTAATTAGGAAATTAACTTTATATTTACTTTGGACTGTTACATATCTTGCATGCTCCTGTTGCACTAGGAATGAACTTAGAAGTTCTCATGTTCTCTTCCTTCTCCTATTGTGCATTTCCTGTCTCCATGCTTAAATTGTGCTTTGCACTTTTCCCCTGTTGTGCTCATCTATTAAATGCCCATTTGTGTTGTGCTTACCTATATCACGCTTGTTTGTGCCATGCCCACCTATTGTTCTTGTGTACTTCGCTATTTCAAAGGCATTGGTTAGGGGCGTCTATTTTTCCAAATTCACCTAGGAATTGTTCTTGACCCTTCATGACATTCCATTCTGGTACCTTAATGGACAACTTAATACTCCATCAACCTCACTAGTAAACCAATGGCTACTTGGCTATTTTTTTCAATTTCAAATTTTGGAGGTTAAAAGTAACATTTGATTACTCCTAGAGTTGCAATAAGTCCTTTTTCAACTATGACGACTTTAGTGCAAATTTGGCCTTAGACTCAATGAATGACTTGGCCAAACAAAAAATACAAAGAGTATTCAAAATTTAATGAAAAAATACATTTATTGTTAATTTAAGAGCTATATAGTTCTCTGTTGTAGATAATTGCATTTTTAAACTTTTTCAACAATTTTCACATTTCAGTCACCCCATATCTTCATAAACAATCATATAGAGAGAACATCAACATAAACAATGTAGTGGAACAGTGAGGAACATTAGAACAAAACAATACAAAATAGAGACACTAGGATTTAGGTCAGAGACCAGGGCAAAACCCCACAAGGGGGAAGACCCAAAAATCAATTCTTTTTCTTTAGATATTCATCAAATGTTCAACTGAGATACAACGTATAATAATGATGAGACACAAGTCTTTCGACACCAAACACATTAGGCCTCCTAGGGCTTGTTACCCATTTTATGGGTGATATCCTTAGGAGATTTTTTTTTCCAAGATGGTTCTCAGTCGGTAGCCAGTAGCCCATTGCAGCCACCAACTAGCTCGTTGTGCCACTTCTCCACCACCTGAGCCAGCCATGTGGTGTTGGCATTATGATACAAGTGTTGTCCTTGATGGCAACTCACTCAGAGGTATGGTACAGGTGATGGTAACTCAATCAGAGGACAGATCTCAGTACAGCAGGTCAAGAGAAAGATATACGTAGGTTCATCGTGACCAAGCCGCGTATACACGCGGGTTAGACGTTCCAAAGACGCGTATGCGTATACACGCACTTTCACGCAAGGAAAAGCGCGTACATGTGGGAAAGCTATTTTTGGGCCCATGGTATTTAGACCTATGGTTTTGGTCCTTGGTATTGCGTCCGAAGTGTTGAACCCAGGTATTGGGTCCCTAGTATTGTTTTTACATGGTTTTGGACCATGGTATTGAGAGAAGCCTAAACCTATATAAGGAGAAGATCATTAGGCAAAGGGAGGAAAAGGAATGCATGTCTGACGAAGTGTGAAGATCTAGTATGCTGGTTATGGGTTTGTGATGCTTGGCTCAAGTTGGAAAGGTCAGCGAAGGTATAAGTAATTATCTTTAGATCTGTACGCGGGTTGTCTCTGGTGAAAGCGCGTATACACGCGGTTTTGATATAGTCAAGTAGCGTATACATTATGAGATTTGGTGTTTCAGGTTGCTGTTGGTTCTAGTGGTTGTTGTAGAGTTCTGGGCTCTGGTCTGTGTTCTGGTAACTGTGTTTTGATGACAGGGTTTTAGTGATTCAGTATTGGGTGATTTAGAGATTTATGATGCAGGTATAAGTTGATGATTGTTTTGTGTTTATGGATCCAGTCTGAAAATTGATGAAAGGTGGTCCTTGGAAGAAAAAGAAGGTTGTAGCCTTCTGTAGGTCAGCACCTACGTACTAGTATTTCAGCTAGTACAAGAGCTAAGGGGGTTGTAGCTCCCTTCCAGAAGAAGCTGGAAAACGAGAGAGGGTTGTAGCCCTCTGCAGGTTGCAGCCTGCGTGCTGGTAAAGGACTGCACCAGTACATTGTAAAAGAAGTTTCTTATTAAAGGAAGATAGAAACAAATTGCAGCAGGTGGTTTTCACCCACATTGGGTTTCCACCTTATATCATGGTGTTCATGTGTGCTCTTTATGTGTGATGATCTGTTCTGTTTACTGTTCATATGGTTAATAACATTCTGATGCATTCACTGAAGATGAACTAACTAAATCATAAAGTTACTGGATGTACACTAGTTGTATTTAACACAGTTCCGTATATACGCGGGTATCCTTAACTGAAGTAACGTATATGAATCTAAGTATGGAAATGAAAAAGTTTTATTGATTTAATAATACTGATTCACCACCACCTCTCAGTGTTATTTCCAACATGTGGTCCCTCACCCATTTGCCATGATCGTATGTTTGAAGGTGGACCTCCCGAACCTAAAGGTATCCCTTGTCATTTGGTAATTGAGTATTGTTGATCTGTGGTAGCATCGGATGTGCTCTAGCTATGAAAATTGGTGGAGAGGCTAAAGCACATGAGATCTCCAAGATCCATAAATGGTTTGGGGAAATTCCACCCAGTTAGAGAGATATTAAAATAATTAATATTTTCAATGGAGTTCCTAAGTCTAAACTTAGGAAAATTAATGTAGTAATGGGTATTAATATAACACTGGGTGAGGATGTTTTAAATGACATGGATCAAACCAAATTTAATCTTAGCCGTTGATTAGAGACTTAATCTCGGCCGTTGAAGACTCAACAGGAAAAGTATAAGAGGAGGCTTGAGGGTCAGTTGGAGACACACCAAGATTGATAAGTCAGTTTGATTTTCTAGAGCGGGTTTGCTGAGAAAATTCGAACAAGTAATATGAGTTGCAATGAGGGGTAGTGAGTACATAGTAGAGAGGCAGAGAGAGTGTTGGAGGGTTGGCGCAGTGACTGAGGAGGCTATGCAGAAGCCGTAGGAGCCACGCAGAGGCAACTAGAGACTGTGCAGAGGCTAAGGGGCTTGCGTGGGTGATGCAGAAGGCCAGAGAGCTGATGCAGAGAGGCAGAAGGCTGACGCAGGGGGTTCCAGAGCTATGCAGAGGCTAGCAGGGTTGACGCAGAGCCTTGGAGAAGCGCCGAAAGGATTTTCGTGGGGCAGACTAGTGCTGAGAAGCTGAATATCTGCTTTCGAGAAGACGCATTACTATTGTGTAAAAATCTCTGCTGGGTGAGCCAGTTTGGCACCCTAGTTGTACTCAAGAAATCTGCATAATAATAAAATCCTCAGAGCTGCTGCATCGGTTTTCCTGCATTGGGTTTTTTCGGGGACGATTGTCCAAAAATAATGGTGTCCTTTGTGTGTTTGTCTAGTATTTCAGTTGCTGATCTATATATGAGTTAAGGCTGCATTTGTGTTTATTTTCAGTATTTATATGAATAAATAACTTGTTAAGGAATAAACAAGTAGGTGAAATAAACCAGATGATGCAGTAGGGATTCTAATGGGTAAGATTTAGAAATTTCAACATTGTATCAGAGCATTGCAGATCACAGGAGAATTGAAGGCACCAACAAATATCGGAAATTTGCAGTAGTAGCAGTTGCCCCGAGAGATAGGGCTGCTCCTATGCAGAAGTCAACAAAGGAGTGACGCATAGGGCCTGCGTCATCATTTCGAGCCAGAGAAAGAGCTAGCGCAGAGGCAGAAAAGGCTCACGAAGAGCCACGCCATCCTACTCAACTAGGTAGGGTTGACGCAGTTGGCCAGAGGAGCGATTCAGCCTTTTGCCGGGATTGTGTAGAGCTGGAAGGCTCAGTTTCTTCAGTTGCTGGGGCTTAGGGAGTTGTGGGTAGAGTGTGGATTGGGAAGCTGGTGGGTTGCTGGTTCTGTTGGAGCAAAACAATACCTAACGGGACAGAACCAAGGTAGAGGGAGTCGCTGCCTTGACAGATTTCTAGCCAAGAAATCCAGATCCGAGTTGTAGTTGCAAAGAGGATTGGAGAGGAGTGGTTCGACAATTGGTGGGAAGATTTCTAGCAAGGAAATTAGGACTTAGAGGGAGATTTCCAGGAGGGAAGTCGAAACTCAGAGGGAGTCCAGAAGAAGAGCGGAGATGGCAGTGAATGAACTGAGGGATCAGGACAGGTTGGACGGGGCTTCCAACTTTGTCATCTGGAAGGCCAGGATCCTGTCAGTCCTGGATAGACATCGCATCAAGGGCTTCGCCTTGAGAATCGTGGCTATCCCAATCGACCTAGCTGATAATGAAAAATATGAGGATGCGATGGCGAGGGCAAAGTGCATAATCCTTGATGGGGTCAAGGATCATGTCGTACCACATATTGCTGAAAAGAACACAACAAAGGAGATGTGGGATACTTTGACGACATTGTATCAGGGCACTTCCGTGCAGCGGAAGATGCTATTGGAGAATCAGCTGCAGTCGTATCAGATGCAGAAGGGGGAGTAGATAGATTTATACCTCCTTAGATTGCAGGAGATTGGGACCAACTTACTTCCATAGGAGCCACGCCGATTAGGAGTTCATGGTGAGGACCGCTCTGAATTCTGTCTTTGAGGAGTGGGAGACATTTGTCCAAAGCATTTTGGGTAGAGCTAATCTTCTAGGATGGGAAGAGATGTGGGCAGCTCTTCGCCAAGAAGAGATCAGACGGTTGACCAAGGCAGGGAGCAGTGGAAAAAGAGGTCGAATCAAGAAAGAGGAGGAGGAGGATACGACACTAGCATCTACGGGACAACAGGGGAAGAGGAAGAAGAAGGATATCTCCAAGGTGAAGTGCTTCCATTGTGGGGAGCTAGGTCATTATGCAACCTAGTGTCCCAGGAAGAAGAATAAGGGAGAGGCTTCTGACTCCAAGGCAACTTTGGCTAAGGCAGAGAAAGTACTCGAGACTGATGGCGACTGTGCCATGAGTGCTCATGCACCTCTAGAGAAGGGGTGGGGTGACACCGAGCTGTAATTAAAAGGACTATAGAAGATGTAAGGGTAGGATCCTTGAGGTGCCCAAAGTCTGGATCATATCCAACTATGAGAGCCCCGAATGATAGTAGCAGGATGACGGATGTCGGTAGAAGAAAGATGTGATGGAGCAACAAGATAGTGATAGAGTGCAGAGGTCTGTAGCAGTGCAGTGGGGGTTGCAGCAGTGTGAGAGGCACATAGGTGTTTGCAGCAGTGCGAGAGGCACAGAGGTGGTTGCAGCAGTGCGAGAGGCACAGAGGTGGTTGCAGCAGCGCAGAGGCAGCAGAGGGAGCACAGGATAGCAGCAGAGGTAGCTTCAGCATCAGGAGGCTTCTGGACTGACAAGGATGTCAGAATTTGGGTAGATCAATTACTTACTTCTTGGTAACTGAGTTGCAGTTAGCAGTGGTAGTGCTATGGGGAGCATGATGCAACATATTGAGAGCGAGCTGCAGTACAGATGTAGCACTGGCAGTGGCAGGGTCACGGGCAGTAGTACAAGAAGCAATAGTCCAGTGGATGTTGGGAAGCAGGCCAAGCATCAACACAGTGTGGAAAGATCAGTGTGATGTTCAGTGGTGGAACATTACTAGAGCACATTCCTCGCTAAGAGGGAGTGTTGATTTGTGGTAGCATCAAATGTGCTCTCGCCATGAAAATTGGTGGAGAGGCTAAAGCACATGAGATCTCCAAGACCCAAAAATAGTTTGGGGAAATTCCACCCGTTTAGAGAGATATTAAAATAATTAATATTTTTAATGGAGTTCCTAAAGTCTAAACTTAGGAAAATTAAAATATTAATGGGTATTAATATAAACTAGGTGAGAATGTTCTAAATGACATGGATCAAGCCAAATCTAATCTTAACCGTTGATTAGAGACTTAATCTTAGCTGTTGAAGACTCAACAGGAAAAGTATAAGAGGAGGCTTGAGGGTTAGTTGGAGACACACCAAGATTGATCATTCAGTTCGATTTTCTGGAGTGGGGTTTGTTGAGAAAATTCGAACAAGTGATTTGAGTTGCAGCGAGGGGTAATGAGTACATAGCAGAGAGGTAGAGATAGTGCCAGAGGGTCAGCGCAGTGATTGAGGAGGCTACGCAAAGGTAGCAAGAGCCATGTAGAGGCAGCTAGAGACTGTGCAGAGGCTGAGGGGCCTGCGTGGGTGACACAGAAGGCCAAAGAGCTGATGCAGAGAGGCAAAAGGCTGACGCAGGGGGTTCCAGAGCTACGCAGAGGCTAGCAGGGCTGACGCAGAGCCTTGGAGAAGCACTGAAAGGATTTTCGTGGGGGCAGACTAGTGCTGAGAAGCTGAATATCTGCTTCTCAGAAGAGGTATTACTGTCGTGTAAAAATCTTTGTTGGGTGAGCCGGTTTGGCGCCCTAGTTGTACTCAAGAAATCTGCATAATAATAAAACTCTCAGAACTGCTGCACCGGTTTTCCCACATTAGGTTTTTCTGGGGACGATTGTCCAAAAATAATGGTGTCCCTTGTGTGTTTGTCTAGCATTTCAGTTGCTGATATGTATACGAGTTAAGGCTGCATTTGTGTTTATTTTCAGTATTTATATGAATAAATAACTTGTTAAGGAATAAACAAGTAGGTGAAATAAATCAGATAGTGCAGTAGTAGGGATTTCTAATGGGTAACATTTAGAAATTTCAACAAGTATTGTAGTTTGCTTATCATGGACACTTTTGGGCAGGTATTAATGGGGGGATTCAATGGAAAGAATGGGCTAGGTCTGTTCCCTTGCCCCTAGCCCCCCTTTTGGATGTTAACCTTGGATTCTAGTCCCGTGGGATTTATTTTACTGACCCTTCGGCTTTAGGGATGGTATTACATGGGAAACCCTGATTTTGGTTGCGTGGTCCCGCTCCCTCATCCACATATATTACTCCCCTTCCACTCATTATAACCCCTTTCATCATTTCTCCCACTTGGGTCCACATTCCTCCACTAGGTCCACATAGGGTCAACTTTCCCCTCCCCCTTGCCAACACCTTGGTTCAGGCCCATAATGATGTCTTGTAGGGTGATGTAGCTAAAAAGAAAAGTAAAAGCATAATTGGCCACATTCAATAGGAAATGTACCACAAAATGCAAAATATGGTCGGGACAAACACATTTAGCACGTGAGCAAAAGCCAATACATGAGCTCTACCCCATCATCATGGCCATCACCTTGGTTCCTACAGGCCCTATATGAGCCTCCCTTATCATTTAGGAACCCATGATTGTCCCAACCCTTGGTGGGAAATGAACCACCCTACCTTAAAGGGGGTATCCACTGCTATATCTCACACATCATGCTCTTACCCCTTGAGCCCTGAGTAGTCAAGTAAAGAAAAATCATAAAAGGAAAAAGGCATATAAAGAAGAATGGAAAAATCAAGGTTGGGTCACCTTATGTACCACGATTGCTACCTCCTATTCATTATATACCCAAGTGTGGGCTTCCCTTTTATTATCTACCCTTGTACCCTAGCATGTGGTCAAGGGTTGCCCCTTTCATCCCATACTCCATTCATCTTTTTATCACATACCACCACCTTTTGAAGGGTGTACTTTGGACATACTATCCCCCTTTATAAGTAGAAACCACCAAATAGGATACTTGTTCAACCCCATTTAGAGCTTGGAGACATTGGCACGTGCTAAAGCCCATTATGGAAGGGTAGGCCATTATGAAGTCCCCACCTGTTGTTCGTGGTTTGTAAGCTCTTTTACTTGATTTCCTTGATGACTTGTATTGGAAGGCTAGGGGACGCATTAGATCTTATGGAGGATTGCAGATGGTCTCCATCTTGGGTTTGGTTTCCCTATACGGGGCCCTAACCCTCAGAGGGCTACATTGGCACATGTAGGGTGTGTGTTGAGAGCCATGGGCTTCCACAGTAGTAGACAACACTCCATGGATCGCCATAAATGTTCAGAGATTGTCCGCAATTCACCTATTGGATGAGGAAGATGCACCTAGTTCACCTTTGCCCAACCAACCCCACAGTTGTACCATGCACTTGGTAGATGACCCAGGACATGTATGCTAATGTGGCATCACTTACACCATCATTTGAGCTCTTATATATGGTCTTCATGCATCTTTGACTTACTTGGAGACCCATGAGGTCACTTGTGTGCCCTCACAACCATTGGGAGCACCACATGTATATTATGTGGAGAACAAGGGGCCAACCCATTGTCCATTTCTTTTGTAAGTCTAATTCGTCATTGTGGCACTTATGGACTTCATCAGGCCCTCAGAGAGCCCAACAACATGCGTTATTGATTATTAGACCTTTTGGGAGGCTTATTATTTTGTTTATGAGCTAGTTTGGTGGGTTTGTTAGTAATAGATAGTTATTTGCACATTATTTTAGTTGATGGGCTAATGTAGGCTCAAATTAGGTAATTTGAACTCCTAATGAGTGTATAAAGAGGAGAGACATGATTTCACTTTGTATCATCACTTGGATTGGATCATTCTCTCTCTTGAGAATTTCACATTTCTTTCTTGGAGGACAAATTGGAGCATGGATGAATTTTGATGTTTGGATTGGACTTTCTTATCTTGGAGCTTCTTTATTGGCAAATGTATTGATGGTTGGATATATTCTCTTACATGTAAGTACGATATTGATGCTATTTTCTTTTACTTTGTCACATACATTGATCATGGGATTTTTGCTATTTTAGGGCTAATTGCTGCATGCATTTACTGCTTCATTGTGGAATTATGTTTCTATATAGCATATCTCTATGTATGGGCCATGTTTGTTGAACGAATTGTCCTAGAGATCGAAGTTATCTTGATAAGCCATCTTCATTTGCAAGTGAAGTATAAACGCTTTAAGGTCACTTTCCTTTTTGCCCTAACGTTGGATGAAGTTGCCCTTAAAAGCCTCCTTGAACTAGAAACAAGATCCATTCTCATAATTCTTCTTGACTCCATATCCCCAAAGGAATTAGGCACTGATCCACCATAAGGTGATCAGCTTAAAACCTTTTTCTTCACCTTGTTCCCCTCTTTTCTAGGCTTAGCCATGTTGAGTCACCTAGGGCATAACTTTTTTGACAAAGTAGCGATAGAAAAAGTTCGATCTCCTAGCCTCTATTGCGTTGGTGTGTCCTCAAGGTCTCGTCCAAATTCGAAGAAATTCTAACAGTAGGATTGTGAGATATCCCAAGCCCTGGCTCTGAGATCAAACTTTGCCCTGGTGTTCCCTAGGCCAATACCTCATATGATCAATTTGACACCTTTAAGTGGAAATTCTTGTTTTGATCCTTTCCCCTTCCTTGTTTAGGTTGAGATCATCATTGGTTGCTAAACTCCCTCCCCTTAACCTAGGCTGGGTCCCGTTTACCCTGCCGCCTACACCTACCTACAAGTCAGTGAGAAAAGCCTTCAACCCCACAAGGTGTGGTTGGTGGCAAGGAACTCAGAGAAGGGGTTGTCACACGAAATCCTCTCTCCCTCCGTTTAAGATATCTCCTAGGTTAGATAAGGGGGGTGGTCCCTAATGAAAAGTTAAGTTAAAGAGATGTGAGTTTTTAGGAGAATTGTTAGAGTTAAACAGATTATTTCTTTAAGATTTATAAGCAAAAAACTGATATGAGCAATAACCATCAATACACAAGATAAGTCTGAAATACATAAACAACCAGTGCCTTCAAAGTATTGCTCTTTAAAAATATGAAATTGTATTTGCTTAAAATGAAGTGAAATGCTTTCAAATGGAAAGCCAAAATAATTCTGAAAAGAAGACAAAAATGACATGAAAGAGTCAAATTGATAACCTACAATTAGTGTACAAGAACTAGATCAAGACATGCAAGTAGAACTCCATATTTGTCTAGTTAAAACCATGCTCTAGGTAGCAAATAAAATCCTTGAAAACACAAGATATTGATCAAGAAAAATATTTAATTTAAATTTATGTGATCTAAGTAGGCTAGAGGGAAGGGAAACTCCCTCTTTCAAAATCGTTTGATGAGATCCTTGAGGCAAATCGATTGGGTCCTTTTATTCTTGATCTTGGGAGTTATTTCGTCTATTTGAGAGTTACACCACGCCTAAATAAATCCTTCAACCAAATCTAAAGATCTCTACACACTTGGAAAAAGATGTCAGCAATCATAAAGGGATTAGATTATACAATGGAGTAGAAGGTTAGAGATTTCACCAAAAATCTTTTAGTGCTCCTCTTCCTAGAGTATTTCTCTAACCCAAAAACCATACAAGATAACTTGCATATCTTAATCCAAACAAGTAGCAAAATGATAACTAGCATAATCCAACATACATGTAGAATGTAAAGCACAACAATTGAAATAGCATCACCTCAAGAAATGGAAGGAGAACACCAACACAATAGTACCCCAAAGTCTCTTTTATTATATGAAAGATGAATATAAAATCCAGCAGAGTCTCCACAAGCCCAACAACTCCTTCTAAAGATACAAAAATGAGAGCTCAAGACTCATATAAATAAGAAAATGGGAGATGATGCCAATGGAGAAACCAAGTGATAAGTGTAGCTTGATGACAATCCCAAAGACCAAGTCAAGTTTCAAGGTCAAGTTTCAAGTGGCACTGTGACTGTGAAGCGTGGAAATCAAACTGCTGTGAATACCCTCTACTGGCCTGTGCGTACATCCTCATTGCTGCCATGTGTATAAACGCTGGTGGAATGGGGAGACAACTCCTTAGTTAACTGCTATAAACTCCAATGCAATCCCCACAAAATACGATGTCAAGCTGCCTCTGCATATGAACTCAGCAACATGTATCTCTTGACTGATTTTGTAGGGGGACAAACTCTGACACATGCCGCCCACTAACTTAAATAACACAGCCCCTTCCAAATCTGCGTGTAGTTTGAACTAGCTGTTATGTAGAGGCTTAGGTAGGTATTATGCGTACAGTGTAAAGGATGTGAAGTTGCGTGGAGATATACTCTCAAAACAATAGCAATCAGATCTGCTATTACAAAATTTGAACCATACGTTGATTTCCCTTGCTATAGCGTTGATCTTTAACTGCCAACGTGTACCTAATCTGCCCATACGTGGAGTTGTCTCCTTGATTGGCAGCGTACATATCTCTTCAAAACTCTGCTATGTTATATCATGTTGCTGCGTTGGAGTTTCCCTTGCTGCGTGGAACCTTCTTTTCCCTTTGCGTTGAATCTTTAATGGCATGTGCATAAATCTGTTTTGATTGCCTCCTACGTAGACTATATGATTTGAGGTGGTGTCCAATCCCCACCCACTCTATTAAAGTTTAAACTTCAGACTTATATTCCATCACATTTAATCCATAACATTTGAATTATATCAAGGTGAACTTTTGGCCATACGTATGAATTCAACGTGGGCCCAGTTTGACTTTGACTTGAGTTGTAATTGAGCTACCACCTTTTTGGTGGGTCCCATGTAATTGCCACATCACCTTTGACTCTCTACATAATTTCCATGTCAAAATTTGACTTATTTTTACTTTGGAAAAATTTATAAATTTTTCCAATTATTCATTTTTTTTGAATTTTTTCCTCATTTTTGCCACTAACATTAGGAAAATTGGCTTTAGAGGGACTATAAGTCGTTTTTGACCCCTAAAGTGGGTCCTAGGATAATGTTTTGTCTCTGAGGATGAATTTTGAGTAGTCACACGCCCTAGACATTTCCTAAGACTACTTATTTACGCTATTACATAGAAAATAATTAAAAAATCTTGTTTTGTGGGAACTTTTTAATTATTAAAAAATCCTACTTAGACCTAGCCAAATTCCACAATTTTTTTTGTGTGATTTAGTATGGTAGTATACATCGACTCTAGACACTAAGATGTGTTAGGGGCTCAACCTTCAAACTTTTACCTCGGCTTTGGGGTAAAAATGAGTGAAAAAACCCAAAAAATTATTTGCCTCTGAGAAAAAGGGATAATTAACCGGATAAAAAAAAAGCACTCCAAGGTGTACTCGTTTGCTGATCGAATTCCAACATCCTAGGCCTGTTACAGACTCAAAAACTCATCATTACTAGTATCACTTATTACAATTCCCCGTAGGGTGTGGAATCTAGGTACAAGAAAGATGATGAGAAGATAGAAGTAGAGTTAAAAAGCTTTGTTGACTGATGATATCTGATGGTACAAGTGTCCTCTGGGTCATCCTTGGGCATGGAGTCTTCATATAATCATCAGGTGCCACTCCAGTGGTCAACATTTGGCTCCATATGGGGTGCATGTTAGATACAAAGTGATAGTGTGCAAGAACCTAAAATTTGCATTAACCGACGAAAGACATATATCAACAATATCCATTCAAAATATCATCAAATGAAATAAAGTACAAAAACAAAGAAATGGAAATTTATTCTGAGAGCATAAATGACAATTTATTCATGAAATAAAACTACTTAAACAAGCATGACACAAGATAAAGTTAGAAATATGATACAAAAAGGTGCTCCATGGCATCAAATGTCTTCGGTGAAATCCATCTTGAGACCTGTCTACTCACAGGCAAGTCCATAGGTTTTTTCTTTGATGTGCCTTGCCCATTTCTGACTATCTTGGGATTATGATTTGCCCCAATATTAACATGTTTGTGGCCATCAGATATACTAAACCTCTTTTCCTTTTTCGACTATTGATGCGTTGAGGCTTGATCCTGCTCAAAATTGGTGGTTCATATTTTTGTTTTGTTCTTTTAATTTCTTGATTGGTTAGTTGCGATGGTGATGATGATGCATTTATTTCCAACCCTATTGCTTTGTCTTCAAAATGCTTTGATGGAAGATTTGAAGTACCCAAGCTTTTTGAGCTATGCGTAATCTCTTCGTTTTGAATCTGTTTTGTTAAGGGGGGGAAGAAAATTTGTCAACACTACATCACTTCCTTTCTGGCATGATATATAGATAATCTCATTGTCGGGTTTCCTCAGATCTTCAACATGATATCTTTTTTCTAACTCTCGATCAAGTCTGACAAAGGTATTATCAGGCATGGGGATGGTGGCATATGATAAGTCCATTTGAAGGTTACCACCTAGATCTGATGCCCATTTTCTTGATAGGAGCATTCCCCATGAATCAAGAACATCTATTACAACAATATCCATAGTCATTATTCTATCTGTGTATGCAGCTAGGAAAACTCATAAATATTTAATTATCCCACACACTTCAATTCTTTTAGAATCCATTGAACATATGTTGTGATAGGGCCTAGATGCCCTTAGATTCAGTTTCTCCATGAATTTCTTGGTCATGACATTTGATGGAGCCCCTGAATCAAGCATGAAGTTGTGTAAAAGACGATCATTCACTATTAAAGAAACATAAAATGGTAGATGATCTTCATTCCCCACACAACAGTTCATACTTTTCAATACAATTTCCTCATCTTTTGGTTCGTTACTAGGCTTTTCTTCCCTTTGAGTAACTTCAATGGCACTTAGTAGCTTGGCCCTTTGAGATGGTATCTATAAAAGTTCTGTCACTGGAATAGAAACCTTTGCATTATTCAACCAATTGCCTAGTCAAAATTCAATTCTAAAGTAGGAGGAGAAAAATCTCTGTGATTATTCTGGTCTTGGATATCCCTTTTCCGATAAGTCATCCCTTTGTGTTTTATCATAGCAAGAATCTGTCCAGATGTAGGTTTTTTTCCAAAAATCTTAGTGACTTCGTCAAAATTTGTAATCATATTGTAAACCCCAAGATTATTAGGCCTATGGTCAATCTCTTGATTTCTCTCAATGGTGTATATCTGATCCTCCATGGAGAACATATTGATTTGACCAGTTGCCCCTTCATGTTCATTTCCTAACATGCCACTTTCCATGATTCTCTTCACATATGGGCATGTGGCTTCTTCATGGGACTGATTACATGGCCTACAAAAAGGGGGAATCTGATCTACCATGTTGGTGGATTCCAATGGATTTGGAGGCCTATGCCCTTGTTGAGGGCCATTATTCTTTTGCCATCTATCATTTGGCCTAGGTTGGAATCTTTGCACTTGTGATCTCTCCATGGCCACCAACCTATTTTGCATGACTTGCATTTCTTTAATGTGATTTGCTTCCATGTTGTTGGTGCGCTGAATTAATTCTTTAATAGGATCATGCATAGTCTTTTCCTTGGCCTTGCCTTTGGAATCATTTGATTTTGATGGCCCTCTATTGAAACTAGGAATTTCAGATTTTCCTAATTGCTTTCTAGCCCTTTCTATCTTCAAGGCTTTAGATTGAGCTACACTTAGATTCGTAGGCTCCTTCCTCCTCAACTCATAGGTAGTGTCAAACCCAAAAGCATCTAGATATGAGCATAAAAGAAATTTATTAGGAGGTTTAACAGTAGCAGGCATGCTTTTTACTAATTCATTGAATCTCTTGTTAAACTCCTCCATGGTTTCATTCTCATTTTTCTTCATGTTGTTAATGGCATTGATCAAATGCCTATTTTCCTTCTTCTCTCCAAACTTATCTAAAAAAGTAGTTAGAATGGCTTGTAAAGTTATATGAGTTAGCAGGTTGCTTAGTGAGCCAATCAAGAGCATCCTCTTCTAAAGATAAAACAAAAAGTCTCATCTTCACATCCTCATAGTTAGTAGTGTTACACCATTTAAAGATACAAACATTAAAGTTTTTCACGTGTGATGTAGCACTAATGGCATTGTTACCTTGAAAGGGAGGCAACTTTTCAATAGCCTTGTCAGGGATATTGTGAGGATAGCCATTTATGTTAGTGAAGTCACAAGGAGCAAAAAGATCATTCATGATGTTAGGCTCTACTTATTCTTGAAAAAACAAATGAATATCGGAAATAGCCTCTTGCCCAAGACTGGTAAGAACTCTACTATGAGAAAGTCTATTCAACCTCTCTCTAAAAACCCTTTTACGATCAGGAGAGGGGCTAACTAGACCACTTGAATTTCTCCTAGTAGACACTTGCAAAATTTGGATTGAGTGGAGTCGCCACTTGAGCAAGAATCTAAATCTAAAGTTCAAAAATGCTAAAACCAAAAGGTTAGTCGATTTCCCAGGTATAGGAAAGCTTGTCCCCGGCAACGACACCAAAGATGTTGACCGTGCTGCCTACACCTACCTACAAGTCAGTGAGAAAAGCCTTAAGCCTTCAACCCCACAAGGTGTGGTTGGTGGGAGGGAACTTAGAGAAGGGGTTGTCACACTAAATCCCCTCTCCCTCCGTTTAAGCTATCTCCTAGGTTAGCTAAGGGGGGTGGTCCTTAATGAAAAGTTAAGTTAAAGAGATGTGAGTTTCTAGGAGAATTGTTAGAGTTAAACATATTATTTCTTTAAGATTTATAAGCAAAAAACAGATATGAGCAATAACCATCACTATACAAGATAAGCCTGAAATACATAAACAACCAGTGCCTTCAAAGTATTGCTTTTTAAGAAATGAAATTGTATTTGCTTAAAATGAAGTGAAATGCTTTCAAATGGAAAGCCAAAATAATCTTGAAAAGAAGACAAAGATGACATGAAAGAGTCAAAATGATAATCTACAATTAGTGTATAAGAACTAGATCAAGACATGCAAATAGAACTCCATATTTGTCTAGTTAAAACCATGCTCTAGGTAGCAAATAAAATCCTTGAAAACACAAGATATTGATCAAGAAAAATATTTAATTTAAATTTATGTGATCTTAGTAGGCTAGAGGAAAGGAAACTCCCTCTTTCAAAATCGTTTGATGAGATCCTTGAGGCAAACTGATTGGGTCCTTCTATTCTTGATCTTGGGAGTTATTTCGTTTCTTGGAGAGTTACACCACACCCAAGTAAATCCTTCAACCAAATCTAAAGATCTCTACACACTTGGAAAAAGATGTTAGCAATCATAAAGGGATTAGATTATACAATGGAGGAGAAGGCTAGAGATTTCACCAAAAATCTTCTAGTGCTCCTCTTCCTAGAGTATTTCTCTAACCCAAAAACCATACAAGATAGCTTGCATATGTTAATCCAAACAAGTAGCAAAATGATAACTAACATAATCCAACATACATGTAGAATGTAAAGCACAACAATTGAAATAACATCACCTCAAGAAATGGAAGGAGAACACCAACACAATAGTACCCCAAAGTCTCTTTTATTATATGAAAGATGAATACAAAATCCAGCGGGGTCTCCGAAAACCCAACAACTCCTAAAGATACAAAAATGAGAGCTTAAGACTCATATAAATAAGAAAATGGGAGATGATCCCAATGGAGAAACTAAGGGATAAGTGTAGCTTGATGACAATCCCAAAGGCCAAGTCAAGTTTCAACTGGCAATGTGACTGTGAAGTGTGGAAATTAAACTGCTGTGAATACCCTCTGCTGGCCTGTGCGTACATCCTCACTGCTGCCATGTGTATAAATGCTGGTGGAATGGGGAGACAACTCCTTAGTTAACTGCTGTAAACACCAATGCAATCCCCACAAAATATGATGTCAAGCTGCCTCTGCGTATGAACTCAACAACATGTATCTCTTGACTGATTTTGTAGGGGGACAAACTCTGACACATGCCCCCCACTAATTGAAATAACATATTTCCTTCCAAATCTGCGTGTAGTTTGAACTAGCTGTTACGTAGAGGCTAAGGTAGGTACTTTGCGTACAAGTGTAAAGGATGTGAAGTCGTGTGGGGATATACTCCCAAAATAATAGCAATCAGATCTGCTATTACAAAATCTAAACCATGCGTTGATTTCCCTCTGTAGCATTGATCTTTCACTGCCAACGTGTACCTAATTTGCCCATATGTGGAGTTGTCTCCTTAATTGGCATCGTAAATATCTCTTCAAAAATCTGCTGTGTAATATCATGTTGTTGCGTTGGAGTTTCCCTTGCTACGTGGAACCTTCTTTTCCCTTTGCGTTGAATCTTTAATGGCATGTGCATAAATCTGTTTTGATTGCCTCCTACGTAGACTATATGATTTGAGGTGGCGTCCAATCCCCACCCACTTTATTAAAGTTTAAACTTCAGACTTATATTCCGTCACATTTAATCCATAACATTTGAATTATATCAAGATGAACTTTGGCCATATGTATGAACTCAACGTGGGCCCAGTTTGACTTTGACTTGAGTTGTAATTGAGCTAGCACCTTTTTGGTGGGCCCCATGTAACTGCCACATCACCTTTGACTCTCCATATAATTTCCATGTCAAGATTTGACTTATTTTTACTTTGGAAAAATTTGTAAATTTTTCCAATTATTCATTTTTTTTGAATTTTTTCCTCATTTTTGTCACTAACATTAGGAAAATTGGCTTTTGAGGGACGATAAGTCGTTTTTTTGACCCCAAAAGTGGGTCCTAGGATAATGTTGGGTCTTTGAGGATGAATTTCGAGTAGTCACATGCCCCAGACATTTCCTAAGACTACTTATTTACGCTATTACATAGAAAATAATTAAAAAATTCCGTTTTGTGGGAAATTTTGAATTATTAAAAAATCCTACTTAGATGGAGTCAAATTCCACATTTTTTTTTGTGTGATCTAGTATGGTAATATACATCGACTCTAAACACTAAGATGTGTTAGGGGCTCAACCTTCAAACCGTCAACCCGATTTTGGGGTAAAAATGAGTGAAAAAACCCAAAAAATTATCTGCCTCCGAAAAAGAAGGGATAATTAACTGGATAAAAAAAACACTCCAAGGTGTATTCGTTTGCTGATCGAGTCCCAACATCCTAGGCCTGTTACAACTCAAAAAAACTCATCATTACTAGTATCACTTATTACTGAAGAAACCAGATTCGCTGAAAAGGAGCCACGTGTTGGAATCCCGCGAATCGGACACGATTTGCTGGGGATTCGAATCCCAGAAGGGGACACGTCGTGTCCTAATAGGACACGTATGAATCCCGTACGTGTCCCAATTTTGGGATTCGAATCCCCAAAAATGAAACTTGTGGGCATAAAAAAGGCGTTGTTCTTTATGTTTTTTTACCATTTCTCTCTTTCACTTTTGCATACTTTGAGCCGTGGGCAAGGAGCTAAGTGTTTGGAGCAAGGAGCTAAGGGTGTGGAGCGTTTGGCAAGGAGATTCAAGCACTAGGTAAGTGCATTTCATCTCTATTTTTTTGCATTTCTATTACAACAGTTTGTATATGATTTTTTTTTACAAATTTGTACGTGTTTTGTTTATTTTTTTTTACAGTATTCATGGCTCAATCAAGGGCAAAGGAAGGGGAAGAATGTCTCCATTGGAGATGCCCCTTTTCCCCCAATATCATCAGAGTCTGTTGCAAGTAATGTTGAGGGAAGAGGAGGACCTAAAGACAGCATTGAGAAATATCCCTTGTGGAAATATGTCATAAGAGAGGATGGGACAAGCACCAAGGGGAAGGGAGGAGGCAATGTGCAATGGAGATGTAACTTTTGCCACATTTCTTTCAAAAGCACATATTATCGTGTGAAAGGCCATTTGTTGGCTTTACTAGGTTGTGGAATTGGAGCTTGTAAAGCTGCTCCTTTACAAAAGAGGAAAGAAATGGAAAAGGAGTTCACTGTTAGTATGGAAAATGTGGCTGCAAAATCAAGAAAAACCAAGAATGAAGACCCCCTTCCATTTTTGAGGAAAGACACCACCAAATTTCCATTTGAGAGTTCTATTGGGGGACAAGCAACAAAAAGAAGAGCAATTACACTTGGTCCAATGGACAAGATTTTTCAGAAAGACAAACAGGAAGAGCTTGATCTCACCATTGCCTTCTTTTTCTATCAAAATTTCATATCATTTAATGTTGCATGCTCACCTCTATTTATTGAGATGTGTCGAGCTCTAACTCATGGGTCTCCATCATGGTATGTGTCTCCTAGTTCAGAGAAGCTTAGAACCACATTGTTAATGAAGGCAAAAAAAGAGGTGCAAAAAATGCTTGAGCCTATTGTAGCATCATGGCCAACACCTGGGGTTAGCATTGTTTCTGATGGATGGACAGATCTAGCACGACACCCAATCATCAACTTCATGGGGTCTTCCTTGAATGGTCCAGTTTTCTTGAAAGTAGTGGATACACTTGGAGAATACAAGGATGCACAATTTATGGGTGAGTTATTTATTAAAGTTATTGAAGATGTAGGTGTTGATTCTTGTGTGTAAATCATTACAGATAATGCACCTGTTTGCAAGGCTGCTGGCATGATTGTGGAAGCTAAATATCCACAAGTGTTTCGGACACCTTGCATTGTCCATTCGTTGAACTTACCACTGAAATCCATTGCTTTTGATGTGCTTTGGATTGGTAACATTATTGAGGATGCACGACATATCCGTAACTTTGTGCAAAATCATACAAATGCCCTCACTATCTACAAGGAGTACAACAATCTATCATTGTTGAAAATTGCTGATACACGGTTTGACTCTTCATTCATGATGTTGAAGAGGTTGACGGAGTTCAAGACCGCTCTTGGGGCCATGGTTATTTCTGAGTTTTGGTCTTTTTGGAGAAAGACAGATCAAGTAGCCTCTAAAAGAGTGATGGAAATAGTGCTAGATGATGCTTGGTGGGAGAGGGTAGATTTAATTATTCAGATCATGGACCCTATCATTTCTTTGCTTCGATTTGTAGATACAGACAAATCTATCCTAGGAGAGGTTTATGAGGGATGGGATTCCATGATTGAGTCTATGAGGAGCATTATTCTACAGAGTGAGTGCCCCGAGTATGAGACATCACTAGAGGCCTTCTGTGGTACTATACAGGATATTCTTGTCAGCAGATGGGACAAGAATTGCACACCTTTACATTGTTTGGCTCACTCATTGAACCCAAAATACTACAACCATGAGTGGCTGAATGGTGGACCTTCTCGCAGATTCCCTCCTCACATGGATGGTGAAATCTCACAGGGGAGGAAAGATGCATTCAGGCGGGTTTTTCAGGACAGAGCATCCTTGATGAGGTGGAGGATGCCTTTGCCAATGTTGCACGAAGCGGGAGCGAAGCGGAAGCGCGGAGCGCGGAAGCGTCATTTTCCAAAAATCTAGGAAGCGAAGCGTCCGCGGAAGCGTCTGCTATATATATATATTTTTTTTTATATTTTTTTGCATTTATACTCAAACCAAACATCCCAAATACCAAATTAATTGTAGAAGACATGAAAACATGCATATTTTTGCATAAATCAAGATAGATATGGCATCCATGATTCCATTGTAGTTACTAGTATGTACAACAATCATCTATATTCTAGCTATTACAAACATACATCAAATTTTTAAGCATATTATAAAACATAAAACATTTAAGCATATTATAAAACATAAAACATAGAGCATATTATGATTTATCTAGCAAGTGAGCAACTGTCAACATTTGTCATGTCCAAAATTCAAATAATAATGTTTACAAAATATGTCACTTGGTCACCGCCAAGCCAAAAAGGTTCAAAATTCAAATTCACAAGTCTACAAGTCTAATGAGTAATCTATGACAAAAAGAAGTAGATTGTGAATATATCTACTAATCTCTCCTCCTTCCACCACGAATAGAACGTGATGGCGGGCCTCCACGTGGTGGCAATGAAGAAGATGGTCCCTGTGTAAGTTGTGGCACTGGAACTGATGAAGAAGAACCCCCTGCCGTTGGTGTTGAACCATGGAACCTAGAAACCAAGGGACCAGATGGGGGTGGGGGTGGTGGCATATCAACACCCGTGTCATCATCCTAGAATCGCTCAAAAAATTCATGCAAAAAAAAAACACTAGTTAACAAAAAAATTAAAAACATGAATTAGAGAAATGCTTTATAAGGGAAAATTGGAAAATTCATACCACAATGGACATACCTGGATAAGAGAATCCTCTAATTGCTCTAGTCGCAACACTCCATCCTCCAAATTGGGCTCCTCTGGATTCTTGTCCCAAGTCAACAAGTCTTTATTAGACTTTGCATCTTCACAGTAATGGGACAACAATCGCAAGTTGTAATGAACATAAACCAAGCTCTCTGCCCGGTCTAAATTCAACCTGTTCCTTTTAACACTGTGGATGAAAGAATAAGAGCTCCAACACCTCTCTGCAGAAGAAGTGTTTACCACCTGTGATAGCACCCGCAATGCCAAACTCTGTAGAAGTGGAGTAGGCCCTCCATGCATGTTCCACCACTCAAGAGCAGAAAAATGCTCTCGATCTTGAATTGCATGCATGCTCCCAAATGGACCAGTGTTGCTCGTATAGTTGCTCACCTGTCTCCGTACCAATGCAGCCTCCTCATTATCAGGGATTAATCTACTCAATGCAGCCATATATTTTTCGTGAACCTCTTTATCTTGGTGTGGTTTTTTCCTGACTCCCCCCCAGGTGCTGGTTTTGAAAGCCATGATGGATGATAGTATTTAGGTGTCAAAACATATGCTAATGCATGCAATGGAACATTTAGCATATCCCATCGTTTTTCCACCTCTTCACGAATATAATTGTACAAGGTGGTATCTCTAGGCTCAACAATGTCTTTAATCTGCCCCAACATGCTATCCATTTGCTCATACACCTCCCCAATTACTGGTCGATCTGAATCTGCAAACTTGATCATGTAATAAATTGGTTTGGTGAATTGCAAAACATATTTAACCTGTGACCAAAAGTAACTGTCAAGAACAGTGTCCTTGACTTCATTAGCACCATCTGTGTCAGTGTTAATTTCATCCCATGTTTCAGCACACACCAGATTAGTTAAAGCTTGTCTCACCCTCACTAGCCGCCTAAAGGTGAGGTAATAACTAGCAAATCTTGTCTTTGCAATTTTAAGCAATTGCAACTTGGAGTAAGTGCCATAGAAGTAGTTTACCCTTGTATGCCTGTGATGAATTTAATGAGCTGCTTCCCTTTCCTGTAAACCTCAGCAATCCACCCACAATCTTTGTGTTTCACAATATCATGCATCAAAAGGTTCAATGTGTGAACCAGGCACCCAGACCAAAAGATGTGTGGATGAGTACGCTCAATAATTTTTCCTGCTAACTTACAATTTGCTGCATTATCTGTGATCACTTGAACCACATTATTCGGACCAACATCTTTGATTGATTTCAATAGGAGATCTGCAATGTTTGGTGCAGTTGCACTGATGGAGGAGGAGTCATGAGATGCAATAAATACTGCACCACTAGAAGAAACACCAAGAACATTTATCAAATGTTGGTTTCTAATATTTGTCCACCCATCTGATATAATGGATACCCCAGAATCCACCCACTCATGTGTAAAACGTGTCAAAGCTCTTTGAACCTTAGCTTTTTCTCTTTCTAATAACACTGTTCTAGCTTTCTCATAGTTGGGGGCCTTGTATCCTTTTGGGGCTTCATTGATGGCCTTTACCATTTCATGCCAATAGGGAGAGCGAAGCACATTGAATGGTACACCGCAAGCACAAAGAAAACGGACTATCTTTCCATCCACATCATCCCTCCCAGCAACATTAAGGAAATCCCCTATTGTTTTTCTACCTCCAGAGGTTGCAAAAGTACCATGAGGAGATGGGCAACTACCAAATTTAGAGGTTGCACTTGATTCAGAATGAGTTTTTTGTTTCTTGTTTTTTCGTTGTGCAGCCATCTCTATTTTGATGTATTTTTGTCTTTGTTCACTTGAAATGTTTGGGCAAATGGTTACCCCCACAGAACCCTTTTTTTCATCACTGTCTAGCACCCCACAAAGATGCCTCCTCAGACGGGTATATGAACCCGTATATGGTTTTCCTCCATGACAACCATGAGGGCACATCCATTTGTAAGATCCACCACCCTTTCCCCCTTCAAGTTTGGTCACATAGTTCCACAAGGGATTTGATGTACCTTTCCCATCTTGTGCTTCAGTGTCCTCTTCAAGTTCATCCCCTTCCTCTTCAAACCCTTCCTCCTCATCATACATTGGGTCACTACTATTAGGACCAAGTTCATCCCCTTCCTCTTCCCCTCTATTCCTCACCCTTGCCATCATTAAAACCAAGAGTGGAATGATACATAGAAGCCAAAAGAACACCATCTTGGAATATGGATATAGGTGGTGGACAACCTGTAAATAAAGGAGCAAGTAGAAACAATGGGAAAGAGTAGGAGAGGGAGGAGAAAAATACAATTTTTTTTTCAAAAAAACAAGGGAGTTTGGGGTTTGAACTTACCTCTTTAGCTCTTGTAGATGAAGTCCTCCAAGCTCTTGCTCCAAGCTCCTCCTCCTTCTCCTAGCTCCTCCTTCTTCACTCCTCCAAGCTCTCCTCTCTTCTCCTCTCCTTTCCTCTCTTCTCTTCTCCTCTCCTCTCTTCTCTTCTCCAACTCTCATAAACTCAAAGTGAGAAAATGAGAAGAGAATGGGGGCTTTATTCTTTTCTAAAGTCACCCTAAACTCACCCTAACCCACCCCCTCATGCTAGTTAAGTTAAATTTTAAAAGAAATTAAAAAAAAAATACGTTTAATTCGCTGCCTCCGCGGGTTGCGTGCGGGTTGCGCCTGGGTGGCGTGCGGGTGGCGTGCGCTTCCGGGCAGGTTGCGTGGCGCCACCCCTTGCCCGAATCGCCTCCCGAACCGCGATTCCGGGGGGCCGCAACCTCAAATGGCAGGAATCGTTTTTTTAACCCGGAATCGCGCCACCTCAAAAACGGAATCGCGCTTCCTGTGGGGATTCCGGATCGATTCCGTACGATTCGCGATTCTGCCTTTGGATCCGGGGGGGGGGGGGGGGGCGATTCCTGCAACACTGGCCTTTGCAGAGTTTTCCACTGGCAGTGGTCGATTTGCAGGATATGATGTGATTAGAGACAGGGGGGCTAAGGAGCCCTATTCTTGGTGGGAAAATCATGGGGCAACAAGCCCTCCTCTTCAGCTGTTAGCCATGAGGCTCCTCTCTCAGGTGACTTCATCCTCTTGTTGTGAGAGGAATTGGAGCACATATGGGAATTTGTATAGTGTGAAGAAGAGCAGGCTTGAGCAGTCCAGGGCAGAGACAATGGTGTATGTGCACACCAACCTTCGTCTTATTTACAGGCAAAGGGAAGAGTGGTTGAGGGGAAAGACAAAGATGTGGGATGTCTTTCCTGATGATATGGGTCTGGACAACAGTGTTGAGTTAGCATTGGCCAACATGGATTTCAATGATCCAGTGCTAGAGCCTGTTAGATTTGATGACGGTGATATTTTTGAGGGGTCATCCTCCACACCAGCAAATGTAGAGGTTACTATGGATACAAGGGAGGAGGACGATGTAGAGAAGAGCAGTGGTGACCATGATGATGAGGACATTGATGCTGATTTTGATGATGACTATGAGGATTGTTGACTCATGAGTCATGGGCTCCGAATACCTATTGCCTTGAGGCTTGTATACCTGTAGTTGTTTTATATTTTCTATTTCTATTTGCCATTGCGGCATTGCCATTGCACTACCTATGTAACACATTTTGATTTGATGACTTAATGAGAAAACTACAGTTGTCAGTGTCTTTATCTTACTATCTTGTAACTGTAAGTTGTCTTTCATTTATGAATCATGATTTATCATTTTATGTGACATGTTGATGTATTTGAATTTGGTATGTACTATGCATGCTAATTGCTATAATGTTACTATTACTAACTTACTTTGTAAACAATAAAACTAACATCTAGATGATCTATGTTTGAAATCAATGAATTTGTATCATTAATGAGAATTTCTGTAAGAAATATCTAGTTTTTAATATATATATATATATATTTTAATAAAATAATATATAACGAATCCTACGTGTCCTGTTCCGGGGGTCAACGTGTCCGAATCCGACTCTCGAATCTTTGTATCCTATGAATCCCGAATCCCCGTGTCAGGTGACTTAGCTTATTACAATTCCCCGTAGGGTGTGGAATCTGGGTACAAGAAAGATGATGAGAAGATAGAAGTAGAGTTAAAAAACTCTGTTGACTGATGATATCTGATCGTACAAGTGTCCTTTGGATCATCCTTGGGCATGGAGTCTTCATATAATCATTAGGTGCCACTCCAGTGGTCAACAGGTCCACTTGGTCCCGTGTGGTCCTAAACCTTTGAAAAGTTAATTCTTCAAGAACCACTGGGGAAACCAAGTCCAATAAGGATTTTAGGGATTGGGAAACTCCTTTACAAGGCACATTTATTTAAATTAGCCTTTAAATCCTCACCTTCTTCTCCCAGAAAGCTTTGTACCTTGCTTGACGCACAAGCAAGTTCCATCCTTAACCACCTTCTAGGAAAAGGATCATTAAGGTCACTTCACATCCATTTGTTGATTCATCCTTCAAAAGTGACTTTCTATATATTGTGTCTCCTCCCATCGATGAAAGTCTGTAAAGAGTAGGGAGTCTTAGCTGAGCTAATAGTGGGTTAAGTCTCCATTGTTTTCCTTGATCTAGCAGTTGCCCCTTTAGGAGTCCCTTTTAGCCCCCCTGCTAGTTTGAGCAGTAACATTTTGGTGCCGTTGTCGGGGACATGAGACGTGTGTTTTGTTCCCCGTACGACATATTGACATATCATTATTGGCGACTCCATTGGAAGAACGAAGCCCTGGTTCTTCATTGAACTTCAAAGTCAATGCTTGTAGGGTGAAGCAAGCATTTGTTAAGGCAATTTTAGTTCACCCTGGCGACTCCCATGATATCAATATATAAAGATCAATGGCTTCTAAAAAGCTTCATGAGTGGTTTCCTGCTTTGGATATCACATGGGTTCCAGGATACCCAAATGGCCTGGATTGGAAGTTTATGCAAAATATGCCACAATTCAAGGGTGATCCATCCACAACATTGGACCACATAGCAAAACTTATGAAGCATGCTTCCGAAGTTAATGTGGTTCATCTAGACAACCTCGTGGAGTTATTTATTTCTTCTATTGAATACAAGCACCGAGGTTGGCTCGACTCGTGTGAGCCTGAAAGAATTTCATCGTTTATCAAGTTGCTCAACAAATTCATAGAGTATAAGGGACCCAAATTCTAATCTAATGAAGCTGCTTGTGAAAGCCTAGAGGAAACCCTTTGAAGGGAAGGTCTCTCATTAGTCAAGGTGAAGAAGTTGGAGATAACCTTAAGGATCTTAGTGATATTCCAATAAGTTATGTCATAGTGGTGCAGTCGGGTCCACCATAATATCGCAATTGCAGTTTTTACTGTGACATCCATTTATGAATTGCGATATGAAAGTTCTGATACAGTGGATGCGATATTACAATAGGGCGTGTTATAATGGAGCAATCGGGTCTGTAATAATATCACGATCGAAGGTTTTAACGTGACAAGGCTTTAAACACTTGTGGTATGGCGGATGCGATATTTCTTTAAGATGTATTATAATGGTGTAGCAGGTCCACAATGTTATCTCAATCGACGGTTTGCGGGACTTCGACTGGCACATGGATTAAAAACTGGCCTTAACCCCCGTAGTTGACCGTGATCTAAGGGTTGACTATGAGATCGACGGTTAGGATTGAGTGCGGGACTTCAGCCACGATCAAGGAAGTCCGTACTTTCCTACCCCCGCTCTTCCGATATGTTAACTCCTCTGATACTCTACAATACTCCTCCGATATGTTAACTCCTCTGATATTTCTCCGGTATTTCATGCGATATTACTGTTAACTCCTCCGTTAACACTGTTTATGCACCTCTGCCGATGTGTTCCTCTTTGCTTCTTTACTCCTCTGTTATCGTTGTTCAATTGTTGGTCAATAGAAGTCAATTGACCTCCTGCGTCAATTGTTGTTCAATCGACCTCCTGCGTCATTTGTTGTTCAATCGACCTCCTGCGTCATTTGCTGTTCAATTGCTGTTCAATCGACCTCCTGCGTCATTATATCATCATATATCAAACTTTCATCACTATGAGCATTATGATCAATGGGCATCAATGGGAAATCATTGTATCAAAGAATTTGCCATCACAAACACTGCTATATTGACATCAATGACAACCTAGAATAACAATCACAACCTCGTGGCATCTACAAAGCATAATTTTGTAAATAATGATTGTGATAGGGAGTTCTTGAGAGTAATATTACATTTCACCACTGTGTACTTAGAGGGAAAGCCCCACAGTTCTAGATTGACCTATTCTCCTTCTCCTAGGGTTTCCTTTTACCTCCAATGGAGATCACATTTTCCCACCTCCCGCCCGCTTCATCCTCAAAGTGATTGTGTCCGCATTCCCTATATGAGTAATCATATTGACAAACATATGTATATTAGTATGATGATATGATGGTTGCATTGACTTTATGATTATGCTTAGTATTGGCCTCACTATATGTTAGGGTAGGATGCATTGCATGCTCATTTCCTCATTAGAACTAACATCATATGATATTTATCATGGTAGAGTAGTTGCACTAGATAAAATTTGCATATTTATTTTTTGTTGATTTTATGGGCCTAATCTAAGCATGTGTGATCATGAGATGCCGCAAAAGCATTTAAAACATAAAACGTAAAACATAAAACATTTAGAAGATAAAATCATCAAAGATTCAAGTAATTTATCTAGCAAGTGAGCAACCGTCAACATGAGTCATGTCCATAATTCAAATAATAATGTTTACAAAATAGGCCACTTGGCCCCACCACCAAGACTCAAGTATGCATTGAACTAGGAAGAGTGAGACAAAAAAGTTCAAATTCACTACATGACTACAAGTCTAATCTATGACGGAAGTAGTAAACTGTGAATATATCTACTATTCTCTCCTCTTTCCACCATGAACAACACATGAGCCTCGACAAGCTGGCAATGAATAAGATGGTGGCCTTGGAAATATGGCAGTGGAATTGATGAAGATGAAGTCCCTGTTGTTGGTGTTGAAGAATGGAACCTAGGAACCATGGGATTGGATGGGGGTGGCATCTCAACTTGATCATCATCATCCTGTTGAAGAATCTATGGCAAGATGACATTAATGATTCTTCTAACTATGATAACTGCTTGTGATGTCTTTTTACTTATTAGGATTATCTTCTTCTTCTTATTATTATAGTGTGTTCTTCAATCATCAAACAACTACCAAAACAAGGAGATCAACAAGATAAAAGTACACAAGATGTAGGCTCCAAGCTAGGGAAAAACCTCTCCTTTTGAGAGGAAAACCCTTCAATCTCTTCTTATAGATTCTTTATTGACGAATACCAAGACCCTTGACCAACACTGAAGCCCTTCCAAGACCAAGATCAACTTCTCACTATTGTGCTTGCTTTACTGCTTTCCAAACCCAACAGAATCTCTTTCGGCAACACTACTTCGACCTTCAATCCCAGCGTTTCGGCCCTAACTGAAGATCTGCAACTTCGGCCCCCTGATAGCAGCTGCTACTTCGCATGTGTGGACTAGAACTGCTTCTTCTTTGCTCCCAGCTGCCTCGCTTGACCTAATTTGTCTTCTGTGTCTAGAAGGGGACTTTGTTGGCCCTTCCTTTAGCCCTTTTTTTAATAAGATTGAACCCCCCCAATGAAAGCCTAGCCAAGCAACAAAAATCCTATCAGCCTCCTTCGCATGTGTGGAGAGAAAGGGAGAGAGAGAGGAACCCGAAACACTTCTTCTTCTTCTGCCTTCTTCACTGCCCTTTTCTGCTTCTTCCTTCGCATGAGAGGGAGAGGAATGAATGTGTCCAAATGAGGTCGAACTGTCTCCTATATATAGGTCTTCTAGGGGTACGAATTCTAGCTTCTACATCGACTTGACACGCTGGCAGGCCGTCTTGGTCTTGGAAGGTTCAGTAAAGTACAAAAATAATTCTTTTTAGAATTTACAAGATGCCTGATGGGGTCTTCATATTATGACAATGTCCCTATTTGACTTCTTGACCTAGGACAACCCTAGAAGCACTTTCAATTAGTGCTTGACCTATAAAACAAATTTCTTGGGCAAGAAACCCAAGCTCAATAATAATAATAATCATTTTTCTTTCTTTTACAAAATAGAAGAATCAAAAGTACATTTCATATTTATGAAGACCGAACCTAGTTACACTTTCTTCAACACTCCCTCTTAACTAGGGAGCTATTCATAAATCATACATGGCTATTCTCAATATGAAGAGATCTCATAAGAAGAGTCGAACTAGTAATCCATCTGTATAACATCATTATAACCAACATTGTCACATAGCAAGGCCTTGACTAACAACTCTATCTCTCAATAGATCAGAGCACAATGTTGGCGAGACCAATGATTATAGACACCTTCATCATTGTCTCTCAAGGTACATACCCACCTGGGTGTTTGTGTTCACCGAGTATGACCTTCTAGGACTATTCTTATCTTGGGTCCCCAACCCTCAAAGAATATCGATCCTCTTGCCTACTCTTATCTTGGATGCCCTACCACATCCTCAAAGAGTATCAGATGCCAGATGATTACTCAATCCTCCATTCTTTCTTCCAAAATGAAGACAAAAATGATGTGTCTATCTCTCCCTCTCAACTAGGGAAGATATGTCAACCAATCCAAGCTTGTTTCTAAAATACACACGCTTCTTATTGGGTTTGTCAAAATATCAGGGTTCGATCATCGGTGGGGATATTCTCCAACTTCAGTACACCATCTTGTACCAACTTTCGAATGTAGTGGTACTTGTTTATGTGCTTCATCTTTCCATGAAATACTGAGTCCTCAAACAGTCTTATACAACTGGTATTATCACAATGTATTATGGTAGGGTCCAACGGTCCTGCAAACAAATCAGATAACATCTTCCTTAACCAAACCGCTTCCCTGCTCACTTCACAGGTTGCAATGTACTCGGCCTCAACACTACTCAAAGCCACTGTCTCTTGCTTTTTGCTCATCCAAGAGACCATGGAGGATCCCAAGCTAAAACATCCTCTTGTAGTGCTTCTTCCATCCTTCTCGCTGCCTCCCCAATCAGAATCAGTAAATCCTTCTAGATGAACATCTTTTCCTTTTTCATACTTTAGGCAGTAGTGGACGGTTCCCTACAGATATCTCAGTATATGCTTGGCAGCTATCCAATGATCATGTCTAGGCTCCATTTGAAATTGACTGAGAACATTTACTGCAAAACATATGTCTGGCCGAGTATTCACCAGATACATCAGGGAGCCAATCAGTTGTCTGTACTTAGTAGGATCCACTGGATTGGATTTAGAATTCCTTAACATTTTCAAGTTTGTGATCATCGGAGTTGTCATGGGTTTGCATTCCATCATATCAAACCTTTTTAATATCTCAATCACATACTTTCCTTGTCCCATGAAGATTTCATTCGGTTCGTGCGAGACTTCCAATCCCAAATAAAAATGCACAAGTCCTAGATCCTTTATATCGAATTTGGCTGCTAACATTTTTTTAGAGTTTTGAATTCTTTCTTCATTACCAGTTATTGGAAGATCATCTACATATAGAAGAATGATGACAGGTTTATCGTTCTCTACTTTGATGTAGAGATTGGGATCTGTCGTGCTTTTTCTGAAACCCAACCTTTGCAAGTATGCATTCATTCTAGCATACCATGCCCTAGGAGCTTGCTTGAGGCCATAAAGTGCTTTCTTCAATCTGCAAACATGAGTTTCTCTTTGCCTCTTAACAACTATATCTCTTTGCCTCTCAACAACTACGATGAAGCTCTTAGGTTTGATAGTAGCATGGTTTCCTATATTGTTTGATTTCTAATTCACCATCCAATGTTCTTTTATTTGTTGGGTTACCCTTTGTCTTAGTAAAAACAGTCCTGCAGTCAAATCAACACAGACATATCGTTCAATTTACCATCAACTTTGGCAGTCTTGAATTCTGGATCAGTGACTTGTTAGTTTTTATAGCATCAGATGTGTCCTAGCCACAAAATTTGGTGGAGAGGCTAGAATACATGAGATCTCCAAAACTCAAAAATTGTTTCTGAAAATTCCACCTAGAGATGACTTAATTAGATCTAAGTTGCACGAAACGGGGAAACGGGTATGAGTTTCCGAAACGGGCACGGGTACGAAACACGACCCCCCCTCCAAATTTTGGAAATGGGGAAATGCGAATATATATATATATATATATATATATATATATATTCATGACATTTAAGAAATGTTATGTGCATTCATAAAGCATACGTGATACATTATAATTTATTACATATAAAGTTTAAACATTATGATTAAATTTACATCACATTTACTCATGAATGATCACATAATGAAAATAATAATATTGGAATATCCAAAATCAACCTTTATTATATATCCAAATCTCAAAATCAGCCTTTATTATATATATGAGGTTGCAAGTACAATAAAGACTATAAGGCTACAAGAACTATAAAGACAAAAGACTAATCTTCATCATCATAATCGTCATAAAAAATAGAAGCAAAAGCATGCTCAATAGTGGATGGTGGTGCTGAAGAAGATGATGGGCCAATTCCACTTCTAAGCTGAACCTCAATATTCAGGGTAGCAAGAGAGAGATCCAAATCAGGACTTTTTGCATCCACATCCCATTCTTTAGAAGGACCACTGTTGTATTTTGGACCCCTACCAGATGCAAGGCGAAGGTTGGAGTGCACATAAACAAGATCTTCTGCCTTCTGTGAGCCCAACCTATTGCGCTTCATAAAATGAATAAAACCATAAGTGCTCCAGTTCCTTTCTGCGGATGAAGAGGTTGCCACTTGTGAAAGAATACGAATGGCAAGGTTTTGCAAATGTACACCATTTGCTCTATGAAAAATCCACCACCTAACTGGATTCATGGTGCTTCTCTCCTCCAAAGCTGATATATCTGCATAATCATCTATTCCTGCAGCAAAAGTAGCAAATTCTTCCTTTACCTCCCTGTGTAGATGAGCAAGAAACATTCTCATAAGGGCTTTTTTCACCCCATTAGCCACCTCTCTATCCTTATGGGGTGCCTTCCTCTTCCCATTGCTTTGAGAAATAAGCTCCTCATCATAAAATTTGGGGTCCAAGGCATGTGCTAAAGTGTGCAATGGAGTGTTGAAATTGTTCCACCTATCAACAATGATTTTCTTGACTAAATCAGCAAAATGATCATCAACAAACAAAAGTTGTGGAGACTCTTACGAAATGATTTCCATAGTTTTCTCAACAATGGAATCCATGCCATCATATACCTCTCTTAAGAAAGGTTGGTTAGTGTCAGTATTCCAAAGAAGCTCAAATGCAGGGGTTGTGGACTTTAGCAAGAAATCTATCTTGCTCCACCAATCCTCATCAAGACACAATCTACGCACCATATATCCCTGCTCTGAATCTGCTTGTCTCCACTCAATCCAAAGTTGACTCACCCCCATAGAAACTAATGCATGCTTAACCTCAACAAGGCGATGCAACATCAGGAATTTTGAGGCATATCTTGTCTCAACAACTTTTAACAACTCCAATTTGGAGTACTCTCGAAATATTGCCTGAGATTGGTGGTGGTTGGTGATGAATTTGACAATCTCCCTTGCTTCCCCTGTGATTTCCTTTATCCATGAAACTTTGTTGTCGATCTCCTCTAAGATTAGATTCAGATTATGGACAATGCATGGTGTCCAAAAGATGTGGTCATACCTCCCCTCAATAATTAAACCTGCAGCTTTGCAAACTGGTGCATTATCCGTGATAACTTGCACCACTTTGTTAGGCCCTATTTGTTCAATAGCTTTTATAATAACATTAGCAATGAACTGTGCATCTTTTACCTCTCCTGAGTAGTCTTCCGCCTTGATAAACATTGCTCCTTTGGGGGAAGTGGCAATGATATTTATCAATGGTCTGCGCTTTGTATCTATCCATCCATTTGAGACTATGGTAATCCTAGAGGTACTCCAGGAAGAACGAATTGGTGATAAAACATCCTCCAAAAGCTCCTTCTCATTTTTGAGAAGCTGAGTTCTGACTTTCTCATAGTTGGGCCCCTTGTACCCTTGAGGAGCTTTGTTAATTGCCCTTATCATATCTTGCCAGTAAGGAGAGCGAACAACATTGAATGGGATACCACATGCATAAATGCACCTAGCCACTCTGGAATCAGTTTCTTCTCTTGCTTGCACATTCACCAATTTAGCAATTCTGCTATCCTGAACTGAAGGGGATGCCCCTTTGGTATTTTGGGTGCTGGTTGTTCATGTTGTTGAGTGGCACTTGCTCTCCTCTTTCTTGCTTCAACTAAAATCCTTGGCTCAATGTTAGATGGAGCTTGAGGAGTAGCTTGATTAAGCTCATCATGCCTTCTCTTAATAACATCTGCCTCATCTTGCTCTCTTTGATATGCCCTCCTTGCCAATGGGTCTGCTGTTTTTGTGCAACCTACAACCCCCTGTCCTCCTCCATGCAAAAGATGTGCCTTCACTCTTGGGTAGGAGCCCTTGTACGAATTATTGCAAAGATTACATCGCCATTCCCATGAGCCACCACCTCCACATTTTTGAAGCTTCTGAACATGCCTCCAAAGAGGATAATATTCAACCCTTGGGTTGGCCCTGGGGCTTGAACTTGTAGCTGCACTTTGGTTGGAAGCCATTGCTGCAAAAAAAAAAAAAAAAAAAAAAAAAATGTAAAGAAAAACCGTTTTTCATATTTTTGGCAGCATAAACCCTCGAAAAATTGAAGAAATAGTAGGAAAAAACTAAGAAAATGAATGTTGCTTACCCAAATTAATTTACTGTAGTTGAAGCTACCCAAAAATGCCAGAAAATATGAGAAATATGGCTGTAGCTGAGCCAAAAGCCAAGAATGCCGTAGCCGGAAACTCTGCACTCCAAATCTGCTGTTGAAATCTCTTTCTCTTGCTGCTGAAATCTCCTTTGCTCACTGTTGAAAACGCCCTAACTGAAACCATTGCTCTCTTCCTTTCCTCTCCTTCGCTAAAATCGCTAGTCTCCAAGAGAAATTGCTTGCTCAATTGTGTGATGAGAGAATGAGGCGAGGGTCACTTTTATAACTTGAGAGAGGGATCTAGAAGAAACTACAAGTCACTTTAGTCGCCCAATAAAAAATTAGAAGTTAAAATATTAAAAAAAATACACGAAAAAGTCAAGTTGGAAGAGGAAACTCTACCATATGGCCTAGAAACTCGTTTCCGGCCGTACTAGCCACGTTTCCTCCTCGAGAAACGGGCCAATACGGCTGGAAACAAGTTTTTGGGTCGTACAATACGAGTTTCCTCGTTTCTTTTTCGTTTCCGGCCGGAAACGGACCCTTCTCCAACGTTTCCTGCAACTTAGAATTAGATTATTAGCCATTTCTTAAATATTTCCCAAGTCTAAACTTAGGGAATATGGTTAATTAATCATAATTAATTAAGTCAAGGTGAGAATAGTCTAGAAACTCACACTGATCGACTTCAAGATGATCCTAGCCATTTATTAAGTTTTAATCTTTGTCGTTGATGCTCCAGTAGAGGACTATAAGAAGAAGTTGATGGGCACTTGGAGAATACACTTTAGCGGTTTGATTTCCTTTGCAGATCGATTTCCATAGAGCAGCAAGCAGCAGCAGCAGTTGCCGGAGAGCCAAAGATTGAAGCAGAGATAGTGATCCGGAGGAAGTTTTCTAGATCCGGAGAGGCTGCAGTAAGAGGTCGAGTTATTCCCAGTGGGGCAGCGCAGAGGATTGTGCATTTGCTTCAGAAGAGCAACTTGATTTAGCTGGAAGAAATTTTTTTTTCAGTTCCAGAGGTCGGGCAAAGGTTACAGAGTGTCGGAAAAGCGATTTCCTCAGCAAAGACAGGCATAATGACTTCATCAGAGGCAATTTCGGGCTAGATGTCATAGGGCCTACGCAAGCACTGCGCAGAGGCCAGTGTAAGGGTTCCAGGAGGACAAGTTTTTGAAGGAAAGTTGTGCCAGGGTTGCTTATGGAAGAAGGGTAATTCCCTTGGATAATTTTGGCCATATTTTCTTGCTGTTTGGATTACCAGTTGGACATCCATAGATTGTACTGAAAATTTCACTGCTGCATAATAATAAAAATCCTCACTACTACACCGATTTTCCCACATTGGGTTTTTCCGAGGACTTTTGTCCAAAGATCACTGTGTAAATTTTATGTCTGTGTGGCTAATTTTTCTCAGTTTCCAGTGCTATTTTTCTTCCATAGTTTATTGCGAAAATCACAGTGTGAATTATTTGATATTTGCCATAGCAGATAACAGAAAAATTGTTAAATAAATTAACAGTTAGGAGAATAATTTCTAGTTGTTTTGATAGATGAAATTTGCACATGGTATTAGAACGTGAGTGATAGGCTAGGAAGCTCAAAAGCAAAGGAAAGAATTTCGCTGCTCAGAGTGAGCAGCAGGCCGAAATTCTTAGTGGCAACGCAGGGTTCAGACAAGTAGGGTGAATTGTTGGGGTATGTTGACCACTACGTGTCAACGGCCCCATAGGAGTACACCCCCTTTTTTGCAAAAAGGGATATCACCTGATCGAAGTGTCCGTGCCGTCTAGCTATCATCATCAGCCTAATGATCATGTTATAATGTAAACCCATTTTGCATGTATATGATGTAAATAATCTTAGTAGAATCGTGTCATGTATGTAACAACCTAGGTAAACCTACCTTTCTAGTGATGATCTTCATTCTAGAAAGTTTTTAGTCTCACCGATTCGTTTTCGAATAATCGATAGAGTTTTTCCCTCCAGTCTTACCCCAAAGCTAGAATGGATTTTGGCACTAGGATCTTAGGTGAGTCCTAGTGTTTTAGATCGAGTCTATTTAAAAGTAATTTGAGAATAATCCTAACTATTTGGTTAGGTTATTTTATCACAAATTACTTGGTCTGCTGGATTATACTTGTGTTACAGAAATAGGTAATTTGTGAGGGTCTATTACAAATGGATTTTCCCCCTTGTGATGTAAAAAATAAGTAAATCATGATGTAAATTGTCTTGAGGGTTGGAAAAATAATTTATCCCCTCATAGTTTAATTGATTAAATTTTCTGGCCCAAAATTAATTAAAATCCTATGCCAGAAATTTAATTAATTCTAAGTCCCAAGTAAACTTAAATTCTCCAAAGGCAAAATTCGTCGGTCCTAAAAAATTAAATTTTAAAAGGTCTGGGGACTAAGATAAATTAATTATTTTGATAAATTTTAAACCTTTGATTTTTGGGGAAATTAACTCAAAATTTCTATTTTTGAGTTAATTAAAATGCATTTAAATAAAAATTTCGTATTTTCTCAAAATTTAAATATTTCAACGGATGAGATTAAAAGAAATTTTGATCTTCATCAACGGTCGAGACTACTTTGATGAGGATCACTCGAACTAGCCGTTGGAGGATTTATCTTTAAATAAGAGGTCATTTGTCAGTCGATGTATCTGATCTTTGAGTCGTGTGCTTAACAAGAAGCTTTGGGGTAATCTTTTTCTGGATAATAAAGAAAGACTTTGGGGTTAAATTTTGTTGGTGTTACTCTTCATGGGAACAATGTGAAATGTTGTATTTCATGCATAATTTTTTCTAAAGCCATTGACAATAGCTCATGAAGAGTGACTTGAATACAGGTATCTTGCTTAGTTGCTGGGGTTTGAATAATAATTTAAATTTTGAATGTAATAGTAGGTATTTCTATTTGTTTGAATTTAATTATTATTTTATCGCTTTATTTTTAATGGTTGAATCGAGTTTTGTAGGGAAATCTTGAGTTAGGTCAATGGGCGTTAGGGGAAGTTTTCACTTGGACCACCCAACTCCTGATCTGTGTTTCTTGAACAACTCAGCTAAATTAGCTCCAGGCTTATCATAAGATTCTTGTTTTGTGATGCATGAAGGTTTCGAGTTAGCACCTCCTTTTAAAATTTAAAAAATATTTTAATTTCTGTGTGGCATAATGATAGATCTGGTTTTTTTTTTTGTTTATTTAATTTGTAACACAGTTGGTTACTTTTTTTATATTGCAAAAAGGAAAGGGAGCTAGCTCCTTATACATTTAGAAGAGAGCTGTTTCAAATGTAGTGCACAAAATGGGAGCACAATCCCCACATCTACGTTTGCAGCCTTGTTTCTGTAGACTTCAAAAACTAAAGTGGCATACTGCCTTACATATTGTCCTAGGAACAAACTAAATTTGCAGTGCATTAAGAAGAGAAATTAAAACACGATCACCAGAATTGGTTAATTGATTCTTCTTGCTGGGGGCAACGCTTCTTGCTGTACTTGGAGGATGTTCCCCCTTGCTGACTTTGATTGAGAGTTTTTATGTACTCAACAACTTCTTCCAGATGTTTGCATTTGTCCTTTAGTTCTTCTATTTCAGCTCTTTGGAGATCAATGTCTCTTTGCTTATAGACATTGGCAGTCTTCATCTCAGCTCTGAGGTCCTTCAATGCTTGATTGAACCATCCAATCATGAATCTATTGGCCCTGCAAGTTGGGCAGCTGTCATTCTTTTCTGCTTTCTCTAGAGGATTGCAAGCCATTTGGTTGCTCTGCTTTTCTGTGATGACTATTGTTTTCTTGTTCCCAGTATGAGCCCTGATGTTTGGATGACTTCTTCTTTTTCCTCTACTACTTTTGTTGTAGTTCTGAGCTGTGGGATAGCTCTCCAAAGCTTCACTTGATCTCCTGCGCCTCTGTCTATGCTTTAAATTCCAAATCAGGTCTATTGGTTGTGAAGTGCTATCCAAGGGGAGAGAAAAGGTCGGAATTTGTAATAGGTAGTGAGAATGTGACTCCACAGAGGCAGAGATTTGTGGTCGCCACAAAGAGGAGATTAGGCTCTGGTTTCTTAGAGCGATAGAGTGAAGAGAGTGTTGATGTATGGGGCAGGGGAGGATAGGACGCTGAATGGGTAAATGAGCAGGGCTAACAACAGAGAGAGGCCGCTGGAGAATACTTCTGAAAGCACGATTTAAGTAGCCAGGGAAGGGATGAAGGCGAGTACCTGTGAAATTTACTCTCTTTGCTTCAGGCTGCTTGCGAAGGAGGACAATGCTCTGATCACAAAGAAAACCGAGACTGATTTCTGCATGAATTTGCTGAGAGTGCGAAGTCCCTAGCAAATGTCTGATGCTTCTGTGAAAATGAATGGAGAGGTCAGGGGAGGGGTGACGACAGGGACCAAAGAGCTTGAGTCTGATGGCTTCAGGTTTATTGCGAGGATTGTTGACAGGGTGTCCTAAGAGATGGAGTTAAGTGCTTTCTAGGTGATGAAGTTTTGTGATAGCTGCTCCCAATTTATTGGTCTCAGCGAGGAGAAGAGACCTGCTACTGTAGGTGGCCATCGTGTTTCGAATAGCTTGGAAGCTTGCACAGATGTCCGTTGAGACCTGACTTTTACTTGTATAACAATTTCGATCTTGGTGTTTGTGATTGACAAGACAAAAGCCATCTTCGCTTAGGAGTGAAGGACGACTGCAATCTTGATTCATCACGTGTTTAATTTTTTTTGGGATTGTGAGGATCATATGCTTTGAGCAAAGCGGATTGCACTTGAGAACCTCTGCTAACAAATCTTCTTTGTATTCCTCATGTAATCTGCTTTTTGACTTGATGTTTTGATTCTCCTTTTTTATTTTTCTTCCCTTCATGATTTTCCTTGTGGTATACTTCTTTTCTATATCTTCTTTCTCAGTCCTCATTCTGGGTATGGAAGTCATGGTATATTTTCTTCGTAAACTTCATTGTTCTCTTTAACAATCCCAACTGGTCTGTCAATTGCTTTGTTGGCGTGGTTATCAGCATCCTTATTTTGTTTTCTCAAGACATGCTTAATAGATATATTTCTCAGTTATTTTATACTTGTTCTGATCCTTTGACATATTTTGTTGATGGCGGTGCTTTTGAAATCCTTTTCGGCTTCTATTGCTGCGATTATGATATCCGAGTCTCCTATTATTATAGGGTCCTTTATCGCATTTTTATTTAAAAGCCTTGTGCCTAGGAGAACACTGTATGCTTCAACCCTGTTGTTTGTCATTTTTCCAAGGCTCCATTCGTAACTTATTATTTTTTTTCCATTTGGATCTATTATAACTCCGCCTGTCGCTGCTTTACCTAGGTTATTTTTTGATGGTCCGTAAAAAAAATAATGTAACTCTTCTATTCTTTCATCCATTCTGCAAATTCTTTATTATCTAGTCTTAATTTCCACCTCTTGTTTGTGGAAAATTCTTTATTTTTTGCTGTAGCTTCTGTTTTGTTTTCTAACATTGCTTTACTGTACCAATCTTTTTCTTCTTGTTGTAGGTTGTTCTTATCCATTTTTGATATTCCATTTGTGCTTATTATCTCTGAAACTTGGCTCCAAGTTTTTGAAAGGATCTTGCCTAAACTTGGTTTTTGTTTTTTGAAAATACATTTGTTTCGGGCTAACCATATTTGCCAGCACAAGATTGAAGGAAGACATTTGCATATCCTGTTTATTGTTGCCTTTTTTTCTGTGTACGGGTAATTTTTGTTCCAATTTTTATGAAGAGTTGTCAACTGAGTTGATGGATTTATGTTTATTTCCATAGGGCTTGTTGACTTGGAGCCTTCAACTTGTAATTATTGTATTTCTCTAACGTGGGTTTTTGGGGTTTTCAATTTTGTTTATCTGGGTTCTGGGTGTTTTGTTTTTGTCATTGCAGGTATAGATTTGAAAGGAAAATTTTATTGGAGCCAGATCTAGGCCCTGGAGGGTAAGATCTGGCCTCAATATCATTTTGCAGGTCATTGTTTTTTATAGTTCGAGGGTTTGGAAAATTTAAATCTGTGGATTTTATAAGTTTCTCTTGAAAATAAATCTGAAGCAAAAGATATATTGGTGTGAAATTTGATTTTTTTGGGTTTGTTCTGGGGTTTTTTGAGGCTACCATTTGTGGCTTGGAAGCCTCTCTTTTCTCTGCTGCATTCTCTGAGCGAAATTTGCTGCAAATTTCAATATTTTTTTTTGAGACAAACCCCTATCGCTGCCATTCCTCTCATCCCTCGTCCCTTCCTCCCGTGCAACCTCTTCTTCAAATTCGAAGATCTATCCTTCACTTCCTCATCCTTGCTGCTCAACCTGCATTAAACCCTCACTCCTGCCGTCGCCATTGCTGCCAATGCTACCCTCGAAACTCCAACTAAGCCATAGCCCTTACCCTCTTGCCGTCAACCTGCAAGCTTCTTCAAACTTCATCTCCTGCGAAACCCCTTGCTGTAGCTCCTTCGACCTTCATTTCTCCCTCACAACCCTGCTGTTCCTTTTCCTTCGCGGGAGCAGCTCGTCTCCCAACTCCGTGCGTATCCCATCTCCTCGTTGTTGCCCTCCAACATTGCCATTCCTTCATCGCTCCTTAGCTCCTGCTGCTTCTCCTCTCGACTTGCAAAGCCAAACAAACTATTCCCGATTTTCAAAAAAAAATATTTTTTATTTGTTAGGGTTTAACTTTCATTAAAACTCGATTTTTGTTTTTGGCCTTGCGTTTTCATTTCTTTAAATTTTGTCAAATTAGTTTTGTTAATTTTAGTTTATCCCTTTTATTTTTTACTTTGTTTTGATTTCATTTAAGCTTAGGGTTTTCATAACATGATAGCTCGATTTTTTAATTAGCCTTTCATTTTTATTTTTTTTAGACTTTTCATTTTATCCTTTTTTATTTTTGTTTTGATTTCGTTTAAAATAAAAATGAAAAACTAAATAAAACATTTTTTATTTTAATTTCTTAGATATTGAATTTCATTTTCTTTGTTTTTTATTTTTATTTTTTGTGACATTTGGATTTTTTTTTTTGCTTAAGAAAAACAAAAAATTTAAAACAAAAAACTTTAAAAAATTTCATTTTTATGTGACGTTAATTTAAATCAAAAGGACCTACGCTTTCACATCTAAAATATTAAATTTTTATGTGGCCTATGGCCCATTAAAATTTTTAATTTATTAAAGCCTTTTGATTTTTATTTTTTGTCCCATAATTTTTTTTTAAAACATTTGCCACATTAAGTTTTCTCATAAAACTTAGCATATAAAAACAAATTGCTTAAGGTTTTTAATCTAAGGTGCATTCTTGGGTTTTTATTTATGCTAAGGGTTTTTGATTTTGAAAATTAAAAAGGGGAAAATTTTATGGTATTGATTTATCTATTGTCAAACACGCTTAAAATCATATTTAAAGATTGACTATAGGAAAATTAACAAATTGCCTAGATCTGGGTCATTAAAGAAAATCATTTTAATTGTAGGATTGTATATTGCTTAGCATTTAAGTTTCATAGTTCTTCATGGTGTTTAATTGCTAGAATCTTTTGCATGCTATATTTTTGAGCATTTTACATTTAATTGTTCATGATTGTCACTTTTATTACATTTACAAATTTCTTTAAATAACTTGTTTTTATTTGGTTTATGGTTAACTGAACATTAGGGCACTGGTTTGAAAACCATTTCTATCTTTTGATTGTGCCTTATTTGTCTTAATTTTTAGATCTATCCATCTCGGTTAACCAAGACTTGTTTCACATTCATCAAGTTGCTCATCCTTAAGTCTCTTAGAGCTTGTGTTCTACAAGCTATCCTCATTTATTCCCCCTAGGGACTACCCCCCTTGACTTGTCTAGGAGAGAGTCTAAACGAAGTGAGTAAGGATTAGCGTGACAACCCTTACTCTAAGTGTTGTCACAGTGCCTGGACACTTTGTGTGACAACAGGGTAGAAATTCGATTTTCAGTTACAGGTTGGCAGAAAAGTTGAGTTGCTCAGGATAGTGATTTCTGCAGTCAGAGGGAGTAGCAACAACTTAGATTTTCGCTGAGCAAATTCCTTGGTTGGACGCAGAGGGTTTTGCATCAGTTTGCAGAAGCAGAATCTGCGTCGGGTGGAAGAGAAAAACACACATAACAGAAGGAAAATTTCTCTCAGGGAACTTTGAGTTTTAGAAGTTCGATTCTCTGTTGTAGATTGGTAGTAGTCGTGAGCGAATTTTCGCACTCTAGGAGGGGGTGCGAATAGCAGAGCAACAACCAAGCAGAGGAAAAGAGGAAGATTTTCAAGGTTTATTTCTCTAGTTTTGAGTTTCATAGATTTTGCAGCTCTGCAGGGATGACCGTACGAGATTTCGAAAAGAGGCCGTGCGAGTTAGCCAGAATGCAGATCTGGGTAGTAGATCGACTTCCAGTTGCTGGAGATAGGTGTTGGAGGAAGTGCGAATTGTCTAGTGCGAGTTGCAAAGAAAGGAAGTGTCCCAGCTAGGGACTAGGCTCGATAGGAGATAGTGGGGCTCCAGATGCTGGAGGAGTATGAGACTCCAGTGTGCTGTAACGACCAAAAGTAGTATATGCAGCGGAAATATTTAAAATACTTCGAAGACAAAAATATCCATCGTAGAATAGTAATTGTAAATTATATATTGTATAAAGAATTGATGTAGGATGATTACGAATGAAAATGAGGGTCCTGCATATATAGATAGGTAAGTACCCTTATCATTATTAACTAACTACCCATTAGTTAATTTACTTATTATTTATTATTATATTTATATTATTATGATTATTATTTATTATCTATTTTTATTTATGTTTACGTAATTTATGTTCATAACATTGCCTTCCCCTTCAAAAATCTTTGTCGTCAGGGCTTGTTGATGAAATGACTCAAACTCTTATTTGTTGCAAATGTAAATGTCTTCTCTTCTCGAGATTTGCATCTTTGTTGATACAAGACAATATGATGTTCTGAGCGATAGACAAAATTGTCGAACTGAAAATGGATTGGACCATCCTAGATTAATGTTCTAGGGCATTTTCTAATCCTTGGAGATGTGTAGTGAATAGTTATCTTCTGACTGGATTGAGCTCACTTCAGTATTCTTCGGAACATAATTTTGTTGTTTATGTCCTGCATGATATACTCTTGTAGATTGATTAAGGTGTCTACTTTTGTGATTCGGATGTAGATAAAGAATTTTTCTTGTTTGAATTTCTTTAAATGTTTTTATGACAGTTTCCTAATTTCCATCAGGCATTGTTGTTGTTGAATTGATTACTAAATCCTCATTTGGGTGTCCGTCGTTTGAACGACAATCTCTGAGTATGTCTTTACTTCAGTAGGATTGGATTTTCCTTGAACTGTGAGATTAATGGAGTCGATGTTTGTTCCTTCTCCCCAATTTGGACTACTTCCCTGAACTATGAGATTAATGGAGTCGATGTTTGTTCCTTCTCCCCAATTTGGACTACTACATCTAGCGAGTTAGGATATTCCGACACATAGGAAATAGTTAAGGATAACTTGGTCTAGTGTAGAGTTAGGTAAAATGTGTATCTTTACTATGTGCTTTTGTAACTTACAATCCGACGATCACGATATGTTCTAGACGTGAAGTGATCTGATAGTTTATTCTCTCATCAGTATTACTGACACTTGATCCATGGCTTAACACCTGATTGGTTCATGATCTCTATTTAAAGAGCATGGAGGGTCATTTGTAAGGTGACCGTTCATGAGAGAAGCTTATGTAAATTTTCTTTCTTTTACATTAATAAATTCCCTGAAGTGGTCGCGTTGGCTCAGGCCGTGGACTGTTTCCCTCTTTGAGGGTTATAACCACATCAAGAACACTGGTGTATTGATCTGTGACCTGTTTGTGAGTAGTGCCTTTTGGTGTTCTATCTGAGGAACTCACCCTTGTAAATTCCTACATGGTATCAGAGCTATTTGAGGGCCGCATCTGTTGGTGATCCAAATCTGAAGCCGGTACAACTGCATCCGATTGTCGTTTCCTAGATCTACTATTTCTAATCGCTTTTGGGCTGAGATGACTGCTCTATTGTGTTAGGAGCATCTGTTCCAGTGAGGAACGCCTTTCATTTCACGCGAAAAGGTTTCCGGTAGCCATAGCTACGTCATTTTTAAGATCTGGAGGTATACAGTCTTTATTTGCAGTTTTAATTATTTATCTCTCTGTTTATTTCAGTGTATTTATCTCTTTTTTTTTATTACCGGATCTATACCTTTAATTTATGCATATTTTATTTGCCCTACAACTTTGTGCGATCTGGGAAAATTAGAGACAAAAAGGAAGGATTTTTCTCATGTGTATGCTCTTTTCCGCCGCGCCTTAGTTTGATCTCGGAAAATCAGAAACATTGAGGAAAATATTTAGTTTCCGGCGAAATCTAACTTCAAGTCGTAAGGTTTGTTTTTTTTTGCATGTCTGTTTTGGGTTGTGTAGTTTTTTGTTTTGTAGTCAAAAAAAGCTTTCTCAAGTAAGCACGCTCTCCAAAGCTTCAGTGACTAAAACCCCCCCTCTTCCTCTTTTCCAAAAATTACGAACCTTGTAAACTAGCTCACTTGGTCCAAAGTTACTTTATGAGAATAACGGTCTTGGGTTCAAGTTTTTCTTTTTGTTGAGTTACTTTTTCAAAAAACACATCTAACTTATGTTTTAAAATTATTTTATGTAAAAGTGTTCTCATCTATTACAAAAAGTGAGTCACTTATAATTCTAAAGTCTCTTTATCTTTTATTTAAGTTACAATTTAGTGGGTAGCTCATAAAGTACCATTGTAAAAGTGACTTTCACTTATTTATAAAAGTGGATCACATAATTTTTTTTAAGTGAGCTAATTAGATTAAAGTTTGGAAATGAGAGATTTTTTTTTGTATATAACATTATCATTCACTTCCGCACATTCACGCACTTCATCGGCATCTTCAACAACTTTTCTTTAAAAAGCCATAATTTCTTCACTCGGAAGCCGTTTTTTTTGAATTGGCCTAATTTTTCGAGATCTTTCCATTGGAACACTTAGTTTTAACATCCACAGCTTCTATTTCTGTTAAAATGGAAAGTCCATGCCAAGTTATTCTTGACAGCACCAACTACTTCCAATGGGTGTCCTACATGGAGGATTTACTTAGAAGTAAAGGTCTTTATAGAATAGCCTCAGGCCAAGAGTCTAAACCTAAAGATGAAGATAAGAGTCAAGACAATCAAATGGGAAAATAAGCAAGATCAAGCACGTGGGTTGATAGTGATGTCTATTTCTCCAGACCTTAGATTCCATATCGCAGAACTTGATACCCCTGATGAAGCAATGAAACAACTCAATAAAGTTTTTGGAATTAAAAATGAAATTAAAGTCCATCAACTCGAAAATGAGTTGCTTACGTTGGACCCCAATAATTTTTCTTCCATTGAAGATTTTTTGTCCAAGTTCAAGACCCTTAGACTTCTCTTGGAAGGTGTTAAGGTTAAGAAAGGAGATGGTAGCCTTATCTATTCCATTCTTATTAAGTTAGGATCAGCCTACTTTGTGTTTGTTTCCACCTTCCATTCTACTAGAGAAGCCTTTATTTCGCAAGGACAAGCCTACAAGTCCCCCTCTTTTGATGCCTTTTGTGATTCTTTAAGAAGAGACCAAGAAGAGCTCTTGCATCTTGGTCTTATTAATCTTGCAAACTCTTCGAAGAAAGCCTTAGCCGCCCAACAGCAACCAAGTTCAAAGAATCCTAAGAAGCAACATCCTAAAAAGAATGGTCCTAAACCAACCAAGGGTCCTAAGCACTTTCAGTCTCAAAATGAAAAATCAATTCAACAAAATGATAAGGCAAATAAAAACAAAGGGAAGAAGACTGATAGACATTGCAACTTTTGTAATCGAGATGGCCACTTAGAATCCAAATGCTTTAAGAAGATGGAAGCCTTGGAAGCAACAATGAAGAAGCATAATATCCATTTGGAGTACTCTTCAGGAATAACACTTTTTGCATGTGGTTGTCAAGCATCTTGGTCTAGTTATGCACTAAATATATCTTCTTCTTCTCATTCTCATGAGTGGCTCATTGATTCTGGAGCTTCTTATCACATGGCCAAAAAACAAAGCCATGTTTTCTTCTTTAAATGATTGTAACACCAAAAATATATATGTTGGTGATGTAGATCTCTTAGTGTTGTAGGGAGTGGAACTATTCATCTAGACGATGGTCAATTTAATGATGTATTATGTGTTCCAACCTTATCCTGCAACCTTCTATCTGTATATCAGATAACTCATTCGGGTGAAGGTAAAATCGTTGAATTTTCACCTCATGGTGTTGTAATTAAGGACTTGAGAGATCCTAGACATATTTTAGCTACTAGCATTGCTGATGATTCTACAAGGTTGTATAAGTTTAACAACTTTGGGTCATCAACCCTTCCCTTGGTATTTGTTGCTCATAATGATGAAGTGAGCAAACTTTGGTACGAGCGACTTGGTCAGTTAAATTATCGCTCCCTTCAAAATCTATGTAAAGAAAATATGGCGATAGGTCTTCCTATGGTATCTTGTAGAGATGGTGTTTGTTCCAGATGCTTACTCGGAAAACATCATTGGAATAGTTTTGAAAAACGTGCCTCTTGGCACGCCTCAGCCCCTTTACAACTTGTTCATAGTGATTTATGTGGTCCACTTCCAGTGGTTTCATTCTCTGGCTACAAATATTTCTTAACTTTCATTGATGATTTCTCCAGACGCACTTGGGTATACTTCTTAAAACTCAAGAGTGATGGATTTAACATGTTCTTGGCCTTTAAGGCCTTTGTTGTGAAACAATCCGGACATCAAATTCTTAAGCTAAGATTTGATAATGGCGGAGAATATGTTAATAACAAATTCATCAACTTTTGCACTGAGCATGGAATTCAAATGCAACATACTTCTCCATATACTCCACAACAAAATGGTGTAGCTGAAAGGAAGAATCGTACCTTAAAGGAAATGGCTAATTGTATGCTTCAATCTAAAGGATTTAGTCTTAATTTTTGGGTAGAAGCAATTAACTGTGCAAATTACATAGTAAATCGCATTCCTACTAAGGTTTTAAAGAATATCACTCCAGAAGAAGCATGGAGCTCAATTAAACCAGATGTAAGTCATTTTTGTGTTTTTGGAAGTGAAACATGGGTCCATATTCCCGATGAGAAACATAAAGCCTTAGAACCTAAGAGTGAAAAATGTATTTTTGTTGGATATTTTGAAGATGTCAAAGGATATAGACTTCTTCCACCTAAGTCCAAAAATGTTATCATTAGAAGAGATGTAAAGTTTGCTGAAAATATATCGGCCTATGAGCCTAGTTCCGCGGATGTGCCACCTCTTTCTATCCTTTCTACTTCTGAAAATATTTCTTCTTCAGATGATGACAACGAGGGTGAAAATCCTCCCCCACCTTCTCGGGATCCTCCTTCAACTCCTCAACTTCCAAAATGGGTTCGTGCTACTCGAGATGCAATAGGTGCTCTTGCAGGTGTTCCTACAGATCAACGACGTACATGTTCTTAGTTCGATAAAGCCTCTTCTTTACTGGCTCAAGCTTCAACGAATTATGATCCTGACACCTTTGCAACAGCTTCAGGCCATCCAGATTGGGACGCAGCTATGAATGAGGAATATTGTTCATTACTGGCAAATGATACATGGGATCTTATTCCTCTTCCAAAGGGACGAAAACTTGTTAGATGCAAATGGGTTTACAAAACCAAGTTTGGACAAGATGGAAAAGTTGATAAACATAAAGTTTGTCTTGTTGCTAAGGGTTTTTCACAAGTTGAAGGCATTGACTATACTGAAACCTTATCCCCTGTTGCCAAAATGAACTCTATCCGCTTTGTTCTTTCCCTTGCTGCCTCTTTCAAATGGGAAGTCCATCAGATGGATGTTAAATTTGCTTTCTTGCATGGGGACTTGCGTGAAGAAATCTATATGGAACAACCTCATGGCTTTATACGAACGGACTCCAGCCTTGTATGTCGGCTTAAGAAATCCCTTTATGGTCTCAAGCAAGCCCCTCGGGCCTGGTATGCCAAAATGGATAACTTTCTTTTAGATACTGGCTTTTCTAGGTGTCATTCTGACGATACTGTCTAGACCAAGAAAGTGGGTAAGTCTCTTATCATTCTTGTTCTTTATGTTGATGATCTTATCCTTACTGGTAGTGATCCCAACCTTATAAACCATGTGAAGTTCAGCCTTAAAAAGAAGTTTGAAATGACAAACTTAGGACACTTGCATTATTTTCTTGGTCTTCAAGTCTTGCAATCCACGGAAGGTATTTCCCTTTCCTAGTCCAAGTATGCCTGTGATCTTCTATGCCACTTTCACATGGAAGACTATAAGCCAGCCCCTTCTCCCTTTCAATTTGGAGCCAAACTTTCAGTCACTTGTACTTCCCTTGAACTTGATGCTACCTTATATCGTCAGCTTGTAGGAAAACTTTTGTATCTGACCCATACTAGTCCTGACCTTTCCTTTGCTGTTGGCCTTATTGCTCAGTTTATGCAAAACCCACATGAAAGTCATCGGAAAGTAGCTAAAAGAATACTTTGTTATGTTCAAGGTATAGTTCAGTTTGGGATTCATTACAATGCAGAAGCATCTCCTCTATTTGTTGGTTTCACCAATTCTGATTGGGCTGGTGACCCTAATGATCAGAAGTCTACTACAGGTTATGTCTTCACTCTTGATTCTGGACCTATTACATGAGTTTCCAAGAAACAAAGTGCAATTTCTCTTTCTTCAGCAGAAGCAGAGTATCGTGGCGCTGTATAAGCTAGTAAGGAAACCCTATGGCTTTGTCAGATCCTGTCAGAGTTTGTTTTTCAGCAGCAACATCCGACTACACTTTGGTATGATAATCAAAGTGACATTCAACTATGCAAAGATCCAATCCAACATCAGTGCAACAAACACATTGAACTACACATGCACTTCATCAGAAAGCTCAGTCATGACCATGATCTTGAAGTGCAATATTGTTCAACCGATAATCAAGTTGCAGACATCTATACAAATGTTAGGATATTCCGACACATAGGATATAGTTAAGTTCAACTTGGTCTAGCATAGAGTTAGGTTAGAGTTAGGTAAAGTGTGTTTCTTTACCGTTGTACATTTTGTAACTTACAATCCGACGGTCACGATATGTAGTGATCCGACGGTTCACTCTCACCTCGGTATTACCGACACTTGATCCGTGGCTTGGCACCCGATTGGTCCATGAGTTCTATTTAAAGCGCATGGAGGGTCATTGTTCGGGTAATCCGTGCATGAGAGAAGCTTATGTAAATTTTCATTCTTTGATTAATAAATTGTCTGTACCCACGTTGGGACAGGCCGTGGACTGTTTCCCTCCTTGCACTCTGAGGGTTTTAACCACGTCAAAAATACTGGTGTATTGATTTGAGATCTGGTTGTGAGCGGTGTCCTTTTGGTATTCTTTCTGAGGAACTTACCCTGTAAATTCCTACATGGTATCAGAGCTATTTGAGGGCCGCGTCCGTTGGTGATCCAAATCTGAAGCCGGTAGAACTGCATGCGGCTGTCGTTTCCTAGATCTGCTGTTTCTGACTGCTTTCGGGCCGAGAGGACTGCTCTGTTGCGTTCGGAGCATCTGTTTCAGTGAGGAACCCCTTTCGTTTCACGCGAAAAGGTTTCCGGTAGCCCTAGCTGCGTCATTTTTCAGATCGGGAGGTATACAGTGTTTTTTTTGCAGTTTACTGTCATTTTCTCTCTGCTTATTTCGGTTTCGGTTTATTTAGCCTTTTTTTTCCCGGATCTATACCTTTCATTTCTGCGTATGCTCTTTGCCCTGCGACTCTGTGCGATCTGGGCAAATCAGAAACAGAAAGAAAGGATTTTTCTCATGCGTATGCTCTTTTCCCTGCACCTTAGTGTGATCTTGGAAAATCAGAAACATTGAGAAAAATATTTAGTTTTTCGGTTAAAAGCTAACTTTGAGATTTTTTTTTAAAATTCTAGTTTTTTGGCTAAAGCTAACTTTGAGCCGTAAGGTTCGTTTTTCTTTGCATATTCGTGTTGGGTTTTGTGTTTTGTGTTTTGTAGGGGAAAAGAGCCTTCCCAAGGCAAGCACGCAAATCGAGGCCCCCCCCTCTCTCTCTCTCTCTCTCAAATATTTTGTATAGATCAATTGGTTCAAAGACTTTTTAAGAGAGTAGAGGTCTTGGGTTCAAGTCTCCATTTTGTGGGGGCGGATTTTTTCATTCCCGCACATTCGCGCACTTTGCCGGCAACGTCAACAATTTTTTTTCAAAAAGCCATAACTTCTTCATCCGGAAGCCTTTTTCAGAGCCGTTTTTTTTAAAACCGCCTATTTTTTCGAGATCTATCCATTGGACCACTTACTTTCAGCATCTTCAGCTTCAGGTTTTTTTTCAAAAAATGGAAAGTCCATGCCAAGTCATTCTTGACAGCACTAACTACTTCCAATGGGTAGCCTACATGGGAGATTTACTTAGAAGTAAAGGTCTCTTCAGAATAGCCACAGACCAAGAGAAGAAACCCAAAGATGAAGACAAGGCCGAAAAATGGGAAAATAGACAAGATCAAGCACGTGGTTTGATAGGAATGTCTGTTTCTCCTGATCTTAGATTCCACATTGCAGAAATTGAAACTCCTCATGAAGCATTAGAAAAACTTGCTAAAGTTTTTGGGATTAAAAATGAAATTAGAGCCCATCAACTTGAGAATGAGTTGCTTACTTTGGATCCTAATAATTTTTCTTGCATTGAAGATTTCTTGTCCAAATTCAAGACCCTTAGATATCTCTTGGAAGGTGTTAAAGTTAAGAAAGAAGATGGTAACCTTATTTATTCCATCCTTACTAAGTTGGGACCAGCCTACTCTGTATTTGTTTCCACTTTCCATTCTACAAGGGAAGCTTTCATTTGTCAAGGCAAAGACTACAAACCCCCTTCCTTTGACTCCTTTTGTGATTCCTTAATAAGAGAACAAGAAAAACTCTTACACCTTGGTCTTCTTAATCTTGGAAACTCTTCCTCGAAAGCGTTAGCCGCCCAGCAGCAACCAAATTCAAAGAATCCTAAGAAGTCTTATCCTCAAAGGAATGGTCCTAAACCAACTCAGCCTCAAGATGAAAGATCATTTCAGCAAAATGACAAGACCAATAAAAACAAATGGAAGAGGACTGACAGACATTGTAACTTTTGTAATCGAGATGGCCACTTAGAATCTAAATGCTTTAAGAAGATGGAAGCCTTGGAAGCCGCAATGAAGAAACATAACATCCATCTGGAGCCTACTTCAACTTCAACTTCCGGAACGACACTTTCTGCATGTCATCGTCAATCATCTCAGTCTGGTTATGCATTAAATGTATCTTCTTCTTCTTCTCATTCTCATGAGTGGCTCATTGATTCTGGAGCCTCTTGTCACATGGCCAAAAACCAAGCCATGTTTTCTTCTTTAAATGATTGTAACACCAAAAATATATATGTTGGTGATGATAGATCTCTTAATGTTGTAGGGACTGGAACTGTTCATCTAGACAATGGTCAGTTCAATGATGTATTATGTGTTCCAAACTTATCCTGCAACCTTCTATCTGTCTATCAGATAACTCATTCAGGTGAAGGTAAAATTGTTGAATTTTCACCTCATGATGTTGTAATCAAGGATCTAAAAGATCCTAAACAGATTCTAGCTACTGGTCTTGCTGATGATTCCAAAAGGTTGTATAAGTTTCACAACTTTGGGTCATCCCATCTTCCCTCAGTGTTTGTTGCTCATAATGATGAAGTGAGCAAACTTTGGCATGAGCGGTTTGGTCACTTAAACTATCGCTCCCTTCAGCATCTATGTAAAGAAAATATGGTGACAGGTCTTCCTATGGTATCTTGCAAAGATGGTGTTTGTTCCGGATGTGTACTCGGAAAACATCATCGGGACAGTTTTGACAAACGTGCCTCTTGGCACGCCTCAGCCCCTTTACAGCTTGTGCACAGTGATTTATGTGGTCCTCTTCCTGTTGCTTCATTCTCTGGCTGCAAGTACTTCTTAACTTTCATTGATGATTTCTCTAGACGCACTTGGGTATACTTCTTAAAACTCAAGAGCGAAGTATTTAGCACTTTTTTGGCCTTCAAAGCATTTGTTGAAAAACAATCTGGACATCAAATTCTTAAGCTAAGAACTGATAATGGTGGAGAATATGTTAAAAACGCATTCATCAACTTTTGCACCGAAAATGGAATTCAAATGCAACATACTGTTCCATACACTCCACAACAAAATGGTGTAGCTGAAAGGAAAAATCGCACCTTAAAGGAAATGGCTAATTGTATGCTGCAATCTAAAGGACTCAGTCTTAGTTTTTGGGCCGAAGCAATTAATTGTGCAAATTATATAATCAATCGCACTCCTACTAAGGTTCTAGAGAATATCACTCCAGAAGAAGCTTGGAGTTCCATTAAACCAGATGTAAGTCACTTTCGTGTGTTTGGAAGTGAAGCATGGGCCCATATTCCAGATGAAAAGCATAAAGCTTTAGAACCTAAGAGTGAGAAATGTACTTTTGTTGGATATTCTGAAGATGTAAAAGGTTATAGACTTATTCCATTTAAGTCCAAAAATGTTATCATTAGAAGAGATGTAAAATTTGATGAAAATAAATCGGCCTGCGAGCCTAGTCCGGCGGATGTGCCACCTCTTCCTATCTCTTCTATCTTTGAAAACATTTCTTCTTCTGATGATGAAAGCGAGGATGATAATCCTCCCCCACCTTCTCAGGATCCTCAACTTCCAAGATGGGTCCGTGCTACTCGGGATGCAGCAGGTGATCTTGCCGGTGATCCTACAGATCAGCGACGTACACGTTCTCAGTTTGAAAGAGCCTCTTCTTTACTGGCTCAAGCTCCAGTAAATCATGATCCTGACACTTTTGCAGAAGCTTCAGGCCATCCACATTGGGAAGCAGCTATGAATGAAGAATATCATTCATTGATGACAAATGATACATGGGATCTTGTTCCTCTACCAAAGGGACGCAAACTTGTTAGATGCAAATGGGTTTACAGAACCAAGTATGGACCAGATGGGAAAGTTGATAAACATAAGGCTCGTCTAGTTGCTAAGGGCTTTTCACAGGTTGAAGGCATTGACTACACTGAAACCTTCTCTCCAGTTGCCAAAATGAACTCTATCCGCCTTGTTCTTTCCCTTGCTGCCTCTTTAAAATGGGAAGTCCATCAAATGGATGTTAAATCTGCCTTCTTGCATGGGGACTTGCAGGAAGAAATCTATATGGAACAACCCATTGGCTTCATACAAACAGACTCCAGCCTCGTTTGTCGACTTAAGAAATCCCTTTATGGCCTCAAACAAGCTCCTCGGGCTTGGTATGCCAAAATGGATAGCTTTCTTTTAGAATCTGGCTTTTCTAGGTGTCATTCTGACAATACTGTCTACACCAAGAAAGTGGGCAACTCTCTTATCATCCTTGTTCTTTATGTTGATGATCTTATTCTTACTGGTAGTGATCCCAACCTTATAAACCATGTGAAGTCCAGCCTTAAAAAGAAATTTGAAATGACAGACTTAGGACACTCACACTATTTTCTCGGTCTTCAAGTCTTGCAATCCCAAGAAGGTATTTTCCTTTCCCAGTCCAAGTATGCTTGTGATATTCTTCGTCATTTTCACATGGAAGACTGTAAGCCAGCCCCTTCTCCCTTTCAGTCTGGAGTCAAACTTTCAGTCTCTTGTACTTCTCCTGAAGTTGATGCTACCTTATACCGTCAACTTGTCGGAAAACTCTTGTATTTAACCCATACTCGTCCTGATCTTTCCTTTGCTGTTGGCCTTGTTGCTCGTTTTATGCAAAACCCCCGTGAAAGTCATTGGAAAGCAGCTAAAAGAATACTTCGTTATGTTCGAGGTACAGTACAGTTTGGGATTCATTACAGTGCCAAAGCAGCTCCTCTGTTAGTTGGTTTCACTGATTCTGATTGGGCTGGTGACCTTGATGATCGGAAGTCTACTGCCGGTTATGTCTTCACCCTTGGTTCAGGACCTATTACATGGGCTTGTAAGAAACAGGCTGCCATTTCTCTTTCGTCAGCAGAAGCAGAGTATCGTGGTGCAGTGGAAGCTAGTAAGGAAGCCTTGTGGCTTCGTCAGATCCTATCAGAATTTGGCTTTGAGCAGCAGCATCCAACCACACTTTGGTGTGATAATCAAAGTGCCATTCAGCTATGCAAAGATCCAGTCCAGCATCAGCGCAGCAAACACATTGAACTACACATGCACTTCATCAGAAAGCTCATTCATGACCATGTTCTTGAAGTGCAATATTGTCCAACGGATGATCAGGTTGCAGACATCTTCACAAAGGCTCTCACAGAGGCGAAGTTCACTAAACTTCGATATATGCTTGGAGTTCAGGAAGTTGTCACTAAGGGGGGATAGGCTCTAGTGCCTCCTTCCTTCTCCTATTGTGTCATATTTGTAAATCCTTCAATCCTATCCCAAGTTGTTCTTAAGGGGGGATGTTAGGATATTCCGACACATAGGATATAGTTAAGTTCAACTTGGTCTAGCATAGAGTTAGGTTAGAGTTAGGTAAAGTGTGTTTCTTTACCGTTGTACATTTTGTAACTTACAATCCGACGGTCACGATATGTAGTGATCCGACGGTTCACTCTCACCTCGGTATTACCGACACTTGATCCGTGGCTTGACACCCGATTGGTCCATGAGTTCTATTTAAAGCGCATGGAGGGTCATTGTTCGGGTAATCCGTGCATGAGAGAAGCTTATGTAAATTTTCATTCTTTGATTAATAAATTGTCTGTACCCACGTTGGGACAGGCCGTGGACTGTTTCCCTCCTTGCACTCTGAGGGTTTTAACCACGTCAAAAATACTGGTGTATTGATTTGAGATCTGGTTGTGAGCGGTGTCCTTTTGGTATTCTTTCTGAGGAACTTACCCTGTAAATTCCTACAACAAAGGCTCTCACAGAGGCGAAGTTTACTAAACTTAGATTTATGGTTGGAGTTCTGGAAGTTGTCACTAAAGGGGGATAGGCTCTAATGCCTCCTTCCTTCTCCTATTGTGTCATATTTGTACATCCTTCAATCCTATCCCAAGTTGTTCTTAAGGGGGGATGTTAGGATATTCCGACACATAGGAAATAGTTAAGTATAACTTGGTCTATTGTAGAGTTAGGTAAAGTGTGTTTCTTTATTATGTACTTTTGTAACTTACAATTTGACGGTCACGATATGTTCTAGACATGAAGTGATCCGACAGTTCATTCTCTCTTTGGTATTACCGACACTTGATCCATGGCTTAACACTTGATTGGTCCACTTATGTGCTTTTGACTCGGTTAATTTTCATGGATGAATTTTCATGTTTGGATGAATATATGTCCACTTATGTGCTTTTGACTTTGTTACTTTTTTCCACGTAAAAACTTAACATTCACATAAAGAGATTTTGTATTCCTTTTGTTTTTCTTTTACCTTGAAAATACCATGGGCAATTACCATAGGTCGCTAAAACCATGAGCTTGTAAACCACTTAACGAAGAATCAAGATAATAGTATCTACTCTTCCTTCTCTTACGTATAGTTTTATATATATTTGGAAAGATTCCCTTTTAACTTTATCATGCACTTTTTATCACTAATGTAGAACCTTTTTATATATATGAATGTTCTCCTTCAAAATTTACACAAGACTATATATATCTTTTTTTAAATAATATATTTTTATATGATTTTTTTCTTTAATTTTTTTTTTTAAAATCTTTATATGCATTTTTTTTCTTTGACTATCTTCTCTTTTTCTTTAATTTTTTTTGTTTAATGGCCAAAGGCCTCTGACGAATCAGCAACGGAGAAACTCCTAAAAGTGTAGCGAAACGCGTCAATCTCGACGACAACAATGTTGATGAAACCTGGATGGCCAAGGGCCTAGATCGAAGAGCGTGGCTCTGTGTAGTGGTGGAGCGGCTAGAGGATCAAACTGCTCCGATACCAATGTAACGGCCAAAAGTCGTATACGTAGCGGGAATATTTACAATACTTCGAAGACAAAAACATCCATCGTAGGATAGTAATTGTAAATTGTATATTGTATAAATAATTGATGTAGGATGACTACAAATGAAAATGAGGGTGCTGTATATATAGACAGGTAAGTACGGCATGTCTATAAGACATGCCTTTTCGTTATTTATTAACTACCCATTAGTTAATTTACTTATTATTTATTATTATATTTATGTTATTATGATTATTATTTATTATCTATTTTTATTTATTTTTACATAATTTACGTTCATAACATGTGCCAGATGGGTAGGGTCCAACATAGTTGCAACTGAGAGATCAACTATATAAGTTCCAGATTGTTGCAGCGGGACTATCACCTTTGCTATAGGAGCCCACAATATCATAGTAGGAGGTCTAGTGGCAGTAGATGCAATCTGTCATTAGGCAGTTGCAAATCTAGTTTTAGTCAGTACCTGGGAGACACTTGCAGTGACACAAGCAACGTGAATTGCCTAGATGCAGTATGCATGTGCAATTCCAGCCAGGTGATTCCCAATGCAGAACTACGCAATCTAGTTTCTAGTGTAGGAAGACAATGCAAGTTGCCAGGAGGGAGTAGAGAGATTTCCCATAGGGAAATCGAGACTCAGAGGGAGTGTAACTTCAGAGGGAGCATCCTTATGGAAGCTAGTACTTCAGGATCTAGGTAGATCAGACTCATTATTGTAATAGGTGCAACTACAGTGCAGAAGCATTAGCAGAGCAGTAGCAGCAACAATGTGAGTAGATCATATTTCACTATGTTTGCAATTATACCTCTAGGAGTGAGGTGGGAGACTTGTAGTTGTAGCCCCAGATAGATACAAAGATTGGGTAGGGTCTTTGAGGAGTCCACCCCATAGATCATTACCTGGCTACTGGGGCCCACAATATTCAATAACATGATGGATCAGTGGCAGTTGATGCAGTCAGTACCAGAGTGACAGCTGCAGACTAGTGGCAGTCAGGTGCTGAGGAGCTCAATGCAGTGTTGGCAGTAAAGCAGGTGGCTCAGTGTAGAGTTAGCAACAACACGAAATGTTCAGTGACAATGCAGAGGCTAATAGCAGTCAAGACTCAGGGGACAAATGCATCATACAAAACACAATTGATTCGGTATTTTGGATGCTTCTCAGTTGCAGTGGTTGTAGTTGCAACAACAACAGATGAGAAGGAGCTGCAGTGCAGATGTAGAGTTGGCAGTAGTATGGCAGTGTCAGCAACGGTACAGATGCAACATTAGAGTTGTGTAGTAGTTGATGGGCAGCAGTGGCCAGACATCAGCAGCGTGACAAACGATGATACAAAGACACAGTGTTGTAGCAGGGCGTGTAGCACTAGAACACAATCCTCGCTAAGGGAGTGTTAGTTTTTGTAGCATCGGATGTGTTCTAGCCACGAAATTTAGTGGAGAGGCTAGAATACTCGAGATCTCCAAAACCCAGAAATCGTTTATGGAATTCCACATAGAGATGGCTTAATTAGATTATTATTATTTTTTTTAAATATTTCCTAAGTCTAAACTTAGGGAAAATTGATTAAGTCAAGGCGAGAATAGTCTAGAAACCCACACAGATCAACTTCAAGATGATCCTAGCCCTTGTTTAAGTTTTAATCTTGGCTGTTGGTGCTCCAATAGAGGATTATAAGAAGAGCATTTAGCATTGGCGGAACATTCAACAAAGACTTGTCACCATATATGCCTTGAAGACACTAAGGTTATTTCCAAAGAAAAACATTAGTATAAGCGAAAAATTCATGAAGCCCTTTAAATTATTAAGCATCCTCACAATCTCAATAGGGATGGGGATTTGGAAGTAAGCATAAATTGGATCCCCTTTCTCTCTCGCACAGCTGAAACATAAACCGTTTCTTACCTCTTCCCATAGACCATTTTCACCCCATTAATCCTCTTTCCCTATTCCCCCCCCTCACATTCATTACCCTCTACATTTTTGCTCCCCCCTCTCCTATCTTTCCTTTAACTTATATCCAAATCTATTTATTCCCCTTAACATTTAATTTTAATCTATAACATTTAGATTGCCCCTTCCTAAGCTATAATATTAAACAATATCATATAATTCCCATTCATATTAATCCTTAACATTAAATTCCTATTCATGCTCCCCCAAACAAACCTGCAATATTAAGCAATTCTTAGATCTTTAATTATTATTGCTAGCATTTTTATTAATTGTAATTATTATTAAACTATAAAATTAATAATAATTAGCTTTATTATTAGTATTATTAATTAATACTTTATTATTAGTAATAAGAATAATTATTACTAATAATATTATATTTAATAATTAATACTAATAATAAAATATTATTATTATTAACTTTATCATTACTATTAATATTTATTCTTAATAAAAATGCCTATAATATTAATGATCATTAATTATTCTAACATTTAAATTTAAAATTTTTATAATTTATAATTATATCATTTTCTATGAAATATATTTTCCTTTCATTATAATTTTTGTTAGGGTTTGCTGGTGGGCTCTCCTCTTTTCTTCCTTCCATTCCATATTTATTACCTTTAATCCCTTCTCTCTTTGTGGATTTGTCCTGAATATGAGTCTTTTTATAGACTCGAAACGTCGACACAAAATGGATACTGTGGATATTCCGAATTCTCAAAACTCTCAAAATTCTCACCACAGAAATCTCCAAACTCGTTATAAAAAAAGTCGATGGGCACTTGAATACACTTCAATAGTTCGATTTCCTTGGCAGATCGATTTCCAGAGAGCAGCAGTAGTTTCTGGAGAGCCAAAGATTGAAGCAGAGATAGTGAGGGGAAAAGATAGTGATCCGGAGGAAATTTTCCAGTTCCAGAGAGGCTGCAGCAAGAGCCCGAGTTATTCCCAGTGGGGCAGTGCAGAGGACTGCGCAGTTGCTTCAGAAGAGCAACTTGATTAGCTGGAAGAAAAATCATTTTCAGTTCGAGATGCTGGGCAGAGGTTCCAGAGTGTTGGAGAAGCGATTTCCTCCACAAAGACAGGCAAAATGACTTCATCAGAGGCTGTTTCGGGCTAGATGTTATAGGGCGTGCACAAGCACTGCGCAGAGGCCAGTAAAAGTGTTCCAGGAGGACAAGTTTCTAAAGGAAAGCTGTGCCGGGGTTGCTTGTGGAAGAAGGGTAATTCCCTTAGATAATTTTGTCCAAATTTTCTCGCTGTTTGGATCGCTAGTTGGACATCCATAGATTGTACTCATAATTTCACTGCTGCACCGGTTTTCCCACATTGGGTTTTTCCGGGGACTTCTATCCAAAAATAACTGTGTAAATTTTATGTATGTGTATGCTACATTTTCTCATTTTTCAGTGCTATTTTTCTTCCACAGTGTATTGTGAAAATCACAATGTGAATTATTTGATATTTGCCATAGCAGACAACAGATAAATTGTTTAATACATTAACAATTAGGAAAATAATTTCCAGTTGGTGTGATAGATGAAATTTTCAATTGACTAGCAACTGACTAATACTAAACAGCTATGGGAAACCAGAAGCATCTTAAACGGTTGTGACTTCAGAGGCAGCAATATGCTTTGATGCCATTCTCCAGAGCCCAGTTTCCTTATTGTTGAGCATAAAATAAATTATTTTATATGATCTATCTAGCTGCTTATATACACTTCGTAGGAGTGGCCTATGTGCTCCCACTTTGTACTCCACGCTCTTGTACTTAGCAGTCCTTTTGACCTATTTGTGGTTATCTTGGTGGACATGAATAAAATTATCCTATCTTATTTTAATGCCCTTTCTTTGTTCAGCTGTCTTCTTGTCACTCTTTTTGAGCTGAGGGAAACCTAGTGATTTTCAGACGGTAAAGATAAAGCTTACTATTGAAGGAGAGACATCTTCACTGTTATTTAGTCTATGCTACATTTTTCGAGGGATCAATCATTGTTGTTATCATATTATCTGAACTTACAGTGTTAGTAGCATGTTAGCTTCCTGTGCCAGCTCGTTATATTGTGTTTTGGAGTCAACAAGTTTTTTTTTTTTTTTTGGTTGGTTATTTTAAATGTTGTATATTATTAGTTTTAGTTCAGTAATGCAAATTGAGTATATGAAAAAAGTTTTAATATTTTGGTGGTGATAGTGTGATATTCGTTGACTAGACAATTTGTAAAAAAATGTGAAAGCTCCATTTTAAGTTACTGCATGATTAATTTGGGGTTCTATTAATTGGATTTTGCTTTGATGTGGGCATCAATCTCAGCTATGCAAGGTGGCTAAGATAGTAGTAGTTTATTAAATATAGTGTATTTCAATTTGGAATAAAGGCATGTATTGGGTGATAGATTGTGGAGTATTATTGTATCTTTCATTTAGTTACCAGAGGATCTAATTTTTTTAATTCTTATTACATGCAGCCTCCAGCATTTGAACCAGAGACGCGAGAAACAATTCTGAAGAATGTGGAGAGTGAGTATCTTATGCCAGGTCTTGATCACGATGACTTCCATCCCAACAAATGTGGGAGGCAATGGGATTTTGATTGGTTTAATAAGACTGTTTTGCATTTGGAACCATCCCTGCCTTGTTTGACTGTGGTTCCGGTCTGGGAAGCACCTTATAGACGCAACCGGAATGAGGGCCCTTGGAAAGATGTCAAGGGAGAAGAAGCAGCGGTATCCCAGGATGCAGATAACAAATATTCAAATACTTGGATCCCAAAGTCATTGCAGGTAATCACTCCCCATGGTTAATTTGCAGTTGTTGTTTCTTATTTCTTCTGAATTTTGGCAAAATAAAACACAGCATAGGCAGCAGAATGATTGAAAACTGTAGAAAAGTTTATTTGGAGACTGTTATCTTCATAACATGTCATGGTGTTTAATGAATTTGATTGTGTACATTTTAATTTGAGAACACCAAGTACTCTGCAAATGAAAATGGCAACAACAGGAAACCAATGCAATAGTGTTTACCAGAATTGTTTCAAAGAATGACTCGGTGAGGCTGAAGAGTAATGGTTGACTTGACTTCTGAAATACTTGAGAGTTGACATGGAGACTTAAAAAATTAAATAAATAAAAAATTAAAAGATATTTTTGAATAACATGAAACTTTACAAATTTTCAATTATAATTTGTTTCAAAGTACATATGCGATATTGCATACTGCAAAATGCCATGGATTTTTGATAGTTGAAAGGTCTCTTGGTTGTCTACGGTAAAATTACATCAGAAATATAAGCAAAATGAGTGGCTTTTTCTTGTGTCTTGTATAGAGAAACATGCTGCTTGCAAGACCTGTGAATTAGACTGGTTGAGTCAATTTGATTGGTGTTTGACTTATGATCCTAAGTCATACTTGCAAGTTAAAAATTATTAGGATAAATTAGGGCCCAGGGCCAACTCAACTCAGTTTGCTCAAAGAAGAGGATGAAACTAGGGAGTTGACTCAAACTTAGAAGTGTCTGGTAACTGTTATTAACCGGTTTAGCGATCTCGACAAGGCCCTCTTGAAATGTCAAGTTGGCACTATTGATTGGAGCAGAGCAGTAAGGGTTCTGCTTTATTAGGTGCCAAGGATAGCAGAGGGACCCACAAGACAGCCACTTAGCAGAATATTAATTTATTTAACTTCTTCCTAAAGTTGGACTTAGGAAAAATTTAAATTCCTAAAGTCAACTTATGATTTAATCTCAGCCATTGAGAGTGTTGGTGAGGCCCAAGGTCAAATTATAAGAGGAGATAGAGTGCAGTAGTGGTCAATTAGAAGAGGGCACAAGTGTGTGTGTTGTCTCAGCAAAGAGGATTGGGGTTTCAACTACTAAGAAGAGATTCAACTACTAAGAAGGAGAGTGAGAGAGAGGGCTGATTAACCCTAGCTCAGCAGCTTCAACGTGACCATACCATCCACACGTGCGCGCAAGAGAAGGCTGAATTGCACGTCCGTACAACGCAAGTAGGGTGCTGAAAGGCTGTATTGCATGGCTGTATGGCAGAGGAAGTGCACAAGAGGGGGTTTGATTTCTCCTTGAGGAGGAGCTGATCAATGATTTTCAGTGGTGAAAGGGATGTATTCCCTTGTAAATTCGCTAAAGATTATTACCTTTAGGAGAAGGTTCTATGATTTAGAGGGAGTGAGTTCACTAGTTCGACTTTGCCGCTAGGGTTTCTGGGTGGTACGAATTGGCAGTATGGCATATCAGTGTATTATATTTAAGGATAGGTTGGATGGTGTGTCCAACTTCTGCTCATGGCATGAGAGAATTGCTGTGGTGATGGAGGAACAAGGGGTGTGAGAATTTGTCGATAATGTCCCAACTCCACCTAATGACCCTGAACAGTTGGCTGCACGAAACCGATGAGATGCTAAGGTGAGAAGAATCATTTTGGAGGGAGTCAAACACCACATTATTCCTCACTTGACCCGGAAGAAAACAACCAAAGCCATGTGGACAACCATTATTGGCATCTATTAGGGTTCAAGCGAGGTCAGGAGGCTACTACTGAAGGACAAGCTGAAGACCATTAAAATGACCAAGTCATACTCTGTTTTGTCTTACCTAACCAAGTTTACCCAAGTTAGGGACAAGCTGGCTGGTGTGGGCGAGATAGTTCCAGATAGGGATTTGGTGAATTTTGCCCTGATGGGTTTCACCAAGGCTTGGGAAGCCTTCATAGATGGTATTTGTGCCAGAGAGAAGCTTCCAGACTGGGAGCGTTTATGGGGCAACTGTGTCTAAGAAGAGATTTGTAGACAAGCACAATATGAGTCTCGTGATAAGACTGAAGATAAGGAGAACTTTTCCCTAGCCAGTAAAGTGCGCAAGTGAAAGGGAAAAACGAGTAGTGGTGGTGGAGAGCTGAGCTCCAGGGGCAAGAAGAAGAAGAAATATTTTAGTAAGATCAAGTGATTTTTGTTCCACTAGTTTGGGCACTGTAACCTACCAAAAGTAGGTACCCCTTGGAGAATTTTTCTCCTTATCATCTTCTTCTAGTGGATGACTAGCAGCCCCTGAAAGCCACCTTGTAGCTGATGTGACGTGCCGTTTTATCTCCGCCACCTGCATCAACCATATGTTTCCTCTCCCATTTGTCAAGAGCACATGTTAGAAGGTGGGCAATTCGATCCAAAAGGTATGTTATTGTGCAATCGGGTGCTTATGCTTGTTTTTCATTTCGGAATTTGGCATGGATTATTGGGTGTCCTGGAAAAAGGAAGAGATTTGACCATGGTTTTGTTCCCTCACTTTAAATGGGGGGTTAATCTTCAATCCTAGTCCAATGGGACCTTCCCTAATGGCCCATGGCTTTAGGAAGGGCACTACTTGGGAAACCCCAATCGAGATAGTGTAGTCTCGTTTTCCCTATTCCATACTTATCACTTTCCATCCCCATTATAAGCCCTATTTTACACCTCCCATCTCTGGGTCCACTGGGTTCTTGCACACCCCCTTCCCTTGTCCACATTTCTGGGTCAGGCCTGCAAAGTTTGCTCCGAGAGGTTGATACAACTAAAAGAAAAGTAAAAAAAGCATATCGTGGCCACACGCTAAAAACAAGAGAAAGAAAATTATAGAATGCAAAAGATGGCCAGGACATTAACATTGACACATGGGAAAAAGCCAAGCATGAGCTCTACCCCTTATCATTATGGCCATCACGCAGTTCCTAGGGCCAATGATTGCCCCATCACCTCATAAAAGGATCCCTTGCATGCCCCAACCCTTAGTGGGTGATGAACTACCCCACCTTTAAATGGGTAATCACTGCTACATTTCACTCACAACATGCTCAAATTTCCTAGAGTTTTGAGTAGTAATGCAAAGAAAAATCAAGAAAAGGCAAAAGGCAGTAAAAGGGGTGGAAAACAAAGGCCGAGGTAACTCATGTGTCCATGATTGCTCCCTTCTCACATCTATGTGCCCATAATGTGGATTTCCTTATCACTGCTACCCCTTTGACCATGGCATTTGGCCCCGAGACCCCTTTCCCCCCTCCATTGCATTATTTTTGATATGCCACCCATTGATTGAAGGATGCACGGGGACCTATCTTTCCCCTTAGGGGTTCAAAACACCTAATAGGATTGTCTATTAGCCACACCTACCTAGGGAGGTAACGCTATTACGTGATCAAAGCCCCAAATTTGGAAGGGAAGCAGCGTAAGAAGTGTCAATTTCCCTTGACCAACAAGCTTGGTCCACTTAGATGCATTAATGATTATTGTACCTAATGGTGAGGATGCAACATTGGACATTGTGTGTGATTTGTAGGTGGCTTTCATCATTGGCTAGGCAAATTAACTAAGGTCCAAGTCCTCTAGAGGAGCATTATGACTCCCTATAGGTGAAGCGTTGAGGGCCATGGGATTCCTACCACTTGCAGAGCATCATTCCATTCCATGGGCACCTACAACACCCCAACAATTTGCACTTAGCCCCACAATATTCATGAGATGATGCACTTGGACCAGTATGCCCCAATCGGCTTAGCAATGTACACGTGGTTTCACAGCTGATCTGAGGCCCATATGAGGTTTGTCTCACCCCTTGAGACATGGGAGGACTAGCACCATATTTAGTGCCCTCAATGTTGGAGCAGAGACATAGATTTAGTCACATGGAGACCCATGAGATCCTGTTGAAGAATCTAGGGCATAATTATTAATGAGATTCTTCTTACATGTTAACTATTTGTGAGGCAATTTTATTAGTGTGTGTATTTCTTACTTCATCAAATAGCTATCAGAACAAAGAGACAAGAACACAAGAAATTGGCATTCTGCCAGGGCCAAAACCTCTCCCTCTTGGAGAGGAAAACCCACACAAAATTCTTCTTATAGAGATTCCTATTGACGAAAAACCAAGACCATGACCCTTGACTTACTAAGCCACTCCAAGACCAAGACACCAATCCTCTGCTTTGTCACTGTCGAGCTCATCACTGCTGCTAGACTGCTGTTCATTCAATGGGATCTTCATAATGTCAACTAGATCATTGTTGCTGCTCCATTGCCTAGATCTTCTCCTTATCTTCTTTAGAATCATCATAATTGTCACTATGCAGAGATTGTAACTGCATCTACAAGTATGTCGAGACTGTGAATATATGACTGAGATCTTAGACTTCATAATTATGCTATCTGTCTATCTTTGAGACCATCATTGTTATGTCATGACTATGTACCGAGGTAGAGATTTATAACAACGTTCAATTTGTGACTGCGTTAAGAAATTTCAAGTCTATGTTACACAACTACGTGATCATACATCGAGTATATTGCAGTGATCCTGAGATGGTTATCATTACGAAGGAGACAGAGCATTTATCAAGATAGAGCATCGAGACAGGAATGCTGAGACAATGATTGCGTGGAGACAACATAAGGTTGTCGAGACAGAGTGCATTCCTCCTTCACCGAGACAGAGTACCGAGATCTTGTTTGCATGGAGAAAACATAAGGTTGTCGAGATAGAGTGCGTTCCTCCTTCACTGAGACAGAGTGCTGAGATCGTATTGTGTGATACTGTTATACCCATCGAAGATCGTAGAATCCTTCTTCACATCATAGCATTGTAACCTTGTCTTCTTCATGCGAGATTTCTTTATCTATTGTGCCATCGAAGCTTCAGAAATGTATCCGAATATTTTTCTTACTTTGACTCTTAGTTCACATGCCTATACATAGTGGTTTGACCCACCTATTTAAGCTAACATGTCATGATGAATCGTTGTGATTTATTATCAGAGCCGACTTGTCATCTATAGGCCGACTTGGCTGTCTTTCACATCGTTTTTGCAGACAGACTTTTTCTTTGGAGGATGGAGCTTGTCTTGAAGGGCTAATTGAGACTAGGTTGACCTATGTACATTACATAAATGCTCAAGAAGAGCTCTTCAATATAATCTTGACTCTTTGACTTTCCTAGACCTATGGAATGAGCAAGAAACTCATTCATATTAATTATAAAAATAATAGTTCTTTTTTTTGACAAGTACAAAGATCAAATTACATTGACAAATACCAAACCTAGTTACCCCTTTCTTCAATACTCCGTCTTAACTAGGGAGGTATTTACAATGGTACTTGGTTATTCTCAATCTGAAGAATTTATCATAAGAAGAATCAAATTGGTAATCCCATCTGTATAGCATCATATCAATCAACATTGTCATAGTGCAAGGCCTTGACTAACAACTCCATCTCTTCATGAGACCATGAGCTACAATGCTGGCGAGATCAATGATTTATAGACACCTTCATCATTGTCTCTCAAGGTATATACCCACCCGGGTGTTCACTGAGTATGACCTTCTAGGACTATTCTTATATTGGGTTCCCAACCCTCAAAGAATATCGGTCCTCTTGCCTACTCTTGTCTTGGATGCCCTACACATCCTCTCTAGATCAGTGAACCCTATGATGAGGATTCTATCAAAGAATTTTTTGAGGATCTTGTATATCCCCAACTGGCAAATGTTTCCTTTTTGACTTGATGTATGATGAGCCTTAGATGACTCCTTTCTTTTCTTCAATGTCCACTGAGGTTCCCAAGAGCTATATATCCTACATGTTTGTCTGCCATGGATTTTGTCCTTCATGATTCCCATGGTGATGTCACGATCTCTTGTTTCTAATGCTTCCATGATGCCATGATGCATCTTATTATCATTGTCATATCTTATAACACAAGATTTAGGAGCTTATGATAGGACCCTTTTGTGAGGGATACTATCTTACTCATAGGAGAGATTTGATACTCCCTCTTTCCTTGGCCCTTTTCTTTAGCTTCCTCCATCTTTCAGTGATATGAGCTTCCAAAATCTTTCTATAGCATTGAATCTTCACTATACTTATTTTTGCCTTTGCTTGAGGACCAACCTTGCTTTTCCTTTCTGCACATGGTTGAATTCCTTTATCCTATAGACTGCAACTTGTCTTTCTCTATCTAGCATAGAGACCACAAATTGCCGGATGAGGTAACCTTCTTGTTCATTGACATTTGTTACCTTGCTTATCAATGATGACTACCTTCTTATCATCTTTCCTAGATCTCTCAATTGAGATCTCATGAAGATATTCCTTCATTCTTTGATACCTTTATTTTTGTGTAGGTCTAAGTGATGTGACCTTCTTTACTACAATTTCAGAGAGTATATCTTCTAGCATTTCATATATCTCTCTTTATGTCTCCTCTTTTGCTACATAGGCATGAGAGGACCTTTGAGTGATTTCATACAAATCCTATGAGTCTCTTGTTGCATTCAAACAATACTTGACCTTCAAAGACCTTTCCATATCAATGACTTTTCTTTTCTATGAGGATTATGACAATCCTCCTTATTCTATGCAAGGACTTTTGATGACTCATCAACCTGTAGGTCTCCTTGCAATCATGAAGTCATTTTACTAAATTGATTAATGAAAAGTACTTACTTGATTTGTGAAGACAAAATCTTCACCTTGATCATGTTGATGAAGAAGATGTATGAGGGCTTCTTCTTGGATGATCTTCTTTCAAATGAGAAAGCCTTTCCTCAATAGAGAGGTTGCTCCTTCTCATGAGGATGATTTGTTGCTCCATCAGATGATCTTCTTTCGTAGTGTGGATTAGGATTGCTGCTACGGTTTCAACTTTCTCCAAGCTGATGTGATCTTTGTTTTGAAATCCTTCGAGCTATCTTGATTTGTAGACATTCTGATGAGAGTCTTGGTGGCCTTTCGATGATGAGTCTTCAACGGCCGATATTAAGTCCCTAATCAACAGCTAAGATTAGATTTGGCTTGATCCATGTCATTTAGAATATTCTCACCCAGTTTTTTTATTAATACCCATTAATATTTTAATTTTTCTAAGTTTAGACTTAGGAACCCCATTAAAAATATTAATTATTTTAATATCTCTCCAACTGGGTGGAATTTCCCCAAACCATTTATGGTTCTTGGAGATCTTATGTGCCTTAGCCTCTCCATCAATGTTCATGGCTAGAGCACATATGATGCTACCACAAATCAACACTCCCTCTTAGCGAGGAATGTGCTCTAGTAATGTTTCACCATGGAAACATCACACTGATCCTCCGCACCGGTACCTGTGCTGATGCTTGGCCTGCTGCCTCACATCATTTGCACTGCTACTTCCTGTACCACTGCCCATGACATTGCTACTATCACTGCTACATCTGTACTGCAGCTCCCTCTCAATATGTGATCCAGGTGGATATTGGTGGCCACCTGCCAAGTCCACTTGGACACCCACCATTGTTTCTCTTAGCATTTTCAGTTTCCTTAATTGTAGCACAACTTACTATTTTTAGCAGTTTTTTCGGGTCCTGAACTTCCGGAGTCGTTTTGAGGCCCTAAACGACGTTTTTTGGGAAAACTGGGAGCAACATGGGTCCATGGACTGATGTTGCTCTTCCCAAAGTTGTAGTAATCGGATAGATCTTTCTAACGAGATATTGTGCGCGTCAAACGGAGATCATATGCCAAAGTTACTACCTCGGGAAGTTGATGTACCAAGTTACCCAAACAGGGCCCACAGTTTGGCGTTTCATTTTCTAGGGTTAGGTTTTTGGATGTTTAGGGTTTTCCATTGTTTCTCAATAATAAATAGGTCTTTGAGCCTCATTGTAAGACAGTTCAGAGGCATGTATCCGCCACATCTCTTCTCAGAGATAAGCTACCATCGCCCTAGCTGGTTTATTTCCATTACTGTTTGTAAGCATAATTCAGTATCTTACATTAATGAAATGAAGTATTATTTCCACTGCATATCTGTGTTTATGGTTATCTCTGTAATTTGTTGCGTTCTTGTTTAAATCGGGATCAGTGGTATCAGAGCAGTCTGCTTTGTCTCTGTTTTTCTTTGCATGTCCCCAATGAGGTCGGGATATGAGGAGTTAGGGCTTGAACTGGTCGAACCTTTGCAAGACCAGCCTTGCAAATCCTGATGGCCTCCCATGGCAAATGAGAAGAAAGATGAGGGGGCAGGAGATCCTATCAAAATCTTGCTCGAAGAATCCCTCGAGCGACAAAGGAACGCGATGATGGACAGCTTTGCCCAGATCCTTCAGCGGCTACCCAAAAGCGACGCACCGGCTTCGAGCAGCTACTCTGGAAACGCCACGCCCTTTAAGGTATAAGTTAATTTTGAAATCCCCATATTCGAGGGTCAGATAGATGCAGATGCCGTAGATAAATGGTTAAATCTGCTAGAGGGTTATTTTTCTGTTCATGAATTTTCAAGTCGGGAAAAGATTGTTCTTGCTCTTCTCAAAGCAACCCTCCACGTCAAGGACTGGTGGGAAACCTACTGCGAGCAGAAGGATGAAAATACCGGTTCACTATTTTCAGCTGCACCCACTTGGAATTCATTCTGGGATGCCATCAGGAGCAGTACTACCCTGTCAGAAGCTATGAGGATCAATACATAAAGTGGACCACGCTGCGGTAGGGAAGGGACCAAGACGTGCCAGAGTTTACCAATCTTTTCCATACACTTCGCACAAAGTTGGGTATCAAGAATTTGGAGTAGCATTTGATACTCAAATACCGCGACTGCCTGCACAAGTACATCCAGGAAGAAATAGAATTCCTAAACATCTCCTCGCTCAGTATAGCATACCGATATGCCGTCAAGGTCGAGCAGAAGTTTAAACAGAAGAAGCGATACTTTGGATCTGCGAATTCGAAGCAAGGGAAAGGTGCCAACGCAGGGCAGCCCAAGACAACCCGCCAAAGTTGCAAGCAAAGAACAACGCTGCAAAGCCCAAAAAAGACACGGGAAAATGGTGCGAGTTCCATAAGAGCTCCACTCACCACACAAGTGAGTGTCGGGCCAAGCAGTCACTCGTGGCTGAGCTAAAGGTTTCAGAATCAGATGCATGTTCCGACTTTGAGTCAGAACTCGACAAGGGGAATGACAAAGGGAAGCAGATTATCGATGTGGAGCCCAATGTCACCGTTGCCACAACGCAGATACATAAGGAGGAATCCGAAGATCTAGAGGAGGAGGAGTGTCTCTTCCACTCCTACATGTGGGTAAAGGGCTCCCCGCTACAGTTCATTGTTGATAGCGGGAGCCAAAAGAACCTCATTTCGGTAGAGGTCGTGAAGCGGTTGGGCTTACCGACCACAGCACATCCACAACCGTACACCATCGGTGGCTTCACCAAGGAAGGGATCTTCGCGTGAGCCAGCAGTGTCGCCTTTCATACAACATCAAGCCCTTCACGGATGAGGTATTGTGTGACATTGCTCCCCTTGAAGTTTGTGATGTATTATTAGGACAACCCTACTTGTGGAAGCGACATGCTGTGTATGAATCAAGGCCCCATGTTGTTATTGTTACAGTGGGAAATAAGTTGTACAGGATACCGAAGGTAGCATCGCCTACTGCCATCTCTTTGGTTACTGCAAAACAATGCAGTAAGCTCATTTCCAAAACCGGGAAATTTGTTTTCCTGATGATACGCCCTCAAGGAGAGAAGAAGATGGTGGCCACGACCTCCAGACAGGGCCCCTCCGCACGACAATTACAGATGGACAAGGTCGTGGAGGAGTACGAGGACATCTTCACCTCCCCCGCAGGGGTTCCTCTGCACTGTCAGGTCAAGCACTCCATCGATCTGACCCCAGGTGCACCACTACCCAATGGACCAATCTATCGGCGCTCCGTTCTAGAGAACAATGAAATCAAGAGGCAGATTCAGGAGCTGCTGCAGAAAGGTCACATCCGTCCGAGTTCATCGCCTTGTGGGAGCCCGATCGTGTTGGTACAGAAGAAGGATGGGACTTGGAGACTCTGTATTGACTATCGGGCGCTGAACAAGATCATGGTTCGTAATAGTTACCCGATCCCGCGGATTGATGTTCTCCTGGACCAACTAAAGGGGGCAAAATATTTCAGCAAGATCGATCTGAAGTCAGGATATCACCAGGTACCAATTGAACCCTCTGATGTGTGGAAGACCGCCTTCAAAGCCAAGGAGGGCCTTTTCAAATGGTTGGTTATGCCTTTCGGATTGACGAATGCTCTTGCAACTTTCATGAGGCTAATGGATGACATCTTGCGGCCATTCACCAACTCATTTGTAGTGGTATACTTGGATGACATCTTGATCTTCAGCTAGAGTTGGGAAGAGCACCTCCACCACATCCGACAGGTTCTCCAAACACTGCGGTAACACAAGCTATGTGCCAATTTGGAGAAATGCACTTTTGGCATGACCCAGGTTCAGTATCTGGGATACATTATTGATGAACAGGGGGTGCATGTGGATCTAGCCAAGATCCAAGTCATTTGGGATTGGCCATCTGCAACCACTCTGACAAAGCTCCGCAACTTTCTAGGTCTTGCCAACTTCTACCGCAGGTTCGTGTTGGTGTTTTCTCATATCACTTGGCCCTTGAGTCAAGTCACCAAGGGAGGAGCGAAAGCAATTTTTTTTTGGTTTGAATCTCAACAGAAGGCATTCATAGAGTTGAAAGATCGTCTCTGCACGACACCAGTGCTCGCGTTACCAGATTTGCGACAACCATTTGAGGTCGAGACAGATGCCTCTGACTATGCTATTGGGGCAGTCCTTACTCAACACGGGCATCCAGTGGCATATCACAGTGAGACACTTTCAGACACAGTCCGGATGTATCCTACTTATGACAAAGAGATGTATTCCATTATGCAGGTCTGCCGACAATGGAAACATTACATTTTGGGGAAGGAAACGGTCATCCACACAGACCACCGACCCCTGCAGTTCATACAGACCCAAGGGAAATTGTAGAATGATCGCCTTCAGAAGTGGTCTACATACCTGCAACAGTTCCATTTGAATATCAAGTATAAGAAGGGTAGCACCAACTTGTCCTGACGATGAACCACACTAGTTGGTTCGAAACGCATCGACAAATGTCTGTCTACATGTGATTTACGCCGAAGTTATTCTTTCAACCAATAATGTTGCAGATTGCCTTAGTCGACCACCAATCATGGTGTTAACCACCGTGCTCAACTCTTGTGGGCACGAGACTTCTGATTGGCCACTTCTCTACAAAAGCGACCCAGAATTCGGCAACTCATACCAGACACTCTTGGAGGGTCGTCATGTTCCAGATTTTTGCCTCCAGGATGCCCTGTTATGCTACCTGGGTCACCTTTGTGTTCCTTCAAGCGAGTGTGCCAAGATGATTTGGGAAGCACACTACAGTTGGGCTGCTGGGCATTTCGGGGTCGAGAAAATGGTGGCAGTACTACAAAAGTATTTCTATTGGCCGAATCTTCGACAGGATGTCGGGAAGTACATCAGATCATGTACTGCCTGCGCCATTGCCAAACCAACCATCAAGAAGCAAGGCCTTTATACCCCGCTGCCTACCCCTAGTCGACCTTGGGAATCCATCTCCATGGATTACATGTCAGGCCTTCCTTCCACTAAGCATGGAAACGACTGTGTTTTTGTGGTTGTCGACAGGTTCTCGAAGATGGCTGTTATGGCGGCCTGCAAGAAGAATGTCACAGCAGAAGCCACTGCTAAACTCTTCTTTGAACGAGTGTGGGTGCACTTTGGGATCCCATAGTCTATCATCTCAGATCGAGACAGTCGGTTCCTCAGTATATTTTGGTCCAGTCTCTGGTCGATGCTGGACACCAAAATCACTAAGTCCACAACCTTCCATCCTCAAACTGATGGCCAGACAGAGGTTGTCAACAGGATGATTGTACACATTCTCCGCATGTACAACTCAAAGCATCCACGCACATGGGATGAGATCCTCCCCTATGTTCAGCACAGCTATAACCGAGCTCTTCACAGCGCGACTGACCACAACGCTTTTCAGGTGGGCTTGGGATTCCAGCCACTATGCCCCATTGATGTGGCCATGCCATTTGTAGCTACTCACACAGATTCGGCTCATGTCCAGTCCGAAACAGATAAGGCAACCAGCTTCATTGAGCACATCCAACATATTCGCCAACAGGTCCATGACATTCTGGAGAAATCAAATGCCAATTACAAGCAGCGACATGATCAACATCGGGTGCCACACAAGTTTCAGGTGGGCGACAAAGTCTGGTTGCATTTGCAAAAGGAACGCCTTACTGGAGCCTATCGGAAACTGAGACCACTCCGATATGGTCCTTACACCATTACTAAGGCTGTGGGAGATAATGCATTTGAGCTCAACATTCCCCCATTCCTTGGCCTGCACGCGGTGTTCAATGTGGACTGCCTTCGGCCATACTTTCCACCATTACTAGACACATCCAACATTGCAGAACAGCTCACACCCACAGAATTAAATCTAGATTGCATGGAACAAGCTGCAACTGATCGGATCATGGATACACAGATCAAGCACACTTGCCAACAGAATATCCAACTATATCGAGTTGTCAAAGCAGACCAACTCCTTCACTAGGGCAAGTGGCTCACCAGGGACCAAGTTGAGCAGAAGTTTCCTCATCTTATGGAAGAACTCAACGCAATGGGGACCATTGCTTCCTAAGGGGGGAGGAATGATCCAGATGGATATTTGTGGCCACCTGTCAAGTCCACTTGGACCCCCACCATTGTTTCTCTCAGCGTTTTCAGTGTCCTTAATTGTAGCATAACTTACTATTTTTAGCAGTTTTTCAGGTCCTGAATTTCCGGAGCCGTTTTGAGGCCCTAAATGACGTTTTTTGGGAAAACTGGGAGTAACATGGGTCCGTGGACCGATGTTGCTCTTCTCAAAGTTGTAGTTCTCGGATAGATCTTTCTAACAAGATATTGTGCGCGTCAAACGGAGATCATATGCCAAAGTTACGACCCCGAGAAGTTGATGTACCAATTTACCCAAACGAGGCCCACAGTTTGGCGTTTCATCTTCTAGGGTTAGGTTTTTGGATGTTTAGGGTTTTTCTTTGTTTTTCAACAATAAATAGGCCTTTGAGCCTCATTGTAAGACAGTTCAGAGGCATGTAGTCGCCACATCTCTTCTCAGAGATAAGCTACCATTGCCCTAGCTGGTTTATTTCCATTACTGTTTGTAAGCATAATTTAGTATTTTACATTAATGAAATGAATTATTATTTCCGCTGCATATTTGTGTTTATAGTTATCTCTGTAATTTATTGCGTTCCTGTTTAAATCCGGATCAATATGCTGCCCCTAGCACTGCCACTGCTAATTGTTGCACTACAACTCAATTATGGTGAAGTAGGTAACTAACTTCTCCCAAATACTGACATCCCAGTCAGTCTGGAAGCCACGTGAAATTGAAGCTGCCTCTGCTATTATCCTATGCTCCCTCTGCTGCCACTGCTCTGCTGCAACCTCCACTGCGCTGCCTCAGAATTCTGCAACCAAGCACTGCCTTACTGCTCCACTACAATTTGCTCCACCCGACATCTGTCATCATGCTACTGTCTTTAAGGGCTCCCGTAGCCGGATGTGATCGAAGAGTTTGGGTACCTCAAGGATCTTGCCCCCTTTGTAGCTCTTTCAAGCTACAACTCTAAATCACCCCACCTCCCTCCTAGAGATGTGGCTGCCATCTCTGCCGAATAAATGTCGAACTGGGTCTATTCTCCCTCTTTCACTGCTGCCCCAACAAAACTCGGATATGGATTTCTTCGACGCTAGAAATCCTCTAAGGAACAAGCTCCTCTAGACTCCCTCTAAGTCCTGGTTTCCTTCACGGAAATCTTCCTGCCAAATGTTGAACTACTGCTCTCCAATCCTCCTTTGTCGCTGCAACACGGATCTGGATTCCTTGGCTAGAAATCTGTCGAGGTAGTGATTACCTCTACATTGGCTCTGTCTCCTTAGACATTGTTCTGCTTTGACAGAAACAACGTCCCACCAACTCCTCAAATCAGAATCGGCCACAACTCCGACAACTAAAGAAACTGAGCCCTTCAGGCTCTGCGCAATCCCGACAAAGGCTGAATCTGCTCCTCGTGGCCACAGCGTCGATCCTTCCTGGATGAGGAAGATGGCCGGGCACTGCGCAGGTCTGATCTGCCCCTCTTTGCCTCTGCATTGATCCTCCTCCTGGCTTGAAATGATGATGCAGGCTCTGCATCACTTCCTGTCTTGCTGCTTTTGCTTTGGAAAAACCCTGTCTCTCGGGACCGCTGCTACTGCTGCAAATTTTTTCAGATTACTGCTAGTGCCTTCAGTTCTACTGTGATCTGTAATTCTCTGATGCCATGTTGAAATTTCTAAAATTGACACATCAGAAATCCCTACTGCATTATCTGGTTTATTATGTCCTATTTTTCTTTCCATTAAAAAGTTATTTATGAATATAAATACCGAAATAAACACGAACGTAGCCTTAACACATATACAGATCAACAATTGAAATAATTGAGACAATCACACAAGGGACACTATTAGTTTTGGACAATCCTGCCCGGAAAAACCTAATGTTGGAAAACCGATGTAGCAAATATGAGGGTTTTATTATTTTGCAGTTTCTGAATACAACTAGGGTGCTGGAAATGGCTCACTGTTTAGAGATTTTCCTTGGCAGAAGTGCCTTTCCTCGAAGAGATATTCTGGCTGATCAGCGACCGGATGATTGATCCCACAACAACTTAGACAGTTCCTTAGATGGATAGCGAAAGCTTCTCCAAGCTTCCTTTCAGGACTGCGTCACCCTCTATGACTCTGCGTCTGCATTTCAGCTCCCAGTCTGCCCCACGAAAATTCCTCAACACTACCTCTTCAGCCTTGCATCAACTCTGCTAGCCTTTGCGTCATCCTCTTCGCCTTCTGCGTCAGCCTCCTGGCCCTCTGTGTCACCTGCATCGGCCTCCTCAACCTCTGCGTCAGTCCTAGCAACCTCTGCGTCAGCCTCCCAAGGCTCTGCGCTATCTCTCCGACACTTTCTCTGCCTCTCTGATATGTATTCTCGGCCTTATGCCGAACTCGCTGCAACAGATCACTAACTTGATTTCTCAGCGAACCCTGCCCCAGAAAATCGAACTCTTGATAAACTTGGTGTATTTCCAACTGATCCTCAAGCTTCCTCTTATTATACTTTTCCTATTGTGTCTTCAACGACCGAGATTAAGTCCCTAATCAACGGCTAAGGTTAGATTTGGCTTGATCCATGTCATTTAGAACATTCTCACCCAGTTTTATATTAATACCCATTAATATTTTAATTTTCCCAAGTTTAGACTTAGGAACCCCATTAAAAATATTAATTATTTTAATATCTCTCCAATCGAGAGGAATTGCCCCAAACCATTTCTGGGCCTTGGAGATCTATCTGCCTTAGCCTCTCCACCAATTTTCATGGCTAGAGAATATCTGATGCTAACACAAATCAACACTCCCTCTTAGCGAGTAATGTGCTCTAGTAATGTTGCACCATGGAAACATGACACTGATCCTCCTCACCAGTACCTGTGCTGATGCTTGGCCTGTTGCCTCACATCATCTGCACTGCTGCTTCCTGTACTGCTGCCCATGACACTTCCATTGTCACTGCTACATCTATACTGCAACTCCCTCTCAATATGCTGCCCCTAGCATTGCCACTACTAATTGCTGCACCACAACTCAGTTACCGAGATGTAGGTAACTAACTTCTCCCAAATATTGACATCCCAGTTAGTCTGGAAGCCACGTGAAACTGAAGCTGCCTCTGCTGCTATCCTGTGCTCCCTCTGCTGCCACTGCGTTGCTACATATACTTCTGTGCCTCTCGCATTGCTGTAACCTCCACTGCGCTGCCTCAGAATTCTGCAACCAAGCACTGCCTTGTTGCTCCACTACATTTTGCTCCACCCGACATTTGTCATCATGCAACTGTCTTTAAGGGCTTCCTTAGCCGGATGTGATCCAAGAGTTTAGGTTCCTCAAGGATCTTGCCCCCTCTGTAGCTCTTTCAAACTACAACTCTAAATCACCCCATCTCCCTCCTGGATATGTGGCTGCCATCTCTGCCGAATGAATGCCGAACTAGTTCTATTCTCCCTCTTTCGCTACTACCCTGTAAGATTCCAAATTGTAATTTTTTTTTTTTACCAAAACATGAAAATTTGAATACGGAATTTGAAAGATTAATCTAATGAATACTAACCTATCTACTTCGCTGACAATCTGTCCGCTTTGCTGCAATTCTTATCCGACTGCATTACTAAATGGCCAAAACCTCCCTGCCGAACTGAGTACAACCTAGGTACTCAGTCTCAGAAAGCTTTCCAATTGAAACAATCTGATTCCCCCGTGCCCAAAAACTTCAGTATAATCAAGACTTACAGTATCTAGAAATTGCTCTTAACTTTGCTGCCCTCCCCCAAAATGGTTTTTCCCTTCTCCTTTTATTTCTTCATCCACCGCCTTCTTCTCATCTCCGTGTCAATATTTTGGTTACATGTAACTTTTATGAAATCAAATCTCATTTGATTACGTTGATTTTTATTTGGATACGTAGTTTGAAATAAGATTTATTTATTATTTTTTTTGAATTAATTAAATTATTAATTTTGAATTAATATATATTATTATTTTATTAATTTTAGATTGTAAATTTAATCTGTACTTTAAAATTAATATTTTTTGTTGATTTTAAGGACTTATCATATATATGATACTCTGGTGAGGTATTACTTTATTACCTTAATTTATATCTTCTCCTGTAGTAACTAGTTTACATATAGTGCGATACATGCGGGGCCATGCATACGTAGCTATCGTATGGAGGTCTCGTATGTATGCTAATACTCATATTTTATTTCTAGACGGGTCATTACATACATCCCTCCTTCCAAAAACTTCATCTTGAAGTTTAAGATTACTAAAATATATTAGTGATTTTTTTTTCTAAATAAGACTATACTACTATTCACATTAAAAGTTTAAAATTACAACATAGTGAGCAAAATGAACCAGCTGGCCAGAAAGGAAGGCCGCATGAAACAGCAAGTGTCCAGAGCACAGATGTTGGACAAGACCTTGTTTTGCAGTCCCGCGCAGGGGATCCAGAGGAACACAAACAGCAAAAACAAACAGCAGAAACAAAAGATTGACCTCGACACAATAGCAGATACTAAGATCGACATATTTGACAAAAAAGCCCTCGCTACTGGGCCGCAAAACCTGTTAAGAAGCTGCAAAGCTTGATTAAACATCCGGAATCTCCTCCACGATCCTGCACCATCCTCCGTCAGCCAGGTCCTGAGCTTGGGTCGCCTCATTCTCGTTCGAAACCGGAGGCACAGGCGCCATTGTAGTGTCATTGACAATGCTAGCCGGCGGTTCCATCTCTCGCGGTGAGCCTGCAATTGGCATCGGAACACTGGATTCGCCCTCTTCTTGGGCTTCCTCTAGAAAGAGGACTGAAACATGGGCAGTGATCCGAGGGCGATTAAGAGAACAGTTGAAAGTGAAGATTGCTGAGCCGAAGGAGGGCGAAGACGAGGAGCCTGGGGAGCTGGGTTCGAGAAATTGGCTGGGCCTCAGAATGCTCCCTCTTCCGCTGCGAGAGCGTGGGTACTGACTCGAGGTGGCATCACCGGAGGAAGGGCGAGAAGGAGCGCCCCGCGCGGTGCCTCTGCGGCTGAGCATTCTTTGGCGGAGCCGAGGCATGACAACACCGTAATGGATTACAGAACAAACCACTGGAGAGGTATATCGCAGTCCAAACACACAGGCCAGCGGACGGGAGCCCAAAGCCGCAGCGGGAGACGATGAAGTAGAGCAAGAGCCCAACCAACACGGAGGCTTCGAGCTAGCAGCACCCGCGCCCATCCAACACAACACAAGGAACAACAGAGTGTAACCATGGCGAAAACTGGTTAATAAGCATTTTCCCCTGCCTCGAGACCCTCCCGCCATAACTATGGCATTCATGGGAGCCGAGAGCCGATACCAGCCAGCGCGTGCGAAGAGGGACGACAAATTAATGTTAACATCAAACATTCCCTTACACCCTGTTAAACCCACCTGCATATGATCCTCCCTCCACATGGCTTTCGGTCCGCTGTACAAGGCTGGCAGGTGGCGTCTCGGCTCCGCCCACTCCAGTCCCATCGCAGTGAAGGCAGCGTTAAACACCCGCATCCGGGGAAATATATTAGTGATTAATGTGAGTATATAAGTGTTTATATTTCATTTTATTTTGGTATTTAAAAATTTTGTTTTCTTCTATATATATATATTTTAATTTTTATTTATTTATTTATTTTTATTTAAATATAATATTCATGTCCTGCCCCGGTTGATTCTTCAAGCTACTCTAGAATCATCCTATCCTTCCTAATCTCTTCCGCTTCCATCCTATCCGTCCTCTACTAGAGTATGCCATGGTGTCAGCTATACTGATTAACCATTCATAGACTCTCAAGGGTGTTAGCGTTGATTATATCAACCTGATTGCCCAGTAGGCATCTGGCAGTCATCATCACACGTCTAGGGGAGTGTGACTCGCACAGTCCTCCCATGACTCCAGGTTTTTGGAGGATAAACGGTGGGCAATACCTCCACCCCTCCTAGTGGGACCAGAGTTAATGTTCTTTCATGGAACCTTATTGAGTCTTAATTGTACTGAAGTTTTTGTCATCACGTGGCCGTTTTGGTAACAATACTAGCTGCAACGTAAACACTTGTCCATATATTATAACATATGCATCAGTATATACATAAAATAAACAATTTCTGTATAGCTTATACATGTTATCTCTAGTACAACATATTTCGTCATGTCTTGCTCATGTTATCGACTTTCATATTGAAATTGTAATCATTCTTTTATTTCTATCTCATCGATATGCATAAATGAAACAAATTTATAATATCTTAATTCCCATCAGAATTCATGATTTAAATTTTATAGCAAAATTAATCAAATATTAAACTTTACTTTGATATCTATAATTTAGTAAGATTAATTTGAATAACATATTCCATCTTGGTATCCACGTACCAGTGGAATTAAGCAGATAACATATCATAAAAATTCACATTTATATGTGATCATTCCAAAATGGTTTTGAGTATCTGATTTAAAGTAAAGTAAATATATACAAAATATGACTTAAAGTTCTTCAAAATTGACACAAGTTGGGGTATTTTTGACATATGATTTCCGTATCTTCCCAAGTAGCCGATCCAGGACTATATTCGTCCCACTGGACCTTAACTCGGTCTACCAGACGATTCCTGAGTTGTCGAACCCTATGTTTTAGTATATGTAATGGTTCGACCGATATTATTCCTTTGTCCGATATCTGTAGTTCCTTCCATTGAAGGTAATGAAATGTGTTAGTTACGTAATGTCTTAATACAGATACATGAAATACATTATGAACTTTATGCAAGTGAGGTGGCAGTGCAAGACGATAGGCGACAGGTCCAACTCTTTCCATGACTTTAAATGGTCCAATAAATCGGGGTGACAACTTTGTCCATTTTCCGAATCGGATAGTGCTTTTATTTGGTTTGATGCGGATGAAAACCTGATCCCCTACTTCATACTTTCTGTCAGTTCTGTGGGCATCAACATAACTCTTTTGTCTATCCTGTGCTTCTTTTAACTGTTGTCTAATTTGTTTTACCTGTTCCTCCATCTCTTGGATTAATTCTGGCCCTATTATCACCCGATCTTCTAACCTGTCCCAACTTAATGATGTTCTGCAAAGACTGCTGTATAATGCTTCAAATGGAGGCATTCCGATTGAACTGTAGTAACTGTTATTGTATGCAAATTCGACTAAGGATAAGTACTTTTCCTAGTGCATTCGCTGATCCATAACGTACATCCTCAACATATCTTCAAGTACTTGATTTACTCTTTTTGTTTGCCCATCAGTCTCAGGATGATAAGCTGTACTCAAATTTAGTTGAGTTCCTAAGGCTGACTGCATGCAAGTCCAGAATCTTGAAGTGAATCGTTAGTCTCTATCTGATATGATCTTCTTAAGTACTCCATGAAATCTGATAATTTCATTTATGAATACTCGAGCTACGTCAACAACTTCATAAGTATCTCTTACAGGAATGAAATGGTCGCTTTTTGTTAATTTATCCACTACCACCAGAATAGCATTGTGTCTTTGAGAAGTAAGAGGTAGCCCAGTGATAAAATCCATAGAAATGATCTCCCATTTGGTCATAGGAATGTCATGAGGTTGTAGGAGACCTGCTGGATGACAATGATCAGCTTTTACTTGTTGACATTGCAAACATCTTGCAACGAATTGAACGATATTACGTTTCATGCCCGAATGGAGGTCTCATATGTATGCTAATACTTGTATTTTATTTATAGACGGGTCATTACATGCCCCAACAAAATTCGAATCTGGATTTCTTCGGCGCTAGAAATCCTTTAAGGAACAAGCTCCTCTAGACTCCCTCTGAGTCCTGATTTCCTTCACGGAAATCCTCTCGCCAAATGTCAAACTACTCTCCAATCCTCCTTTGTTGCTGTAACACGGATCTGGATTCCTTGGCTAGAAATCCGTCGAGGTAGTGATTCCCTCTACCTTGGCTCTGTCCTTAGACATTGTTCTGCTTTGACAAAAACAACGTCCCACCAACTCCTCAAATCACAATCTGCCCACAGCTCCCCAAGCTCCGACAATTGAAGAAACTGAGCCCTTCAGGCTCTGCACAATCCCAACAAAGGCTGAATCTGCTCTTCCTGGCCACAACGTCGATCCTTCCTGGATGAGAAAGATGATTGGGCACTGCGTAGATCTGATTTACCCCTCTGCCTCTGCGCTGACCCTCCTCTTGGCTCGAAATTATGATGCAGGCTCTGCATCACTTCCTCTCTTTCTACTTCTGCTCTGGAACAACTGTTGAAATTTGGTACCAGAGGACAGGTGGTTCCCTTAGGCTTTGATCTTTGGCCTAGGGAAAAGTGTTCAAAAGAATTTAATTTTTCTCCTAAAGTGACTTTATAATTTTTATAAAGTCAAATCTAATTTAAAAGTGACTTTAAGTGATAAAGTTACTAAAGTCTAATTTTAAAGTGACTTTTATAAAGTCAATGAAAAATTAGAAAGGAAAAGTGACTTTGGAAATAAATGACAAAGTGGGTCTTTATTGAAGTGGGGTGAATTAAAAAATAGAAAGTGAGATTTAAATGAGCATTTAATCTCAACCCTAGATCTCAATCCATTTTAGCCATTGGATTTAGGGATCACCCGAAAGTCACTTAGGGTTGGATTAAGGGAGGAAAATGAAGAAAAAATCATTCATTCTTTCATGAGCAGATTGAGAGAGAGAGAGAGTAAGAGAGCAAGGGAGATTTCTGAACAGGGAGGAGGAGGCAGCAGCTTGGCACACATACCAAGGCAGCATTTAAGCAAATCCGTACAGCTGAATGAGCAAACAGTAAAAGGCAGATTTTTTGCACAGAAATCAAGGGCCGTACAGCTGATTTTCTGCACAAAAATCGAGGTCCGTACAGCCCGTACAACCGTCCGTACTGCAGCCGTACAACAGTTTTCAGTGTTTTGTTTTGCTGTTTGGAAATTTCCAGTGGGCTGTGAGGCTCGGAAATCGAGATAAGTTGTAAAATTTGTTTGCTGAATTTTTTGCTGAATATTTCTCACTGTAAAAGGCATTTTCCAGAAATAAGAAAGAGCTCTCGAACTGGTTTTCCCCAAGAGTTGTAGGGGGTTTTTCCAGGGTCACCTTGACCAAAAATCTCTGTGTTTAAATGTGTTATAATGGCTGTTTGTACCTGTTGATTTTTATTTCTGCATTTTCCAGCATTCTGTAAAATTTCCAGAATTTGTGTTTTCAGCAAAAATTTATTTTTTCAGTTGTTGAATGTATGGATATGGGAAAGGGCATTTAACTATATGGGAGAAATAAGGTGAAACTAAAAACCGGGGTGGGAAATGAGAAATTTTTACATGGTATCAGAGCTTGAGTGCTGAAGTGCAGTTTGGGACAGCAAGGAAGAAAATTACAGCCTGCTGATTTTTTACTCAGAAAATTCCAGCAAGCTGATTTTTCACAAACAACAATTTTTATCTTTACTACAACAATGCTATTTTTCAGTTTTAGGACAGCAGGATGTCATTGGGATTGAGGGTGGAGGATAGGTTGGATGGACATACAAACTACAACGTTTGGAAGGAGAGAATGCAGAGTATCTTTGAGACAGAAGTCTGGGACATCATGGTGCATACCACACAGAACTCTGTTGTTGTGCCTACTGATGCCACTTAGTTGGCTGAGTATAATAAAAAGAACAACAAGGGTAAGAGACTGATTTTAGACGGAGTCAAAGACCATTGCATTCCTCATGTGAGAGGAAAGAGAAATGCCCATGAGATGTGGACAACATTGTCCAATCTCTACTAGAGTACCAATGAGAACCGGAAAATGGTCCTGAAGGAGAAGTTGAAGATAAAAATTTTGGACACTTTTTCTCGGTAAGAGGGAGTGTTGAAATTTGGTACTGGAGGACAGGTGGTTCCCTTAGGCTTTGATATTTGGCCTAAGGAAAAGTGTCCAAAAGAATTTAATTTTTCTCCTAAAGTGACTTTATAATTTTTATAAAGTCAAATCTAATTTAAAAGTGACTTTAAGTGATAAAGTTACTAAAGTCTAATTTTAAAGTGACTTTTATAAAGTCAATGAAAAATTAGAAAGGAAAAGTGACTTTGGAAATAAATGACTAAGTGGGTTTTTATTAAAGTTGGGTGAATTAAAAAATAGAAAGTGAGATTTAAATGAACATTTAATCTCAGCCCTAGATCTCACTCCATTTCAGTCATTGGATTTAGGGATCACCCAAAAGTCACTTAGGGTTGGATTAAGGGAGGAAAACGAGGAAAAAATCATTCATTCTTTCATGAGCAGATTGAGAGAGAGAGAGCAAGAGAGCAAGGGAGATTTCTGAACAGGGAGGAGGAGGCAGCAGCTTGGCACACATACCAAGGTAGCATTTAAGCAAATCCGTACAGCTGAATGAGCAAACAGTAAAAGGCAAATTTTTTGCACAGAAATCAAGGGCCGTACAGCTGATTTTCTGCACAAAAATCAAGGTCTGTACAACCCGTCCGTACAGTCTGTACTGCAGCCGTACAACAGTTTTCAGTGTTTTGTTTTGCTGTTTGGAAATTTCCAGTGGGTTGTGAGGCTCAGAAATCGAGATAAGTTGTAAAATTTGTTTGCTGAATATTTCTCACTGTAAAAGGCATTTTCCAGAAATAAGAAAGAGCTCTCGAATTGGTTTTCCCAAAGAGTTGTAGGGGGTTTTTCCAGGGTCACCTTGACAAAAAATCTCTGTGTTTAAATGTGTTATAATGGCTATTTGTACCTGCTGATTTTTATTTCTGCATTTTCCAACGTTCTGTAAAATTTCCAAAATTTGTGTTTTCAGCAAAAATTTATTCTTTCAGTTGTTGAATATATGGATATGGGAAAGGGCATTTAACTATATGGGAGAAATAAGGTGAAACTGAAAACCGGGGTGGGAAATGAGAAATTTTTACAACAACCCCGTCTCTTGGGACCGCTCCTACTGCTGCAAATTCTTCAGATTACTGTTGGTGCCTTCAGTTCTCCTGTGATTTGTAATCCTCTTATGCCATGTTGAAATTCCTAAATCTGACACATCAGAAATCCCTACTGCATTATCTGGTTTATTATCTCCCACTTGTTCTTTCCATTAACAAGTTATTTATGAATATAAATACCGAAATAAACACAAATGCATTGTTAACACATATAAAAATCAACAACTGAAATAACAGAGACAATCACACAAGGGACACTATTATTTTTGGACAATCGTCCCCGGAAAAACCCAATGCGGGAAATCGGTGTAGCAGATATGAGGGTTTATTATTATGTAGTTTCTGAATACAACTAGGGTGCCAGAAATAGCTCACCCTTCAGAGATTTTCTTGGCAGAAGTACCTCTCTTCGGAGACAGATATTCCGGCTAATCAGCAACCATTTGATTGATCCACAACAACTTAGACGGATCCTTAGTTGGACAGTGAAAGCTGCTCCAAGCTTTGTTCCGGAACTGCGTCACCCTCTACGGCTCTACGTCTACCTCTCAGCTCCTAGTTTGCCCCACGAAAATTCCTCAGCACTTCCTCTTCGGCCCTGCGTTAGCTCTGCTAGCCTTCTGCATCAGCGTCTTGGCCTTCTGCGTCATCCTCTTGGCCCTCTGCATCACTTGCGTTGGCCTCCTCAGCCTCTGCATCAGTCCTGGCTGCCTCTGCGTCAGCCTTCTAAGGCTCTGCGCTGTCTCTCCAACACTTTCTCTGCCTCTCTGATATGTATTCTTGACCTTCTGCCGAACTGCCCCTCGCTACAACAGATCATTAACTCGATTTCTCAGCAAACCCTGCCCCAGAAAATCAAATTCTTGATCAACTTGGTGTATCTCCAACTGACCCTTAAGCCTCCTCTTATACTTTTCCTGTTGAGTCTTCAACGATCGAAATTAAGTCCCTAATCAATGGCTAAGATTAGATTTGGCTTGATCCATGTCATTTAGAACATTCTTACCCAGTTTTATATTAATACCCATTAATATTTAAATTATCCTAAGTTTAGACTTAGGAACTCCATTAATATCTCTCCAATCGGGTGGAATTTCCCCAAACTATTTCTGGGTCTTGGAGATCTTATGTGCCTTAGCCTCTCCACCAATTTTCATGGCTAGAGCACATCCAATGCTACCACAAATCAACAGTTAGGTCGGGCCAACCATAAAGACACACCTATTCAGGCACCCTAAACCACTATATATTGGCACTTGACCTCCCTCACTTGGAGCAATTCAGATCTCACCAAAAACCATCTGTTCTCTGTTCACACGTGCAAAGGAGAGAGAGGAGAAGAAAACAAAAGTTTGACCTACGTTGACCAAGACTATTTATGTTATGTTAGACAAAGATTCTTGGCATTTGAACGAATTTGTTTCTGGGTAGTTTGACCGCAGTTGGCTAGGGTTTCTGAGGTAGTTGTAGGAGGCCAAAAAACGGCCTTGTTGACTAGAGTTGACCAAATTTCAAAAGAGTTGCAAGAGGTTGAAGAAGTGGTATGTTTGACCAAGTTTGACCTATTGAATTTTGTGGTCAGTTTGACTTAATTTATTTGGGAAAAATCAGTTTGTACTTTTGATGAATTGAATAATTTCTTCTAAGAAAGGATTGTTGGGTTTTTCCCTAGTTAGGGTTTTCCCAAGGTAAAAATTTGTGTCTCTTGTGTTTGGTTGCCTCTTCATGATTATATTGTCATTATTGTTTCACAATTGAGATTTTCTATGTATAATTGCTTAATGATGAATATGACACAACAAGAATTAATTAATAAATCATTGGAAGTCATTATCAGACTAGAAGATCATGAAAAATCAACAAGAAGACCCTTGGAGAGTATGAGCAATCATGTGGAGATGTTGACAACAATTCACCTATGCATCCATGTTTGATGGCTGAAAATGGCGACCAACAGTTTGTTCCCATGTGTGAAGAAGGGCAAGGGGCAACATTGGCGAGAGATTATGAGCTGATATTCTATTATGGGGCGATTCTTGGGAAGATCTTCCTAGATAGGGGCATAGCACAATAGGAGCCCTTAGATGTGAGGAATTCAAGATGCCCGAGTTGAAAATGTGATCTAGGTGATTCTATTGGTGGTAGGTTGAGTCAGACGCTGGTTTGGGATCCAGGTATTGAGTGATCCATTCATAATTGGGTGGCATGGAGGCATGATGTGACATAATGGTTCACATGGGATCCTAGTATTGGTGTATAGATGTCTTTATAGTTGGCGAATGTGGATTGCTTGAGGGAAAGCAATCTTGGGGCGAGAGGATTTGTAATATCCCTTTTTTGGATTCCCTTATGATGTAGTTAGGATGGATTTCTAGTGTTTGTGACAACCGGGTTACAGGAGGGAGATTACGACATCGGTAGGCTTGTAGGGTTTGAAGGAGTTTTATGGGGCCTGTCAGGTTCTCTTGCTATATTTCATCATCAGGATTGGTTCCACACAATTTGTTCTTGGTTCCGTTGCATTCTGACGATTCCCATTAAATAGGGTGATTTCAAGCATATTTTAATTGAATACGCTAAATGTGTTATTTGGAGTGGATTATTTGGAGAAACACCTTAGCGTAATAGCTTTTGGAACCAGAATGAAGAGATCTATACAATGGGATGATAAAAAGTGACTTTTAGTGGCCAGAGAAATCATAGAGGCAAATTTACCATTTTCCGAGATTAAAAGTGACTTAAATAAAACAAAAGAATCACTTAAATAAATAAAAGAAGAAACTTCTAGAGTGGAAATAAATTTAAAATAATAAAATAAAGTGCTTCTAGAAGGTTTGAGAGAGATCCATTAGATCTTTAAAGGGCAGGCAGGTAAAATATTTGTGGGTATCGAGAATTTGTAGTATTTTTTGTTGGATAGGTTTTGGGAACGTGGTTCTAAACTTCAGAGAGACCTAGGATGGAAACCCTTGGGTTCCTTGTGTGTGTTGGACAAAACCCAACCCACTACTGAGGAGATTTCATCTAGAGATCTCATTGGGCTACATCAGCATCAATTGGTGAGCAGATCTGGAGAAGATCTGTGGATTGGATGTGGAGATCACCCATATCTCCAATTTGAGCTTCATTTCCGATCACAGTTTTGGGAGGCTAGGATCAGCATCGCAGTAGCTATTTTCTAGATATTTTCTCAGCTATTTTCTCAGCTATTTTCTAGCTCAGCTATTGGTAGTTGTATTGGCATGTAATCTTGTTCCAGTTAATATAATAAAGTTGTGTTTGCTGCCATTTCTCGTATTACTGACAATTGTTTAATCTCTGAAGTTTAATTTGCTAGCAATTTATATTATGTAAATGATGAAATTTCCATGGAGTTCACGGCGTAATTTTCTTAAGTAAATTTCCGAATATTTCTACGAAAATATTAAAAGGAATATCATAGATCACTGGGTAGTAACTGCTGGAATTTTAGCCCAAACAGAAAGCAGGAACGTTTACTGAGAAAAACGTTGTTGTTCTAATCACCTTTTATCCACTTACAAGACCAAGCTTGTCATTCCTGAAGGGCAAGGTCATTGCCAAGAATATCAATTTTGAGGATAGCCTGTGAACGCCAACCAACACCTAGATGGGACACAATAAATCTTATGCAAGATGGAGCTAAGGCCAACAAACTCCTAGATGGCACACAATAAATCTGATGCTAGATGGAGCTAAGGTTTTGGGAGGCTGAGAAAATGGTGTGTAGAGTTATGGCAGTGCCAATCCTTGTGTCGATCTCATTTCCACCCTATTCTCTCCAAAGCCTAACCTCGTTCTTTGTTTGGTGTCTCAATGCAGTATGGAATCTCAAAAGAAGAGGAGATTTTATATTCACTACTCATTTTCTTTGTATTTTGTTTGGATTTTTAGTTCGTATTTTCTCATCTATTTCACACAATGAAATATTGATTATATTTTGAGCATTTTGAGTTTGATCTCTTTCCTGATGCTAAACTAAATCTTTGATAGGAATGGTGTGTCAAACATGTTGAGCTAGTTTTACTTGATAGTCTATTTTGTATGCTCAGAAATATATATGCACGATGGTGTCAAACTAGTTGATCTGCTAGTGTTTGCTCTTACATTCGTCATGTATACATAAGCGTGGACTTGAGAAGGTATCATCATGACAAAACGTGACTCTCTGTCTTTTGTGGAATTCAATTTCCCTTTTTGTTGCACATATATATACAGGAACATTATTAGTGACTATTGAGATTTATATTAGAAGATAACATTTAGGTAATGGTCTTTTTATTTGATTTTGTACCTATATGTTAATTGAAATGGCTAGAACATTTTTCATATGGGGAGTTCCTATGTAACCTTTTACCATGGCTATGATCAGATTGAAGTTAAAGACATGGGAGCAAGAGCGCAGGAGTCATCTTCAATTTTGCGTCACCCTGGACCACCTGAGGATTTTGTGCGTGGAAGCACAGGCAGTCGGCCATTCCGTCCTGGAGGTTTTGAAGATTCTCAAACTTCAGAGAGAAATATTCCAAAAGGTTCATTAAATGGGGAATGGATAAGTGAAATTATTGGAGGTGGTCCTATGCAAAAAATCCCTCCTGGTTTTAAAGAAGGGTTGGATTTAGGCACTCCCAAGGTGAATATGTATAATTCAAATGTAGCTGCTCATTCTTTTGTGTCAGTGATTTAAGACATTATGTGCATATTGCACTGTACAAGATAAGAGGATTTTATTTTTTTTGTAGGCATTCTCATGTTCAAAGATCAGTGTTGATGAGCATCATCCTCAAGTGGGATGTGAAGATATTCCCCGCAATAAAGTGGTTAGCAGTATTTCTCCTTCCATTTCTTATATTTGCAACTTGTTATTTAACTTTAGAATATTGTAGGATGCAAATTATTCTGGATTTCAGGCTCTACCATATGTGAGGTGCCTCTCTTCAGATGTCGGCATGTATTATTAGGTTGACCTATGTGGCAAAATGATATTTTCTAGAATGGAGAATGGGTTCTGTGATGCACTGAACTGCAAAAAGCTAAATGGCCACATTATAGCACAATGCATGTTTAAATATTCACTCTTAAATTTGCTTTTTTGTTCTTTTGGCTTGTAATTTTTCTGACTTGTGCTTCCATCGGTTTGGATTTCCTAGTCTTAAAACCTCTTAGCCTTAAAATCTCTTTGTTGTCTTAAAACACAGATTTGATGGTGTAACTATCAGTGTATTGTGTTTATGTTTTCATTTTTCAATTTGCAGCTATATGTGTGATTTTTGCAGGTTCAGAAGCAATAATTTATGTGGTTAAATAAATTCAGATCTGATTTATTTAATTAAAAAAAACATAGGGGGCAGCAATGACCTAGGGCTTAAAAATTGATAGAGCTATTGGTCTCTTAGTCAGTTGTGTTAAACTTCTAATTCTAGATTTGATTTAAATTCTTGCTAGATTATTCACCCAGAAAAAATATGAACTCACTGAACAAGAAATACACATTTTAACTCAGAAACTTTCAGCTGAAGCAAACATAAGAAATAAATTTTCACATATGAAAATTTACTCTTGAACTAAACTTCACTTTATTAGAATAGTGAGGGCTAACTAACTGGGAAAATGGCCCACAGAGAAAATTTGGAATTTACAGCAGTTAAACTTGGCTGAACTTAGCCTAGAAAAAATCCCAAGTTGCAGAAAATCACATATGCACACTGCTGTATGAATTCTGGGTAGGTGGACTCGGTTGTACATCATGTACAGTCCTTACGCCGTTCCCTAGCTGCTTCCTCTACCTCTGCAATTTTATTGTATGAAAACTCACCTGGTCTACACTAAATAATATGGCCAGTGTTATGTAAAAAATTAGTTAGTTTATAAGTTATTAGGCAAAGGGCATGATCTTCACCAAGAGGCACCCAAGGCAGTATATACCTAGGGCCTCCCACAAAATGTAACCATCATCTATTCAATTATTAATAAAATATATATCATGGCTGTCATTTTCTAAATTCGTGTGTTCCATCTGGTATCAGAGCAGACGATTCTCGGTTGCTCTGCTGTTGCACAGGTCGAATTGCCATTCATTGCTGCCTTCGATTCACTTTCACCATTTTTTTTTTACCGCTGTCCGACTGTGCCACTGCGCCAGTTCTGCCACGCCACTCTGCTGTTCTGCCCGGTCTTGGTCGTCCCCCATCACTCCGCTGTTCCACCCATCCAGTTCCGTTCGCCCTCCACATCCCATCACTTCGTCCCGGCTCTGCTCGTCTAGTTTCATCGGCCCTCCGCATCTACACCACACTCTGTTCACCACGCAACCACCCTAACTTTTGCGCTCCATAGGCACCGCCGCATCCCGACCAGCACACCGTATCGTCATTCCATAACCAATCCACGTCGCACCCCCGTTGCCATCCTATCCGCTGTCCGTAGCCGCCATCTTGTCCGCCGTCCGCGGCTGTAGTCCGGTCTGTAGCTTTCACCTGCCGACGGCCACCATTAATCTTTTGTTTGCCGTCTCTGTTTAGTCTGAAGAATTATCTTAATATTTGGTTATATATACATATAGTTTAAAAAACAAATTAATAATAATAATAATAATTATTATTATTTTAAAAATATATTTTTTCCCTTGGAAAAATTCGTAATTTTCATTAATGATGAAAATTACATTTTGCAGATGCTAGTGGCATATATTATACACCTATCCTGTTGAGTATTCAAAATACAAAGAGGTGTACTCCATGCAGGGAGACACTGCTCTGAGCTGTGATTTTCAGTATGATTTATGTACTTACTCTACGCAGAGAATATCAAAAAATAACTGTCATGTGTAGAACTGCTTGATGAAAACCTTCATATAATATTTATATAGACACAACAAGATATATAAAAAAAAACTTTATGTCCAGCTCCCATTGAGCTTTACTATTCTGATATTTCTATAAAAGGTCTATGATAATACTGATGGAAGGTTCCATCAGTTTGCTCCAGTATGCTCCAAGTTCCTATAGGCTTGTGCGCTGCTTCCTTGGATAGTAGATCAACAGCTGTGTTCCGCTCCCTGTATATATGTTGACAAGTAAATGTGTCAAATAAATTTATGAGTCTAAATATTTCTTCCATGATGTGTCTCAGAGAAAAAGCATGACAATTTGTAGCTTTGTTTATCCAATTGCATATAGTTTTTGAATCTCCAAATAGCTGTAAGTTTCTGCACTGTTTTTCCAAAGCAAAATGAATGGTGTATTTTGCTGCTGAAAGCTCAACAAAATTGTTCGTCCCTCTGCCCAAACCCATTTGGATTTTGTAAAAATGATTTGTTGTAATATGGAGGACAACTCCTCCCCCACATCCAATGTCTTGAGCTGAGCCATCAAAGTATGCCCAGGGGTGAGATTGGTTTATGCTCTCGGGTATGATATGCCTGGGATTGGGATTTGTTTCCTCCTCTGGAATCTGTTGGTAGTCTGCTAGGATTTGTGCAGTGATGGCCGGCCAGTGGGGGGGAGAATTTTGAAAGATAATTCTGTTCCGGGCAATCCATATGGCCCAACAAGTAAGTAAAGGGATGTTTTTTGTTTTTTCTGAGGATACAGTGGACCACCAACCCTCCCAGGCTTCCTGAACAGTTGTTCCCTGCCACATAGGGAGCAAGGGTATATGAGAATGAATAGTATTCCATAGCTCCTTTGTGCATGGGCAAGTAAGAAAGAGATGATTCCTAGATTCATTGTCGGCTTTGCAAAGGCCGCACCAAAAGGGTCCATGAAAAGATCTCTTGATCAAATTTTCTCCTGTTGGGATTTTGTGATACAGAATGGTCCACATGAGGAGCCTAGACCTGGGGGTGCTTTTAGTTTCCATATACTTCTCCACCACGGTTCACACTGCAGTGGTTTCAGTGAGTTCATAAGAGTTATGTATCCCTCCTTAGGTGAGTATCTTCCATGCTTCACATGTGCCCAGATTAGCTCATCCTCCCCTTCTTGTATCTTGATATGGGATTTCGTGAGTGCCTCCGTGTATTCTTTCCAGTGCTGCTGCCATTGTCGAGGGATCTGTAGTGTCCTCCCAGATTTCCATGCTTGTTGCAAAAATGTAGAGCATTCATTGTTTGCTATTTGGCTAAGGTGAGAGATACCTTTGGAAGTGAGGTTTGTTTTGAGCTCCTGTGGGAGTCTGTGAGCATTCCCACATCCAATCCAGGGGTCCATCCCTATTTTAATAGCTTCTCTTGACTTTAGTTCTCCTTGTTCATTTGATAGCTGCCAAATAGTATTGATAGCTTTGCGCCCATTTGCAAATTTATGGTAGAACTTGGTATTGTCATCCCCTTCCTTAATCCAGATGGCTCTGCTTCTCAATCTCCAGCTCTCTTCTCTGTCCTTAAGAATCTGGTTTCTCTTAGCCAGAAGAGAGGTTATCTGCTCTTTGTGCTCAGGGGAGGAGAAGATCCCCTCATGGTCATTTTCATACTTCTCAATGGCTTCTTCAGTTTGTTTGAGAGTATGGTCTTCCTGCGATCTCTTCTTATGAGCCCATTGCTTTGAGAGGCTCTTGAGTTCTTTTAGGTTTTTTGCAAATCCTTCTGATATAGTCCTTTCTGCCGCTGGGGGATGAGTCCTCTAGTAATTTGTTACTAGTTGGATATATTTAGCGTCCCTCAACCATGCTGCATTAAATTTGAAAGGACCTTTTGGTTTGTTCATACCTCCTCTGATTTCCAAACAAATCGGCCTATGGTTTGATATTCCGCCAGAGCCCACCCATTGTCTATATCCCTGCCCCAAGGTTAGCATATGCTCCTTAATGAGATATCTATCTAGTCTTCTAGAGAGACTGTCCGCTCCTGATCTGTTGTTTCTCCAAGTGGGCAATATTTTTGGGGAGGGGATATCTATGAGATTATGATCCTCCAGATTGGCCTCGAAAAAATCTGAGAGGATATCCCTTTGGGCATTGTGTCCCCATGATTCCGCAAAGTCGATGGAGAAGTTTAAATCCCCCCCCAGAACGAGATTGTCCTTTTGAAGGATGTGTGAGTCTAGGAGTCTGCTCCAATATTCCTCCCTGTTGTGACAAGGGCCATAAATGTTGATGATCCTGAGCTCAATATCAAGCTCTGAGGAATAAATGTCAGCTCCTAGGTGGCCCGAACTCCCCCACGCATTATAGATTCTGATAGATCGATTTTTTACCCCCAGCGCAAGACCCCCTGACCGCCCTGATGCATCTAGGGTATGGAATGTCCATCCAGGTAGCCAGGATTCCAGGAGGTGGGTAATGACACAACCCTGGCCTAGGGTTTCTTGAAGAAAAAGAATATCAATGGGTTCTGCTGAGAGCAGTCTCCTCATGGCTAATTTTTTAGTAGGGCTAGCCAACCCTCTACAATTGAAAGAGAGAAATTTCATGGAGGAGGGGGCTCTTGGGTATTCACTGCTCTAAGTACCCAATCGATGGCATGTTGTTTGCCCGCAACAATCTCTTCCCTAGCTTGTAGCTTAGCTTTGGATAGGGAGGAGGGTCTGCCTCTAGTCGTCTTTAGAGGAGGGGGAGAGGTGATGAGGCCGATACCCAGAGAGTCAGGGGCCTGAGAGCGAAACCTGGCTCTGGTGGGGTATCTGAAAGGTGGAGGGCTGGAATGAGTGGGAGGAACAAGTAATTGGGAATTTGGGGGAGGTTTATTAGGGAAAGATGGTTGAGTGCAAGAGATGGTGGGGGAGGGGGGTTTGATAGGGCAATCCACAGCCTTGGGAGGGTTGAAGGTGTGAGAAAAGGACTGAACTGAAAAGAACTGTTCATAACTAGTTTCAATGTAGTGCGGAGATACATTAGAGTAAACAGAGGAGGAGTTTGCAGTTGACATACCCATAGAGAAAGCAGCCTCAACAGCCGCCCTTGCTCTAGTTAGAGGAGGAGAGGGTGCTCCGATGGGTGCCTTTCCCCGCTTCTTTCTGGTCACCTTTGTGGGCATAGGTAATGCTTCAGAGTGTGCCAAATTTGCTACCTCTTCCCCCCTTGGAGGGCTACCCTGAGCTTGTGCGTTTTTCTGCAATGTATCCTTCCCCTTATCTCCGACCCTTTCCTTCTTGTTCAACGGACAATCTTTGTACAAGTGTCCCACTTTGTGGCAACGTCTGCATCAGAAAGGGACACCTTCATAGTCTAGGGTTTGCTTTCGGGAGAAGGTTTTCCACTGTAAGGTGATGTGCTCCTGAAGACCGCCCCGAGTATCTAGGTGAATGAGAATCCTGGCATATGCCATCATGCCTGAAGCCAGATATGATCTGTCGTGATCGAGGTAGGTTCCCAGAGTGTTGTCGATGCAGCAGAATATATCCTCTGACTAGAATTGAAGGGGCAGTCCTGGTAGCCAAACCCATATAGGGCCGACTCCTATCTGTTCTTTTTCTGGGTCAAAAAGAGGGTTCCATCATCGAAGAAGAACTGGAGCATGCTCGAAATGCCAGAAGGACGACAGGACCCAATTTGTGTGCTCGGCTCTGGCAAAGCGCAGAGCAAACCATCCTCTAACAAAGGTTTGAACAGTTGGGAGGTCCGCCAAGTGCTGCCCCCATACCTCCGAGGTCCACATCTTAAGCCTAGCCGTTGTGTAGCTACGACCACGAATTCTTCCTACCAGAACCCAGTCCGTCGTGTCCATGGTGTCACCCCACTGAATGTCCTCCCCGAGTCTGAGGATAACGTCTTCGCTTCTGACTTTGAAGCACTTCCTTTTTTCCCCTCCACGTTGGCTCTTCAGGGTCCTCCGAATTTTCCACTGACTGGTTAGGGTTTGAATCAGGGTTTTCAGGGCAGGGATGTTCAGCCGCTGGAATCGGTTCCAAGAGAGGGGGTACTGCCATGTAACTGTGCAATGGAGGCGCCTCAGGTATCAAAACTTGTGGGTTTCCCTGGGCCGGGGTGTGGGTTCTCAGAGGGTTGGTTGAAGATTCACCAGGGTGGGATGAGAGGGGGGTTTGAGAGCTAGCTGCCTCAGGATTAGGGTGGAGGCAGGCGGAAACAAAGGTTGTAGTCGAGGGTGACTGCGGTGGCGAGGGAGGAAACGGCTAGATCAGAGGAGGCTCTGAGAAAGTTACTGTGGAGCAGGAAGGTCCCGAGATGGAAGGAAGACCCGTAATGGTAGCCAACAGGTCGCAGCAGAAGGGAAGGAGTTCGTCTGCGGCGGAGTGAGGGGTTTGCCAGATATTGACATTCTCCAACGGGTCTTCCGAATAGTCTACTAGGTCAAGCTCCATACCTGTTCCAAGGTGATCTTCGCTAGCTGCCTCTAGGACCATCGTAACAGTCACCGCAGAGAGGGTATCAAAATTCAGTGGGAATCAGTGAAAAGGGAGGAGATGGTAAACAACGATGTTACGGAGTGGCTCAACGAGTTATGGGTGATGGGAACCGCCGCAGGTGTTGCAGCTAGAGGCGAATGGACGACGTTAGCTAGCAGGAAGGTAGGGTGAGTAGGGTGCAGTTGTGGCGACTGTTTGCAGAATATCCCTAACCCTTTTCAGGCAGCCTCTGCAGTGCCATCGTGAAGCCAACCTCTCCTATATATTATTTAAAAAAAATTAAAATTAATAGTTCAAGTTAAGAAAGAAATTTTAAGCTGGCGGACAAATTTACACCCCCACAAACTCGTTCAATGTCGTTGATGTCAATGGCCGATTTCAGCAAAAAATTGATTGATTTGGAGAATAGGATTACTAGCCACTCCGATGATTTCAACCAAAAATTAGTCGATCTCGAGAGTAGGGTTATCGAACATTTCGACGATATTAAGAAGCTTCATGATATGACAGATCAGATAGAACTACAGCTCGGGCAGAACCATAATCAGACGATAACGTTGTTGAACACTTTGTGTGGAAGGAGGAAGGTTACACCCGAACAACTACTCCAAGATGATGGAGTTAATCGACAACATAATTCATCAGATTCAACAAATTCAGTAGATTGTCATGAAAAAGCAGAGTCTCCAAAAAAATCATCCACACACCATCAAGGAAATAGTAACGTGACTTTTTCAAATAAGCAACTCTGGGATACATTCACCAATCAACACCCTCCTTTCGCTCCACCATTAGCAACGTATCAACGAAAGGCAAAAATCAAGTTGCCCAAATTCGATGGGAACGAAAAATGCAGCGTTGCGTGGTTGAATAAAGCAGAAAAATACTTCGAGATTTACGACATCGACAATGATGACGAAAATATTAGGTACGCTTCCATGAAAATGGAAGGAGAAGCATATAATTGGTATATGTGGTGGAGGCAGATGACAACCGCCATCAGTTGGAGAAAATTTAAGGATGCGTTCTTTAAATGATTCCAAGGTGTAAAGGAAGAAGAGTTATTTTCAACACTCATCAGATTACGATAAAAAGGAAATGTGGATGAGTACACTTGAGAATGGGAGACCTTAGCAACACAAGTACTTGGGTTATCAGAATCTCGTCTAATTCAATCATACATCTTCGGACTTAAAACTCATCTACAAGTAGAACTTGAGCTTGATGACATTACATCAATATAAGCTGCAAGACGAAAAGCAAAAACTGCTGAAAATAAATTTGAGCAGATATTGTGGTCAAAACCGGAAAAAGTATATTCAAGACGAAGAATGTCGTAGTCTGTGGATACAGATAATACAAGATATGTGCCACCACATCGTTGTGAAGGTGAAAAATCTAACGTAGAAATGCAATGGTTAAAACAAGGCAAATGCAAACGCTGTGGCGAGAAGTGGGACCCTAAACATAGGTGTGCAAAAGGAAAAGAATCAAAGAACTTATATAACTGTGAAGCAACTAATGATTCAAACAGTGATGATTCAGACATAGAAGAAACAAAAGATGCCCTAGAATTCTCTCCAGAATTAGATGACGGAAGTATTCCGCAAGTGTCACTATTAGCTATGACAGGTATATCACAACCCCAGACTCTAAAATTGAAAGGACATATAAAGAAGAACAACGTAGTGGTTCTCATCGACTCCAGTAGCACCCACAATTTTTTAGATGCAACCGTGGCAAAGAGACTCAACATTTTCTCATTTCCCTTACCCAAGATGAAGGTGATGGTCGCCGATGGTAAGAAGATCGAAAAGGTAGGGAAATGCCATAAGGTCAAATTGCGGATTCAAGACTTTAATTTAGAATCTCCATTTTCCACTGTACCATTAGGTGGAGTAAATGTGGTCTTAGGTATCCAATGGCTACGAACTCTAGGCACTTATTTTGCCAACCATCAAGTACAATTCATAAGATTTAACTGGGAAGGGCAAAGGTACAAGTTATACGGATCCCAAGCACCAGAGAATCAATTCGTATTGTCATCTCAGATGATGAAGATGATTCGAAAAGGAGCACCAGCTTATGTAGTACAATGTCACCAATTAGAAATGTTATCTGCAAACATGATCAACGAAGAGACACCAGAGATACAAGATCTAATTCAGAAGCATGAAAAGGTATTCCAAGACCTTTCCATGAAAATGCCTCCTAACAGGGAAATTGAACATACAATAGAAGTCAAAGCAGGGTCAGACACCGTCAACATCAAGCTGTATCAATATCCACACCACCAAAAGACGAAAATTGAGAGATTAATCCAAGACCTTTAAAGTAAAAGTCCGTACGCTGCTCTAGTGGTATTGGTAAGGATGAAGGATGGTTCATTTAGGCTATGCATTGACTAGAGAGGATTAAACAAAATAACGATTAAAAACAAATTCTAAATCCCCTATATCGACGAAATGTTGGATGAACTACATGGCGCAAAATACTTTTCAAAATTGGACTTAAGGTCAAGCTATTACCAAATCAAAATCAGGTTGGAAGACATACCAAAAACGACATTCCGAACACACGAAGGTCACTGTGAATTTAAAGTAATGCCATTTGGGTTAACCAATGCACCAACAACGTTCCAAGCCACTATGAACAAATTATTTCGTCCATATCTTAGGAAGTTTGTATTAGTATTCTTTGATGATATTTTAATTTACAGTAAAACTTGGAAGGAGCACTTACAACATCTGGATAAAGTTCTTACACTACTGAAAGATCATTAGTTCTATGCAAAAAAATCCAAATGCACCTTTGGAAAGGAAGAAGTAGAATACCTCAGACACATTATATCCCATGAAGGCGTAAAAGTGGACCCTAATAAAATCAAAGCTATAAAGGAATGGACTGGACCGGTTAATATATCCAAGCTAAGAGGGTTCTTAGGATTGACTGGATATTACCTAAGATTTATTAAAAACTATGCACATAGAAGTGCACCTCTGGCAAACCTTTTAAAGAAGAATTCATTTCAATGGGATGAGGAAGTAGGAAGGTGTTTTGAAGAACTGAAGGAAGTTATGTCTAATGCCCCGATATTGGCAACTCTAGATTTCTCTAAACCATTTATCATCGAGTGTGATGCTTCCGGATTCGATATAGGCGCAGTGTTAATGCAAGAAATGCATCCAATACCTTTTAAAAGCAGGAAGCTCAATAAAAGTTAACGTCTTAAGTCCACATACAACAAGGAAATGCTCGCTATTATGCACGCGTTGGCTAAGTGGAGACGATATCTTTTGGGAAGTAAGTTCTCCATTCGAATAGACCATAACAGTCTCCAACACCTCCTTAAACAAAAAACACTTTTCGAAGTACAACAAAAATGGATTGAAAACATTGCCGCCTTTGACATGGAGATACCACATAAAAGGGGAAAAGACAACGTAGTAGCAGATGCGCTGTCTAGGAAAGATGATGAACCAACTCTACTTGGAGTCTCGGTTGTTGTTCCTGAATGGCTTAATGAGATTCGAAGTGAGTATGCCAAGGATCATGAAATAACTATGATAATCAGTAACCTTCCAGACAACTCAAAATTTGAATGGAAGAATGATATTCTATGGTACAAAGGAAGAATCTATCTGAATGCAAACTCCAAGTTTAAACCCAAGATACTCAAGGAGTCACATGATTCACTGTCAACCGGACATGTAAGATTCTTTAAAACTTACTACAATGCATGTCAATCATTCTTTTTGAAGGGGATGAGTCGCGATATTCAGAAGTATGTAGCAGAATGTGACACATGTCAAAGAAATAAAAGTGAAAATATTATGACACTTGGATTACTTCACCCCTTAAACATTCCGAATCAAAAATGGGAAGAAATATCAATGGACTTTATTGAGGGATTACCTGTATCTGAAGGCAAGGACAAGATTTTCGTAGTGCTCGACAAATTCACCAAATATGCTCACTTTATGGCAATAAAGAAATTAGACTCAGCTAAACAAATCGCTGAAATATTTTGCAAAAATATATATAAATTACACGGTTTTCCGAAGGTTATTGTGAGTGATAGAGATGCCAAATTCAAGGGTAATTTTTGGAAGGAATTGTTCAACCACATAGGAACCTACCTAAATATGAGTTCCACTTATCACCCTCAAACAGATGGACAAACAAAGGTTGTTAATAAATGTTTGGAAGCATGCCTACGTTGTTATGCTACAAAAAAACAAAATAAGTGGGCTTAGTGGTTGCATCTCGCTGAATGGTGGTATAATTCTACTTATCATACGTCAACAAAAATGACTCCATTCCAAGCTTTGTATGGGTATGAACCTTCGAAATGGAAGGATCTAGCTACCATCCAGACAAATCTACCTGCTGTTAAAAACCAACTAGAAGAAACCTAAAAAATTGTCCAAACCCTAAAAGAAAACTTGAATAATGCAAGGCACTGTATGAAGCAACAAGCGGACCGAAACAAAGCCGAAAGAGAATTTGAAGTCGGAGAATGGGTATTTGTCAAGCTCCAACCATACAAATAGTTGTCCTTGAAACAAAAAGGAAAAAATAAATTGGCACCGAAGTTCTATGGACCATATCAGATTAATAAAAAGATCAGCCAAGTTGCATATAGTTTAAGCCTTCCAGAGAAAAGTTGTGTTCACAATGTCTTCCATGTCTCTTGCCTTAAAAGGGCACTGGGCGACCATCAATCAGCGCAAACAACGCTTCCATCCCTAGATGATGAAGGAAGGGTCATTTTAGAACTAGAAGGTATCTTATCTACTAGAGAAAGGAAGCTTCGATCTCGTGCAATCAAGGAATACTTGATCAAGTATAAGGACTTACCAGAATAAGAAGCTTCTTGGGAGACTGAAGCGTTTTGTCAGCAACATCCGTCGTTACATATGCTTTGAGGACAAAGCATTCTTTTGAGAGGAAGGCAATGTTATATAAAAAATTAGTTAGTTTATAAGTTATTAGGCAAAGGGCATGATCAAAGATCATGCCCGTTCACCAAGAGGCACCCAAAGCAGTATATAGCCAGGGCCTCCCACAAAATGTAAACATCATCTATTCAATTATTAATAAAATATATATCATGGCTGTCATTTGCTAAATTCGTGTGTTCCAGCCAGATCTGACTTTAACTGCTGAGCTCTTCTTTTCCTTTACTGCTGCTCCTCCTCTTCTCCTCAGCCCATGTTTTCACAATGACTATTTCTCACAATTACTAAGAAATGTTTTTCTCAAAACTGTGTTTTCTTCTCTCCTTAGATTGCCTTTTACAATACTTTATTGAGCTAAACCCCTAACCCTTGTTGGAGAAATTAATTGTTGTTGATGTCATAGGTTGTCCAATTGAAGAAAATTGCATAGGCCTAAAGAGGACTTTAAGCCCTTTCCAATGAGTACTTGCATGCCTCCTAACTCCTCCTCATTGAAGAGAAATTGAATTTTCAAGTGAAAATATACCTATTCTGGCCTTGTCAAGTCGGTCCTCCATCCTAACAGACGTGGCAGTTTAGTAAGTGATCGAATTAGTATAAATAAAGACCATACTCCTTCCCAATTCGGCCAGACCAGCTCAGTGAAGAGAAGATAAGAAGAAGCTCGAGTCTGAAAGAGAAGAACAGTGGTTCATACCTCATGAATCCCAAGGCAAATTAAAGAGGCAATTTCTGGTTCTGGTTACTCTGGTTTTGGGTTATGGTTATTGGAAATTTCTTGAGCAATTCTTGGAGAAAAACGTGTCTACTTCTGGTGCAGACATCAGTCTCACTTAGAGACTGATCTTTGCCTATGTTTGAGGACTAGACTCAGCCTTATTAAGACAGACCTTGGCCCTGAGAAAGGTACAGAACTCGGCCCTGTATAAGTTAAGTTCTGACCTGTGGAAAGCACTGTATTTCGGCCTGTGGAAGGCCTGAAATTCAGCCCTCCTTTGTGGCTTGTGGTATCTTGGCCTGAAGCAAGAGATTCGGTCTTCTACGACAAAGGCAAGAAAGAGTTTTCAGCCTTGTGTTTTGAACATTCCTGGAGAGACTTTGATGAATTTCTGAAGAAGACTTTGATCCCTTTTGAAGCAGGCCTTGGATCACTTTTAAAAGCAGAATTTGCCCAGTCTTTTGATCATACTTTGAACAAACTTGAAGAGCCTTGAAGCAGGGTTACGGAGGCAGATTTGAAGATATTCCTTAATCAGACTTAAAGCAGATTGTTGGAATACTTGTTGAAGCATTCTTGAGGTCACATTTGTAGAAGACTCGAAGATTTTTCTGTAGTAGACTTGAAGAAACTCTTTGACCTGACTTAAAGATATTTCTCTGCATCCTTGAAGTTTTGAAGGGATCCTAGAGCAAGTTTTTGAATGCACCGTGGAGCAGACTTAAAGGCATCTTGAAGCAAGTATTTTGAAGACACCTTGAAGCAAGTTTCTGGATCACATCTTGAAGACCAATTGGAGCAACCATTAGAGTATCTTTGGAGCACTTTTTGGTGAATCTCTGTTATGAATAAATATATAGCAAATAATGTAAAATAATGTAAATGATAATAATCATAAATAATGATTAGTTAATTAGTAATTAGGTTGAAGAGTCATGTCTAAATGAGACATGACTCTCCATGAAGAGACACCTGTTTAGACATGACTCTCCATGAAGAGACACCTGTTTGGTATATAAGAAAGCTTCTCACTCTCCTTGTATCATCATTCATTCACACATTTAATATATAATATTTGTATCCTCATGGATATCTTTATATTCCAAGTCTTCTGGAGTAATTAATTTGTAGAAGGAACTTTGTTCGCTTCATTTGGTATCAGAGGTGTTGGATCCGCTGGCTGCTCAACCGCTGCACAAAGCCAGTCTGATCCGGTCCTTTGCCGTTGAAATTCGTCAACCTTGTTGTCATTGGAGCATTTCGCTACAAGATTTTGGAGGGCCTCCATTTTCACCATCAGGCCCTTGGCCATTTCAAAAAAAACAATAGTATTTAAAAAAATAGATAATAAATAAATAAAAGAAATTATTTAAAAAAATTATAAATATTAAAATATATATATATATATATATATATATATATAATGTACCTGGCCCACAGAATGAAACAGTGGTTGGAGCCACCATTGCAGCTGCTTGACTACTGGCCAAAAGTTTGCAGTCGCAATCACACAGCCAAAGCCGCTGCCGACGGCCACCACAGCTGCCACTACCTCTGCCATATTTTATATCGCTTGTACCATCGGAGCTACCACAACAGGACCACAACTGCGTACATTCACACCGCTTCCGAGTCGCTTTTCCCAGCCGCTGCAATCGATCCACCATCCGTATGCTGGTACAAGTAGTACAATTCTTGTTGCCATATCATTGTTGGTTGGTTTCTTGAAAAATTTCACTGTCTGTCCTTTAGTTCTGCATGCCCATTCATCCAATCGTTGCGACCAAAAAAAAAATGGTTCAATTCCGCTTCCGTACGCCTTCAATATTAATTTCCCAGGTTTAATTAATGATCAATATAATCATATAGTATAAGGAAGGGAAGGATTTGAGTAAAGAAATAATTTAAATAAAGTTAAAAGAAAAAGATATACAGTGTTATTTAAAGGGGAGAATATCATATTAAAAAATAAAAAATAAAGTATAGAGTTATAGTATAAAAGTACATAAAGGGGTATATTTTGTGAAATAAAGAGAAGATTCAAAAAAATAAAAAACTGTTTAATTTAATTAATTAAATTAACAAAAAGGAATATTAAGAGAGGTAATCAAAGAAAAAAAAAAGATGGGTTACCTTAAAAACCCTAAATCTCGTTCCAAGACGAAAAATGGAAACCAATAAGGAAAGATTTCCTAAAACTTTTATTAAATGTGTTAGTACACTATTTAAAATCAAAGGATCACTGGCAGGAAGAGATATTATAATCTCTATCAGTCCTACTGAAGATAGTAATTACATTAGTACTAAATGTGCTAACCAACTAGTAATTCCTGAATTGACTATAATCGAAAAAAATTGTTGGCACTACTAAAAACAATACGACATAAACAATCTACAATTAAGTATTGGGGATTATACTTTTACCTCGCAATTCACCGTGAAAACCTTATTTTTTGACGATAGTGACATTGTTTTGGGCTCACCTTAGATGGAAACTCTAGGGTCCTTTATTCTAAATATGAAAAAGAAGTTTTTTACCTTTTCCCACAAAAAGAAAAAAATAACACTACAAGATGTTACTTTGATGCCAGATTCAGTGATGCCAGAAGACACACAAGAAATCTCAAAAGTGATTCTTCAAGAAAGTAAAAAATACAAAATATGCAAAAGGAAGTTGACAAAATCACCGCTGACAAAAGTGAAGAAGTCTCTCGATTGAAAAACCATAGTGAAAAATTATTAACACAAATCAAGAAGCTTAAAAAGGACAAAATATCATTAACAGTCAAGTTAGAACAACTTTCTTAAGAAGTATCAAAGTTATTAGAATAATGCTATTTAGTGTTTAATGCTCATTCTTATTAGCTGTTTCTATTTTTATCTTTTTAGTAGTTTCTTAGAAGAAACTGGTTGTTTCTATTTTCTAATAGAAACTTGATGTTTCTATTTCTGTAAATATCTCTGTATTACTTATTGAGCTCATTTGCTCAAGTAAATCAATTCAATTCATTCATTGATGATGGTATTAGAGCTTAGGTTTTTTTTTCGAAATAATTTTTCATTATTTGGAAAATTTTGCTTCATTTCGAAATAACTCTCTAGGAATCTAGGAATCCCAAGTTACAGTGGGTGTGGATTTTTTCACTCCTGTTCTGAGATCTCCAGTGCTTGAAGGACAAGTCGTGGGGATCGAACCTAGGAGTTTCAGTGTTTGTTGTATAGGCGCATTGTGGGGAATTTTTTTTTAAACCTGGATAAGTGGCCAGTGGATCAAAATATTTGGATTCGCTTAAGTGGTATAGTCATTATTGCATTGTGAGTAGTCACTGGTGAAGTTCCCCAGCGTGCACGACCTGTCATCAAGCTTCCGTTACGACTGCACCCCAAGACGTTTTTTTGACTCCTGCGGACGATTTTCTCCGTTTGACTCCCGTTAGCACTGTGCCCCTGGCAGACACTCACGGCAACGGACGAGTCACTACAGGAAGGCGTGCAGTCAGCCACCGTGCACGGGCCGCCCGAGTTAGAAACGCTGCTGCCGCCTGCCGTCGATGGTAACGCTGGCGAAGAACGAAGTGCGGCGTCCCCTTCTCGCCCGGAACTCTCTGTCATTATATGTGCGATATTCTGCCTGATCTGAGGTTGTTTTATCCGAACAGCAAACGTTGGTCAAAGTTGTCGGAAAACAAAACACTGGGCAGCCCAGCCGTAATTGCTCAGAAAACAAGGGATTCGTATGGTCGATTGATGCTTCGACGTTTACTGTTTTCTCAGTGAAATTGCTCTCCACACGTTTGAAGCAAATCAAGGAGGGGCCGCACGTCTGGAGCCGTGGTTTTTTTTTTAATTTATTTATTTATTTTATTTTATTGTTCTGTTTGGCGTGATACAACCTCTTGTGTTGAATCTCTTTGTGGTTTGATTTTCTACCACGTTTTGTCTTGAAAATATATATATATATATATATATATATATCAGCTCGTATGGTGCCCTTTTTTGCATAGTTCGAACTTGTTTGTACTTTGCTGGGCTGGACGTATGGCCTAACTACGGAAGTCTGATTTGGTAGCTTATTCCTGGGATATTATCTCAAGGGACCGTGTCATACATTTCTTGACATTTCCATTTCAAATTTTTTTTTCGGAAGCTGCAGATTGGACGTGTATTTTTTTTGGTACCTGCAAATGCATGTTTATGCAGGCGTAATTATTGAGCGTGGGGAATTTTTGTACCTGTCAGATTTTGTCCAGATCAGCCAGCATCTGCATTCAAATCCGTGTCGGACTCCTTTGTTGTTTTTTGTATCTTGGGAAACGTGTAGATGGATTTGCTAACAAATCTAATGTTGGAAGGCAGTTAGCGCTTTAATGGCACAAATTATAACATCTGGAAACAGAGAATGTTGACCATTTTTGAATATAGGCATCTTGATCAGCTCGTTCTGAACAAAGAGCTCCGTCTTGGTATAGTTGGCACCGATCAAGATAAGTTTGATGATTGAAATCGAGAGGACGTTATGCTTTTCAAGCTCTCTGTGACTGATGATCAGTTACCAACTTACCGCAGATTCTTTCTGGCAAGACAGCTGTCGAGATCTGGCAACATTTGAAGGAACTGCACGAGACATCCGACAAGAGCAGAGCTTTCTTTCTCAAGAATCAGTTGTTCTCCATCATGATGGACGAACATATGTCTTTACAGGAACATCTTAACAAGATGAAAGACATTCGAGATCAACTCGAAGCCATTGGTCGAACCATGGAGGAAGAAGATATGGTAGTCATCACTTTGAAAAGTCTACCAAAATCATATGAGCACTTTGTTGACCTCTTCTGGTCAACTACCCATGCAGTGCACCCTGTTTTTCTTGACAGAAAGAAGCAGCACCTGATCAGCATGTCCGTGCCATCCTGCCATCATCAGCAGCTTGATCTTTTTGGTTGTAAACCCAGTCTGCATGTATTAATTGTAAATAATCTTAGCAGACATGAGTCATGTATGTAATTTGCCTAGGTGGACCTAACTTTCTGATGATAATCTACGTCCCGGAAGGTTTTTTGTCTCACCGATCCATGGATCGGCAGAGTTTTCCTTCAAACCTGACCCCAAAGCCGGGATTGATTTTGTCATTAGAACTTTAGGAGAATCCTAGTGTGTTGATCTGCTAGATTATCGTTGTGTCGCAGAGCTGGGTATTTTGTGAGGGTCTGTATTAAATGGGTTTGTCCCTTAAGATGTAATTTTGTAAAAGTCATGATGTAATGTGTCCTGAGGGTCGAGAAATGTTTTAAATCCCCTCATGAGTCCTAAGTCCTAGGTCCTAGGTGATGTTTCCGAAAGTTTAGTTCAGTGATCCATTTTAAAATGACTTAAAAAATTAAAAAACGAATAAAAAAAAAAAAAAAAAATATAATAAAAAATAAATAAAAATTATAAAATGGAGCAAAAACCCTAACTAATAAAATAATAATATTCTAAGTTAATAAATCGACGGATGAGATCAAGAGATGTCTTGATCCTCATCAACGGTCGAGATCATTTCTACATGGATCACTCGAACTAGCCGTTAGGATCATTTCCTTTATATAGGGTCTTAGGGGGTCATTTGAGATTATCTGATCTGTGAGTCTAAGACTGAAGAAGCTCTCTTGTAAATTTATTTCTGGTTAATAAAGAAGACTTTGGGGTCCATATCTTGCTGGTGTTACTCTCTCTTGAAATGCTGTGAGATTGTTTTAATTTTCTGCATATGTGATTTTCAGCTGTTAATCATAGCTTGTTTTTTGAGTAGTGTGAGCACAGGTATCTTGTTCACCTGCTAGGGTTTGAGGGCTGCTAGGGTTTCTGAAATAATGGCAGGTATCTCCATTATTTCCTGAGATCTAGCAGCTTTCTCTCTCTCTTTGTTGATGGTTGTTTGAGATGTGCAGGAAAGCATTTTTTGAAGGAAATTTTGTGGGCGTTCGGGGAAGTTCTCGGCTGAACCAGCCAACTCCCGCAAGCATTTTCTGTGCAGAGCCCAGCTGATTGTTCCCTGGGTTAATCATTAAGAGTTCATTTCCTGTTTTACATGAGGGATTTTTCTGTCTGTTCACAGCAAAGTTCAAATTTCTTTCTGACATTCTGAAAATTTTCTGTTCTTGTGGGTAAATCTGGTTGAAGAGGGCCAAAGTCTGTACATTAATCAATTAGCTGTTCTAGGGTTTCTTTTTTTTGTTTTCTTGTGTTTACAGGTATAAGGTTTTGTGCACATATTATTGGGTCTCTTTCCTTCCTTTGCAGGTTACAGTGAGATTTATTCAGCTCAAGCATGATTCAAATTTCTCGACTTTGGCTGGATGGTGAGTATTAAAAAGTTGCCGAGCTTTGGACGACCTCTGAGGCTTATTCACGCGCTGTCCGCCTCCATTGATGCTGCCGTGACCACGCATTTTTCCTTTAAACTTCTGTTGGATTGCTGGAGGTTGTGTGTATCAAGACGGTAGTGTAAGAAAAGGCCAGCACAAATGCAAAGCTTATCAGAGCCGCTATCAAAAGAAAACGAGTGCACTTCATGCAGCTCCACGTGATCAAAAGATATGAGCCAAACGAGAGCTGGAAAACCCTCTAACAATCCCTCACGCAGCATAAAAAAGTCGAGATCTGTGCATACTCAAAGCCTGTTCCCTTCCTCAAATCCGCATCCAAGGAGATCACGTCACATTCATTGCAGAAGCCGCATTTTTTCGGGTGTGAAAAGGGCAGTTGCGTGGGCATCGAACCCTACTCATGCCGGCAGCTAAATTTTGACTTGCGGCTCAGTTTATCTGCCATTTCCAAACGCGTTTTTCCTCCGGTGGCTAAGGTAAAACCGATTCCCAAATCTCTGTTCATCACCTGCAAGCACGCGTTTTCTTTTCTGTCCACCGTAGAGTCTTTTCCGCCGACGAAGAGGAGCCTGTCGATTTTTCCTTCCACGCATACGGTATTTTTTCCTGGAGCCTGGTCACGATCATATATATGAAATGCATATTTTCGATAGCAGGGTTATATCGTTCGGTTTTTATTTGGGCATGCGTAGTTGTTAATTGTTAATCGTATCCATGCCTGATATCCAGCGTAGACTTGGTTTATTTTTTTTTATTTTGTAATATAAGTTTTAGCGTAGGTAGGTTTTATCTTTAATTTTTTTTTAGTTTTATATAGTTTTTACTTTATGAGTTAGTTTTTTAATGTTTATGTATATACCTTTTAGATGAATGTTTTAGTTTAGAATTTTCTAGATTTAGATTTACATATTTAAAAATAAAATAAAAAGAAAAAAATAAAAATAAAATAAAAATAAAAATTTGATTTAAATTTAGTTTTACTTTTGCTTTTAAATATGAAAAATAAAAATAAAAAAAATATTTCTTTTGGCTTAAGTTTTATTTAGATTTTGGATTTATGTTTTAGGATTTATTTTATTTAGAGTTCAATTTTTAGGAGATTTAGATTTAAATTTATTTTTAGTAGTTCATTTTATCTTCTCATAAAAAAAAAAAAAAAAAAATAATAAAAAATTGAAAAAAGATTTAAAAAAAAATAAAAAAATAAAAATAAAAATAAAAATTTGTGGGAATTTATTTTTGCTAGTCTCAGTGGTTTTCATGTTATATCTTTATTGCTGAGATCTAAAGTTTTCAGGCCGAGATGCAAAATCGATATCTGGTTAATGGTTTATAACTCTCGTGGTATTTTAAAGCATTCATCTTTTCAAATTTTCAGTTGACCCAGGTATCGTTTTGGTCATATGATTTAGCTGATGCTAGATGGTTGCTGTTCATGGTCCATGTTTCTTTATCATTTAAAAAGTAATCATTTAAGCATTGACTCCACAAGGCACTGGTCTGCTAAATTAAACAAATCATCGCGTGCTTTTTTACATCGTATCTCGTGTCTCCCAACCAACTGGTCGACAGTTGGTCTCATCATCTCACAGGGTCTACCCCCCTTAGCCGCGGGAGATAGGCTTAAACGGAGGGATCGGGGTTCAGAGTGACAGCCCCCGGTCCGAGCGTTGTCGTGCCAATCCGCGCGACAACATTTTTGGCGCCGTTGCCGGGGACGAATTGTTCTCGGTGTTTCAAACGACAATCATTCATCTTCTCATCTCTCTAATCTCTCAGTTGAGCTGGCAGATTCAATATTTTGGGCAATCTTTCATCACATATCAGCAGCGCCTCTTGGGTTTATTTCCTGTTTGGGTGGCGACTCCACTTTCTCATTTTTCCCAGACAAGAAGCCTCCCGCAGGTCTGTTTGTTGATTACTTCTTGGATCTTAGAATCAGTGTTATTGTTCAAGTGGCGACTCCACTTCTTTCATCTTTTGATTTTCTTGAGCAAAGAGCTAGTTCTATCATCCATCTGATCCCTTATTGTTCATCATGGATTATTCATTTAAACCATGTCGTTTTACTCACCGTCTCCATGATCTTCCGGAGGAGGCCATTCCTGAATTACCTATTTTTTCAGATGGTGATCCAATCGCTGCTAATAGGCATCTAGACTTGTTTATTCGCATCATGATCATATATTGCAGATCCCCTCAGTTTAGTCATGGTGATATCAAAATGCGTCTATTTGTCCTTTCTTTAAAAGATGATGCTTTGAATTGGTTTAACAATTTTCCTAAGGATTCTTTTACTTCTTTAAATGACATTGTAAGTGCTTTTGAAGATAGATATTGTTATCCAAACAACTTGCCTTCTGCCCCTAAAATTGTGCAACAGAATAAAAATGATTTGATAAGAGGTCCAGCTGAAAGATCCCGAGACGATTCATCATGTCAGAATGTGTCATCCACCGGAAATATTGCAGTTCATGATAGTGAAAAATCAGGGACAAATGACAATGAAAAAGAAGAGCAAAAGCAAATAATACAAGATTTAATGATGCTGGTGAAAAATATGGAAAGCAGCCAAACTAATCTTATCAATGATGTTAAAACTTTACGCACCCATCTGGAAAAACGTAATAAGGAGATTGAGGACACGCAAAATCAGCATGCTAAGGAAATTGAGGCCATGAAAACTAAATATGAAACAGAAATTAGAAGCATGCAAAGCAAGATGTCAGTCTTAGAGGAGAATATGGTGACCATGAAAGTTGATCATGATAGGGAAATTGACTCTATGACATTCAATCATAACAATCAGTTGGCTGACATGCAAGCGAATCATAAAGAAGAAATAAATTTCATGCAGCATTGCTTGATCAACATAGAGGAAAAGAATGATAAAGTAATAAAACACATGCAAGAACACCATGCCATGCAAATCAGTGTTATAAGGGATGAATGCTCTAGTCAGATGGATGCCATTAGAATACAAGTTCAAAAGATTCAACAATGGTCAGATGATAAGAGAAACCAGGAGCCTTCTCATTTGCCGCAACAAGTTCCATCTTACTATGAGGAGGTCATTAGGTGGTTAATTGACGGTGATCCAGATAAGCTTAAAAACGATAAAAATCAGATGCAAGACACAAAAAGACTTAGCATGCATATCTTACACACTTCATCTGATAGTTTCGAAACAGAAAGTTCCAGATCATCAGTAATTCATCCTGCCAGAAAGAAGAAGCGCAAGAGGAAGAAGATTAGACGAAGATTTGATGCATCAGACGGCCGTGAGCAGCTTGATTTTCGGATAGGAAGGAGTCCTACCATATGCAAAATTGGACATGGCACATCCGACAAGCAGCCCACAGACTTGCCTGAAAGCAGGCAAATGCTCAGTATGCACTTTATTGAACACATCTGATGCCATGGTGCATTTTTTGTATCGTATTTCTAACCCTACTCCTTGTTTTTTCCACATTTTCGTTTCTGTTTTAGATAGTTAATAAATGAAGAGCTTTTATCTTTATTGTGCTTAACGTATATGCTGATTTTTGGATGGACGCTACTTATTTTTGTGTTGTATGGATGCAGATTCTGGATTCTCACATTCCTGCAAGCAGCAACGTGTCCCCAAGTAGAGCCAGATGTTGACCTCTTCTGGTCAACTACCCATGCAGTGCACCCCGTTTTTCTTGACAGAAAGAAGCAGCACCTGATCAGCATGTCCGTGCCATCCTGCCATCATCAGCAGCTTGATCTTTTTTGTTGTAAACCCAGTCTGCATGTATTAATTGTAAATAATCTTAGCAGACATGAGTCATGTATGTAATTTGCCTAGGTGGACCTAACTTTCTGATGATAATCTACGTCCCGGAAGGTTTTTTGTCTCACCGATCCATGGATCGGCAGAGTTTTCCTTCAAACCTGACCCCAAAGCCGGGATTGATTTTGTCATTAGAACTTTAGGAGAATCCTAGTGTGTTGATCTGCTAGATTATCGTTGTGTCGCAGAGCTGGGTATTTTGTGAGGGTCTGTATTAAATGGGTTTGTCCCTTAAGATGTAATTTTGTAAAAGTCATGATGTAATGTGTCCTGAGGGTCGAGAAATGTTTTAAATCCCCTCATGAGTCCTAAGTCCTAGGTCCTAGGTGATGTTTCCGAAGGCTTAGTTCAGTGATCCATTTTAAAATGAATTAAAAAATTAAAAAATGAATAAAAATAATAAAATAATAAAAAATAAATAAAAATTATAAAATGGAGCAAAAACCCTAACTAATAAAATAATAATATTTTAAGTTAATAAATCGACGGATGAGATCAAGAGATGTCTTGATCCTCATCAACGGTCGAGATCATTTCTACATGGATCACTCGAACTAGCCGTTAGGATCATTTCCTTTATATAGGGTCTTAGGGGGTCATTTGAGATCATCTGATCTGTGAGTCTAAGACTGAAGAAGCTCTCTTGTAAATTTATTTCTGGTTAATAAAGAAGACTTTGGGGTCCATATCTTGCTGGTGTTACTCTCTCTTGAAATGCTGTGAGATTGTTTTAATTTTCTGCATATGTGATTTTCAGCTGTTAATCATAGCTTGTTTTTTGAGTAGTGTGAGCACAGGTATCTTGTTCACCTGCTAGGGTTTGAGGGCTGCTAGGGTTTCTGAAATAATGGCAGGTATCTCCATTATTTCCTGAGATCTAGCAGCTTTCTCTCTCTCTTTGCTGATGGTTGCTTGAGATGTGCAGGAAAGCATTTTTTGAAGGAAATTTTGTGGGCGTTCGGGGAAGTTCTCGGCTGAACCAGCCAACTCCCGCAAGCATTTTCTGTGCAGAGCCCAGCTGATTGTTCCCTGGGTTAATCATTAAGAGTTCATTTCCTGTTTTACATGAGGGATTTTTCTGTCTGTTCACAGCAAAGTTCAAATTTCTTTCTGACATTCTGAAAATTTTCTGTTCTTGTGGGTAAATCTGGCTGAAGAGGGCCAAAGTCTGTACATTAATCAATTAGCTGTTCTAGGGTTTCTTTTTTTTGTTTTCTTGTGTTTACAGGTATAAGGTTTTGTGCACATATTATTGGGTCTCTTTCCTTCCTTTGCAGGTTACACTGAGATTTATTCAGCTCAAGCATGATTCAAATTTCTCGACTTTGGCTGGATGGTGAGTATTAAAAAGTTGCCGAGATTTGGACGACCTCTGAGGCTTATTCACGCGCTGTCCGCCTCCATTGATGCTGCCGTGACCACGCATTTTTCCTTTAAACTTCTGTTGGATTGCTGGAGGTTGTGTGTATCAAGACGGTAGTGTAAGAAAAGGCCAGCACAAATGCAAAGCTTATCAGAGCCGCTATCAAAAGAAAACGAGTGCACTTCATGCAGCTCCACGTGATCAAAAGATATGAGCCAAACGAGAGCTGGAAAACCCTCTAACAATCCCTCACGCAGCATAAAAAAGTCGAGATCTGTGCATACTCAAAGCCTGTTCCCTTCCTCAAATCCGCATCCAAGGAGATCACGTCACATTCATTGCAGAAGCCGCATTTTTTCGGGTGTGAAAAGGGCAGTTGCGTGGGCATCGAACCCTACTCATGCCGGCAGCTAAATTTTGACTTGCGGCTCAGTTTATCTGCCATTTCCAAACGCGTTTTTCCTCCGGTGGCTAAGGTAAAACCGATTCCCAAATCTCTGTTCATCACCTGCAAGCACGCGTTTTCTTTTCTGTCCACCGTAGAGTCTTTTCCGCCGACGAAGAGGAGCCTGTCGATTTTTCCTTCCACGCATACGGTATTTTTTCCTGGAGCCTGGTCACGATCATATATATGAAATGCATATTTTCGATAGCAGGGTTATATCGTTCGGTTTTTATTTGGGCATGCGTAGTTGTTAATTGTTAATCGTATCCATGCCTGATATCCAGCGTAGACTTGGTTTTTTTTTTTATTTTGTAATATAAGTTTTAGCGTAGGTAGGTTTTATCTTTAATTTTTTTTTAGTTTTATATAGTTTTTACTTTATGAGTTAGTTTTTTAATGTTTATGTATATACCTTTTAGATGAATGTTTTAGTTTAGAATTTTCTAGATTTAGATTTACATATTTAAAAATAAAATAAAAAGAAAAAAATAAAAATAAAATAAAAATAAAAATTTGATTTAAATTTAGTTTTACTTTTGCTTTTAAATATGAAAAATAAAAATAAAAAAAATATTTCTTTTGGCTTAAGTTTTATTTAGATTTTGGATTTATGTTTTAGGATTTATTTTATTTAGAGTTCAATTTTTAGGAGATTTAGATTTAAATTTATTTTTAGTAGTTCATTTTATCTTCTCATAAAAAAAAAAAAAAAAAAAATAATAAAAAATTGAAAAAAGATTTAAAAAAAATAAAAAAATAAAAATAAAAATAAAAATTTGTGGGAATTTATTTTTGCTAGTCTCAGTGGTTTTCATGTTATATCTTTATTGCTGAGATCTAAAGTTTTCAGGCCGAGATGCAAAATCGATATCTGGTTAATGGTTTATAACTCTCGTGGTATTTTAAAGCATTCATCTTTTCAAATTTTCAGTTGACCTAGGTATCGTTTTGGTCATATGATTTAGCTGATGCTAGATGGTTGCTGTTCATGGTCCATGTTTCTTTATCATTTAAAAAGTAATCATTTAAGCATTGACTCCACAAGGCACTGGTCTGCTAAATTAAACAAATCATCGCGTGCTTTTTTACATCGTATCTCGTGTCTCCCAACCAACTGGTCGACAGTTGGTCTCATCATCTCACAGGGTCTACCCCCCTTAGCCGCGGGAGATAGGCTTAAACGGAGGGATCGGGGTTCAGAGTGACAGCCCCCGGTCCGAGCGTTGTCGTGCCAATCCGCGCGACAACACACTTCATAGGAACACTCAACATTACCTCCACTAATGTTGATCTAAAGTTTCCGGAGTTATGCACTAAACTCATGCAGCAGGATTGTGGGAAACAATAGTTTCGTAGTGGTGCTTCATCAACCTCCTCAGAAAATGCTTTTGCTACAAAATATCAGTCCTCTCAGTCCTTTTAGCAAAAAGGTTCTTCTCAGTTTTTTGATCTTGATAGGAAGAAAAATGTGTAGTGTAATTACCATCACAAATTCGGCCACATGAAGAAAGATTGCCGACAAAGGATTGCTTCTGAACAGAAGAAACAGGGAGGGCCCCATCAGACGACGAATGTTGCAGAACATTCCGAGCAGTCAGAATCTGCCTTTTACGCCTTTATGGCTAAAAGGTCTTCAGATCATGTCTCGTCTTCAGCCTGGTACATTGACTCTGGTGCATCACGCCATTTCTCTCACAGGCGTGACTGGTTTATTGACTTCTCACCTTTCAGTGATTCAGTAGTATTCGACGGAGGTGAAGAGTACACAGTGGTTGGCAAAGGTACAGTTCAGATCCAGTCTAGTGGGCGCACACTCATCTTCCTAAATGTGTACTATGTTCCTGGTATGGAAATTAATCTACTGTCTGTCAGCCAGATTATGAGGAACTCTCCTCAGCTTGATGTAGTGTTCAGTGCGCACAAGTGCTCCATTATCGACAGGGACACTAGTCTTATGGTTGCTGTTGGCCTAGAGGATCATGGTCTATACAGGCTTCTTGACACTGGAGATTCTCCAGAAGTAGCTCTAGCAGCTTGTGTTTCTCCCATCAGCACTCTATGGCATCAACGATATGGGCATCTAAACATGCAGTATCTCTCTCAGCTCTCTCAGGAGGGACTTGTGTCAGGGTTACCTGATATTCAGACTCAGCAGTTGGGAGTATGCGGCGCCTGTCAAGCTGGCAAGCAACATCGGTCTTCATTCAAGGATGGAGAATTTTGGTGCGCATCTAAGGTACTCTAGTTAATTCATGCTGATATTTGTGGTCCTATGCATTCATCGTCTATCACTGGTTGCAAATATTTTTTGCTTATTGTAGATGATTTCAGTAGAAATATGTGGGTGTATTTTCTAAAATATAAATCTGATGTATTTAGTATCTTTTAGAAGTTTAAATCCTTAGTTGAAAAAGAGTCTGGCTGTAATATCATAACTCTTAGGACAGATAACGGGGGGGAATTTTGTTCTTCTGCCTTCTCCAACTTCTGTGATACTCATGGCATCAAACGTCAGTTAACTAAACCCTACACTCCTCAGCTAAACAGTGTTGTCGAACACCGCAACTGTACGGTTGTTGAAATGGCTCGTTCCATGTTACAACACAGGAATGTTCCGTACAAATTCTGGGCTGAAGTAGTAATTACTGCTGTATATCTTCTTAACTGATCACCTACTCAGGCTGTTAAGGGGAAGACTCCTGAAGAGGTCTGGTTTGGTCGTAAGCGTAAGATCAGTCACCTCAAAGTATTTGGCACAGTTGCATATGTTTGGATTCCAGCTGCTAAGCGCTCTAAGTTGGATTCCAAAAGCCGGAAACTCATGATGACAGGGTACAATGATCATCACAAGGCCTATAGGTTGATAGATATAGCCACTAGCCGTCTTAGCTTCAATCGTGATGTAGTATTTGATGAAGACAGAGGATTCTTTCAGTCTCCTCCTTCTGAGCAGTGTTCTGAGGATCAGCCTCACAATGTTCTTCTTCCGGTAGGTCCACCTGATGGGAGGGATGATGCAACATCAGTATTTGATGATGCACTACCTGAGCTTCCTCTAGAAAATAACCCTCCTCTTGCTGCTCCTATTGTTCCTGAGCCTTCTCCATCTCCTCCTGATATTGGTTCCTCTACTCTCCGGCCTAAATGGTGGGCTAAAACCATTGGTGATCTCCGGGATAATGAGCTCCTTGAAGGTAGAACTTCTAGACATAAGAGAAAACAACAATCTACAATAAATTTTGCTCTTATGGCTAACCTGCACAGTATTTTTGAGCCTCAAACCTATTCAGAGGCTAAGGGTACACCTGAGTGGGAACAGGTTATGGACGCTGAATTCCAGAGTCTTCAGAAGAATCACACTTGGACCCTGTCTGATCTTCCTGCAGGGGAAAAGCCCATTAGCTACAAATGGGTGTATAAAGTGAAGTACAAAGCAGACAGAACCCAAGATAAGTATAAAGCTCGCCTTGTTGCTCGAGGGTTCTCACAGAAGGAAGGCATTGACTATGAGGATACCTTTGCTCCTACGGCCAAGATGAGTACCATACGGCTTGTCCTTGCCTTAGCAGCCCAATTCAATTGGAAAGACCATTAGATGGATGTAAAGAGTGCTTTTCTGAATGGTGACTTACAGGAAGAAGTCTACATGACGTAGCCTCTAGGATTCAAGGTTGCCGGTCAAGAACAGAAAGTCTGTAGATTAATCAAAGCACTCTATGATCTGAAACAAGCTCCTCGGGCTGGGTACATGAAAATTGATTAGTACCTCACAGATCATGGTTTTCAGCGGAGTCCATCTGATGCAAACCTGTATATCAAGCATACTGGTGATGATATTTTGTTTGTGGTTGTCTATGTGGATGATCTTATCATTATTGGCAGCTCAACACATTTGATCCATGGGATCAAACAGGATTTGTGCAACACTTTTGATATGACAGATTTAGGACTTCTTCATTACTGTTTGGGGGTTGAAGTCTGGTAGACTGAGAACAACATCTTTCTCTCTCAGTCCAAGTATGCCAGAAATCTTGTGGACAGATTCAAAATGCAGGATTGCAAACCTGCCACGACTCCCATGGAACCAAGGCTCAAACTTTCAGCTCAGTCATCCTCACCCCTTGTGGATGAAACTTTATTCAGGCAATTAGTGGGCAGCGTCATCTACCTTACTGCCACTAGACCTGACATCAGTTTTGCAGTGAGCTACATTTCCTGCTTCATGTCAGCTCCTAAGGTTGATCATTGGATAGCAGCGAAGCGTGTGTTGCGTTATGTGCGTGGCACTCCTGATTATGGACTTTTGTACACTCGAAGTTCCGATCCTATACTAGTGGTTACACAGATTTTGACTGGGCCGGTTCAGTTGATGACCGTAAATCTATAGCTGGGTATGTGTTTAATCTAGGATCCGGTGTTGTCGCCTGGACTAGTAAGCAGCAACAGGTAGTGGCTCTCTCCTCAACAGAAGCAGAGTATCGGGGAGCAGTTAAGGCATCTTGCGAGGCAGTTTGGCTTTGGCGTATGCTTGCGGATATGCATATTTTCCAGACAGGTCCTACTTCCTTGTTTTGTGATAATCAGGGAGTCAAACTTGCCAAGAATCCAGTCTTTCATGAACGAACAAAGCATGTAGAAACCCATTGTCACTACATTCGCCAGCTTGTTAAAGACGGATCCGTTCAGTTGTGATATGTTCCCACAACGGAGCAGCCCGCCGACATCTTCACTAAGCCTCTTGGTCCTGATAAGTTTGTAAAATTCAGAGGGTCTATCGGTGTTGTAAATAGATTGAGCATTAAGGGAGGGTATTAGAATAATACTATTTAGTGTTTAATGCTCATTCTTATTAGTTGTTCCTATTTTTAGCAGTTTCTTAGAAGAAACTGGTTGTTTCTATTTTCTAATAGAAATTTGATGTTTCTATTTTTGTAAATATCTCTGTATTACTTATTGAGCTTCATTTGCTCATGTAAATCAATTCAATTCATTCATTGATTAAAAGTCTCCAGTCGTAGTAGTCCAAGCTGAAGATAAGGGAGCAGATACCAATCTATTGAATGTCGCAACTCAAGAAGAAGACAAGCAAGTTGAAGAAAATGCACACTTAGATATTGTAGTTCAGACGATGAACATCCCAAGTGAAGGTTCGGTAACGAACTCAACAACATCCTCACAGGAAGAAAATCAAAATATTTCCTCACACCTAATAAGGGAAAGTCAAACCAAAAAAGTTCCCTATTGACATTTGAATCATGAGAGTAGACAACTCAACCAAGATACGTATCGAGACCATTTAGAACAAAAACAACAAATTGATGTTCCAGAGAATAGTGATGTAACCTCAATCCAGTCCTATGGTGACAAGTCGTTACAAAATTCCAGTGATTAGAATGTTGCATAGAAGATTAATCTAGGATAGTTTGATGCCTTCTCAGTGCGACAATTTTGTTTGTCACTTAGAAGATCATATGAACTTGTATCAACGAAGATCACTGTTTTGAGAGGAAAAAACATTTGAAACTGAAAAAGAGATCAAGCCTTTTTCATCAACAAGCTTTGAGAACAAAGTTTTTTGAGGAGGAAGGCAATGTTATGAATAAATATATAGGAAACAATGTAAAATAATGTAATGATAATAATCATAAATAATGAGTAGTTAATTAGTAATTAGGTTGAAGAGTCATGTCTAAATGAGACATGACTCTCCATGAAGAGACACTTGCTTGGTATATAAGCAAGCTTCTCACTCTCATTGTATCATCAGTGATTCACACATTTAATATATAATATTTGTATCCTCATTGATATTTTTATATTCCAAGTCTTCTGGAGTAATTAATCTGTAGAAGGAACTTTGTTCTCTTCAATCTCTTGGAGCCACATTGAAGCAGTGTTTTGATACAGTTATTAAAGTCCTTGAAGCAGTTAAAGGTTGGAGCCTTGCTGAAGAATTGTACAGGTTGGAGCCTGATTTATATTTGAGGATTGAAGTCCTCATTCAAGGTTGGAGCCTTGAAGAAGTTAGAGATTTTGTTGTATAGGTTGGAGCCTGAATTTTTGTAAAAGAGGATTGGAGTCCTCACTATCTTCATTAATAAAATTATTTTCTTGTTCTACTTTTTGTGTTTTGGTTTAACTTGTGATAAAATCTTAACTGACATAATATAACAATTGAAAGAAATACTGATTCATCCGACTTTTTCGTGTTTCCAACAACCCTAATCTCCAAGGTGATTGATGGCTAAGATTAGAGCTCACTTCACTTAAGATCAATGGTTGGGATTAAGTCCGAGTCACTAATATAATTAACTTATAGACTTTCCTAGCTCAATAGCCAACATTAATTAATGTGCTTTTCCTAAGATATATATAAAAAATAAAATAATTAATTGAGTTTAATTAAGCAAGTTTCCTAAGTCAGATTTGGGATGACTCTTTCATGCTTGACACCTAGCCTATGCAAAAGAACTTGTTCACTGTTAAACTTCAACACTCCCTCTTAGCGGGAAGGTATTTTGCACCACTCCTAGCTTATCCTTGTAGATGGCAAAACTTTCCTTTTACTAGGGGCTTGGTTAGAATATTTGCAACCTGGTCTTCTGTGGAGATATACTAAAGCTTTATTGCTTCTCTTTGGATCATGTCTCTGATGAAGTGATACTTGATCTCAATATGCTTAAACCTGTCATAAATATTGGATTCTTACAAAGTTTGATACAACCCTGACTATCAGGGTAAACCAATATAGGCTTCAACTCGATAAACAACCCATCAAGTAACTTGCGAAGCAAATAGCATCAGAACTTACCAAACTCATTGCCTTTGTTGAACTAAGTGACATGGAAGCTTGCTTTCTGCTAAACCATGAAATCCTATTGATCCCAAGTTAAAGCAACACCTTGAGGTGCTTTTCCAATGCTTTGCAGTCCTAACCAAATCTGAGTTTGTATACCCCTGTAGTTTCACGCCATCACTCCTGACATATCTCATCCTATGTTCCATTGTACCACACAAGTATTTGAGTATGTGCTTCATTGCAATCCAATGCACTTGCCTTAGTTCCACCGTGTTAAAATTGGCAACTAGGGCCAAACTCCATGTGGGTTATCTTATTTATGGCAGTTGATATTTTTCTTGGATCCCTCTCATCGAGAGGTGTAAGATTGATCTAAGTATTCATGGAGTTATGAATTTATTTGTGTTATAAGACAATTTGTCAAGGTCGGCTAGCAACCAAATAACCCCCACATGTGCTCAACGTTTTAGTATAAAAGGAGATGACTTGAGAGTCATTTCACACACACTTCTCTCTTGATTCTCTCCACTTGTTTTGGGTTTTAGTGTGAGAGAAATCTAGGAGGAAGAAGCCCTAGAAGTTGGAGGAAAGGAGGCCACCCTAGCCACAACAAAGAAGACAGGCCAGCGAGGCTACGACAGGGATCTATGTTGACTTAAAGAAGCTCATGGAAGAAGTTTAACACAGCCATGGAGGAGGCCTTAACAAGCCCTAGCCGCAGTCCTAAAGCAGCCCTAACGCTGTCCTAAACAAGCCCTAGACGCTGTCCTAAATAAGCAGCCCTAACGTTGTCCTAAATCTGCCCTAACCGCAGGTCTGCCTAGCCCTAACCGCAGGTCTGCTCAAGCCCTAGACGCAGGTCTATTGAGGTGTCTTGTGTGCAAGAAAGGGCAGTGTATGATGCTATAAGAAGAGGCCAAGGCAGCAAGGGAGTTAAGGTTTGGTTCAAGGCCAACCGAGCTACTGTTAGAGGGCCGAGGAGCTGAGCTTGGAGGCCGAGTGGAAGAAGGGTGATCACAGGTCTGTTTGGGGCTGCGAAAAGGTAAGGGAAGCCTGTTTTGAGTGGGTTGTAGGTGACAGTGTGGGACTGTGGTAGGCCGCAGTCCTAACCACCTCAAAATAGGGACAACATGGAGAGGTTGAGGGCTCAAACATGCCCAAAACAATAGTGTGCTAGGGGAGGTGTCTCATGAGGGTGTGCCACAATTTTCCAGAGGGTTGTTCAAGGACTGTGCGAGGAGTTTAGGACTGCCCTAGAGCCCTAACCAGAACAATCACGAACAACAATATACAAACATATTTGGAGCAACATTTGTATGGTGTGTTGGCAGCTTGGTACATGGGACAACAAGGTCACTTGGTGGAGAAAGCAATAGGACAGCAAGCAATGACATGGTACAACAAGGCTACATTGGCACAACAACATGGTAAGTGGTACAACAGGACATGATGCTTGCTGGAGCTTGGTACTTGGGACAACAAGCTATGACATGGCACAACATGCTAAACAATGGGGCAACAAGCAAACATGGAATGGCAATGTCACTAACAGTGGGATAGCAGTATGCCACATGGGACAGAAGTGGCAGCGTAAGGTGCAGCAGTATGATGTGTGCAGAATGGTCATGAGGTCCAACATAGTGATGATGGGTGCAGCATGGTGCAACACGGTGAGGTGCAACATGATGACAATGATAGGTGAAGGAGTCACCTTGGAGAATCAGTTGAAGCAACATGTCTTCAACTGAGTTCAACTATCTCATGTATCATCTTCTTAGAGATGATCTATGCTCTTATTTAGATAAGTCAAAGTCTTGACTTCTGTTGTAAATGTACTATCTCTCTCTCTCTCTCTATGTTGAACTATTGAAGAACAACATATAAGAAGAATTGATTAAGGGTTTCCCCACATTAGGGTTTGGCCTTGGGCTAGCGCCACATCTTGTGTCCTCTTGTCTTGGCTTGTCTTCTGCGATCTATGTTTATGTTCTATCTACATTTTACTTTAATGCTGATGTGATTGCTAATCTGGAAAATATATTGAGCTAACTATGAAAATTGAAATAAATTTCTCTAAGCATAGAACATACCTAAACATAACATGGTATCAGAGCTGAGGTGAAGACAAAGCCCAAGCAAGAGTGAAAGAGCTATCACCGAAGGCAGTTGGGAAAGGACAAAAAGATTAATTGAATCCTCATCCCTCTTCAAATTCACCAAGGGTGAAGTCAAGGCAGAGAATATTATCAAAATGGCGTAGCGGAAGCTTTTGATGGCCTACCTAAAGATCACTTCAATGGGAAGTCCAGGTCTAAGGGTGGAAGGAAAGGCAAATGCCTTGTTTGAAATAAGTTCAACCATTATGCAAAGGAGTGTCCGAATGGTAGGGACACATCACTTGATGATGATAACAATCATTCCAGGGACATCTTCAATGATCAGAGGAATGACAGGTAATGCAGGTCATCAAGGAAACGACTGACTCTTCAAGAAAGCAAGGAACCTCAGGCATGAAGAATCAAATGTTGTTTCTGATAAGATAAAGAGGCGTCATCTTGTATTGGCCCTCTCCTTCAGACTCTTTGAGAATCTGGCTTATTGATTGTAGTGCGCTCTCCAATTCAATAGAAATGGAAATAATCGTGGGATTATACTTGGAGTCGATGCCACCTATCCCGGAAAGGGTGTAGGGAATGTTACCCCTCAATTGGATGAGGGTAACTCGATTCATTTACAAGAATCTCTTTTATGTACCTGATCGCAAGAAAAACCTGGTGTCCATTTCAGCAATGGAAGTCAAAGGTTTTAGGGTGGCATTCATCGATGGAAAGGTACGTGTTTGAAAATGGAATTTTTCAAAGATGCTTTTACTCATGGGTTCAGGGTTGGCAATTTGTATCAAATTGTAGGATGGTCCATTGGGGACCATGTCAGTTGCCACATCTCATCTATAGCACTGAAGATCTACTTATTATGGGCCCCTACCCGATGCGAGTCAGATGGTGATAGGGATGCCTGAATTCAAAAGGAGCATGAAGGTACATGTCTGAGATGTACCAAAGGAAAATCTTACAAGGGGACCATTCCCCTCATTTAGCAGGTCCACAAGTTTGGAACAACCCGAGGGGTTTGAGATTCATGATCGAGAATCTCATGTATGCAGGGGGAAGAAAGCCCTCTATGGCTTGAGGCAAAACACCTCGAGCTTAGTTTGAGAGGATTGATAGTTGTCTGATGAAGCTGATATTCACTAGGAGTGAAGCCGATCCAAACCATTGCTTGAAGGTTGTGGATGATAGAGTTCTCATACCGGCACCTTATGAGGACGACCTCTTTCTGACAGGTGCAGACCCTCTCATTTGCAGAAGTAAGAGGGAGTTGGATTCCAGATTTGGAATGGTGAACTGCAAACCCGTGACTACCTTGATGGATCTTAACTTTCAGAAGTTATGTGGTACTGATGTCGGACTAGATTTGGGAAATGCCTCTGAGTTTCATAAACTCATTCGCTTTGATGTTCTTGGTGAACTTCCGTCCGGATATATGTTTTGCAGTTAGCATGTTGGGCTCATATTTGGTTGAGCCTCACTGGATTGGTGCCAAGAATCTTCTAAGATATCTTCGGGGCACAATCTCTCATGGATTGAGATACACTGCTGGAAATGTGAAGCTGCATGATTATTCGAATGCTGATAGAGCAGGCAGTGTGGAGGATCTCAAGAGCACTTTTGAGTGCTGATTCTCTTTGGGTTCTGCTCGATATCCTAGATGAGCAGGAAGCAGAAGACGATTGCTTTGAGCACCGCTGAGACCGAATACATAGCTACGAGTATGACCTCGTGTGAAGCTGCTTGGTTGCGGAAGCTCTTCAGTGAGCTGTTTGTACACATGATGGATACCACCGTGATCTTCTGTGTCAACCAGGGGGGGATTCAATTGTTGAGGAATCCCGTATTCTATGATTGCTCCAACATATAGACATCAGATACTACCTTATCTGGGATATGGTACATCGATGAGCGAGGAGGCTCCATCTCATTGAGATTGATGTACAGGTCGTAGACATTCTATCGAACCCCCGAGGAAAGGTAAAATTTGTGACTTTTTAGAATGATTTGGAGTTGTTGAGAGACCCTCTTATGAGGGTCCTGCATGATGCATGCATTGAGCTCTGGGAGCTTCGGGGGGGGGGGGGGGGGCTTGGGGTACTTCTTGGAGCAACAAGCGACCATAGGGAAACTCACCCTCCCCTAATGGTGCGCTATGTATAGGATGAAGGGTTTAGCCTTCCCCTGTGATACCCCGTGGCGACTTAGGGCCAGGATGAGTAGTTCTCCTGTCGAGGCATCCTGTCGATGCAGTCTGGGACTCATGGGAAGTACCTCTCATCTGGCCAATGAGTAGGGAAATGGGATTAGGGACTATAGTTGTACTATCGATGGACCAATGTTTTTAAAATCGGAATCGGTGACTGGACCGATCCACCTAATGAACCGGTTTACCGATCGGAACCGGTCTAACCGGGACTGGTTTGGTCTAAACGAACGGTTTTAAAAAAATACATTAAATAGTTAATTTTTAATGAAACAAAACTATTTTTAAGATGTAAAACCATGATTCCAAGCCAATAGAGACAAAATATGCAAAGTTTGCTCATTTATATACCATGCAAAGGTGAATATATCAAAATGGCACCGAGTGCAATACATATCATCGACAAAATAGCAAAATACATAAGAAATGAGGCTCTAAATGGCCTATAAAGTCCAAAAACAATGCTGCAAGCTATGAGGCCATTGGCCTACTACAAGTCTACAGTGTACACATGATCAATCATCAAGTCCATCACCAATACTAGACACAGGATCATCATCAAGAGCTACATAGACATCATCTGGTTCAGAGTCTGAGGATGCCTCAGCCTGATCTGCAACCTCAGTATCAATGCCACCAATGACAATAGAAGTGGACCTAATGGAAGCACGAGTTTGTCGACCTGCACGACTAGTGCCTTCCATTGGTTCCTTGCCTTTCCTTGATGCCGCTACTGATCCTGGTTTTGATGCCGCCACATAATCTGCCTCATCCCCTGCTAAAGCCATGTCGATATCAAAATCAGCCTCAAACACAGGATCTTCAGTCTCCTCCACCGATTCTGATGTTGGATCAATGTCGTCCAACACAATGGGATCTAGATTAGGTGATTTGCTCATCATTTGGTTCCTCTTCAGTCGAAGGTTGTATTGCACAAAAACAAGATCATTTAACCATTTTTGTTCCAAACGGTTTCTCTTCTTCGTGTGTATGCGCTCAAAAACAGACCAATTGCGCTCACAACCTGAAGCACTGCAAGTTTGACTGAGGACTCTAATTGCAATTGAGGACACTGACCACCAAATGACTCCCACCAATGTGCTGCAAAGAAAAAGACAATAATTAGTAACTTAGTTTATAATTTGAATTGTAAAGAACGTAAACAATTTTAACTTGAAATGAAAAACAAAATGGAAATTGGAATTGCTTACCTGGTTGGTCCACATCTCTTGCCATCTCTGCCAAGTTTTTGCCAAAAGTACCACTTGCCATATTGAAAATAGTAAGCTGTCTATGTATTTCCAACTGGTCTACATGGTTAGGGACCATGCGCTCCAAGCAATCAATCAATCCAGCTCTGACCTCCCCATCATGCTGATCTCCTAGCCGATTTTTATAGTGATACCTTGGGTTCAAAAAATACCCGGCTGCATGTATAGGACAATGGAGTTGATTGTTCCATCTATTATCAATGATCTCCCATATACGGCCATATTTAGCTAACTTGTCCTTGTAAGCTCCCCGTATCTGCTCCTTTGCCTGATCCATAGCTTCATAAATGTAGCCCATGGCCAATCTTTCCCCATCCACCAACCTTAGCACCTTAACAAGGGGCTCGGTATTTTTCACAAGCTCTACAGACCTTTTCCAAAAATAAGTGTCTAACACTTTCTTTTTGGTGTCTTTTCCATCTGGTCTACGAGCCCACCAAGATTCAGACCATTCTTCAGAGGAAAACATTTTCTGCAAGTTTTTATGTTGACCATTGAGACATTGCAACGTGAGGAAGTGAGTTGCAAATCTCGTAATTGCAGGCCTAATAAGCTCTTTGCCTCCAGTGCGTTTCCTCATTAGGTTCAATACCCATGAGTGGTTGTAAATGTATTTTGTAATGCACTTGGCATGCTCTACAGTGTTTTTACCCACTCCACTTTGCCTATATCCTCAAGCATGAGGTCTATGCAATGTGCAGCACATGGAGTCCAAAATATGGTCTTATATTTGGCTTCAACCATCTTTCCATCAAGAACATAGTTTGAGGCATTATCAGTGATGACCTGCACAACATGCTGCTGCTCCCCAACTTCCTGAATAACGTTATCCAAAAGCTCAAATAGAAGGATTGCATCCTTTACCTTATCAAATGCTTTAATTGATTTCAAAAACATGGTTCCTTGAGGGCAAGAAACAAGGAAATTAATGATAGTGCGGTTCTTTCCATCGGACCATCCATCTGACATAATGGAACAACCTGTTTTGAGCCATGACTCTTTAAAATCAACCAAATACTCATCAATGGAAGATATCTCTTTTTGCAAAAGAGCTCCTCTCAAGTCATGCATACTAGGGCCTTTGAAGCCCTTTCCTGCAGCTATAACAGAGTCCCACATAACTTGGTAATAAGGTGAGCGAGCAGCATTAAATGGGATATCTGAATCATACCACCATCTAGCAATGTATTGGTGAGAAGTTTCTTTGCATTGTCTTTTCCAATGTTGATCCAAAGTGGGTTGAGAACTTGGCTGGGAGGAAGTGGGATTAGATTTAGAAGAGGCAATGTTGGCAGAAGATGAGAAATAACTTTGGATGTTTGTTCTCTTTGTTCCTTTAGATGGTTGGCCAAGTCCATAGTGAAAGGGGTCATTGGTGGAAGGGATAGAAGTGGAGTCTTGAATCTCATAATCATCATACCCACTCTCTTTCATGGCTTCTAATAATTCCCTCTTCCTTGCAATGTCATCTTGGATGGCCTTCTCCCTAGCCTTATCCTCATAAAATTTTTCAAGCTTGGAAATGTATTCTGCCCTAATAGGACCTATGTTGTAGCTCTGATACCACTTGTTGTAGCTCTGATACCAATTGTTATAGATCTAACCCAAGAATATTTTAGATCAGATACGAAAATATAAGATAATGCAAATAAACCCAGAAATAATATGAAATGATTCTTTATTATGAAACCCTTATGGTAGGGCAACACCATACATTCACTCCTTAAGGAAGGAGAGCACTCCACAAGCCATATGCCTGCTCATACAAGAATACTTCTCTTCATATCTCTCCATGTGGAGTCTCTAGCCTCTATATAGGCCTCATACATACAATACCATGCATCATTACCATGGTTTCCTCATACCATCAACTAATACCATGGGCCCTTTACATTATTATTAACTACTTGTGGTCCCTTACATGACATGGGTTAACCACCTTATTTATTACTATGGCCCATCCCATTATTACATTGTTACCTTGGGTACCTCCCTTGGTACCCCATATTATCCCCCCTAGGTATATAACAACCTAACAGTGCATTTGGTGCATCACATGGCTTTACTTGGCCTCTTATCCCAGCCAAGTGTTGTTTCAACCTAAGAATACCCCCACCTCCAATAGATTTATGGCATAATTTGCATATCATTTTTCCATCAATTACATCACAATGAGCCCATGCACTATCCTTTCCTTTTGGAGCCATGTTTGCTTGAAATAATAACAATTTGCAAAGAAATCTGCCATTTAAAAAAAAAATTGCAGCTAAGCAAAATGGAAAACCAAAGATAAATGTAGGAAAACAAATGCACATGCAAGGCTCAAGCTACAAAATTTGATAGCATAGAGCTAGAGAGTTTATAGCATGCATGATAGATCATAGAAGTGAGAAGTTTATAAGTATAACACATTAAAAAAAAATTCATGGACAACAGACTCAAATGAGGAATTATCAAGTGAAAATCCTTACCTGGAAATGCAAACTAGCTCCCTTAGCCTCCTCTTGAAGATGGCAACTCCACTGACAGCTACACACTATCTCCAAAATAGCTCCAACTCCAACTCCAAGATGACTACTTCAGCAAAAACTCCACACTCTCCAAGCTCACAAACACTCACAAACACTCCAAATCAGTTGTGTGAGACAAATGAGAGTGAGAGGGGTCTCTTATAGCTTGGAGAGGGTGTTTTTGGAGGGAAAATACCTTTACCTTCCCCCCAAAACCCCTAAACCACAAACCACCAACACCTTTTTCCAAGATTCGGTGGGCATGCCATAAACCGGCCTGTTTAGGACAAAACCGGCCGGTTTGATACAAATCGGCCGGTTTTCACCGGTTAGGGCCCAAAAACGGAGAAATGAAGGGTCTGACCGGGTTTTTTGGCCGGTTCGGACCGGCCAGCTAGCTAACCGGCCGGTTTGACCGGTTACCGGTTTTTCAAAACGGTTTTAAAAACATTGCGATGAACACATTGTTGTATCTATTGTACTCCTATGCTAAGATGACCTCCATTGATCTGGGATCAGTACGAGTGGTTTGAGACACTCTTGTGATATTGATCTCGGGTCAATGAAACTGACTTCGGGTCAGTGAGAGTGATATGACTCACTCTCTTGGAATTGATCTGGGATCAGTAAGAGTGGTATGACACACTCTCTTCATATGGAACTGACTTCGGGTCAGTAGAGAATGGTATGAGACATTCTCGATCAATTCTTCTTCTTCATGGTTCAGCAGAGTAGAGCAGTGCAGGGCACTGATGGCAGAGATAGTACAGTCGGACAGATGGATTAGCGGATGGAGTTCTCCTTAGTTGAGAGGGAGTGTTAAAATTAGCAACTAGGGCCAAACTCCATGTGGGTCATCTTATTTATGGCAACTGATATTTTTCTTGGATCCCTCTCATCGAGAGGTGTAGGATAGATCTGAAAATTATCCGATTCTGATAAGTATTCATGGAGTTATGAATTTATTTGTGTTATAAGACAATTCGTCAAGGTCGGCCAACAACCAAATAACCCCCACATGTGCTTAACGTTTTAGCATAAAAGGAGATGAATTAGAGTCGTTTCACACACACTTCTCTCTTGACTTCTCTCCACTTGTCTTGGGTTTTAGTGTGACAGAAATCTAGGAGGAAGAAGCCCTAAACGTTGGAGGAAAGGAGGCTTCCCTAGGCGCAGCAAAGAAGACAGGCCAACGAAGCTATGGAAGGGATCTACGTTGACCTAAAGAAGCTCATGGAAGAAGTTTAACGTAGCCATGGAGGAGGCCTTAAGAAGCCCTAGCAGCAGTCCTAAAGCAACCCTAATGTTGTCCTAAACAAGCCCTAGACGCTGTCCAAAATAAGCAGTCCTAACACTGTCCTAAATCTGCCCTAACCGCAGGTCTGTTCAAGCCCTAGATGCAGGTCTATTGAGGTGTCTTGGGTGCAAGAAAGGGCAACGTATGATGCTACAAGAAGAGGCAAAGGCAACAAGGTAGTTAAGGTTTGGTTCAAGGCTTAACTGGGATGCTATTAGAGGGTTGAGGAGCTGAGCTTGGAGGCCGAGTTGAAGAAGGGTGATCATAGGTCTGTTTGGGGCAGCGAAAAGGTAAGGGAAGCCTGTTTTGAGTGGGCTATAGGTGACAGCGTGGGACTGTGGTAGGCTGTAGTCCTAACCACCTCAAAACAGGGACAACGTGGAGAGGTTGAGGGCTCAAACATGCCCAAAACAACAACGTGCTAGGGGAGGTGTCTCATGAGGGTGTGCCGCAGTTTTCCAGAGGGCTGTTCAAGGACTGTGTGAGGAGTTTAGGGCTGCCCTAGTGCCCTAACCAGAACAGTCACGAACAACAATATACAAACATATTTGGAGCAACATTTGTATGGTGTGTTGGCAACTAGATACATGGGACAACAAGGTCACTTGGTGGAGAAAGCAATAGGACAACAAGCAATGACATGGTACAACAAGGCTACAATGGAACAACAACATGGTAAGTGGTACAATAGGACATGGTGCTTGCTGGAGCTTGGTACTTGGGACAACAAGCTATGACATGGCACAACATGCTAAACAATGGGACAACAAGCAAACATGGAATGGCAATGTCACTAATAGTGGGACAACAGTATGCCACATGGGACAACAGTGACAGCATAAGGTGCAACAGTATGATGTGTGCAGCATGGTCATGAGGTCCAACATAGTGATGATGGGTGCAACATGGTGCAGCACGGTGAGGTGCAGCGTGATGACGAGGTGCAACACAATGATAGGTGAAGGAGTCACCTTGGAGAATCAGTTGAAGCAACATGTCTTCAACTGAGTTCAGCTATCTCATGTATCATCTTCTTAGAGATGATCTATGCTCTTATTTAGATAAGTCAAAGAGTTGACTTCTGTTGTAAATGTACTTTCTCTCTCTCTTTGTGTTGAACTATTGAAGAACATATAAGAAGAATTGATCAAGGGTTTCCCCACATTGGGGTTTGTCCCTGGCTAGCGCCACACCTTGTGTCCAGTTGTCTTGGCTTGTCTTCTGCGATCTATGTTTATGTTCTATCTGCAATTTACTTTAATGCTGATGTGATTGCTAATCCGGAAAAGATATTGAGCTAACTGTGAAAATTGAAATAAATTTCTCTAAGCATAGAACATACCTAAACTTAACACACCATGATCTGGCTCAGGGTGTTTACAGCAAAGTAGATATCTGGTGTAGTGTTGACCAAATACTTCAAGGAATCAATCAACTGCATATTGATGTTTCATTGCTGCTCAAGGGATCATATCTTTGATGAAGTAAAACCTGATCTCAATATTCTTGGCTTGTCATGAAATATTTGATTCTCAGAAAGTTTGATACAACTTTGATTATCACAATAATTAAATGTAGGCTCCAACACCTAACAAAGAGCCCAAAAAGTAACTTGCGAAGCCAAATAGTCTGACAACTTGCCAAATTCATTGCCATATACTCTGCTTCTGTTGAACTAAGTGCCATAGAAGCTTTTTTTTTTTTGAACCATGAAATCACTACTGATCGCAAGCTAAAGCAGTACCCTTAGGTTCTTTTCCTATCCACTGCTCTCCTAGCCCAATTTGAGTTTATATACACCTGCAACTTCACTCTGTCACTCTCGACATATCTTATCCCATACTCCATTGTACCATGCAAGTATCTGAGTATATGCTTCACTGCAATCCAACACACCTGCCTTAGTTCCACCATGAATTGGCTCAGGGTTCCTATATAACGTGGGATCTGAAGCTCTTGGCTTCCTCAAATTGGTGATCATAGGTCTAGTCATAAGCTTATAGTCCACATCCTGAATATCCATAGAATATCAACTTCATACTTGCATTGTCCTAAGAAGATCTTGCATGGCTACTGCCACACTTCCAACCCTAAGAAACAATGCATGAAGTCGATATCCTTCATCTCGATCTCCAAAGCGAACTCCCATTTACACATAGCAATGAACTTCTCCACACTCTTGAGAAATAGGTCATCATCAACATACTATTTCCTCAAAATGTATCAGGTCTTGTGAGGGGAGTGTTATCACTCCAGGAAACTCTCCTAGGTTGCAGCTCGGAGATGCCTAGTAACATATAATCTTCAATATTGTTCTCTGAACTATTGGAATGGATGATGGTTTGGATCAAGTTAGATAACCATTTCAGCTCTATTCTCACTCAAGACATGCATGAACACCCTCAACAATACAAGGCTTTAGACCACTAATGCTCAATAGTTTATAGATTCAATGGATAGATGGAGAATACTGACTGTACCAGTAGATGCATACATAAACACATATGAATGGCCAACTACAGGAAGTAAATGAAACTTGCAAATCTAATTTATCAATGCAGAGATAAGATGACAGTTATCTGGCATTAGACACAACAGAAAACATGAATAACCTATTCAAGTGCAAGCATAGAATAACAGAGAAAATGGGAATTGAACAGGTAACAACAAAAGAAGCTTATATTGCTAGAATGAAGATGAGAAGCTTGAGTAACAAAGTATCAATAGTCTCCAGAAGTTGATCCCTTATTACATTTTGCTTTCAGATATTTATAGCTCTTTACAATGCTCTTGAGCCTTCTGAGGCTTGGAGTGTCTTAATCTATCCTCTCTGTCTTGTTAACTGTGTGATTCCCTGAATAGGCAAGCATGGCTTGGAGGTTTTCTCCTTCTGACAGAGGAATAACCACCTTCAGGTAGTTTGATGCGCTGTTTGGGAGCTCTCTCATGCCAGAGATGCCCCATAATTGATTATGTTGTTTTTGGGCTGAGCACTGTCGATGCCCCATGATGTTTCTGTTTGTTTTGGGCAAGCTGCGCTGTCTGCTCCATGACCATTCCGTTTTCTCGACAAACTGTCTCCTGGACTATGCTATGTGGTGGAAAGGGTCCTCGGGCCTTTGTTTTCCCTTTAAAGGCTTTATAATGACTGTTTTCTTGTTTTTTCACAGGAAATGTTGCACACTGTGAAATCCCGCCCATCTCTGCTTTTCTGGACTTCAAAAGTCCTTAAACATGGAATATATATCGATCAGGTACGCCCTTTGGGTCGCTGTCGCCTATCACAGACGGCCTGGTCCCTTTGTTCCCTTTGTATTTTGAAATACTTGAAAAACACGGGAAATACATGAAAATTGGCCTTTGGCGGACTTCAAATAATATATATATATATATATTTCATTTCCGAACCCTTTTGGGTCTGGGACTTATCGCATCGGCGTTGTCCTGTGCTCCCTTTGTATTTCGTTATATAACGAAAATACATAAAAATGCATTAAAACCGGCCTACCTGCGGACCTGAAATATTGTTTATAATCCCGTCGGGTTCGGATCATCGAGTCAGCGCCGCTCCTTAGTGTTTCCCTGATTGCGATCCGCCGATGCGATGTGGGCCGTTGATCTGCGTGCATGATCGATGGTCCACGTTTAATCGTTGATCGCAATCGCTCATTCCATACTGTTTGCGTCAATACCTTTGCCGATGCGACCCACCGATCCGATAATTGGCGATCACTGATCGGCGGTGTCTTACGTCTATTACCATTGCCTGCTTGTTCCGATTGTGATTTGTCGCTTAGATCTGGGTCGTCGATCAGCTAGATCTAACGGCTGCTGTGCTTTCTTGAGTTTAAGCCTTCGATACATGGTTTTTTATGGTTTTCAAGTGTTTTTGCCTCCCATAGTGTATTTCCACCCTTCCAAGGGCTCTCTTCTTGCGCTTATTTTGATCTTTGGATAATCTTAAGCGAAATTTGAAGACTTCAAGAGCATATTTGGATCCATTGGCATGATTTTAAGCAAATTTGGAGACTTTGGGGCATATTTGGATCCATTTTTGGGCCATTTGCCAACAACGTTAACACTGGCTGCTTCTGGGGATGAAAGCCTCCTTGTGAGGTTTCAAGAACTACAGAACAATGCCTTTCCTGTAAAAAACAGATCAAATCTTCCTCCTAGTGTTGCATTGGGCATCGAGTCTATTTAGCATGAAATAAAAACTTGAAAAAACATATTTACAATACCAAGGATTGAAAGCTTGAACTAAAATAAAGTTTGAAGAACAGCCCATTGACTGGGCCATCGAAAACATCTCCTCCTTCCTTTAACGCATCCCTTTTGAGAAAACAGTCGCCAAACTGAAAATTGACCCTTTTTAACTTATTATCAAAGGTTTCTTTCTCTTGGTCAATGTGTATATCAGCAAAATCATCAAAGACTTGCAAACGCCTATTCATTTGATCATCTACTTCAAAAACTTTCCAGCATTTGATATTATCAGGCATAGATGGTCTATATTTCACCTCATCTCTGTATGCTTTCAGCCTTGGATGTTTTGCTTGGAAGGTTTTGTTCACTTGAAAAGTTAATATAAAAGATGAATCAATGCATTCCTGTGTGGGGGACATAAGGACTTCACCTGCTCCTGTAGCTTCCTTAGAGCAAGCCCCATCAAAGAACATGTCCCAAATTTGTGGGCCTTCTTCCTCTGTGATCTGGCAAACTGGTTTTTTAAGCTGCGTAGAGGCCAACTGAGATTCTTCAATCTGAAGAAAACAAGCTCCAAAATCAGTGTCAACAACATAGATGGGATGATTAGTGGGATTCCTTTCATCACTGATGCTATAAGCCTAAGCTTCTCTATATAATCTCCTGCTTTCACCTCCAAAAACTGGGACAATAGCATAGGGTAGATCATTTTGCAATGTTCCACCTAATCTCTTGATCCAGCCTCTGGAAAGCAACATGTCAAACTTGGGGGGTACATCTACTACCACAATATCCATCATCATGCTTTTCATGGGCAGCGGAGACAAAGTGATGGCTAGGTCTTTGATTAATCCCAGACATTTCACCCTTCTAGAGTCAAAAGAAACAGGTCATGATAAGGCTTGGTAATGTCAAGACCCAATTTATCCATGACATCCTTGGGCATTAGATTATCGCTGGCTCTAGTGTCCAGAAGTCAATTGTGAAGGATTTTTTCATGAATAGACAGAGAAACATAGAATGATGGGGAGCTGTCATCATAATTTTCAATCATTGGGCTGAGAATAACAGCTGGTTGGTCATCTTGCAGATTTACATAGTCAGTGGAGGCTTGGATGGCTTTAGGCTCAAGGGCCTCGAGGATAGATGTCTTGAAGGACTCATTCTTCACTAGTTCAATCAGAGGCATAGGTATTCTTAGCTTCTGAATTTCTGATTGAAAACTGAAAGAAGAAGGGGACTTGTCAAGGCCTCTTACCTCTATGGCTGGAGCTTTGAGGATGATAGGATCAATTGCTGGTTGCTTCTGCTCATTAACTTGCTATACTGCAGGGACAACAACTCTTTGAATAGGAGTTTCCTTGGCATTATTCAGCTTTGGCTTCAGATTATATCTATGCTGATCTTCAGTTTGTAGAACAACGTCACCGTCCCATTCTTGGCTGATCTGGTCATTTAATAATGACTTTTCATAGGCAGCTAAGGTCAAAAAAGGGGCACTGCCTTTGTCTTCAAAACAATGGATCACATCATCTTCTTCAAGCTGCTCTTCCTCCTTGACTGCGTTCTGAAAAGGGGTCTTCACCCTTTGGTCTTCATTGGCATCTTTGCTTCTTTGCAAGATTTTCAACTGCTCATTAGCTCTTCTATGTGGATTTGGATCTCTAGGAACAAAGGTATTAGGAACCCTTCTTTTCCTAGAGTGCTGCTCAACCTTTAATTTGGAGATTTCAGAGCCTAATGACTCAATCGTCTTGGTCATTTTATCTATCTTGGGATCTGCAGATGATGAAGACTTGCCCCTTTGTCTTCTTCTATTGATATTTCCTTGAGCTTCTCTACAGCCATGATGTTTGATTCTACTTCCAAGGCTGCATCCTGCATATGAGTCAAAGTAGCACATCGCCTCTCCCTCAACAGTAAACAGAAGTCAGAATCAAAGGCATTGGCATAAATGAGTCTAGTAGAGGTAGTGGAGGGTTTTACTTCAACTGGTATCTTGCTGTACATGCAGTTAAACCTCTTATTAAAGTCAGACAACAACTCACAATTTTCCCTCGTTAAGTTGCCAAACTCAGTGTGGTAGTAGAGGAGATCCTTCTTACCCCCCTAATGCTTTAGGAATGCATCATCTAAAGCCTCAATATCTGCTATAGATCTTGGGGTCAGTTCTCTGAACCATTTTCTAGCCTCTCTATCTAGGCTTTGGACAAAGACTCTCATCCAGACATCGTCTTCACTAATGTCCAGGTTATCAGCATAGTTATAGAATGATTCAAGATGTTCTTCAGCTGTGACACCTTCAGTCCCGGTGAATTTAGGCATATACTTTTGATATTCTCCAGTAGGCATGGCATTCAAAGGAGTGCGCAGTACTAGAGGTCCATACCTAACAACTATGATTCTTTCCATTTTGGTAGGTGCTTGTGGTCCTACCATAGCTGTGGTGGCTATAAGGGTACTGGAAATTTGAATGACAGAGCGCTGAGGAATGATTGATAGGACTGAAGGAGTATGATGGATAGGAGGTGAGGTTTCCTTTGGGCTTACAACAAAAGGAGAACCTAAAAAATAAGGAGCTTTATGAATCTCTGAGATTTTTTCTTCGCAGCTATTATTAGAAGCTCTACTCTCAACATGTATTTGTTCTATTGCAGGATTTTCTTGAAGAGATATAGTAGATTGTTTAGGTTTACTTGAACCTGATGCTCCTTTCTGCAATGCCTTTCTTTCTTTGATGATTTTTTCAGGGTCAGGTACTGGGTCAGCTTGTGACTTCTGAGGATTTCTCCGAGTATGCCTCACAAACTGAGCCAGAACTATGAAGTGGAGTCGCCAAAAGGTTCGTCCTTCAGTAGAGTCACCAGATAGATGATTACAACCAAAAAAGTGCCCAGACTTTGTCTATCATCAAAGCTGGATCTGTGTCATCTCCTAGGGAAGCTGAGCTTCAATCTCCTCTCCTCGGCAGCGGCGCCAATTATGTTATCACTCCAGGAAACTATCCTAGGTTGCAGCTCAGAGATGCTTGGTAACATATAATCTTCAATATTGTTCTCTGAACTATTGGAATGGATGATGGTTTGGATCAAGTCAGATAACCATTTCATCTCTATTCTCACTTAAGACATGCATGAACACCCTCAACAATACAAGGCTTTAGACCACTAATGCTCAATAGTTTATAGATTCAATGGATAGATGGAGAATACTGACTATACCAGCAGACGTATAAATAAACACATATGAATGGCCAACTACAGGAAGTAAATGAAACTTGCAAATCTAATTTATCAATGCAGAGATAAGATGACAGTTATCTGGCATTAGACACAATAGAAAACATGAATAACCTATTCAAATGCAAGCATAGAACAACAGAGAAAATGGGAATTGAACAGGTAACAACAAAAGAAGCTTATATTGCTAGAATGAAGATGAGAAGCTTGAGTAACAAAGTATCAATAGTCTCCAGAAGTTGATCCCTTATTACATTTTGCTTTCAGATATTTATAGCTCTTTACAATGCTCTTGAGCCTTCTGAGGCTTGGAGTGTCTTAATCTATCCTCTCTGTCTTGTTAACTGTGTGATTCCCTGAATAGGCAAGCATGGCTTGGAGGTTTTCTCCTTCTGACAGAGGAATAACCACCTTCAGGTAGTTTGATGCGCTGTTTGGGAGCTCTCTCATGCCAGAGATGCCCCATAATTGATTATGTTGTTTTTGGGCTGAGCACTGTCGATGCCCCATGATGTTTCTGTTTGTTTTGGGCAAGCTGCGCTGTCTGCTCCATGACCATTCTGTTTTCCCGACAAACTATCTCCTAGACTATGCTATGTGATGGAAAGGGTCCTCGGGCCTCTGTTTTCCCTTTAAAGGCTTTATAATGACTGTTTTTCTGTTTTTTCACAGGAAACGCTGCACACTGTGAAATCCCGCCCATTCCTGCTTTTCCGGACTTCAAAAGTCCTTAAACATGGCATATATATCGATTGGGTTTGCCCTTTGGGTCGCTGTCGCCTATCACAGACGGCCTGGTCCCTTTGTTCCCTTTGTATTTTGAAATACTTGAAAAACACGGGAAATACATGAAAATTGGTCTTTGGCAGACTTCAAATAATATATATATATATTTCATTCCCGAACCCTTTTGGGCCCGAGACTTATCGCATCGACGCTGCCCTGTGCTCCCTTTGTATTTCGTTATATAACAAAAATACATAAAAATGCATTAAAACTGGCCTACCCGCGGACTTGAAATATTATGAAATATTGTTTATAATCCTGTTGGGTTCAGTTCATCGGGCTGACATCGCTCCTTAATATTTCCCCGATTGTGATCCGCCAATGCGATGTGGGCCGTCGATCTGCGCGCGCGATCAACGGTCCACGTTTAATCACCGATCGCAATCGCTCATTCCATACTGTTTGCGTCGATACCTTCGCCGATGCAACTTGCTGATCCGATAATTGGCGACCGTTGATTGGTGGTGTCTTGCGCTGATTGCCGCTGCTTGCTTGTTTGGATTGCGATTTGCCGCTTAGATCTGGGCCATTGATTGGCCAGATCTAACGGCTGCTGTGCTTTCTTGAGTTTAAGCCTCTGATACATGGTTTTTTATGGCTTTCAAGTGTTTTTGCCTCCCGATAGTGTATTTCCGCCCTTCCAAGTGCTCTCCTCTTGCACTTATTTTGATCTTTGGATGATCTTAAGCGATATTTGAAGATTTCAAGAGCATATTTGGATCCATTGGCATGATTTTAAGCAAATTTGGAGACTTTGGGGCATATTTGGATCCATTTTTGGGCCATTTGCCAACAAGGCTAACAGGGAGCTCAAAAGACAATAACTAGACCCAATGACAATACTATGAGGTGTGGCCCACTGTCACCACAACCACCATCTCCTGCTCTTTTGTGGAATTTCACCACAAGGGTAGCTTCCCTGTATAGGTCACATAATGAATATTCAACTCTATGGCTTGGAGGTGACAATGATAGGCTCGAGAGAGGCACTCAACTAAAGGACAAGGCTCAAACTAGCATAGACAAGGAAAAGTTTACTGTCCAGAGGCCTATCTTAGGCACAAGTGACCTAGGGTTCTGTGAATAAGCAATATTAATAGGCTTACCTAGGCATACAAGCCCAATAAAAGGCTTGAAAAGATGATTGTGATCAATTTTAGGGACAATAAGCCTTCAATAAGTCCTAAGTTGAAGGTTAGTGTGAGATTAGGGTTTGCCTAGGGCTTGTTACATTAGCCCTAAAATGGAAGAATTCACCATGGGAAAGAGATGATTTCGAGGCAACGAGTTATCAACCATGTGTGAAACCCTTCCACAAGCCAATGCACATACCTTAGTTGAATTTTAGCCTAACCCTAGTCTACTAGCTTTCCTTAAAGGGACAAAAATTTAGAGTAGAGAGAAATTTATGTTTTGGGGAAAATTTATGGTGTGATCACCTATGTGGGAAGGCCAGTGCTTGTTCTTGGGTGATGGAGTCTAGAGGGAGATCTACTTATGAAAATTCAAACCCTATAATGGAGTAAGGGATAATGAAAAACCCTTCTTTCACACTCTGGCTACCATTTTATGAGGGAATAAAGTAATTTAGGAGAGCATAACATGAATGATCGCTCAAGGGATTGTCTCACAAATCTTAAAGGGTAATACATACAATACCATTGACAAGATTCGATAGAGAAATATTCAATAATGTTGGAAACACCGAGGACAGTGGGGGTGAATCAATATTTCTTAGTAATAAGCACTTCTTAATTTTTTTTCAGAGCATTAATTAAACTTCAATTATCATTATTGTTCTTGTTCAGTTATTGTTCTTGTTCTTCTTCAGATAATCATAAACAATAATCCACAGTAGACAACACCATACAATAATGCAGAAAGATAAAATAGTGGACGCATAATTTTTTTGGTGGAAAACCCCCTCCAGGTCAAAAACCACCAAACAGTTCTCTAGTAATTGTCTTCTTCTCTCTTTAAATGAAATATTAATTATATCAAGATTTCAGCTACAACTGAGGGATGCGTCGACCCCTAATTCATAGGCCACAACCTGTAGGATGCTACTAAACTCTAATATCCTTCTGCAATCGGAAGGACGCCCCAACACCCTGTAGATCAAGCCACAACCTGATGAGTACCCCAACACTTTGTTTACCAGCTGCTGTCGGAAAGGATGCTACGTTGACCTGTTAGTTTATCAACCACAACTGAATGGACGCCATAATGCCCTGTGCAAGCCACAACTTGCCCTAACACCACCGTGCCACCGTGAAGTGTTCTTAGGCCACAACTTGAAGGTGACCCCAATCACCTAGAAGAGTCGGTAGATCAAGTTTCACAATTTTCACACTGGATCTCATGCACTCTGAATAGCTATAAGAAAGATGTAGAATAAATGTCAAATTCTGGTACCCACTGATCACTGTTCCCGCAAACTGATCATTGCACAATGCTACACATCAAGCTGTCACTGTTCAATTGTACATCATTGTCACTACAAATCACTGCACAACTACTGGCTATCACTGCATGTCATAGCTCATGAATGAATAGTCATCAATGCACAACCACTGTCCCATTGATCATTGCACAATATTGTTCCAACTGACCACTGCACAATACTGATCACTATCTTTGCTCGAACGGATCACTTCATATCACTGTCACGGTGCTATACTGCGCATGCATGAATAAGCATCGGGAGCTCATAAGCAATCAACCACATCACTGTACTAAACTTCCTTTACTGGGCACTTAAGAGTAATGATAGCTCAACCCAAGGTGCCTCAGGTCATCCCTATGACTTGCTTCCATTGCTCTCAAACACTTCCCACGAAGAGCTACCAACATGTCTTATTGCTGCTGCTGATCACTAGTCATACACTAATATCCTTCTTTCATGTAAATAAGTTGTACAACAAAGTGATTATGTGTGTTGAGTCTATGTACCAAGTCACTATGTCAAGTATACAATATTAGTGTAATGTATAGGTCATGTATCTATGTTAAGTCTTTGTATCAAATGTTAAGTCATTCTATCAAGTCAACATCTCATCATAGCATCAACAAGAGTCACTTGTTAATCATTGTCATTACTGCTAAAGGTTATTTAAATGATACCCCCAAAAGTAGTAAGTCAAAATAGAACATGTTATCACTCCATAATTTTTTGAGGTTGCGGAAAAAACCACAGAGGTAGCCACATAACCACTTTGGAAACTGGGAATCTAGCCCTTCCAGTTTCAAAGAGGGATCTCTCTTTATGGTTTAGCTTTGTTTGACTGAAGGTATTAGGCTAGCTATTAAGTTCAGGTTTGGGTTTTTTGTGTTGGTGGGTTGAAACTCGGAAGAAAGGCCATTGGGCAAATGGAGTCACAGGTGTGAGGTGATCAAATACAGAGTTTACAGGTTAAAGTTATAGAGAAAGTTAGGCAAATTCAATGGATCCTTTAAGATCTATGGTGTGAAGGAGAGGAAAAGATTTAGAGATCCAATTAAAAAACATAGCAGTTAAGAATTCTGATTTTAATCTTCAGCGGAAAACATTCCTTAAGAAGAAATCTGAAGTCTTTGATAGGTTTAAAGAATTTAAGGCTTTGGTGGAAAACCAGACAGAGAAGAAGATAAAGGTGCTGAGGACAGATAACGGTGGAGAGTTTTGCAGTAAGGAATTTGAAGAATTCTGTAAGAAGTGTGGTATAGCACGACAGAAGACTACTCCATATACACCTCAACAAAATGGAGTTGCAGAAAGAATGAATAATATGTTGATGGAAAGGGCAAGAAGCATGCTCAGTGGTGCCAGGTTAGGATAGGAATTCTGGGCAGAGGCGATGGATACTGCATGTTACTTGGTCAACAGGTCACCTTCATCAGCGTTGGAGGATAATACTCCACAAGAGGTATGGACTGGTAAGAATTATTCTTAAGCCAAAGACAACGTGTATATTCAAACAAATTCTGTTCTTTATCTTCTTAGAATAATTCAGATTTTAGAATCACATATGAGAATAAAAAGAAAACAAATTGACAAAGAGAGATGCACTTCATGAATAAAAATGACACAAGAATCTTGTAATGATTGCACTGTGTTACTGGAAATCTGATCAGTGGTGGTGGCTCTGTGAGATGCTTTACAATACAAGTCCTTTTCTTCAAACAAGTCCCAACCCTTCATATTTCGAATTATGAAGTGCTTATAGAAACTATTACAAAATATCTTGATTCTAAAGATCTAGATAGGATCGTAATAATATCTAAACATTGATTACAAAAGTAGTACAAAAATTTAGGATTTTTCGAATTGTTGGAAGTGCTGGCCTTCTTGTTGAGGATGACTGTTGATGATTGAGCCTCCAAATTTGCTACGTTGTTTGCCTCGCTGTTGAAGATAAAAAATTACTCAAGTAATTCACACAGCTTGTCCCATCTGTCTTCACTTGGGATAGAAAATTTAACTAATTTTCTATAGGTCTCATCCACATCTGTGTACTTCTGGAAAGTTGGTTTGATGATGAAAAAATGTCTAAGTTCATGACTGATGAACAAGTCGAAATCTAAGGCCTCCAGGAATGCTTTCCTTGTTATATGCCCCTTTATACCTGCAAATCTTGACTTGTCTTGGGCAATAGTGCATAGTTTCTCTTAGTACTCTGTCAAGCTCATGAGTTTATCTCCCATACCAATCAGTCTTGGTAGACCTTTCCTATTCAGTACTTGCATCTTCTTATGAAATCTCTGTATGCTAGTTTCTAGATTTTGACATTTATTGTCCAACTGTAGCATAAGGTTTCTTTTGGTGTGCATCCTCTTCACTTCTAGAATAGTCTTTGTCCTGTCTTGAATTCCTAGCTGCTCTAATTCTTCTCTGTTTTTGGAATTCAAGATTTTGATAATTGTTGTTGCTTCCCCAGGTTTCTGTCCTAAGTCTATTTTGATTTGCCTTATTACCTCTTTGGACCTCTGTATTAATTCTTGTTGCTCGAAAATAATCTGTATGGAAGGCCATATTTCTGTGATGGCTTCACTGATTTCTGTCCATATGTTTTCTCTAGCTTGGGCCAGAGTTTGAGTCATAACTGATTCACTTTGCAACTGTTCAATTTTTAGATTAAGCTGATGGGTTTTCTACAACTCTGCCACATAAGAATTATCAATTCTTAATTTTTGTTCTGACAGTGTCTTGAGCTGAGCTTTTAACTTAGCAATTTCTAGTTCCTGAATGGACAGATCGTCCATGGCTTTAACAAGTTCACTTGCAGAATCCGATGTTTGTGCTGGTGCTGAAGTTGATGTAGATGCTCCTGGGGTTGTGGTCACTGAAATTGGGACTGCTGTAAGTGGAACTATGGCCAACTGTGCTGCCTGCTCTTTTTCTTTGAGTAGTTTCTCCAGTTCTACTTCCATGTCCCGGATCTGGCTGTTTTGTTCAATCACTATTCAAAATATATCCTCTTTCTTCTTTTCCATCTCTTCGACTTCCTTAGCCTGTGGATCTTCTGTGGTAGGCAATTTTAGTTGCTTCCTTAATGCTGCTATATCAACATCCTTTCTTTTCACAAGCTCTTCTGCTGCCTTTACATCTTTGGGATTATATCCCAGTTTGATCACCAAGTCTTCCAGTGACTTGATCCTGGTATCCTTGGCTAAGGATGAAATCCTTTCCAACTTTAGCTGTGACTGTGTGTTGTTTAATGATACCTGCAACCTAGAAGCGGACATGGCAGTTTTAGAATACATCATTTCACTGGTTTGTTTGTGCATGTCCATTTGCTCTATTGGATGAATTTGTTGTGTATCAAAACTAAATACAGATTCTTTATAATCTGCTGGTGTCCTTGGGGCAGACACTTTGGCTTCAAGGAATGCAATTTGCATTTTTCCCTTTTCCGTGTCAAACGCTGAAAGGAGCCTGTGCTGTGATGTAGTTGTCTGCTTCCAAAATTGTGTGTAGGTTGTGGCTTTTAGCATCTCATTCCTCTGCTTTATTGCTTTGTGCTTAGCAAAAATATTAGGCTCTGTTTGGCCTTGAGCCAAGTCTGTTGTCTGTGTTGAAATTGGAGGATCTTGTGAAGCAAAAACCTTTCTTGAACTTGGTGGCAAACTCATTAACCTGTGTGTTTGTTGATGCTACAACTTGTGCCCTTCCCTTGTCTTATTTGGACACTGACCTGCTTAATGGGAAAAGTTGTGACAAGCGAAACATTTCATTGGATGAACCTTCCATCCTTAGCTAGATTGTCAGTTGTACAACACCTTGTGAAACCCTCCAAGCTAGAACTTGGCCCCTTTGCACATATGGCCTTCCAATATCTCAACCTCCATAATTTTCATCTCTCTAGAATTTCCTACTACATTGTTTCCTTCTCCTTTGCCTTGAGTCTCTCGCTTTTTTTTTGAGAAATTCACTCTTAATTATTCAATGTGTCTTCCTCTTCTCCTTAGGCTTCCTTTTATAATTTCTCATTGAGCTAAATCCCTAACCCCAATCTGCAAAGTGATGGATGGCTAGGATTAAATCCTAACCCACTTGAGATCAATAGTAGAGATTATATCTAATTAACTAAAGTGAATAATTCCATTTTATTTAGAAAACCTTAGCCCAATGGCCAAATTTCATTAATTAATTAATTAATCGATGTGCTTTTCTTATGTTAGACTTAGGGAAGAATCATAAAAGTCAAGCAAGTAGCTAGAGAGGCTTTGGACAATTTTTGCATGCTTGACACTTGGTCTATGTAGAAGTACGTTTGTGCTGCTATAATCATCAACAGTCTGCAATCAATATTTCCCTTATGTTAGCTATAAGGAAAAACATCATGGGTCTTTTTGTGGGTTACCCTTGAGCAATTCATCATTGTATCTAGTGGTTTTGGGTTGCCGCTAACCAATTTCATTTCTTTTGGTGGCTCCAGTTTACCACTAACCATTTTCTCTTATCAGCGTACCTGCCCAAGCTAAGAGAGTGCCATTCGGGAGTTGTTATCCTTCATATGCGCGAGTGGCAATTGTGTGAGTTCTATCACCTAACATATTTTCAGGAGTAACTTTCAGGGGTGCTAATAGATTACAGATACTCACCTTTCATTTTGCTTGAGGGTGGCATTTTTGGGATGAACATGATGGTGATGATGCTCCTAGGTTCTATGATATGGTGCCTTTGGATTAGTTTGCTTGGTGGTGCCAAATTGCCAATTCCTTGCCTCATGGTGTTGCTCTTTGCATAGTTCTATGGTGTGACTCTAGTTTATGACTATGGACTTATGACTTGACTCCATTTTATTACAACTTTGGCTTTTGTTGTGGATTACTAGAAGATCATTGTGCAAAACTTTACAGTCTCCATTAACACAAATGGGCGAGTTTGTTCTAAAAAAGGGGCCACCCCTTTTCATGATGAAGGCATCTATGGCAAAATTAAAAATATTATTATTGAATGATGGGGCCACCCCACGTTACTTAGCCTGTCCACTCTAATGAAACACTTCCATAGCACCTGCCATGAAATTTGTGTATGACATCATGGTAAATGTGATTAATACCTTGGCTTGTGCCAAAAACTATAACGTGAGGGGTGATTTCATGATATTATGCTTCAATGGGGCTGCCCTCTCATTTCATTAACCATGGCAGATCATCAAACTATGCTAAGCATTGTGGGCTGCCAAAATAAATATGCATTGTCTTCATGGTGTGAACGTACACATTGTAAACTAAGCCATGAAGGGAATTGCAATATACTTAGCCATTGTCTCACTATTCTATCTGTCACATGGGGTTGTCACATTCCCTCTATCCACAATTTACTTATGTTTTGTATGGTCCAATAAATTGACACTCATTTGAAGGATAAAAGTTATTGGAAGCCCCTTGAATCAGAGATGTATGAGAGGCTGATACACAGATTGAGTCATTGCCATTCCTATGACATATCACTTGGCCATCATATTGACTTAAGACCATGAAAATGTATGGAAGGATTTGTGGTACTACATATGATGTGGCACATGGGCCAGTCTTTTCTTCAATCCACTTGTATATGCTACATGGGATATGGTCTGTTTTGTGAAAAATTTGAGGGCCATCTTGAGTTGTTGTCTATTCCACTCATTCTCATCAAGCCCCGGGTTAGCTATCTATGTAAAGTAGCTATGGGTTCGCTATCTATGCTAAAGTAGCCATGGGTCAGCAATTTTAAATGAGATGGGCGCGTCCTCTCGAAATCATTGACCATTGCATTGAATGAAGGGGTGACTTCGACATGGTATGGGGCTGTGCCCTTCCTCATAATTGTTTCATCTGAAGTACATGGTTGTTTTATCTTGGAACATATTGTTATGGATGCACTTTTCATTGCATGGTTATAATATGGTTGGTAAAAATTCAAAACTCATGCCATGCGACTTGAGCTAGATGAGGTACCTTTATGGAGCAATTTTTGTTGATGAAGCCATTTTCTTCACACAAATTTGGATGTTGGTCAGGGGATGTTGGGAAGGTGGTTCTTATTCTACTTTTGGTAAATTAGTTGATGAGGTTGTTAGCTCATAGACTATTCTAGTAGATTGTATATAACTAATTCATTAGTTTTTTATTGTTGAAACTTTTTCAGGGAGTTACATAAGAGCTTCTGAGGATTGCTTCCTGGAATATTTTATTATCATCCTAGGGGAGACTGTGGATCTCAACAAACTATTCTTGTGTTAAGTAAAAGGTTTGTTAGAGATGATTATTGTTAAAATTGGCAACTAGGGCCAAACTCCATATGGGTCAACTTATTTATGACCGCTGATATTTATCTTGGATTCCTCTCTCCAAGAGGTGTAGGATTGATCTAACGATCATCCGATTCCAACATGTAAAAATGAAGATATGAATTTATTTGTATTATTGACAAATTGTCAAGGTCAACCAACAATCAAAACAAGCATTTTTATCCCCAGTTCATCCTCAACGTTGCATATAAAAGGAGGAGACCTCAAGTCATTATTCCATCATCTCATCTTCACTCATCTCTCTCTCCTCACTTGATTGGGTACGCAGATTAGGGCAGCTTTCTCTCACACGTGCGAAGGAAGGAGGATTTTCTGTTTAGCTGCGTTGACTAGGTTTGACCGAAGTGTAGAGGTGCTGTTTTGGGCTGCATTGACCAGCGTTGACCTCTCTTTGACTGCGCTTTGGGTGTGGCTGCTTCTCCTTGGCAGGCCGCAGATTTTGGCACAAAAACCGAGGTGATCTGACCTCTGGTTTGACCAGCGTTGACTGCCCTAGTTGCTGGCTGCAGTTTGACTTTTGTTGACCAGCATTTGACTGGACTTTTCGGGGCTGTTTTGGACTATTTGGGTTTGCTGTTGGAGGCCGAAGTTGACTGGGTTTGACCGAGTTGCTTGAAGGAAGAATTCTGCCCTGTTTGACCAGCGTTGACTTTTTTGGTTAGGGCTTTACTGCTCCTGTCATAAATTATCAGATTTGTAAATTTTGTAATATCGCTCTCTGTTGAACTATTGAAGAATATAAGAAGAATTGATCAAGGGTTTCCCCACATTGAGGTTTGTCCTTGGCTGGTGCCACATCTTGTGTCCTCTCGTCTTGGCTTGTCTTCTACTGTTTATGTTTGTGTTCTATCTGCGTTTTACTATCATGCTGATGTGATTGCTAAACTGGTTATTGATATTGGGCTAATTAAGAAATTGAAGTAAATTGCTCTTAAGCATAGAACATACAACCATGGGTTAGCTATCTATGCTAAAGTAGCTATGGGTTCACTATCTATGCTAAAGTAGCCATGGGTCAGCAATTTTAAATGAAATAGGCACGCCCTCTTGAAATCATTGACCATTGCATGAATGGAGGGGTGAATTGGACATGGTATGGGGCTGCGCTCTTCCTCGTACTTGTTTCATCTGGAGGACATGGTTGTTGTTTCTTGGAACATATTGTTATGGATGCACTTTTTATTGCATGGTTATAATATGGTTGGTAAAAATTCAAAACTCATGCCACACGACTTGAGCTAGATGAGGTACCTTTATGGAGCCATCTTTGTTGATGAAGCCAGTTTCTTCACACAAATTTGGATTTTGGTCAGGGGATGAACCACCTTGGGAAGGTGGTTCTTGTTCTAGTTTTGGTAAATTAGTTGATGAGGTTGTTAGCTCATAGGCTATTCTAGTAGACTGTATATAACTAATTCATTAGTTTATTATTGTTGAAACTTTCTCAGGGAGTTAGATAAGAGCTTCTTTGAGGATTGCTTCCTAGAATATTTTATTATCATCCTAAAGGAGACTGTGGATCTCAACAAACTTTTTTTGTGTTAACTAAAAGGTTTGTTAGAGATGATTATTCTATAATTATTCTTAGGAGAACTTGTGGATCTAGAAAAACAAATCATTATTTATTGTATGAGGGAGATGGAGCTCAAACTTATATAAGGATTTGTTCTCTTCATTTGCAATTTGGGAAAATTTTGGAATGGAAGAACTTGTGAGCAGGCTAGCTCCAACCATTACACCAAGGTCATTTGTTTTCTAAGTTGTGGTTTTTTATGTTTGTACAATCATGTATTTGTGGCATATATTCTTGGAGCACCTTTAGTAGATATCATAAGCTGGATTGGATTGCCAAAGCTACATTTAGTTGGAACTTGTCTTTGTTGAATATTTAAAAACATTAGCATCCATAGTGGGCAAAAGCATGTGCTTTGTCTCAAAGGTGCTTATTAAGAAAAGCAGAAACAGTTTAACTAACTGTAAATAATCACTAATCCAATCCTATCTTGACTGTTACATTTTGGTTTATCTCTGTGGGATATATTATTGCTCAGAAGCATCATGGTGGAATTATCCTTCCTTGGATAGGGTTTTCTATGATTCATTTTTATTTGTTCAGTTCCCTTAACTTTGGAGACATTCCTCAAAGGGTCTCAGAGCCAGGATGTTGTTACTGGGTTGTGCAGGCAACTGGAAAGCTTTTTTCACTGTTATTTATCTAACGTTGGGGAGTTTGATTTCGAAGTTATTCTATGTCCATTGACGATATTAAACAGTTTATTGCTGAGACTTAAATTTGATGTTAATCTTATGGTTTTTTGCTTGTGGTTCATTTGGGGCCATAATGTCAAGCTTACATAGTCCCAGACCGGTAGTTTTTCTTGTTTTTGGCCTTGTATCTGTTGGATTTATAATGTTATTTAATATTTTGTGATGTTTTGAAACATTTGCAAGGATGGATTATCAGTTCAATTTGATGACTTGTTCAAGAAAGCCTGGGAAGAAAATATTTCAGATGAAGAGAGTGATGAAGGTAAGTAGGAAATAGATTTTGAGATGGAATATTGCACAGTAGGTAACATTTCTTTTCCAATTTTTGTGATTTTCTGGGAAACTATGTTTTAATTTTAGAGAAAAATTAGAAATATTTCCATAACTGGCTGAGAGGCTGTTTTCACATTCAAATATTTCTCTGTGAATTGATATGTAACAAATTGTCATGGCATCAGTAGCTAAGTGATTTCAGATCCATGAATATTTGTTAATTTTAGATAACAATGGTATGTTCTATGCTTAAGAGCAATTTATTTCAATTTTTCTTATTAATACCAATTTCCAGATTAGCAATCACATTAACATGACAGTAAATGCAGATAGAACATAAATGAAATGCAGAAGACAAGCCAAGACAAGACACAATATTTGGCGGATGCCAGGGAAAAACCCCAATGTGGGGAAACCCTTTGTTCAAGTCTTTTTATTATTCTTCAAAAGTTCAGTAGAGAGAGAGATAGAGAGAGTACAATATACAAAGTACACTTTCCCAAACACAGTCAAATCTGTCCAGTCAAACTGCAGTCAACAAGATGCCCTAACCAGAAAGTCAACGCTGGTAAACTTAGCAGAAATTTTCTTCCAAATAAGCTAAGTCAAACCCAATCAATTTGGCCTCCAAGGATAGTCCGAATCAGCCCAAAACAGTCCCGAAAATATCAGTCAAACTCGGTCAACACAGGTCAAATCTGTGGTCAATGCTTGTCAAACAGCTCAGAATTCCTCGATTTCTGTGCCCACAAATGCGGCCTGCCTAAACAGAAATTTTCCAAGAAAAATCACAGTCAAACAAGGTGAACTGCTGCCCGGTCAACGCTGGTCAACCCTTCTGCAATTCGGTCAACGCATAAAACAGAAAATCACAGATTGCCTTTCGCATGTGTGGAGGAGAGAGGCTGCCCAGAAATCTGTACACCCAATCAGATGAGGGGAGAGAGATATGTGAGTGACAAGTGATGTCCAAATGAGGTCGATGCTCCTTCTATTTATATGCAACGTTGAGGGTGAAGAGACATGTCTTTTGGGCTTCTGAGCCTACATTAGTTTGCTGGGCGACTTTGACAATTTGTCCATAGAAGAAATAAATTCATAATTCCATTTGTAGATGTCGGAATGAGATGATCTTTAGATCAATCCTACACCTCTCGGAAAGAGGAACCCAATAAAAATATCAACTGCATCATATGAGCTGTCTAAGGTGGAGTTTGGCCCTAGTTGTCAAATTTAACACTCTTTCTCAACTAGGGAGAACTTCACAAACCATCTGACAATTTGTACCATCTCTGACATCCCTGTTATACTCTGTTATGCTTTGCTGAATCATGAAGAAATAATGAAGAAGAAATGATCAAGAATGTGTCATACCATTCTCTACTGACCCGAAGTCAGTGTCCATTGATCCCAAATCAATATCAAACATCTTAGCATAGGGAGTACGGTAGTACATGATGCGTCCATTGGTAGTACTATGGTCCCTATCCTCATTTCCTTACTCATTGGCCAGATGAGAGGTGCTTCCCATGAGCCTTGGACTACATGGGTAGGATGTATCGGCAGGAAGGTGAATGTTGTAAACATAATTTATGTAAAAATAATAAAAATAGATAATAAATAATAATCATAATAATATGTAATTAAATAATAATTAGTTAAACAAAGAGGCATGTCTCTACATACATGATTGTTCGTGAAAGGGTACTTATCTGGCTATATATACAGGACCCTTGCTCTCATTGTAATCATCATTCTTCTGCTTCATACATTTTATATATAATAATACTTGTATCCTCAATGAATATTTTCATATTCCAAGTCTTCTGGAGTATTTAACTTGAAGGACGAACTTTGTTTGTTCCATTGGTATCGGAGCTGTTTGATCCTCTAGCAAGCTCAACCGCTGCACAAGAGCCACGCTCTTCGATCCAGGCTTTTGGCCATCAATGGTTTGTCAACATTGTTGCCATCGAGATTGAAGCATTTTGCTACCCTTTTGGGAGTTTCTCCGTCGCAAAAAAAATCATATAAAAAAATATTTAAATACAAAAAATACAAAAAAAATTATAAAAATAAATAAAAAAATAAAAAAGGAAATAAATTAATAAATAAATAAACAAATAAATAAATAAAAAATAAAATAAAAAAATAAAAGTAACCGACCAACCCAACAGACCGGCCACTGCCAGCCCAGGCTTACGACCTCTCTAACGAATCCACTTGAGGCACAACAAAAACTGGGCACTGATAGAACGCAAGGCCACAAGGCCGAAGCCACAAGGACGCAGGGCCATAGCCTCAAACCTCGATTCTGGCAGCGAACCACAAGTAAGGTTGACACAACAAGGATTTGCTCCATAGCTTGTTTGTAATGCCCCACAGCCATTGAATGCCTTCCCACCCATCGCAACTCGAAGCCAACGTTGCCACCTGCACTTTGATGCTACCAGTACTGATGCAACACTGCTCCTTTCTGTGCCGCTATTCTTATTAGCCATTCGGTGGCTACAGAAGACTATTTGGGCAACGTACAATTTGATATTACTTGTGGTTTTTCTCTTGCTGCGATGTATGATGTTTGAGCAACATTTCACAGACCTATTGACGATTTATTAAGGAAATATAGTTGCAGACCTGTTAAGGATTTGTTAAGGAAATATAAACCTGAAGCAATTCAACTGCATTTATTGGTGACACAGTGAAGTTCAAAACAATGGAATAATTGTCTTGAGAAATTACAAAGATTCATACTTATTGCAAAGCTTAAAGACTCAGACTTGTGGAGTTTAAGTGAATTCAGACATGTGATCAGAGCATTTAACCTTGCAGATTTATCAAGAACTCGTTGGAACCTGTGGTTGGTAATTTGAAGTAGCCTAAAAACTTGTTTGGGAAAGACCTTGAAGACCTGGTGTATACTTTGGTTTTGGTTTTGATATTCTTTGAGATCATTTTAAGAGCATACTTTGAAGAGTATAATTTTGGACCTTCTTGGGGAAACTTATTGAAGATACCTTGGAGCATTACTGAAGACCTTGTGAAAACATCTTGAAGCTCATCTTGGAGACCATGATGCATTGTTGAAGCCATAATGAAGTAACCTTGAAGGATGTTGCTTGGGTATCATGAAGAGTTGAGAAGACACCTTTTGTGGTTGATAAAGTTGTCATTAATGAGCTAAGCAAGAGCATTGTTGTAGGTGAACTTGAAGATACTTCCAGGGCTTGTTGCAAAAGACATTGGAAGCCTTGAAGAAAATCTTGTACTAATTATTGAAGAATTGAAGTAGTGGGTTGGAGCCGTAGAGGTTGGAGTCTCATAAAGACTAGGTTGGAGCCTAGATCAGTGGATAGGATTGGAGCCTTAGAGGTTGGTGCCTCGTTGAAGTCCGAGTTGGAGCTTGGCACAATTCAAGTCAGAGCCTGGTTGATTGAATATTGGAGTCTTCATCTAGGGTTGGAGGCCTAAACTATTGTTGTACTTGATTTATTGTAAAAAGAGGATTGGAGTCCTCAACATTGATTAATAAAATTATTTATATCACTGTTCATTGTGTGTTCAAGCTATAAGTGATCTTAATTGGCATAAAAAATAGCAATTGTAAAAGAAATACCGATTCACCCCCCCTCTTAGTATTTCCAACAATCACAATATCAACATGGTGATCAATCAAATGCTTTAAGAGTGAGTTAATTTCAATGTTGCAAGATTATGATTCTTTGATATGATATGATACTATATCTCAAGAACACTTATTCCACTTATTCTCAAGAACACTTATTCCACTATGATAATGAAAAGCAATGTAACCACTTATCTAGTAACCAATTTTCTTTAGCAAATGATAGCAATGACAAGCAAAAGTATTCCTTTAAAACCAATGTCACAAAATGCTAGCAATCCTTTAGACAACACAATGTGCTAATGCTTTTCAATGTCAATGAAAGGAAGAGATCAAAACATTCACTAATCTGACAATTAGAACTACTAAAAAATATTACTCTTCAATTGATGCTAATGACATTCAAAGAGCAAGAGCAAACTTGTGAGAGCAACAAGCTTATCTTATGTAAATAATGCCAATTCAGTCCAAGTATGCCAATTATCTTTTAGAGCATCTATCTTCTTATTGAGAGTATTGACTTAATGAGTACACACTTATTTTGTCAATTAGATGAGATTGCTAACAATGAACTATTTATGAATGCAAGAATGCAAAAGATGAATGCAAAAGTGCAATAGATGGATGCAAGAACTAACAATGAAATGCAAGAGTGATATGAGGCAACAAAGGAATCTAGAAACCAATGATCGTAGCAGTCCTCCAAGCTCATAAAAGATACCAAGCAATGAGTAAGCCCAACAACGCAAATGGCTTTCCAATGAGATAGGATGATTGTTACTTACTTTTTATGTCACTGTTATGTGTATCTTAAGGCTGAAATGAAACAATGATGAGAAGAGAAAGGTTGAGGAGGCAAACCACTAGGCCTTATGGCCTTTGTAGATGACCAATTTGATTGCTAGGAATCTTCCAATGAGTTTATACACTTCCAACCACAAATGTTAACTCCAAAAGCACTGTAAAACAAAGTTTCAATCCAAAATACCAATGCAAACCAAGTAATGACCAAGTTATGATTGCATGAAGGCTAGATGAGGGCAACGATGAGGCTAAGACGCCTAGGAAAGGCCTCAGCTTAGTGTTCAGGTCCTAATAAGGCCATGGATTAAAGGCAAAGGGCCTTGTAGGCATGCGATACTCAGAGATAAGCATCCTAGAGGCTGCTGCAAGGGAGAGAAACTCCTTTAGGGCTCACGGTAGGGGAGAAAAAAGCCACAACTCAAGGAATCAAGGCCTATAAAGGCCTGCGGTGTCAAGAGAAGAGGCCTAGAGGCCTGCGGTTACTAGGAGGAGGCCCAAGTAGGGCTGCCGTCAAGGGTTAAGGGCCTGTATGGGTATGTGTCTCAAAAGAATGATGGGAATAGGACTGCCACAAGAGAAAAATAACACTTGGCTAGGTCTTGTAGGTGTAAAATTTTTTTGGACCCCTGCAAAACAAAGAAAGCTAGGATAAATACAAAATTCTACCATAAAAATCTCAAATTTTACCTTGTAGGGCCTGCGACCTTGCTTCTTCGTTGTGTTGAGCTTGTAGCCCTGGGAGGCTAGATCTAGGCCTCTAAGGCTTGGATCAACCCTCCTCACTTGAGCGAATTTGACAAGTAAGCTGGATGAATCCTCTTGGAATTGAGAAACCCTTGAAAACCCTAGCCGTAGGGCTAGTTCCTTCAACCAAATTCAAATTTCCTTTGAGAACTTGAGAATTCACTTGTACAAATGAAGATAAAAGTCCCCAAAACCCCAATATTTACAAAAAAAATAAAAAATAAAATGGTAAACCTCAAACCCCAAAATTATCTACAAAACTTAAAAAATAGACAAGGTTTAGTTGTATTTACAAATATTCTCAATATTTACAAAATTTAAATATTTGCTCTTATTAGCCAATTAAATCTTTATAACACAAAATTAGAAAAACAATTTTTTTGAGATTTTGAGTAGATAATATAGATAAATAATTTAAAAATAAATCACTTGCCAAAATCCTCTTACAAAATCATTTGTCAAAATGAAAGCCCAGAGCTCAAACAAGGTCAATCCTTCCCCACAGTCTGTGAACTTGGAGTCCAAGGGCTAGTGTACCTGTAGATCTCTATTTAATCTTGAAAACAATTGTTAGATCATGATCAATTAAGGTAAATATAACTGTACCAATAGAATGTTCTTATCATCGGCAACTAAAATAACAATTATGAATTTTAGCACAATATAGAGCATGAAAGAATAAAATACTAACACATAGCATAGATCAACAGATAGAAGAACACCATGAACTGAAACCCCAAAGTCTTTCTATCATGCGAAAGATAATTCTAGCAAAGCAAGACTCAACACATGCGTTACAAAATTACTTCATCCAAAGATCCTCATGATTTAATGAGGAGCTTGATAGCTTTCTTATATAGAGATTGAAATAGATATAAACCCCTCCAAGTGGAAATAACAACTAGTTGGCTTGATCCTCGTCAAAATAATCTTATCTGTCGAAAATATCTTGATTTACTTTTAATCTTCACCGCCTATTTCTAATTTTTGAGGAAAAATTTGAATTTCTCTTAAAAGCCTTTTTTATTAATCCAAAAATTTATCTTTTGGACTAATATCCTAAACAATTTGACTTTGACTTAATCACCAAGGTCCAAGGAGTCAAATTGTTTTAAAATATCCATTTTTCCTTGATTGAGGACTTCCAATTTTTTTGTTTGTTTGTTTTGACCCACAAATTTTTGATTATTTTCCACTTGGAGAGAATTTGATTTTTCTCAAATTATTTTTGACTCAAAATTAATTAATTTTCTGGCTTAAGATTTTATTTAATTTTGTCAAAAAAATTAATTAATTGACTTTATAGGGGATTAATTATTTTTTTACCCTGAAATATTTTAGCCATGGTGTCTAACTATGAGTAACCACGCACTAAAATATTTTTTACATCAAATTATTACAATATCAACCCTTAGAAGGGAAAAACACATTTAGACATAGACCCTTGAGACTTTACCCAATTCTGCGATACTATATGATTTAGTATAAAACCAAGTGTACTTATAATAAAATAATTTAGCCATGGTGTCCAATTATGAGTAACCGTGCACTAAAATTAGTCCTAAACACACTTTTACATAGACTTGACAAACACTAGGACTCACCTAAGACATTGCCAATGAATTCCACCCTAGCTTTGGGGTTATCGCTGGAAGAAAAACTCTACCGATTATTTGTGTTTACAAAATAGAAACACACATAATTCAGGGAGGTTAAAAAACTTCCTAGGATGAAATATTTTTGACAAAAATGATAGGCTTACCTAGGTGTTGTTACATGGCTTAATGGTCATACTAGCATCATTTACAATAATTTTTGCAGAAATTGGGTTTACAATGAGAAAACTGGAAGCTGAGCAATGACAATGATCATTAAAAAAATTGTCTGTGCTTTGTACTCTGTTTCTTAGACTGTTGACAAAGTGTGGTCAACAGAGGGGATATGATTACACTACACACCTTGATTTACATCTATTTAATGCTAATACCTAAGAAACAAGTTAAAGCATTAGCACTATTTGCTAGCAAGGATAACAGGGTGATGAATAGGAATCTCATCAAAGCAGAAACAAAATCCCGCTCCAAATGGGTGTGTCTTTGAGAGTCTTTGCCTGAAGGACAATAGGCAGAAAGCTGTCTTCCTCCCTGTCCTGATTCTGGACCATCATATATTCATTGTAACCCTGGATCTAATAAGTGCCAATAGGGATCAAAAGAAATATAAATGTAATTCTCTCTGTGACCAAAAGATCCAGGTTTAAGGTGGATCTATGCTGGTTTATTCTATTATTGATTTTTATAATATGTTTTTTTGTTGATTTGATCCATGGGGGATTTGAACATTGAATCTCATGTTTTACATAATATTTCATGTCATGGTCATCGCCGATTGAGCTGCCCCCTGTGGGCGATTTATATAATAGTTGTTCTGGTTCACTTTTTCAGTATTTTATTATTATGGTTGGCTGTCCTTTAATTTTCATTTTTACAGGTTTCAGTTTCTTTCAATATAGTTTATTAATGTTGCAAATGTGACACATGTACCTGGGCTGTAGATGCACTTTGCTATTCTTGGTGTGGTTAACGGTTAACCTATTTTTTGTCAGCAGTTATCCTCTCTAAGAAAAATGATTTCATTTTGTAGAACAATTCTGGAATATTCACTGTTATTTGGATGCAAAATTTCTTTAGGATAACCTATTCAGCTCAAAAATATAAAAGTTGAAAATGTGGATGCTGTTGATCCATGGTCTTTGGAATAAAGCGTTGTCTTTCTCCCTGTCCTGATTCTAGATTATCCTTTTTTGTGTCAGCTAGTGTACTTTCTAAGTAAATTTATTTCAGTTTGTAGAATTCTTCTTTCACTTGTGGAGTTAAAATAAAGTCTAGCATGAACATTATTTTATGCAAAAATATTGACTGGCATATGGATGCAGAAACTTCTGTAGGAGAACCTACCCAACTCAAAGATAAAGAAGTTGAAAATGAGGATGCTGTAGTCGATAATGTAGCTCAGGATGGAAATTCAGTTCTGGATGAGATTCTTTTCAGTGCCCAAGAAAATCTAAAGCAAGCAGAAAGAGTTGAAAAAGATGGACTGGAGGAAGAGGTAACTTTGCAATCATTATGTCATGTCCTTCATGTTAACTTTTAATGTCAGGTCTGATTTTATTTTTATTCAACAATGATTTTATACCTAGAAATTATTTTGCTCAATAAAATTCTGAAAACTGTTGGAAATAAATCCACTGGTATTTTAACTTCACAAGTAAATTTGAAGCAGAAATAAATAGAAAATCAGCCACAAGAAACAGCAGAAAATTCTTGCCAACAATTTCTCCTTCACTTTATTAACTCATGAAAATTAAAGCCTTGATCCACAGAAAAGACACAGAAAATACAACACATTATGGAAGCTGGATTTCGCCCCCCTTGGAATTTCAGCCTCTAGAGAAATTCAGCCCACATGAAAAATCTCAGCCTTGGAAAACTCAGTTCCTCCACCTGTAGATTGGTCTCCTTTTCTTCGTCTGTACAGCTTCCTTGCGTCCTAAGGAATTCGGCCTTCCTCTTCTGTGCAAACCCTTGGCTGGAAAAACTCGGCTTCTCACTGGTTTCAGCCTCCTACACCACAAACTCTGCTTGCTTGAATTCCTCTCCCAAAATTACCTTGCTGCACACCTTTCCCTTCTCTCTAGTCTTTGAATCTCTCATTCCTTGAGAAAATCGATCTCTAAATCACGATGTGTCTTTCACCTCTCCCTTCGGCTTATTTTATCATTTCATTAAGCCAAATCCCTAACCCTAATCTCCGAAGTGGTGAATGGCTAGGACTAGATCCTAGGCCTCCCTTGAGATAAACAGTAGAGTTTAGATCTGTCACTTAAATAATGAAATTATTTATCCTTAGAAGCTTGGCTCTATAGTCAACATTAATTAATAATGAATTAATGTACTTTTCGTAAGTTAAACTTAAGAAAGAAATCATAATCACTTACTCCTCATGAACAAGTACCTAAAGAGGCAATTTGACATCGTCTACATGCGTGACATTGAGCCTATGCAAAAGAACCTGTCCTAGCTAATAACACTAACACTTTAATTAATTCGATATTGTGACTAAGGCTTTTCATTTAATTCCATGTCATGAATACACTATGTTAACTTTTGTGATTTGGAGGATTATTAGAAGTAAACACTAGGTTACTCAGGGGGCATGCTACCATTTCCATTTTTAGGTGCAAAACATCCCTATCCTTCACACATGGTCACCCAATCGGGTCTAGAACGAAATGATCCTGAACATCACCTTAATGTAGGCGATTTTCTTCAAATCCAAGTTCATCATCTATGATCAAGTTGTTGAAAATTGGCAGCTTAGGGATGAATTTCCTCATCTAAAATCTCATTTCTGACAATTCTGGAGTGACTTTCTAAAAATAGAAATGATGTCTATCATTTCAAGCACAACTTTCCAAAAATAGTAAATCACCTTGCTTCAATTGGTAATCAAGCATTGATGACGGAAAATCAGTTAACTTATCCTTAATCAATCTTAATTGTTCAATTTTTTATTCAATTATCAATATTATCATTAATATTATTATTATCCTTATGATACTATAATATTATTATCTAAATGGAAATACATGTCACCTTTCCTACTTGGCGTCAAGAAATCTAGGGCAGATAGATTAGGTGATTTCTTTTACTTTTGATAAATGCTTGTGATTTATATTACTTAACTAGATTAACTTTTTCTTTTTACTTGATTATAATCATCAAACAACTACCAAACAATAAAGAACAGTGAGACAAGAGGACACAAGATGTAGGTGATCAGCCAGGGCCAAAACCTCTCCACTTGAGAGGAAAACCCACAAGAACTCTTCTCTTCATATAGAACATCAAATGATGAATTCCAAGACCTATGACCCTTGAGCAAGACCCCTCCAAGACCAAGTCAAACCACTCATGGATGTGCTCCTCTTCCACAAAGTCAATGACAGTCAAACTAGCCTTCCAACAACTGCTTGCTTCTTCTTCGACCTCAATTACAAACGTGTATTGTTGACTGTGATTCTCAGCCCTCCTGTAGCAGCCCTAATTCGCATGTGTGATAGAAATATGGTGAAGATGGTCTCTATTCTCCTTCACTTGGGCAATAGTTCTCTCTCCAATAGTTCAACTTGAATATAGATGCTTATTTAACCCTTTACTTGGCCTTTTAACCTGATTGTAATCCGGTTTTGTTGTAGGTGAGATGATGCCCTAATTACGGTGTGCACGTGTGAGAGATTACCCAAACAAACCTCAAGAAAACTGACTTCTTCTTCGTTCTGTCTTCTCCTTTCTTCAATGGATCTTCTAGTGTTTTTTGTGCTTCAGATCGAGCTACTTGTGTGTGCTTGGACGCCCTCCAAAGTGGTCAACTAGCCTCATATATATATGCTTCTTGTTCTAGTTTGAACGCCGACTTGTCACTGTCTCTAGGCCGACTTGACACTTGGAAAGACTGACTTGTCTAGGAGTATTATTTCAAGGTCTTGGAGGGTCTTTTGACTCTAACAAGTTTTCTTTACAATATGAATCACACCCAAAAGGGTCTTCCATACATGACAATGACTCAATCGACTTGTAGACTAATTGACAAGCCCCAGAAGCACTCAATGGGTGCTTGACCTAAAAATAAATTTCCCTTGGGCATGAAACCCATGCCCCAAGAATGACAATAATAAATCTATTTTTCTCTTTAAAACAAATACATAAAATCATGATTACATATGTCATTATGAATACCAAACCTAGTAACATATTTCAACACTTGGTACTCAATAATGCCCTCTTCGTACCTCTCTCTCCTTGATGGCACTCATACCTCTCTCTCACACTTAATGATGCGTTACTCCCTCTCTATTAATGGATTTGTTTCACTCCTCTTGCTCTCTCTTATGTGCATTAAAGACTTATCATAAAAGATTATTCTTACGCACTCTTCAATGCATATGATACACTCTCTCGTTCGAGGAATGCGTAACTCTCTCCTTTATGTCATGAGTTACAAGGCATGCATACCTCCTCTCCCTAAATTGGCATGTGTAACTCTCCCTCAAGGCATGCAAGTTACTCCTCCTTTATGACTCGAACTCCTTGCTCCTCCTATATATATGTACCTCATATCCTCTCTAGTCACTTGTGCATTGTGAAAGAAGAATTCAAACTTGTGGAAGAGAGAGAGAGAGAGAGAGAGAGAGAGAGAGAGAGACTTGGAGAATAAGAGCAAAACTTGGTGATACAATGTTATGAACATAAATTATGTAAAAATAAATAAAAATAGATAATAAATAATAATCATAATAATATAAATATATTAATAAATAATAAGTAAATTAACTAATGGTTAGTTAGGTAATAATGAAAAGGCATGTCTTAGAGACATGTCTGTTCGTGAAAGGGTACTTACCTGTCTATATATACAGGACCCTCATTCTCATTTGTAACCATCCTACATCAATTCTTTATACAATATACAATTTACAATTACTGTCCTACCATGGATGTCTTTGTCTACGAAGTATTTTAAATATTTCTGCTGCGTATACGACTTGTGGTTTTTACATTGGTATCAGAGCCAGTCTGATCTGACCTTTAGCCTTCAACTCGTCGTCAATTTTGTTGTCGTCAATCAAGCATTCACTACGAGAAGGAGGTTCTCCATTCTGGTGGTTTTTCCATTTAGTCCTTTGGCGATTCTTAAAAAAAATATTATTAAAAAAAATCATTTTTTTTTTGTAAAAAAAATAAAGAATTAAGAAAAAAGAAGGAAAGAAAAAAATCACTACATAAATAAAAAAATATAGAAATAAAAAACATAAAACTGACCGTTGCCATGGTTGTTCCAGTAGAGACCCTTACTCGGCCGGATCTACCATTGCTCTTTGTTCAATTTTGCGGGTTCTCTTTGATCTCAATGCCTTAAGGTCAACGCAACGCGTCGCCGAGAACCCTTTATATACAAGCTAATCAACCTGAGCAGTAGTTCCCTCTTACACAACATTCCCCTCTTAATGGTCTTCATCATTAAGTAACGAAGACAATTTATGTTCTTTTTTTTTTAAAATCTGAAGAAGTGATTGAGGTTGCGTGCAACTCTCAAATAAATTCGATGAAAAAAAAACAACACCGTAGTCATCATGTTGCCTTACTAAATAGGTTGACCGCCACACCCATTGCTCGTAATAGATGCCGCCACGTTGGAGCAGTTGCAACGACATTTCTGTCACAATAAGCCGACACACCCAAGCACCACATCCGCAACTTGCTTAGTTTATCCCTGTCAACACCGTTCCCAACAGTTGACACCGATCTCATTGTCTCCCCATCATTTAAAATCGCTGTACCTTCAACGACCCATCAAAATTGTTTGCATCCTTCCAACGTGACGTTTCATGTTTTAGAAGACATTTAATTATATACATTAAGTTAAAACTATATAGTTAATTCGTGTATATATATATATATATATATATATATATAGATATATATATATATATGAAATTACAATTTTTTAATTAATTAATAATTATATAAATAGTTAACTATAAAAGTATTTTTTTATATAATATAATGAGTTAAAAAAAAGCAAAAGGTACTTTTTACTTGGAAAAAAATAATAAAAATAAAAAAAAAGAAAAGAAAATGAAAAAGAGGAATAAATTATATATATATAGTTGAAAAAAAGAGGGGAAATATATTATCAAAACCAAGTTCACTCGACAAACAAAAAAAAGTTCATTACTGATGAAAGATAAAGTGAAATTTGAAGATGAACAAAGAAACTATGGATTCCATACACAACTCCACATTTTGGACCAGATGTCCATTTTGTGGAGTAGGAAATCAATATTTATCGATTTATAAAAATTTCACAGTACCTTGTCCGAAATGTCGAAGATTGTTTACTTTAGAAGAATATCAAGATAGTGCCCAGACACATATTAAAAATTTAAAAGAAGAAATCTCCAAACTCCAAAAAAGAATGAAGCATCTGAAAAGAAATATAAAGATCTCCAAGATCGTTTTAATGAAAATCAACAGAAAGCAACGAAGAAATTTTGCATCTAAAGAACCACAATGAGAAACTTCTTGCACAAGTCAAAAAGTGTAAAACTAAGAAGCACAAGTTAGAACAAGAAAAAGAAAGTTGTGACAAAAAATTCAACGAAAGTCTATCAAAGAAAGAAGAGGAAAATTTATGCTTAAAAGACCTTAACAAAAAATTATTAGAACAAATCAAGTGTTTAAAAGACGAGAAGCTTGAAGGCCAAAATAAAGTTGACTTAGAAAATGAGGAATGCTTACGTCTCAAAAATCATAACCAAAATCTGCTCAAATAGATTAAAAAACTTAAGGATGATAAGAAATCATTGACGAATAGGTTTGAAGAAATTGTCGCAAAAGAAGCACCAAAATCGCTAGATGTAGTAGTCCAAGTTGGGGAAGAAGAAACAAACATCGATTCCACTAATCTCACAGTTCAGGCAAATCCAAATCCTACTGAAGTAAAGACGTACTCAGAGGTTTCCGTTCAAACGATGAACATTCCAAGTGATGATTCAGTTGCCAACTCAACAACAACAACGCCTGAAGAAAATCAGGAATCAACCACTAACATGATAAGGGGAAGTCCAACCAAAAGAACTATGTATCGACATCCTACTTTCCCATCAATCTACATACCAGTGTCACTAAGAGAATAAACGACAAGTTTATGTTTCCAGGAATACTGAAGTTTGCAGAATCCAGTCCCACGATAACGATTCATCACAAAATTTGATTCTGTAGAAGATCAATCTAGGATGGTCCGATCCGTTCTCAGTACGACAATTTTATATATCACTCCAAGGATCATATCAACTTGTATCAACAAAGATGATCGTCCTGAGGAGAGAAGACATTCGCAACAGATAAGAGTTCAAGTCCTTTCATCAACAAGCTTTGAGGACAAAGCTTTTTGAAGGGGAAGGCAATGTTATGAACATAAATTATGTAAAAATAAATAAAAATAGATAATAAATAATAATCATAATAATATAAATATAATAATAAATAATAAGTAAATTAACTAATGGTTAGTTAGTTAATAATGAAAAGGCATGTCTTAGAGACATGCCTGTTCGTGAAAGGGTACTTACCTGTTTATATATACAGGACCCCCATTCTCATTTGTAATCATCCTACATCAATTCTTTATACAATATACAATTTAGCTAATTGTTCAAATTGTCTTGTTAGGGTTTCACTCTCTTAGTGATTCTTTGGTTGTGTGCGTTTGGGGATCTTACCCTTTGAATTGGAACCTTGAAATTACCCAAAGAACCTTTGTAATCCTATCTTCCACCATAAACCTTAATGGTGCAATTCTTGATTGATGGTATTTTACATAGAAGCTTTAAGTGGGACTGTTGACTTGTGATTGGGCCATTAAATCCCTAAGATTTACAAGGGAGAACACCCACCCCCTTGAGCTAGAGGAGAGATGGCTAGAAGTGAGAGGGGGGTTGGTGAGGTGATAGTGGCATCCCTCCTTAGGTATTGTTGCTGCAAAATCTAGCAGGCCTTGCAGAGGGAAACCTTACAAAGTATAAACTAGACTAAGAAGCAACAATGGGGTAGTGGCCCACTGTCACCATAGCCAAAACCCCCTTCTCTTTACATATTTTCACCAATGGGAGTGTTAATTTGTGTAGCAGCAAACAAGTGTTCTAGTCTCTCTGGTGTCTAAGAGGCTAAGGAACATGAGATCTCCAAAATTCAAAAAAGGTTTCGCGAGATAAGCTTGGGAAACACCTTAATTAAATTAATTTGCCATAATTAAAATATTTCCTAAGTCTAACTTAGGAAAAGTGGTATATTAAAATGAATTAATTAAGGTAGATCGATTTTGTTCTAGAGGCTTCTTTTGATGAAGTTAAATTGATCTTAGTCATCAATTGAGAGCTAATCGTGGCTGTTGAGACTCCAACGCGAGATTATAAGAGCAAGTCACAGGGATTGGAGAAGACATAGGTACAGAGTTGAGCAGTTTGACTACTCATTTGCAGGTATTCAACAAGGGCGCAATTCAAGCTAGGGAAAGCATTAGAGCAAGGGTTGATCTCCCCCTCTTTGAAGAATCACCTTTTGAAGTAAGACATCTCCATCAAGAAGTCATCATCCACTATCAATATCATCATCAAAATTGTTAAACACACACATGGCAGCAACAGAATATTAAAGATAAGCAGGAGAGTACATTTATTATTAACAAATGATATACATTTATAGTACATGGTGTGACCCTTGGATTCATATTTCAAATGGTCTCTTGGACTCCTTTTGGCTGTTCAGCTTCCACAACAACCCTTAGAGGATTAGGTGTCCAACATCCCCCCCCTAATCCGAAGGGTTATGTATGAGTCCAAGAAGAGAGCTGTAATACAAAATGTACAAAAATGCATGGCAGCACTAGGCTGAATGTGCTCTCTGAAATGTTGGTATAAAGGGAGGTGGTTTAAGGATGACCACCAACATTGGAACGCTTAGTGCAGTTCCCGGAACTCTTCCAAGTCTGGCATGAAGCTCAGGTATTCTGCTAGAGGAAGTGCTCCTGATGTTTTGAAGAGGGAAACCTTCAACCATGAAAGGGAGGTCTCACCCTGCATAAAAGGAAGAACCTCAACCTGAAAAGGGAAGTCTCAACCTGTGATGGTTTAAGGATGACCAACAACTCTGGAATGCTTAATGCAATTCCTGGAACTCTTCCGAAACTGGCAAGAAACTGAAGTCTTCTGCTAGAGGAAGTGTCCCCAATTCTTTGAAGAAGTATCACCGACTGAAGGCATGCTTAGGGGCATCTTTGTCTTTGGCTACAACTCTGAATTTGGTATGGTAGGTTGTGGCTCAGGCTCGCTTGATGTGACTTTGAAGCTTGTAGATGACCATCATTTCCCCCCCTGTCAGATACAAGGTGAGATGATGGAGAAAACTCAACTGCAAGACTGTTCAATACTCTAGAACAAGTTTTGACATGTGACTGAAATATCTTCTTGGCTGTTGATGCCCATTGCCAAGAAGCGATCCATCCAAGATGAATCTTTGTTCTTGCAGGAGGTTTGTTTCTGAAGCATCTGTTTGAAGAATGAGTGGTTTTATGACAATGCTTACATGGATGAAGATCAAAACAATGATCTTTCAGATGGCCAACTCGGTCACAGTGTTGGCATTTCACAATCTGTTGCTGTGGAAGAGGGGCAGAATCTAGAACAGCTGAAGGTGAACTGTCATGAAGGAATCCAACACTCTGAAACTGGATGGGCTTTGAGTAATTTGGAATATGAAAGGACACATCCTTGTCATATCCAAGACCAGTTCTGTGCTTGTTGTGGACAAGCTCTTCCCAAGGTCTGATGATTGGCTTGGGAAATGCAGACTGAATTTCTGCTTCTGCATGTAACCTTGCTGCTTTATTGGTCACTGGATCTGAATCAACTTGCTGCTTATGGGAGTCTGTTTCATTGTTCTGAATAGAAACAGGTTCAGAATGATGACTCCTCTGTTTTAATTCTTCTTGCTGTAGCTGAGATTCAAGCTCCAAAAATTCTATCTTTTCTTGTGTATACTGCAGATAGGTTTGGATGTCAAAGAGAGTGTCTTTGCTGACTTTAATTGTGCTTTCACCAGTAGATAAGATTAGAGTGCTTAATAACTCTAATAATCCATGAATTTTCTCCATTATTCAAACAATCAAATCAATAAATGACCAAAAATGCACTTGTAGAAACAATAATGGTTTTAGAAAATTAATTTGCCAACTTTTCAACACGAATTAATTTGCACTGATGTCTGCTCATGTTCTCACTTCACAATGTCTTGTGCCTCAATTTCTACACAGCAAGCCTGATATTGTTTCCTTAACAGAATGTCCAGCTTGACAGGTTTGCAGCCCACAGGCTCTTCTTTTCCAGCAATAACAAGACCCCAACAGAAATGAGATTAGCTTCTATATTTCATCGACCATACACCATATAACACTAACACTTGTGCACAATAGCCTTCAATGCATTCAAAGCAGCATATAGTAGTTCCAGGCTGTGGAATTTCAATCGTCCCCACTCAATTTTGAATAAAACATAAAACAACATAATCCATACCTTTCCGCCTATTCTCCAGGCTCTGCACATTCCCCAAGATTACCTTTATCGCAATCGCTCATCGCAGTCTGCCTTGGTCACACCACATATCACCCCTTCCACATCCGATATGCGACTATCGGAAGTGTTTAAATAACGCTTAAGGCTTTAAACCAGAATCACTCAATCTTTAACGCATTTGCCTTTAAAACCCGGGACACACCACTTTATCGCAATACATAGAAATACATTGGAAAACAAAGGAAAACCCCGCTCTGACAGCATAAGCCGGACTTCAAAATTCATACACTCGCTTCTATAAATATCGTCAGGTCCATCTCTCGAAGTCTTTCTGCTGCACCACTACCCTTGAACTGCGATCTCTGATCAGCGCTTATCGCTATTGGCTATCGGCTATCGCACCGTCCTTCACACCTGGCCTCTTCCACTTAAAAGTTCTGATCCGACATGACTTATGGACTCGATGGGTTCTAGGTTGCAGTATATAATTTGTTGGGTCTGCTCCTAAATCGCATGTCACATATCGCACTTAGCTCAAGACTAATGTCTCCCTTTGATGTATTGCGATGCGATATTACTTGTTCCACTCTCGCGATTTAATCCTGACTGTTGATCTTCCAGATCTAACGGTTGCTGTGCATCAACTCTTCACCTCTCCGCTCTTCTCTTTGCTTATGTTTTACGCTATTTCTTCAGCGTTTCACTGTGCACTCCCTCCTGAGCTTGGACTTTGATTCTTCTAATGGATTCAACGATCCATTATGATCCTCCTCTTCATGTATCTCTCTCTGTGTAATCACCGAACTTCACCTACACACATCTAGAGCAACCTTCTTTGCAGTTGGCTTCTTTGCTAGGGCAGCTGGTTTAGCAGCCTTGGCTGGCTTGGCAGCAGGAGCCTTCATAGACTTGATGGATGGAGCAGCATTCAATGGATACCAAAAGTTTGAAGCAGAGACCACGAAAACGTTTTAATTCCCAAAGAACCTAGTCAATCAACCAATAGTGGAATACACGTAAACTCACCTTTTCACCAATCCGCGGCTTTCGCACAGTTCCCGAGGTTTAACTTTATCGGGTTCATTCTCCACCGTAGATTTCAATCCCATGATCTGACGGTTGATATCCTTTCCACGATCAATCAAACTTGCACGACCATCCTCCGCTGTAGATCTGCACTCACAAGATCCGACGGTCTTCAGCGATTTTAGAAGGAACACTTGCGTGACGATTACCCGTTCGAAATGGGCGGTTTTTCTCTCTCCTCTAGTGGCTACGTGTCATGCGGTGAGTGGAATCGGGCGGACTTGCTATATTACCGCTTACCACTTTTTATGCCCCTGAAATACCGTTTCCTGTGCAAATACCACCTTTTTCGCTGGCTATCTTTCACGCGTCTTCTCCAAGCAATGACCGTTAGATCTGTCGATCTATCGATTGGATGGTTGTTGCTCCCCTTCAACTTTTGACTCAAAATTGTCCGGTTTCCGCTATAAATTTAACACTTCCGCCAGTTTATATTGGAGTCGTGGTTTGGAGGAGCTTCGATACCGGAGTGTGAACCAAAGTGGTAGGGACCGAAGTGTGAACGAGGTAATACTATGGAGGAGACAATGATATAGTTAAGCTCGACAGACAACACATAGGCTGGGGCAGGCGAGGAGAATGCGTGGTGTTTGAGTTTCAATAGGATTTCCAGGTTTGAAAGTGAAGAAAGATTGAGGCTGTGGTGCCATTCATGGGTGAATCGATTTCGATTTCTAATGGGACTCTTTCAACTTTTCTGTGGATATGAATTTGAGACTGATGCATTCAAGGCTTTGAAGACGCCTCTTCCAGCGTAGGTACACTTCTGTATTCAAAAGGAATGCTCACCATTACCAGAGGAAAAATTCAAGGTTGCCTTAGAGGTAATAGACAGATAGGCTTAGATGGCAGAGTCCTAAATTTGACGAGACCACAAGTCAATTCCAAACCAAACTCAAATTGGAGCAGCTATGAACCAGATGATATAGTGCTCACAATAATCTCAACAGATATATAAATACAACCGAAATTTACTGCAGGAGTAATGCTATAACTCAACATATAAACTTTGAACTTCAATTAACGCACAGAGAAAGAGCGTATATACTAGGATTTCATGGGGCAGAGAGCCAAATTTATGTCTTGCGTTCCAACCGGATGCAAATAGATTCTGGAAAGCGTATTAAAGCGGTTCATGAAATTCAGGGTATGGTATAACGTTTAACTCTCGACCAACTCATTCGACAACAAAGATTTTACAGAGATGGTAGTCTAGAACAGAGGTATAGGACTGACATGTATAGAAAGGCCACAGAACAACAAGCTCACATAAACAAGTGGCTCATACTTGAGCAGGGCAGGAGATCGCCCGTTTTGATACCATGTTAAACACATACATGGCAACAACAAAATATTAAAGATAAGCAGGAGAGTACATTTATTATTAACAAATGATATACATTTATAGTACATGGTGTGACCCTTGGATTCATATTCCAAGTGGTCTTTTGGACTCTTTTTGGCTCTTTAGCTTCCACACCAACCCTTAGAGGATTAGGTGTCGAACAAAATCAAGAAGGCATCGAGTTGAAGATATTGTCATCAAGGAGTATCTTCACAAGTAAGTATCTTTATTTCCACATATGAATCTATCAAAATGTCTTTTTGCAAGGAAAGCAACAAGTTGGTTGGGGCATCAAACTTTCTTGCATGGAAAAAGAGGACAGATTTGATCCTCATAGAAAATGAAGTCATGAATCATGTTAAGGGCTCAATCTCTAGACCTTTAGAGGAGGAAGCTCAAACTCTTGCAAAGTACATGAAAGGGGAAGTAAGGGATCAAAGGATTCTCATAGAATCCTTTAAAGATCCCCTCATATCCTAAGTATCAAAATTGGATACATCAAAAGAAATATATGGCAAACTTGTAGAATTATTCTCCGTAAGCACTACCGGAAAAGTGATCTCATTAAGACAAGAACTCTACAAGATGAAGATATTAAAAGAAGATGGAATAGCCTCATACTTTATGAGGGTGTTAGAGATTAGAGACCAACTACAAGAGTTGGAAGAAATAATCTCTGATAAGGAAATGACAACTATAGTACTAATTGCACTACTAGAGGAATGGGGCAACTTTACATCAGGCATTTATGGAAAGGAAGAGGCTACCTTGTTCAATGAACTATGGTCACTATGCAAAATTGAAGAAACTAGGCTAAAGGCAAAAAGTGATGTAGGACCAAATGAGCAAACACAAGCATTTGCTGCCATGACAAAGAGAAAAGGAAAGTTTGAAAAATCTGGTCCTCAGAAAAGGAAGAAGAATATGGCGAAGGTTCAATGCTACGACTGTCAAGAATATGGGCACTACAAGAGAGATTGTCCCAAGCTCAAGAAGGACAACAACAAAAGAGGAAGGGAGGAAGCCCATATAACCGAAGAAGTGGAAGATGCTGAGAAGAAGAAGTCAAAGAAGGAAGAAGTGAAAGATCTCTACTATGATTGAGACAATCTTCTTCACCAAGTTCTTTTCAGTTTTTGTATAACTATCATGGTAGGAAGCATTAGAAGCATGATAGGATGCATCATTTTAGGAGATGGCATCATAAGAGCATATGAATGGAGCAAGAGCACATGACATCATTAGGAGAAGCTTGAAAGATAGCTGAAGTAGAAGCATAGTTTTAAAAATCGGAACCAGTGACTGGACTAACCCACCTAATAAACCAAGTTTCAAACCGAGACTCAATGAACTAGTTTCTAAAAAAATACATGAAATATCTATTTTTAGTGAAAAAAACTATTTTTAAGATTTAAAACCATGATTCCAAACCAATAGAGACAAAATATGCAAAGTTTGCTCATCTATATACCATGTAAAGGTGAATATATCAAAATGGCATCGAGTGCAATACATATCATCGACAAAATACATAAGCAATGAGGCTCTAAATAACCTATAAAGTCCAAAAACAATGCTACAAGCTATGGGGCCATTGGCCTACTACAAGACTACAAGTCTACCCATACATATCAGTGATCATCAAGACCATTCCTCATCATTATCAAATTCATCACCACTACTAGACACAAAATCATTAACAGGAGCTACATAAACATCATTTGGATTAGAGTCTGGGGATGCCTCAACGTCATCTGCAACCTGAGTAGTAACATTGCCACCAATAACAATAGAAGTGGACCAAATGGAAGCACGAGTTGGTCGAGATGCACGACTAGTACCTTCCATTGGTTGTTTTCCTTTTCTTGAAAGCTCCAAACTGTCGCCAAAATAGCTCCAAGACCATTATCCAACCTACTCCAACAAAAACTCAACACTCTCCAAATTCCCAATGAAACTCACAAAAACTCCAAATGAGATATGTGAGGAAAATGAGGGGGAGACCTCATTTTATTGGCTTGGAGAGGGTGCTTTTGGAGGGAAACAACCCTTAGTTTCCCTCCAAACCACCTTAGAAGCTTCCAAAAACTTACACTCTGGGTTTGCGGCCACCATGGCAATTAACCGACTGATTTATGACGAAACTGGTCGGTTTACCCATAAACCGATTGGTTAGGTTCGTTTTTTCTGGAAAATTGGCGAAATGGTGGCTTTGACCTGGGTTTTTGGCTGGTCCGGATAGTTTTGCCAGTGAACCAGCCGATTTGACTGGTTTCCGATTTAGACCGACCGGTTTTTAAAACTACGAGTAGAAGTTTATTGCAGTCATCATTAGAAGGAAGTAACTCTTGGTAACCTCATTCGAAGCATAAGTAGTAATTATGGGCAGAAGGAAGTCATCTAGTGTAGAGCTCATCATACATCATTGGAAAGGAGCATTTGTAGGATGAGGATAATCAAGATCTTCCATTGGAATCTTCATTAGAAGGTTCATCTCTTGGAAGAAGCAAGTGGCTTGCTGAGAATTCAATCTTGGATGGGATTCATTATTTGGAAGAATGATGATATGATGACAAAGGAATGCAGTATGTCAAGATGATTGAAGTACTTTTGATCAAGGGAAAGAAGCTGATGAAGTTTGTGTAGATGATCAAAAGAAGAAAAGAGGTATGCATGCATATGTTTAATAAATTAGGTCATGTCATCATATAGTTGCAGATAGCATGGATGGATACTCTATCTCATTGTGATCAAAAGAAATGATTCTCTTCTGTTGGGAAAGATGCATTGAAGGCATGGTTCACCTATTGGCTAGATGAAATCAACATAATATGCCCTCATATGAAATATGAGGTGGTTGACAAAGATGAAGGAACTATGAATGGAAATACCTGGGAAGCAATATGTGAAGAGAGAAAGAAGAGATCATGAAAGATGCAACTATGGTCAAATGGAAAAGGAAATCAACATCCGATGACTAGAAGAAATTGGCCATGATATCTCCATGGGAAAGATATGAAGACTTTGGAAAAGTTTGGAAAGAAAGAAGACCCTTGACAATTGAATATCTTGGAGATGTGTCAATATGTATGTAGGATGTTGATTTCACAACAAGAAGATATCATGATGAAGGGCCATCACAAAAGGTAATTTTTGATTTGATGTTCATTTCTGATTTTTGAACAATATCTGGATGGGCTAATATAGGACTACTGAAAGAGAATTATGGATATCATCTACAAATAAGAACTCATGTGGAAGGATGGAATATCTTGAAGGATTCATGATGTGGAAAAGGTAGTTGTATGAAGGAAAGCCAAATGTGTACTAACAAATCACTTTCCGATGAAAGGAACGATGACATGACTGACATGGTTCATGAAGGAAAGTGATGGATGGCCAATGCGCTACAAGACGAAGAAGATGAAATTCATGACATCGAGTGAAGGAGATCTATAAGTCGCTGAAGGTCCCATGATCTCCACCAAAGAAGAGATAGTTGCTGCTGGTAATAGGTCCCTAATTAAGAGGAAGCTTGGAAGAAAGTTTCTGGTAAAGAAGAAACTTGGAAGCAAGTCCCTAGCTAAGTGGGAGCTTGGACAAGTCCCTGGTTGAGAGGGAGCTTGGGTACATTCCTTCATAGGAATAGGTATATCTTCCCTAGTTGAGAGGGAGAGATGGGCACATCATTCTTGTCTTCACTTAGGAAGAAAGAATGGAGGATTGGGTAAGCATTTGGCACCCGATACTCTTTGAGGATGTGGTAGGGCTTCCAACATAAGAGTAGTCATAGAGGACCGATATTCTTTGAGGACCGAGAATCCAAGATAAGAATAGTCTCGGAAGGACATACCCTATGAACACCCGGGTGGGGTATTTTCCTTGAGAGACAATGATGATGGTGTCTATAAATCATTGGTCTCGCTAGTATTGTGCTCTGATCTTGTGGAGAGATAGAGCTGTTAATCAAGGCCTTGCTATGTGACAATGCTGGTTGATATGATGCTAAACAGATGGGTTACCAATCCGACTCTTCTTATGAGAGTTCTTCAGATTGAGAATGTCGAAATACCTTGTATGGATTATGAATACCTCCCTAGTTGAGATGGAGTGTTGAAATATGTAAGTAGGTTCTGTCTCATAATGACATTTGTAATCATGATTTTATGTATTTAATGAAAAGAGAAATAAATTTCTTATTGTTATTCTCGAGGCATGGGTTTCATGCTCAAAGGAAATTAAGTTTTAGGTCAAGCTCCCATTGAGAGCTTCTAGGGCTTATGAGTCATTATCATGTATGAAAGACCCTTTTAGGGCATGTTACATATTGTAAGAAAGATTATTTGAGTCAAATTCAAGTCAAAGGACCCTCCAAGACCTTGTCAAATTGCAATGAACAAGTCGGCCTAGAGACAGTTGCAAGTCGACCTCAAATCATGGACAAGAAAGCCTATATAAGGAAGGACTTGACCTCATTCAAGGACACACTTCACTCACAAGTTCGATCACAAGAAAGAAAAAGGAGTTCGAAGAAGAAGAGGACAAAGGAGGAAGAGAAAGTCGAGTTTTTGGGATTGTTTCTGGGCTACTTCTCTCCGCACTTGTGAAGGAATTAGGGTTCATGCTGTTGCAATAAAGCCGAGTTGCAGAAGTGAAGTTAGGTCATCAAAAAGAGCTATATTGCAAGCCAAATTCTCTAGGAGAGAGAATATACCCAAGTGAAGGAGAAAGGAACAAGATCTAGGGGTTCTACAGAAGACTTTCTGGGCAAGTTGAAGTTGCAGAAGATTCTTTCGGGTAGGTCGAAATTGCAAAAGAATCTGCTGGGTAGGTCGAAGTTGCAGAAGAATCTGCTAGGGAGGTCGAAGTGGTTGGAAGTCAGAATTTGCAGAAGTTGCTAGAAGCATGGTTTGACTTGGTCTTGTAGGGTCTTGGTCACGGGTCTATAAGAAGAAGAATTCTTGTCAGTTTTCCTCTCGGTTGGAGAGGTTTTGGCCCTGGTTGATAGCCTACATACTGGGTCCTATTGTCTCATTGTTCTTTATGCTTTGGTAGCTATTTGATGATAGAGAACATTAATAATAATAAATGAAAGAAGCTAACTAAGTGAAGTAAAAACACATCACAAGCTGTTATCAAGAAGAGAAATCACCTACCTTGCTGACCCTAGATTTCTCAACAACAACAAGTGATACAACTGAACTAATAAGAAAAGTTAATGGAATACGGGTGATTAATGCTTAGTGTGATATAAGTGATTTGATGGAATCAATGAATGAAGCACAAAATAACAACAATGACAGTAGAAAAAGCAATTATGAAGAAGACAAAGAACAAGAAAAGGCTCGTTCCAAGATGGTTGTTAGAAATTGGGAAGAAATTTTATTCAACAAAGATCGACATGGCTTGGGTTACGCCAAAGAAAACAATTTTCTTTTTCGAAATTTCTCCAAACTAGTTCAGTTTGTGAGTGCAGGATTTCTTGATGAAGTTAAGAGTATTGATAAAAAGTCTAGCACTATCAAAGAGTTGGTCACATGGAGAGTCAATGTTTTGATCTCTATCCTTGTCTTCACCATGGGAAGACACATCACTTATTAGAGAATTGTCGCATGAAAAAGAAGGCTAAAAAGATAGTTAATTATGGATGGATAAATTCTTGGGTATGGATTCAAGAAGTGAAGAAACTACATTAGTTTTATTGCCAAGTCAAAACAGAGGTAAAGACACAAGAGTCAAGGAAGGTGCTCTCCACACCTAAGGGGGGCGGGGCACAATGATAAAATAAACTCTCCTACACATTTGGGGGTGGGGGTGGGAATGGGGGTGGAGGGCGGGGGGGCGGGTAAATTGATGAACTTAAATGAGGTAGTGGTCATCCAAAAACCACCATCTTATTCCAAGCAAATTGGTTAGTGGTCATCAAAAAACAACCACCTTATTCCCAACAAATTGGTTAGTTGTCATCCAAAAACTGCCACCTTATTCCTAACAGAGTGATTAGTTGTCATCTAAAAATCACCACCATATTCGAAGAATATTGGTTAGTGTTCATCGGGAAATCGCCACATTATTCAAAGAAAGCAGTTAGTCGTACACCAAAAACTATCGGTTTCCATGGAAGATGGTTAGTGGTCAACTAGAGAAACCGCCAACTAATGAATCCAAAGCCCCGACTTGGATCCTTTCCATAATAAACTATATTGAAAAACTTCTCACCTTGCACAAGGGGTACATTAGATATTATGCTTCAAGTTCCGAAGTCTTATTAGTCAAATCAATCAACGTTCAATCAACAATGGGGAATTCTAGCATAGCAACTGGTCTCTTCAACCAGTGTTGGGGGGGGGGGGGCGCCGCCCCACCTCCCCCCTCGATCCCGCTCCCAATCCGCACTCCGGTGGGAGCGCGCTCTCGGAAAAAAAATTCCGCTCCCTGCCAATTTCGGGATCGATCTTGGGAGCGTCGCTCCTGTCACTCCAGGAGCAATCGCTTCCGATCGCTCTCGGGCTTTAAAAATCGCTCTCGGCGGGTGAGCTACGTGGAAAAAAAGAATCGCGCGGAAAAAAAAGTTGTGCGAAAAAAGGAAGAAGCGATGGTTGGAAAAATTAAAGGGAGGGAGGGATGGAAGGGAAGGAAGGAATATAAATAAACCCTCCCTCAAATGAATTCATTATTTTAGAAATGAGAGTGAGAGTGAGAGAAAGAGAGAGCAAGAGAGAGTGAGGAGCAAGAGAGAGTGAGGGGCAAGAGAGAGCAAGTGAGAGTGAGAGCAAGAGAGAGCAAGGAGCAAGGAGCAAGCAAGGAGCAAGGAGAGAGCAAGGAGCAAGGACTTGCAAGGGGAGATTGGAGGCCAAAGAGGTAGGCTCTATTCTAGCAATTTTTTTTAATGTTCATAACTTCATTCCTAAATAAATAAATATTTTTTTTTCTCCTATTCCCATTCCCATTCCATTTTTTTGTAGATTCAAAACTTCAAATTTCAAACATCATGGTTATATATCTTGGCATTTTCTTCTTCTTGGTTCCTTTTTTGGTTATTATGGTGTTGCAGAGTAGAAAAAGGAGGGTTGAAAATGAAGAAGGGGATGAAGAAGTGGGTCATAGTGGATTTGATGAAAGCCCCGGAGAGGAGGAGTTGGAGGAGAGTGAACATGAGTCTCAAAAGAATAAACAAGACCAAACTCCATTGTGGAAATATGTTAATAGGCCTGAAGCAGTGAAAGGGGGTGGAACCACTAAATTTCATTGCCCCCATTGCAACAATAATTACACAGGTTCATACGCCCGTGGTAAAAAGCACCCCTGTGGGAAAAGGCCATGGGATGGAGATAAACAAATAGGAATCAAAACTTGTACAGGTGTGTCAGCAACAGATAGAGCCAAATACATAAGGGAAGAGGAGGAAGCTCAATACAAATCTAAAAAATCAAAGGGTTTCTTTGAACCAAGCTCACAATCACATGCACAAAGAACTCCTTCAGCATCCTCCCAAGGCAGTGGTTATGGAGGCACATGGGCAACAAGTTTAAGGCGTAGAAGTATATCAAATTTCCTTGATGAAGGGTGTAGGAATGATGTGGATTCAAAAGTTTACAAGTTTCTCTATGCATGTGGGATACCATTCAATGTTCTTTTCTCACCTTATTGGCAGGAAATGGTTTCTTCCATAAATGATGCCCCTAAAGGATACAAGAGGCCTGGGTATGACAAGGCTAGAACCGTTGGACTTGATCATGAAAAAGCAAAAATATCACATTCTATGAGTAGTATGACAAGTTCTTGGACTGAACATGGGGTGTCCATTGTATCTGATGGATGGACAAATGTAAAAGGCAAGCCATTGGTAAGTGTTCTTGTTGTGTCCATTAGTGGTGCCATCTTTCTTTCAGCATATGATTACTCAGACAAGTTCAAGGCCGACATCAACATTGCAGAACCATTACTTGAAACAATTGACCATATTGGGCCATACAATGTCATCCAAGTCATTACTGATAATGCTCCTAATTGTAAGTTATCAGGATCAATTATTGAGGATAAATACCCCAACATATTTTGGTATGGGTGTTTGGTTCGCACAATGAACCTTTTGATGCATGATATTGTTAAGAACAAAAACGAACAATACAAATGGATTGGTGATTTGTACAAGAGAGGCAAAGAAATGATAAAATTTATTACAAATCATAGCAATACCCATGGCCTTTTCCACTATCACTCAAGATTGGAGTTGTTGACGATTGCAAGGACTAGATTTGGTAGCTATTACCTCACCTTCAGGCGCCTTTTGAAGGTAAGAGAGTCATTGACTAGCATGGTATCAAGTCCACACTAGCAGGTATTAGAGCAAAGGGCTACAAATGCAGCTGACAGGCAAGGTTTCGAATAGGTGGAGTGTAATGACCCATCTTTAATATAGAGAGCACAAGAGTATTAGCATGCATATGATAGCTACATATGCATGTATTGCACTATTATATATATATATATATATATATATATATCTATATATATATATATATCTATATATCTAAGTTAACAATAAATGTTGAAAATCGACATTGCTTCAGGTAGAAGTTACACCTCACCTATCACCAAGCATATTGCCTAAATGTGTCTTAATTAAGGAGGAAATACCCTAAATAATTTCAATAATATAAATTTAAAAGTATGAAGTAAATTTGGTTATAAAGAAATAAATGTAAAATTTAAAGTTAATTATAAATAAAGGTATATATTTATATATCCCATAATATTAATAAATTATAATAATTATTAAAATATGAAATTTAAATCAAAATAAAATAAATATTATAAACTATGGGCATTTGAAGAAAACTAATAAGAAAAAATCCTAAAAGTAAACTAATACACATCAATATCCCTGTAACTTTGAACAAATGGAGTTACACGTTACAAAGAGGGAAAGGTGTCACCAAGTAGGAAGTGGTGACCGCCAAGGAATGATATACATAGACGGAAGAAGAGCATGAAAAGGGGGAGAGAAATATACAGAGGAAGCAGAAAAATAAATCTGTTGGAGGGGTGAGCCAGAGGCTGGATTTTGGAACTGAAAATTGGAAAGTCTTCAACTGTTCTTGGAGTTTTGGGCACGGGGGCCAGTGGACTTCCAATTTCGAAGTTCTCTAGATCTGGGAACCGCAGAGGTTGATCCCAGATAGGCAGGGAGGAATAAGTTGGTTTGGTAATGGAATCAGAAAACTTGGAGCAATGTGATCAACACCAGACGGGAGAATCAGGTATGCAGATGCATTTAATTGATAGAATTTATTTGATAGAATTTTGAAAAAGGAAATCTGTCAATCTGATAAAATATAAAACTTAATATCAGTCTTTACATTTGATTCAAACGGAATAGCTGGAGTTGTAACCAACAAACATAAGAAAGTTCTTCTAGTTAACAGTTTACATATCCAAAACTTTACTTTATATATATCCAGGAGTTGTCATAAACAAAATTGTAATTATTTATTGATTGTCATAAACAAAATACTAATTATGTTGTCTGTCACAACAAGAAGCTTCCAGCCGATGTAAACATCATAATAACCTGTTGAATCAAAACAGTGAAAACATATTAGTGTTCAAAATTCATAGCTTGTGCTCCTAGAAATTCAAGATTGATTTTCCTGTAAATTTTGCGTTACAATTAATTAAATCTTATTTCGATTCAGGGGTAAATTTTTTATTAAGTTTTTTATGCTTGATCTTCTCCAGAATCAATTGAAACCCTCTTTCAAATCACGCCTTTTTCATCAGAGAAGGAAAATATAAATGGAGCTCATAGCTTTGAGATGAACAACTCAAAATCAGACACAGATTATCCCAAAGAATTTTGCAGGAGGTCAAGCCTTTAAATCGATCTTATTTTGCCCAAAACTTTGATGAAACTTCTGAAAACAAAATTGTTAAATCTCTGCAAAGCTTACAAGGGTTAACAAACTAAATTCAAAAGGAAAAAAAAATAGGACCCCGATCCTAAAAGGAATCAATCTATGCAAAATAACCTGTGGCTCCTCGGAGAGTTTTCCCAAAAAAAATGGACAGAATTAAATATTGCAATGCACAGGATAGCAGCTTCCCTAAAATTTGTCCCAAGTCTGTAAAACAAACCTGCAAGAGAGAACGCCTTGGGAAATTTTATAAAAGACACCCTTGGAGAGTAATTTGAATTTCAGTGCAAAGGGGAAGCTAAGATACTTGCAGCCCTAAAAAAAATAAATTGCAAAATTAATACCCAAGTTACAAATAATTTTGAAAGAGAAATTCGAACTTGTAGCAAGAGATGATCCTTTCAGATTTGACGAATTGCAGGGCTTTTAAGCCCACGACCTTCAAAAAAATTTATTTCCGGCCTGCAAAAGATATGACAAACCCTAGCGAAAATCTTCAAAAAATTACCAGATTTATGAATAATATTGCAGTAAAAGATCCGATTTTGAAGGAAGAAATAAGCTAGGATTCCATATGCAACACAAAGGCTAGAAAATGATAATGAAGTAAATTTAAACAATCTTCCAAAACCCCTGCAGTTACAAAGAAAAGGCCCTGAATAATTTTTATATGCCACAAAATGTAACGCCAGAAAAACAGATTCATAATGGAAAACCCCATGAAGTAGAAGAAATTTCATGTGAATTAAAATCCCATGATATAGAGACCCAGGTGCAATCAGATCTACATACAATTGAGAAGCCCCTGAAGAAGATAAAGCACCTGGAGAAGAAACTCAATGGATTAGGGAGAATGAAGAGGAGGCCCTTGAAAGAGCAACCCAATTCGAAGAGAAACCCTAGAAAGTGAAACCCAGTTGAAATCCGAAGAACTGCTTGCTAATCCTATTGAAAACACTTCGCGCGTTGAAACAAAGCATAAAAGGAAGAGGAAGTGTCCGACGAGATTCGTGAAATCCCCTTCAAGAAGTCTCGGCACGAAGAACACGAGGAGTTTGATTCTGCGCAATCAACACCACAATTTAACGAGAATAATGGAGTTGGAAATTCTCAGACTCTAGAAATACCGAGTTACTCAACAGAAGAACGTATCCTAGCTGACAGCCCCCTGATACGTCATCGTTTTCAGGTTCCGAGTATAATGCTGAAAGAACTAATGAAGCAACAGGGAATAGCAATACTCCAAGTCTTATCCGGCATCCGAGTCGCGCTGTGACAGTAAACCAGACCAAATCAATAAATCATCCGGCCAAAGAAATTAGAATGTATAAGAAGCAGGTTTTAAGGAACCATTATCAGTCAATTGCATAGCTAAGCAAGGACGAATCTGGGTCGAATGTGGAAGTGAAAGCGAGTTGCAGGACTTGCAGAACTGGGCGAGACAAGAGCGGTGGAGGTCAACTGAGCCAAATGATAGTCTGTTCTAATTCATTCGAAACCCTCGACTTCCAGTGGTTAGATCATGTTAATGAATCTCAACCGTTCACCTTCCAGGTAGTTGGATGGCCATGTGGGGCGATGTCTGGAGAGCCAAGTGGAAAGGTCATGGTCCCTCCACATTTCATTTCATACATTCACACATCAATCGAATTGAGACCACTTGTGAGAATTTTGGGGATTGGTGGCAGTGACCCACAGAGGTCTAGCACGTTGATGACGCATATACATCTTGTTCATACCATTGATTCAATCAAAATAAACAAATTACCTAAAATATTCATTTCATTTTTATTTTCCTAATGTATAACTTATATCATTAATTTTTTGAAGAATTCTTCGGCGAAAATCACATGGAGAAATTTCTGTCGACGCGTTTCGAACCAACCAGTGTGGTTCATCGTCAGGACAAGTTGAATGAGCAGATCAGGCTATGCACTTTAAATAGACAGGGCAGAATATCCAATGACCCAGATTCCTCGATAAGGTCACAGCTGAAAAGACACCAGCTGTGACCTTATCGAGGAATCTGGGTCATTGGATATTCTGCCCTGTCTATTTAAAGTGCATAGCCTGATCTGCTCATTCAACTTGTCCTGACGATGAACCACACTGGTTGGTTCGAAACGCGTCGACAGAAATTTCTCCATGTGATTTTCGCTGAAGAATTCTTCAAAAAATTGATATGGATCACAGAAGTCTCAATTCAATAATTATATCATTAATTATACTTTTAACTTATTTAATTATGGATCATGCCTATTGACATTTATCCGCAGCTTAATTTACATAACTACACTAATTTAAACAATCCAATCAAAGTATGGAAATATTTATTTCGTTTTTATTTTTTTTTATATTTCACTTTATTGCATAGACGATCTAAAATGAAAAGTAATGCGTGAGTTCAGAATTCCGTCATGTTACTGGATACCGATTTAACGTGATACAACATGGGCAGCACTGGTTGCATCAAGAGGAATCCAAATAATTAAATTAACGAATATTAGTGGTACTAATTAACTGTAATTAAATTAACTTGTATTAATAGTACTAATTAGTTAACAAGTATGGGCAGCACTTGTTGCATTAAATAGGGCGGTAAAATAACCAATTAAATTAATTAAAGAGGGCGGTAAAATAACCCATTGAGGATGGGGAATTTAAAAGAAAATTTTGTTAAAGTTATTAAATTTTTTTTTGGGGGTGCTTATATGCTAAAATCAATTTTAACTGTCTTCGGCCACATTTTTCCAGTTTTGCCCATAATTTTATCTCTAAAAAGGCAATTTCAGCCCAATATGTTCACCATTCTCTGCTCTTTTAAGAGTGTTTGAGCAATCTTCATTCCTTTCTCTTGTTCTTTTATCTGTCCGATGTGCTGTTTGGTGAGTTTGCGGTTAAGGTGAAAATTAAAGAAATAAAGAGCAGAAAACATAGTTTAACCTACATTCAATATTTATTTGATGTGGGCGTGGAGTCAGTGTGTAGGCGTAGAGATTCAGTCGTTCTGGTGCAACCTTAAATTGCCGGTACATAATCAACGAGCCAAGCACAGGTACGGATAGAGTCTGGCAATTCTGCCATTTATATTTTTGAAGTTTCTTTTCTGACAAAATTAATATGACGCTCCAACTTAGAGCACAGATACGGAAAGTTTGTCAATTCTGCATTTCTAATTTTAGGGTTTTACTCAGTCAAAATTAACTTGAGGCTCCAAATTCATTTTAATAACTTACAGTGAGAGTGTTGAAAAGCAAAAATAGCACGGAACCAATATCTTTTTAGATTGTTATGTTTCAGCCAGCATAGTGATTAATGGCGCCAGCCTAGCGGATTAAACAGTTTTGGTAGATCTCTGGGTTTCACGTTTCATTTTATACCGGCTAGTTTGACATGAACTAGATGAACTATAGTTACTTTAATAACTTCAAGTGATTAAATAGTTTAAAAATTAATTAAATTAAACTTATAAAGGATATTTGGTTTATATATATATATATATATATATATATATAATGAGTTATTTTAAATTATAAATTTGTGTGATCTTATGCCTTGTCTAGATTACTCCAAAGAGTTACTAATTCATCATGGTTAAAAAAAGAAAAAGAAAAAGAAAACACTATAAATCAAACATATACATGCAACATATCGTGTTTTAGGTGATTGGAACCCAGGTAAGGAGGTCATCATTAAACTCTCCTAACCACATGAGATATCTTCCATTGAAAGCCTGACCTGTCACTGAAGAACTAACATCCTTACTGCCAAAAGTTCTTAACATAGAGCTCTTGAAACATCAGTGTGCCCAAATACGGGTAGTTTAAAAAAAAAAAAAAAATCCAGTTTGCGTTTCTGTTCCACATTAAAACTAATCTGTAAATTTTAAGACCCAGAAATTTTGAGGAATGAAAGATATTAGAACACAATCTGAACATTGTACTGTACAGTCTAAAATAAACATGTTTGGATTGGAGGAGAAAGGGATTGGCTGTCATGTACGCACCCTGTGAATTGTCCTTGTTAAAGAAAAATTTCGCATTTCTTGAGTTAAAGCTATGAATATTTCTATTTGACACATCAGAACTATACCATCCATACCTCTCCATTTGAATTCTGTGTTATTAGGTCATGTACCTTCTATAGACAGACATATAATTGAATAAGCATAATACCTCCTATCAATACCATCATGGAATAGGTGACCACTATTCAATATAGAGAAATCTTCATTGACATTTCTTCAATTTTGCAATGGTAAAAACTGTTTGTGACAGAGCAGTCATGCAATTTACAGGCTCCTCCTAATATTCTTCATAACATCTAAGCGTTTTTGTCAATGTAAAATATTACTGACTGCCAGTATAGATTCTGAAACAATAAATTTTGATCTGTTTGCTTCGAAAGACAGATTCGATAGATTTTCAGTCTGCTTAGAAATCACTCTGATTCAGAATATTCTCCTTGGCAGCTTCCATCTTTGCCTAATTACCGATACCCCTACATAAATAGGCAACATAAAAAAATAAATAAAAAAATCTGTCTTCTGAGGTAGAGTGACACCCCTTTTAAAATTACGAACTCTCTTTATTCTTATTCTCATTAATAGAGAACATGAACGTAGCTTACCCAACCAGAATGCAATTGTACTCCATTTTTAATATAATATTGATGGATAGTTCCTCTTCAACTAAAAACTCTTACCACTATAGGTTACCTTTGGATACCAGTCAACTTCTCACTTCTGTTAATGGAAATCTAGATATTCCACTCTTATAGTAAATTTCCATTGGAAAAGGCACTTGTGCAAGATCTCTATTCTCATCACGTTAATAAACATATAATTGTACTATATTATGGATCTACTACTATTTCTAGTTTTTCTATTATTTACCACTCCAGATATGCAAATACGATCAGAAAAGCTGAGAAGAAGCGTATTCAGATGATAGCCTAGTTCTTTCTTATGTAAACAATGACTTAACCCAGGATAACGATTATGATATAAAATTTTACTCTCGAAAAGAAGCAAAAGAAAATTATAAATTGTCGGTTGATGTCCTTGATTTCCTTTCCAAGGTTTTCAATGATTAAGTTTTCCTTCACATTGTGTACTCAGAGTCATCTCAATGTTATTATTCGTTCACTACTTCAACATCATTGGACTTTCACAACTAACAGCTATACTTATGTTTAGCGTTAAACATATAGGAATGAAAGCCGTAAATTTCATGCACGATCAATACACGAAAGAATGATTTCCAATTATTATGCTTAACGTTGCTGGTGCATGGATACTTATATATATCATGACTTATGTTAAGGATGTGATATTTATAATTTTAATTTTATTTTTATTTTACATATCAACATGAATGATGAGATGGAAATAAAATAATGAATACACTTGACTACTAGGTGTGAAAATGAACTTACAAATATATTGGCTAGATATAGCCAAGTATGTCATATGTACTCAAAGATCAATATCATAGATGAGAGTTTATTAAAATGCATAGAAAATTGTTATCTGAATACAATTGATTCTGAATATATCAACGCATATGTTATAATTTGTGGGCAAGTGTTTACATTGCAGATAGTATGATTACCAAATCGACTACGTGATGACAAAACTCCAAGAACAGTTGAAGCTCAAAGAGATTCCATGATAGGGTATTAACCCTAATTCTACTAGGAGGGGTGGAGGTGTTGCCCACCGTTTATCCTCAAAAAATTGGAGCCATGGGAGGACTGTGCGAGTCACGCTCCCCTAGATGTGTGATGATGACTTCCAGATGCCTACTGGGAAATCAGGTCGATATAGTCGACGCTGCCATCCTTCGAGTTATGAATGGTTAAGTCAGTATAATTGACGCCATGGCATACTCCAGTAGAGGACGGATAGGATGGGAGCGGAAGAGATTAGGAAGGATAGGATGATTTTAGAATAGCTTGGGAACCTGGTTGGGGCATGGCATGATCATTAAAATTATAAAAACACCAATTTTATAATGTCGTTACATTAAATAAGAATTTAACCTCGATACGCAACCCTAACAAGAATGTACTAATCGCTAAAATAAGTATTGATATACGGTTCAAAAAAAAAACCTCTAACTTCGGGACGAAGTTTTCTGAAGGAGGGATGTATGTAATGACCCATCTTTAATATAGAGAGCACAAGAGTATTAGCATGCATACAATGCATGCATATGATAGCTACATATGCATGTATTGCACTATTATATATATATATATATATATATATATATATGTATTCTAAATTAACAATAAATGTTGAAAATCGACACTGCTTCAGATAGAAGTTACACCTCACCCATCACCAAGCATATTGCCTAAATGTGTCTTAATTAAGGAGAAAATACCCTAAATAATTTCAATAATATAAATTTAAAAGTATAAAGTAAATTTGGTTATAAAGAAATAAATGTAAAATTTAAAGTTAATTATAAATAAAGGTATATATTTATATATCCCATAATATTAATAAATTATATTAAAATAATTATTAAAATATGAAATTTAAATCAAAATAAAATAAATATTATAAACTATGGGCATTTGAAGAAAACTAATAAGAAAAAATCCTAAAAGTAAACTAATACACATCAATATCCCTGTAACTTTGAACAAATGGAGTTACACGTTACAAAGAGGGAAAGGTGTCACCAAGTAGGAAGCGGTGACCACCAAGGAATGATATACGTAGACAGAAGAAGAGCATGAAAAGGGGGAGAGAAATATACAGAGGAAGCAGAAAAATAAATCTGTTGGAGGGGTGAGCCAGAGGTTGGATTGTGGAACTGAAAATTGGAAAGTCTTGAACTGTTCTTGGAGTTTTGGGCATGGGGGCTAGTGGACTTCCAATTTCGAAGTTCTTTGGATCTGGGAACCACAGAGGTTGATCCTAGATAGGCAGGGAGGAATAAGTTGGTTTGGTAATGGAATTAGAAAACTTGGAGCAATGTGATCAACACCAGACGGGAGAATCAGGTACGCAGATGCATTTGATTGATAGAATTTTGAAAAAGGAAATCTGTCAATCTGATAAAATATAAAACTTAATATTAGTCTTTACATTTGATTGAAACGGAATATTAGTCTTTACATGGAGGGGACCGCTCTTGATGGTATGTTTTGGGCACGTGTGAGGCAAGTAATGGATTTCACTAAGCCTGTTTATCACATGATTCGGTTTGCAGATACAGATAAACCAGTGATTGGCGAGGTGTATGAGAAGATGGATACCATGTTGGGGCAAATAAAAGATATTGTTCATAAAAATGATCCCAACTTGTATACATTGATTCATGATTGTGTGCGTATATGGTGGGATAAACTTAATGTTCCACTACATGCCTTGACATATATCCTTATGCCAAAATACTACTCTGCATCTTGGTTGGGCCAACCTGCACCAGGGGTTTTAAACTACCCGTATTATGGTCAAACCCCATATAGATGAAGATGTATCTATAGGATATTTGCAAGCATTAGACAAGTTGATATCTGATAGGGAGGAATGTGCTAGTCTGCGTCTTGAATTAGGCAGATACTTCAGTTGCACTGGTTTGTTTGGTACCTTCCATGCAATGGAAGATAGAGACAGATTTGATGCTCTCACATGGTGGGAAGCATATGGTGGTCACGGACTTTTTCCAAAATTGGCAAAAAAAGTTCTCTCACAGGTTGTAAATACTTCTTCTACAGAGAGGTGTTGGAGCACCTACAATTTCATACATAATGTGAAAAGAAACAGACTCAATGAAAACCGGGCAAAAAGCTTGGTTTATGTGCACTACAACTTGAGGTTGTTGAGTCATTACTGTGACCGGGCTTATGAGGATCCAACATATAAAATTTGGGACAACCACCCAGAGGATGATAATTTGGAGGATGGCACTATACATCTTGAAGAAGGAAGCGAAACTTATGAGAGAGGAAGATGAAGCATCAACCATGCCACCTCCACCATCTAATAGCAGTGCTCGAGTTCTGAGTCTTGTTGCTTTGCTGTCACCGCCTCCATCTACACCCTCACGTGGAGGGCATGTGCCTTCTGGTTCTGGTCATCGGTCTGTGTGGGAGGAGACTCCTAGAAGACCACCACGACCTGCTCATACATCAGACACTTCTCGTGTCAAGGGCCACATGAAGTAGTAGATAATAGATTTACAATTTACTTGTCTTTTCTAGTTTCTAGTAGTTTTCATAACTCTTGACTCTTTCATATTTATTATGATATTTTTTGTAAACAATATATGACAATTTAAGATTTAAGTTTGAAGTTGGCAATTATAACTCGTTGGTAATGATTATGAATTATGAATATGATGCTTTGTGAAAGTTGTTTCATTTCGTTTCATTTTATAACATTTCATTTCATGTTAGATATTATTTCTTGTAATGGTTAAACTTAGCTTACAAGTACAACTTTGGTGATCAATGATGATAAATGTTATATATTGAATTTTCAATTTTGAAAGCTTGAAGTTGAAACTTTAAGATTGATGAATCATGATTCATGAGACTCAATATGTTGTATGTTACTAACTTGTGGACGTGGTTGATGAAGATTATAACTTCTAGATGATTGTTGTTATATGGTTCAATGATCAATCTATGTTTTTTTATGTTTTTTATATCTAATTCATCATTCTACATGTTTTTGTTGATATATATGTATCAAAATATAAAATATATATATATTATATAAAAAACGCTCCGGGATTCACTCCCAAACTGGGAGCTTTTGAAAATTTCACTCCCGCACCCGTTTTCTCTCCCGCTCCCAAGTAACATTGTCTTCAACAATCATTTCAACCGAGATGTTCAGACATAGTAGCTGATCACTTCTAGATATTCAAATAATGACGGTTTTTTAGGCATATCTTCGTTGAAACTTAGTTCAACAGTTTCAGATTGGAGATAACAAAGGTTATTGGTACAATTGTTCATACTTGTGATTGAGCGGGGTGATGTTATACTGTGAGTCCCTAGACAATCACAAAGTCGATGAATACAATTGTCATGACTTGCAATTCTTATCTTGACGGGGTGTCATTATGATCCGCTGATGAGTTAGTGTGATCTAGATCTAGAAGATCTAGAAGGTCAATTGATGTATTATAAATTCACATTTTGAGATTAATACAAATACAACCTAAGGGATTTAATCCTTTTATGCCACTTGCTTGTCTCGTCTCATTCATGTTAATCCTTAACAAAATTCAAGGGTTAACATATTGGCGTTATGATTAATCACCTCCCTCCTTTTAGCTATTCCCTAGACACACCTGGTCACTTTCTACCTACACGACATTAGCTGAATATCATCATTAGAGAGGACATCTACAAGCATTCTGTGAGGGTCACTTGGATCAACCCCTAAGGTGGGTTACACTTGAAGATGGCCTTCTATGTTGAACACTTCATGGATATGAGAGATGGAATTGTTATCCTATACTTCTCGCCGCTGGATGCATACTCTTCGGGTACCCCTGGGCCAATTTAGAGTTGGCTCTTACAAATTAGGATTGAGACTGACTACTAGATTAGCTGCTTAGATAGGATCTGCCAGTTGTGCCATCCCTGGTAGGTAGAGACCAAGGAACACTTCATCTTCCATTTTCTAGTTTATAACGAGATCTGAGGGCGGTTCCACTTTCTTTTCTGTGAAAGGCAGACTCTTGGTCGGTTCTTTAGATAACCTGACTAGAGATGCTTGGCCTTATATATGCACTGTGCAGGAGGCTCTTCATTTCCATGATTCCGTCCTTCAGCCACATTCACTCTAGCGATCAGCTTATACTAGGTAGATTACCCCCATTTTGATGGTGCTTCTGACTCAGGGCAGCAAGCGACAGGTGGATACAGATGATTCTAGATCAATGAGGATACGGGGCTCTATTTTTGTCTCAATGAGGTCTGAGAGGCATCCCCAAACCATACTTCATTGCAGGAGTTAGTTCAGTTGCACATTGAAATCTTCTAGACCTCAACATGCGTTTCCTTGCAGACAGTTGCACAGTATTTGCCCTTGCCCCTCGCCCTATTATTCTTTAGGACAGACATCTATGCTATGTTTCTCCATTGGCCTCAGATGTTAGGAGAGAGAGCTCTAGTGATCTAGGATTGCCTTTTACTGCTGGTACCATAGGCAAATGAGCTACTCATCTTGTACATCCTTATCCTGGACTGCCTCTTTTTTCTTTGGAGTTGGATGTCTAGGGTTTTCAATTAGTATGCTCCTTTATTTCCTCATTTTTGTCTTATATAAGAGCCACTTTAGCACTCAGCTTTGTGCCGACATCATTGTACTTAATACAGTCCCATAGACCTAATTTTGTGGTCATCGTGGTCAGTAGATATAATTATGTGGAGTTCAACTAAGTACATGACCATAACATTTTGTAGCTAATTGTTAACAAGTTGGGGATGCTAAGCATCGGTCGATCTTTGCAGTATTCCTAAACATCTTGTTTCCTTTAAGCTATCTGCAGTATCTGAATTTGTGCTGCTTGTTTATTCTGAAAATGTGTTGCTCATTTTTACCTATAGGATATGCTTCAGTTATGCCATCAGCCTTTTTGTGTATAAGCACTTTGCATCAATTAGCAATATAACAATTTGTAGTATTTAGTAGGTATCAAACATTTTTCCAGTTCATTTCTTGTGGTGTCCATCTACATATTATTTTTTTGCATTTCAGTTCCTGCAGATTATTTGTTTAGTTCTGTAACAGCTCACAGTTACTGAAAACTGATAAAATGAAGCATACAGGTCTGGGCTATCATGGTGGAGGATGAAGAAATTGCTGGCCATTTTTCGGAACATGTCCCAGATATGGCTCTTGATTTTCCTTTTGAGTTAGATAAGTTCCAGAAGGAGGTATTGTGCTACATTGTAGACTAGATGCTAATTTATGTGTGGTGTTGATTCATTCACAAGTGTGGAGTACAAAAGACCTTGGTTCTATTTTTAAGTTTTAATTGTTCTGGCTAGTAGAGATTTCTCACTATATATTATTTTTGATGTATGACCTATTTTGCATGTTTCTGTCTTTTGTCTATTTTATTTATTTTGCTTTTAGACTAGGCTAGTGCAGTCCTGCATACTCTTACCACTGAATGTGTCTCCTAGTCCAATTGACCTCTGCCGTTGGACATTATTAAAATTATCTTATTTTAATTTATGCTCAATCGTTTCGTTTTTCCCCACTCAAAACTCAAGAAACCTTTGTCACACTCGTTATATGAAGTCGACTATTCATAGCCAATCCTTGATGATGCATAAGCCACCCCAAAATATTGTTCTTTAAAGAGGAATGAGATTTCCAGATGGACTGGCATCTCCTCAACAATTCCGTCACCGGATTCTCCACGCTTCATGTTTTGTTCAAGTGAGGGACAATGTTAGATGTGTGTCTTACCATATCCTAAAGATTGTTAGGCTCATAGATGTAAAGGGCTTCCCTGTTCTCCATGTCCAATCTCTTCAGAATAAGCCAAAGCCAGGCAAGTGTATCTTAAAGTGTCAGTCTTTGTAACGAATAAAATATATAAATAATATAAATATAATGTAAAAGATAATAATCATAAATAATAGTTAATTAAGCTAGTAATTAGGTTGAAGAGGCATGTCTAATAGGACATGACTCTTCATGAAGAGACACTTGCTTGGTATATAAGCAAGCCTCTCATTCTCATTTGTAAATCATACTCATTCTTATTCATTTTATTTAATATAATATTTATATCCTAAATGGATATCTTGACATTCCAAGACCTTTGGAGTAATTAATTTATATAAGGAACTTTGTTTGCTTCATTTGGTATCAGAGCAGTTCGGTCCTCTAGGTTGTTTGACTTGTGCACAAAGCTCGTTCTGCGATCCAAGTCTTTGACTATCGAAATTCGTCAACCTTGTTGCTGTAATAATTGAAGCATTTTGCTCAATATTTGGGAGTTTCTCCTTTTCTCCATTTTTCTAGGCCTTTGGCCATATAAAAAAAATTAACCAAAAAAGAAAAAAAAAAAAAAAAAACATATATATATATATATATATATATAATATATATAAGTAAATAAAATAAAAAGGAGAAGAAGAAGAAAAAGTAAAAGAAAAAAACAAAACGGATACAAAATCTCATACCATGTATATTTAAAACTTTATGTGGGAGGTTTAAAAAACAACCCATGGTAATAGCCCATGGTATTTTAAAAGTTAAAGAAAAAACAAGGATACAAAATCTCTTACGTGAAAGGTAAATATTACTTTTTACAGGAGGTTTTAGAAACAACCCATGGTAATTGCCCATGGTATTTTAAAAGTGAAAGATATTTTGATAAACATTGGAGAAAAAAGGTGTGATCTAAATAATTTTAATCGTTCAAATCTAAAGATTGTGACCATACCAAGAGTCACGTCTCATCCAAATTTTCTGAGAAAAAAAAATATTATTATAATTATAAAAAGGGATACTATATAAGCCTTATATAGTTACATATAAAAGGAAAAGCGGGTCTCAAAAAAGTATATATAAATTTTATATAATTATAATTTTATAATATATATAAATTAAAATTATATAATATATATAATTTATAATTATATATATTAAATAAAAAAATTATTATTATATAAAATTTTATTAAAAGAGTGAACAAAAGAAGAAGAAGAAGAGGGGGATATTTGAAATATATATATTAATATTAAATTTTTATAATGTTGAAATTTGGTACCGGAGGACAGGTGGTTCCCTTAGGCTTTGATCTTTGGCCTAGGGAAAAGTGTCCAAAAGAATTTAATTTTTCTCCTAAAGTGACTTTATAATTTATAAAGTTAAATCTATTTTAAAAGTGACTTTAAGTGATAAAGTTACTAAGTCTAATTTTAAAGTGACTTTTATAAAGTCAATGAAAAATTAGAAAGGAAAAGTGACTTTGAAATAAATGACTAAGTGGGTCTTTATTAAAGTGGGGTGAATTAAGAAATAAAAAGTGAGATTTAAATGAGCATTTAATCTCAGCCATTGATCTAAATCTATTTCAGCCATTGGATTTAGAGATCACTCAAAAGTCACTTGGGTCACCCAAAAGTCATTTGGAGTTATATTAAGGGAGGAAAATGACGAAAAGATCACATTCGATTCAATTCTTTCATGAGCAGATTGGGAGAAGGAGAGCAAGAGAGTAAGAGAGATTTCTGAGCAGGGAGGAGAATGAGACAGCAGCTTGGCACACATTCCAAGGCATCAGTTGAGCAGATTTGTACAGCTGATTCAACACACAGTGAAAGGCAGATTTTGGCACGATTTTCGAGGAGAGGTTTGCACAAAAATCGAGGAGCAGTTTGCTGATTTTTCTGCACGCAAAACGAGGGCCATACAACAACATTTAATGCTGAAAGTGGGCACGAAAATCGAGGAGACCGTACAACATTTATTGCTGTCCTGTTTGCTGTAATTTCCAGTTTGCTGTGAAGCATGGGAAAATAGATAAGTTGTAAATTTGCTTGCTGATTTTTTTGCTGAAAATTTCTTACTGTGAAAGGCAATTTTCAGAAATAAAGAAGAGCTCTCAAACTGGTTTTCCCCAAGAGTTGTAGGGGGTTTTTCCAGGGTCACATTGACCAAAAATTTCAGTGTTTAAATGTGTTTTAATGGCTGTTTATTACTGCTGATTTTTATTTTTGCAATTTCCAGCATTCTGTAAAATTTCCAGAACTTGTGTTTTCAGCAAATTTATTTTTTTCAGCTTGTTAAATGTATGGTTATGGGAAAGGGCATTTAACTATATGGGAGAAATAAGGAGAAACTGAAAACCGGGGTGGGAAAACAGAAATTTCTACATGGTATCAGAGGTTGAGTGCTGAAGGGCAGTTTGGGACAGCAAAATGAAAAATTACAGTTGCTGATTCTTCACTCAGAAAATTCCAACAAGCTGATTTTTTCATAAACAACAGTTTTATCTTTACTACAGCAGTGCTATTTTTCAGTTTTAAGACAGAAGGATGTCATTGGGATTGAGGGTGGAGGATAGGCTGGATGGGCATATAAATTACAACGTTTGGAAGGAGAGAATGCAGAGTATCTTTGAGGAGGCAGAAGTCTGGGATATCATGGTGCATACCATACAAAACCCTGTTGTTGTCCCTACTGATGCTACTCAGTTGACAGCTTATAATAAAAAGACCAACAAGGGTAAGAGGCTGATTCTAGACGGAATCAAAGACCATTGCATTCCTCATGTGAGAGGAAAGAGCAATGCCCATGAGATGTGGACAGCATTGTCCAATCTCTACCAGAGTACCAATGAGAACCGGAAGATGGTCCTGAAGGAGAAGCTGAAGAACATTAAGATGGGTAATGATAGTGCAGCTGGATATCTCACAAAGATTACTAATGTGAGAGATGAGTTGGCAGCGATTGGAGAGGCCATTCCACCCACTGAGTTGGTGCGGATTGCAGTGAATGGCCTCCCCCGTTCATGGTTGAACTTTGTTGATGGGGTTTGTGCACGTGAGACCCTTCCCACATGGGAGAGGTTTTGGGATGATTGCATTCAGACAGAGATCAGGAAAGGTCAGCTTGGGGCAGCCAAGCCAGTTGAGCAGGATGAGGATGTAGCACTGGTGGCAGAAGGCAAGAAAGACAAAGGGAAGAAGCAGGCTTCCACAAGCAGTGGTGGGGACAAAGGCAAAGGTAAAGGTAAACAGGGGAACACACAGAAGGACTATTCCAAGGTGAAGTGTTGGAATTGTCAAAAGATGGGACACTATGCAGTTGTGTGTCCGGAGAAGAAGAAGAAGAAGAAGGGGAAGAACCAGGACGTGGTAGCTTCAACAGAGATTGAGGACTTTGCTGGTCGTTTTGACCGAGAGTTTGCGTTCACTACGTGTGAGTCCTCTAGTGTAGGATCACCAGCCACACAGGTTCAGAGGGAGCATGCTTTTCCCTCGATTAGCAGAGCATCTTCAGGTATCTGGTATGTGGACAATGGGGCTTCACGTCATATGACAGGAGTCCGTGAGTACTTCTCAGAGCTTTCAGAGAGTGGCACTGATATTGAGGTAGTACTCGGTGATAACAGAGTTGTTAGAGCAGTCGGGTGGGGACAGTGACATTTCAGAGGGAGTCCAAATCTCCCTTGAAGGTGTCAGAGGTTCTTTATGTGCCAGGGATGAGGAAGAACCTCATATCCATCTCAGCTTTGGAGGACAGAGGATATGAGGTACTGTTCAGGGGAGGACAGGTGTTGATGTATCCCAGGGGCACTCCAACTGATTCAGTTAGAGTGATAGGTGTATGCCATGCAAAGGTGTACAAGTTTGCATTCCAGCCCCTTTTGGCATTGAGCAGTAGTACCGACAGTAGAGCTAGTAGTTCTGAGCTGTGTGAGATTTGGCACCGCAGGATGGGACATATGTATCATGGAGCCTTGAGGACATTGCCGGAGATCACTACAGGTGTCCCAGATTTCAGTACTGATCACTTTGATACTTGCAGAGGTTGTGTGATGGGAAAATTTGCCAAATCCCCTTTTCCGAGCAGTGACAGCAGAGCGACTGGGATACTTGATTTGATTCATTCCGATGTGAGCGGTCGGATGTCTCATGTTTCCTTGAGTGGATATGAGTACTATGTTTTATTCATCGATGATCACTCCAGGAGGACCTGGATTTATTTTTTGAAGACCAAGAGTGAGGTCTTCAAGCTGTTTCAGGAGTTCAGAGCTCTTGTGGAGACTCAGACGGGTCGAAAGATCAAGTCCCTGAGTTCAGATAATGGAGGAGAGTACACCCTTGGAGAGTTTGTTGACTATTGTGCGGAGGCAGGCATTAGGAGGGAGTTCACTGTTCCTTACAAACCCCAGCAGAACGGGGTTGCAGAGAGGAAGAACAGATCCATCATAGGGGCTGCCAAAGCCATGTTACATGATCAGGGGTTGCCATTGTTCTTGTGGGCAGAGGCTTGCAACACAGCTGTTTACTTGCAGAACAGGAGTCCGCATCGTGCCTCGGGGCACATGACTCCAGAGGAGGCTTTCTCTGGGAAGAAGCCTGATATTGGTCATCTTCATATCTTTGGATGCATTACATACTCCTATATACCCAAGGAGAAGAGGACCAAACTAGAGCCCACCGCAGAGAAGGGTATCTTTGTGGGCTACAGTGAGACCTCAAAGGCCTTTCGGATTTACATTCCTGCACAGAGGAGAGTTGTTGTCAGACGGGATGTAAGTTCGAGGAGGACAGGGCCTTTAGGAGGTCACGGGAGTTAGAGTATCTGGATCAGCCAGACCCTCAGCAGCAGTTGAGTCAGTCGCAGGGATCCAGTGGGCAGGGATCAGGAGGATCCGGAGGTACATCTATGAGGATGTCAGGTCCGTTAGTGAGCAGTGGCTCGCCGAGCCAGAGGGGTGGTGCTCCGGGCAGCATGCGGAGCAGTTCAAGCTCCAGTAAGTTATGATCCTGACACCTTTGCAGAAGCTTCAGGCCATCCAGATTGGGAAGCAGCTATGAATGAAGAATATCATTCATTGTTGGCAAATGATACATGGGATCTTGTTCCTCTACCAAAGGGACGAAAACTTGTTAGATGCAAATGGGTTTACAGAACCAAGTATGGACCAGATGGGAAAGTTGATAAACATAAAGCTTGTCTTGTTGCTAAGGGTTTTTCACAGGTTGAAGGCATTGACTACACTGAAACCTTCTCCCCTGTTGCCAAAATGAACTCTATCCGCCTTGTTCTTTCCCTTGCTGCCTCTTTCAAATGGGAAGTCCATCAAATGGATGTTAAATCTGCCTTCTTGCATGGGGACTTGCATGAAGAAATCTATATGGAACAACCCATTGGCTTCATACAAACAGACTCCAGCCTTGTATGTCGACTTAAGAAATCCCTTTATGGTCTGAAGCAAGCTCCTCAGGCTTGGTATGCCAAAATGGATAGCTTTCTTTTAGAATCTGGCTTTTCTAGGTGTCATTCTGACAATACTGTCTACACCAAGAAAGTGGGCAACTCTCTTATCATCCTTGTTCTTTATGTTGATGATCTTATCCTTACTGGTAGTGATCCCAACCGTATAAACCATGTGAAGTCTAGCCTTAAAAGGAAATTTGAAATGACAGACTTAGGACACTTACACTATTTTCTCGGTCTTCAAGTCTTGCAATCCAAGGAGGGTATTTCCCTTTCCCAGTCCAAGTATGCTTGTGATATTCTACGTCATTTTCACATGGAAGACTGTAAGCCAGCCCCTTCTCCCTTTCAGTCTGGAGTCAAACTTTCAGTCACTTGTACTTCTCCTGAAGTTGATGCTACCTTATACCGTCAACTTGTAGGAAAACTTTTGTATCTAACCCATACTCGTCCTGACCTTTCCTTTGCTGTTGGCCTTGTTGCTCGGTTCATGCAAAACCCCCGTGAAAGTCATTGGAAAGCAGCTAAAAGAACACTTCGTTATGTTCGAGGTACAATTCAGTTTGGGATTCATTACAGTGCCGAAGCATCTCCTCTATTGGTTGGTTTCACTGATTTCGATTGGGCTTGTGACCCTGATGATCGGAAGTCTACTGCCGGTATGTGTTCACTCTTGGTTCAGGACCTATTAAATGGGCTTGCAAGAAACAGGGTGCCATTTCTCTTTCGTCAGCAGAAGCAGAATATCGTGGTGCCGTAGAAGCTAGTAAGGGAGCCTTGTGGCTTCGTCAGATCCTATCAGAGTTTGGCTTTGAGCAGCAACATCCGACTACACTTTGGTGTGATAATTAAAGTGCCATTCAGCTATGCAAAGATCCAGTCCAACATCAGCGCAGCAAACACATTGAACTGCACATGCACTTCATCAGAAAGCTCATTCATGACCATGTTCTTGAAGTGCAATATTGTTCAACAGATGATCAAGTTGCAGACATCTTCACAAAGGCTCTCACAGAGGCGAAGTTCACTAAACTTCGATTTATGGTTGGAGTTCAGGAAGTTGTCACTAAGGGGGAATAGGCTCTAGTGCCTCCTTCCTTCTCCTATTGTCATATTTGTAAATCCTTCAATCCTATCCCAAGTTGTTCTTAAGGGGGGATGTTAGGATATTCCGACACATAGGAAATAGTTAAGTACAACTTGGTCTAGTATAGAGTTAGGTAAAGTGTGTTTCTTTAGCGTTGTACATTTTGTAACTTACAATCCGACGGTCACGATATGTAGTGATCCGACGGTTCATTCTCTCCTGGTATTACTAACACTTGATCCGTGGCTTGACACCCGATTGGTCCATGAATTCTATTTAAAGCGCATGGAGGGTCATTTGTAGGGTAATCCGTGCATGAGAGAAACATATGTAAATTTTCATTCTTTTATTAATAAATTGCCTGAAGTGGCCGCGTTGGCTCAGGCCGTGGACTGTTTCCCTCTTTGAGGGTTTTAACCACGTCAAAATACTGGTGTATTGATCTGCGATCTGGTTGTGAGCGGTGTCCTTTTGGTGTTCTGTCTGAGGAACTTACCCTGTAAATTCCTACAGGAAGCCATGTAGAGGCAGCAGAGACTACGCAGAGCCAGCAGGGCCTGCGTTATCCACGCAGAGGCTGCAGGAGTGACGCAGAAGGCCAGAGAAGTTGCACAACATCTCAACAAGTTGAGGCAGAGGGTTTCAGGTCACACAAAGGTCAGTAGGGCTGACGCTGGGTTCATAAGAAGTGCTGGAAAATTTGTCTATCTGTGGGTAAGCCAGGTTGGCACCCTGTTGTATTAGAAAATTGCTGAATAATAAAATCCTCCCTTACTGCACCGGTTTTCCCACATTGGGTTTTTCTGGGGACATTAGTCCAAAATAACTATGTCAATGTGTTGATTCTTGTGCATATGTTTGTTTCTGTATTACGGTGTGATATCTGCAACAATATTTATTTTAATGTTTATTGAAGTAATTTCATGAGTAACTTATGGTGAAATAAGTAGGAAAAGTAAATTAGTTACTACAGTGATAGAATTCTCACATATATTGTACTTGATTTATTGTAAAGAAGAAATTAATAAAAGCATTTATTCTTATTGTTCATTTTGTGTTCTAAATATAAGTGATTTAACTGGTAAAAGCAACAATTGAAAAGAAATACTGATTCAGCCCCCTCTCAGTATTTCCAACACTAGTGAGATGAGGCAACACGAGTTGCACAGGGTGCAACATTGACATGATGGGGGACTTGTTCCGTGTATGGTTGTTCATGCATTCAATCCCTCTCTCGAGGTTGGATGGCGAGAGATGTTGAGTTGGTATCCAGTGGAGCTGGCTAGAGGGTTAGATGCATCCATGGCCATAGATCAATAGAGGCAATGGATTACCAGAGGAGCTCGAGGGCCAGACTGGTGTTGGGGTCCAGGTGGGATTCTCCAACACATCGTGGAGTTGGTAGGTGATGGTAGTAGCTGCATGATGGACTCGGCGGTTGGGTGCACTCACCTTTTCATATCTCCCTCAGAGTTCCTGACAGCACTAGTGACAGGATGGATTGACAAGGAAGCAAGCAAAGTTCATGAGCTGTCATGGCATGTTGGGCGTACATGGGATTGTAGGATGATTAGCCTACTCTGGTAGGAGTTGGTAGGAGTAGGCGGCATCGACAAGCCACTAGATAGGGTATTGTATGGAGAGCACGCTCTCTTACTAGTATATTGGACACAAGAGCTACTAAGGATAGGATTAGTAGTGTTATTCATGTTAGCATGTGAAGAGTTAGGCTGCTCAGGTCTATTTGGGCAGATATAACTCACATCGTGGAGGGCTTACTAGCAGAGTGGTGAATGTGTTGGCACATGCAAGATGGCATATGATATAGGGTGGTACAACAGTAGGCAGTTGATCCGAATTGGATCCATAAAGAACTGCCAAGGAACCATGACTGTATTAGGTCGGGAAAAACAACAAAGAATTCTAAAACAACGATCAAAAACACCCCTGAACCAGTGGCAATGGCAGCCAGCGTGGAACGACGAGGACCTCGGTCAAAGCGCACTGACCGAGGCCCATGGAGACTGCGTGGGAGGCCGAATTAGCCCCTGGGAGGCCCAGATTGGGAGGCACATTGTTGGGTGAAAGGGCTCGAAATGGGGAAGCCCTGAGTGCTTGGTCGCGTGGGGAGCCAGAGAACTGCGGGCAAAAGGCGAAAAGAGCTAAAGGACAAAGGCGGGACCCACTTCGAAACCAACAGTATTGATAGGGGGCTCCTCAAACAGTAAGTGGTTTTGGACGAAAGCGGAGCGATTCCACTTAGTGGTCGACGCATGGCAAGCGAAGGAGAGAGAAAACCGCTGTTGATCGCACGCTAACAGTCGAGCAAGTCAATCGCGCGAAACGTTGGTATGGCATCGGATCTGGAGGCCCCAGATCGGACGGCTGAGATCGCGCCCGATGGAGAAGCGGAATCGACGAAGGATTAAGCCGCGTTTTAGAAGGATTTGAAGTCCGTTTTTACCGCAACGGTGGAGGAAGAGTTCATCCACGACGTAACTGAAGAATCAAATCGACGAAGCAGGTTGGCGTGAGTTATAGGAGGACATGTGGCCACTCCCTGCAAGCTGATGATGACGCCGAGCCAGGGAACTCCAAGCGCAACTGCAGAAGGTGAATCGACGGAGGCGGAAGAGGAACCGAACAGACATGGGAACGAATGGCTTCAAAGTCATGAACAGAGACAGAAAAAAAAAGAGAGGGAGAGAGAATCTCGAGAGGAGGACAAAACACAGAGAGACAGAAACCAGAGAAGCAAAGAATACTGTGAAGCAAAAGCAAAAGAAGGCAGAGGGCTGAGCTGACCAAAGGGAGCATTGAGCACCAGAGAGCTTGAGAGATTCAAGCCATCTCAGAGAGGATCTGTCTGGACTGAGCACCACATTGGGCTCTCTCCATTGTAGACCAGAAGGTCACAGAGCTGGTAGGCAGAAGAGTTTGTGCACTCTAGTGGCTTGGGGAATCCAAGAACCACCCTGCCAAGCAAATCTACTTCAGGAGAACTCACATTGAGTCCTTGCATTGTAATTCTCTCCTTAAAGACACAATAAAATAAGGCCACCACTGAAAGCTGGACCGCAGACGTAGCCTTGGAGAATAGGGTGAAGTCCTTATTAATTTCTTGTGTTGTTGTATTTGCTTACCATATTTCTCTGCTGTCTTTCCATTTAGATGTCTGTGTATTGGCAATCTGATCGATCCGTTGCTTAAATAACATAGGCACACACCAGCACATGAGTCTGTAATACCTTTGTTCAATAAATCTTTAACTGATGTCACTCATAGGGTGATTATCAAATCAGCAGTGGTACCCAGGGGTGCACAGAGATATGCCGCAGAGTCCAGTGTTATGTAGAGGGATGTGACTTGATGCATATAGACCCAATTTTAGACCCTAGCATCTTGTGTTGTATAAATGTATGTAGTGATGAGCAGTGGCTTGCAGAGGAGCATGGAGATGCGTGGTTGTTTGATTTAGCATGTTGGTTTGCATTGAGCGACTCACATTGCATTGAGTGCACGTGGGGAGTGCTAGGTATAGTGACACAGGTAGGATACATGACGATATAGGATGGTACAATAATAGCATGGGGTATCCAATGGTGTATAGGGATAGGCTACGGGGTACAGTGCGAGGTCGAGGAGTACAGGGATACTTGGTGGGCTGCAGGGGCATATGGTGTTGCACAACGAGGTCTTGGAGGGTTGCCTCCAGGGAGACTTATGGATGAAGACATTGGACATACCTTTGGGTGTAGTTCACCCAGGATCGACAGGGACGTAGATGAGCAATACTCGATGGTATCCATGGGGACTCACACGCCTGTCCTTCTTATACATCACTTACAGGCACAAACAATTTGGTTGTTGTCCTTTGACACTCTGGGCACGAGCAACTGTGGACAAGGAGCTCACCTGAGATATTGGGATGACACTCAACGCACTAGGGGAGAGACTTCTTAGCGGTGGCATTGGGTCGGTGCATGAGTTGACAACCACAAGTTGGGGGATGAGGTGATCATCTGCAGGGGTGGCATATCGTTCATGAGTGAGCCTACGCCTGGGGAGGTGTCACGAGGGAGACATGTGTCACTCTTTCCATAGGGCATGTCAGGAGACTCAGGACCATGCATGAATAGAGGATACCATGTACGACTGAGGCAACTTTCTAGTATGTGTTTGACCTCGAAACATTGTATTGGCACATTACCAAGAGGGCGGTTGGCAGACTCAATGGTGATGGTTGGAAAGAGTAGGATGGGTCCACATACACTGAGTTGATTGCAAGTATTAGATACCCATCTATTGGTTGCCTTTAGGGGGTAATTATTTGGCACATGTGGCTTCTAGCAGTCATCGGTACTATGCACCAACAGGCACAAGGCAGTTTAACATGCATAACGCAGTTGAAATGACTTACTTAACGCAGTTGAATCCCAAAAATGATATCTAATATAATGCACTGCGAAAATCCCCCATACTTAAATTCAAAAAGAGTCAAGGGATCTCTACCTGAATGGTTCATGAGGCACAATACTTGCTAAGGTTTTGCAAATGGGGTAGCAAGCTAAGTGGGCTTGATTGTGGGAAAAACTCCACAGTTAAGCGCGCTTGAGCCAGAGGAGTTCTGGGATGGGTGACCTCCTGGGAAGTCCTGGTTACCGGGTGCAAGCCCCGGAAGTGATGATTGATGCTATGTGATTCGTTCTCCACATTTCACTAGTTTCAATCCCACTTCTTCACCCCTGTGAGCATCACCCGATGCAATGAGTGCTAAGTGAACTATTCAAAAATCATGAGAAATTAGTCACTTTACGACTACCTCTCATGGAAATGGTCATACTTTGAATGACTTACTTAACGCAGTTGAATCCCAAAAATGATATCTAATATAATGCACTGCGAAAATCCCCCATACTTAAATTCAAAAAGAGTCAAGGGATCTCTACCTGAATGGTTCATGGGGCACAATACTTGCTAAGGTTTTGCAAATGGGGTAGCAAGCTAAGTGGGCTTGATTGTGGGAAAAACTCCACAGTTAAGCGCGCTTGAGCCAGAGGAGTTCTGGGATGGGTGACCTCCTGGGAAGTCCTGGTTACCGGGTGCAAGCCCCGGAAGTGATGATTGATGCTATGTGATTCGTTCTCCACATTTCACTAGTTTCAATCCCACTTCTTCACCCCTGTGAGCATCACCCGATGCAATGAGTGCTAAGTGAACTATTCAAAAATCATGAGAAATTAGTCACTTTACGACTACCTCTTATGGAAATGGTCATACTTTGAATGACTTACTGAACGCAGTTGAATCCCAAAAATGATATCTAATATAATGCACTGCGAAAATCCCCCATACTTAAATGCATAAGATTAGTTCATGATATATGGGGCCTATATGTTGGTTGCATGCAATGACTAGGGACGAGGCATAGACGGATTTGAACAGTTGTTAGAGCTATGCCGCAACAGGTCTGGCTTGGGGATTCGGGGATTTAGTTGGTTGACAGGCGACTCCATCTCGTGAGGAGCAAGACCATAGCAGAGGGTGATCTAACTCACTTTGGGGTTGACACATGGGGGATCACTGAGGCGTCCATTGTTTGGCGAGGTAGGCTTCTTCAGTTGCAACCCAGGATCGAGACTAGCGATGGGTTGGTAGATATTGACATCTTAGAGACACCTACGCAGGATGAGCTTGGCCTTTGTCGATATTTCGCCTCTAGGTTTCAGGGGAGGAGGCTGCAGTGTGCACACGATGGGCAACCTATTCGAGTTAGAGTGGTGCAACGACAACATGTTGGCGCTTTTCTGAGACGAGCATGGGACTCGGGCGTTGCAGTACTAGACAACTCAACAACCTTTAGGGATGAGCTGGCTGCTATAGGAGGAGATCACTCAGATTTTCCATTGGGTTTCATTGATTCGCTGATGGCGTGGTGGACTTCATCAACATGGCAAGCTGGTCAGCGAAAGGATATCAGGAGGAGCTCATGCGGGAGAGACTTCATCGCCACAGGGATTGGGCTATATCTTCAGGAGCTTACACTTTGTGTGCATGAGGTGGACTGCTTGGTAGGGCAGTTTCATGGATAGTTGGACAAAGTCTACATTATCATGATGCTCTACTTATTGATAGTATGCAGAGGAATTTTGGAGCTTATACTTGGTTGGACGATGAGTGGAGCAAGGGGTGCTTCACATTGATCATGGTGCCTTGGGATCTTGGTATTGAGATATTCCTTCATGATTAGACATAAAAGAGATCGGGGTTGAATTAGTGGCATGTTTGGGACCATGGTAATACTGGTGATGATAGTGGTGATTAGCAGTCATAGGGGGCGCTTGTTCCGACATTGCTTGAGAACAAGCAACTTTTGGTGGGGAGGACTGGAATATCCCCAATTTTGTGAGCATGGGAATTTTGCCAAATTTTGGTGATATTAAGTAAAGGGGCAAATATTATTTTGGGTGGAGATTGTCGGCAAATTATTATTTTATTGAAATGGAGGCAAAAGTCACTTGGTGGAAAATGGACCCCCCCAATAAAATGATAATTAAAAAAGGAGTGTAGAAGCATGGGGAGAAATTATAAAAGGAGGATGGACTCATTTGCTAATCATCTTTTGAATATTATAGTTCACATTACATCTTCTCTTGGAGTTGTTTAGCACGAAGAGAAGTGTTGTTTAGCACAGGAGTTCAAAGCGAAATTCCACCTGCATTTCAAAGACCTTTGAGTGTCTCCCTAGTGAAACAAATTTGAGGGTCTCAATTTAGAGTTTCCATTGAGCATATTTCTAGGTTATTATAGGTAGTGTGTGTTTCTTCCAGGGCCTAGAAGTGGTTCAAATTACTTGCGGGGAGATCAGTTACGAAGGAGTAGAACATCAGAGGATTTGTAGGTGTTTTCCATTATTTTATATGGAGATTTTGTGGTGATTAGTAGGGCTGAGTTTGAGGTTATTTTGGGCCGAAATTCTACATTTCTAGAAGTGCGTAGGGGTCTCCAGGCAGTTTCATGTAGGGGTTGGAGGAATAGAAGTTTAGGAGAGATAAGGGTCGGAGATTGGAGATATACCTCAAGGGAGAATTTAGCCAGATTTAGGAGAGATTTCCAGTGGTATATTTGAGCTTAATTCAATGGTATCAATATTGTGGGGCATTTTCTGGCCAAATTGGACAATTTGCACTTATTGGGGGTCACTTGGGGTGGGTGGATTCAGCCCAAACCCTTTCTGGGTTCTTGTAGGTTTGGTGAGAGGAGGCTAGGATTAATATTATAGAATTTTTTTAGCACTTATGAGGTCAAAATTCCTCTTTCAATTCAACAGCTAGCAACATAAATTGTTGGAGGAGGGCACAATTTATCCCGGGACCATTTCCACAACTTGGGTCCATGAGATATTTGTGGGTTTTGTTGGAGTTGGTGTGGAGAGCCTACAATTAATTTTGTAGAATTTTTGGAGTAGATTTGAGGGCCGAAATCTCAGTTCACCTACAATAGCAGTGGTAGTAATTTTCTGGGTCAGCGCAGAGGTTTTTGGTGGAGTCATTCCAACACTTGTGCATAACAATTCCACCCGGGTTCTTCCCATAGCTTGCTGTAGCAAGCCCAAGTTCCTCTGACCTCATTCATTGTAGTCAATCAGAATTAATACAATGACTCAGAGTATTTGCTCATATTTTTGTGTTCAAATGTGTATGGTTATACATTTATGAATTTAGTAGTTGTAGCTAGTTCATTGCTTCTGTTATCTACAATATTTTTCCATTTGGAATATTACATAGACCCTGTCTTGTGGTTGACAAGGTGACTTTGCAGTTGCCAGAGCCAGAGTCTCTACAACGCCGGAAGCATCTAAACAATTGAGAGAAAGGATTCATTTAGATAGGCATCTAATTTAAAATCAACCAAGAGTTTGCATTTCACTTAGTTTCTGGGTGGCACATCTCATATAGGATGGTGTGCATCCTAAGCAACAACTGTTCATCCGACAACTTGGTAGCTAATTTACATTTTGCAAGTAATTTGACTCCATAAGGCATTGGTCTCTTAAAGTAATTTAATCAAATTGTACTAATAATTAAACTTGCTAATCTTCATTTACTGGGTTGCTAGGGCATTTAGTTGTGTCTCTCGGACTAGTCAGTTTCCGACAAGTCCCTCATCCACACATTTCATAGGACTACCCCCGATAGCCTACTGTAGGGAGACAACTAGAAGAGAGAGGGCAGGGATGAGAGTGACAGCCCTCACCCTGAGTCATTGTCACATTCACATGTACAATTTGAGTGACAACAAGACCGAACAACTCTAATGCCAATGTTACGAAAAAAGTTCGTAATAGCTCTGATACCATTGTAACAAACAAAGTTCGTATACGTAGAGGAATACTCAGAATATCTGGTATATGTAATTATCCATTGTAGGATAAGTAATATATATTATATAAGAATTGTTGAATGTACAAAGATATGAGATTGTTACAAATGAGGCCTGCTTATATATCTAGGCAGGTGCCTCTTCATGGATGGTCATGTCCCATTAGACATGTCTCTTCAGTATTAATTGCTAATTAATGATCACTTATTAATCATTACTATATTTACATTATTTTTTATATAAATTATATTCATATAAATGGAGCACACATAGGTCGTATGGGTTCGTGTGACTGTTACACAATTGAGAGAGCATTGACTTCGAAGCAAAGTGTGACAACCAAACGTGGTTTATAAATTAAATATCCAAAAGACTTGGAATATAAAGATATCCATCTAGGATAAATAAATAATATATACAAATGTATGAGTAAAAATGATATGATATGATTTACAAATGAGGGCCACATATATATACATAGGCAGGAGTGCTCTATGATTAAGAGTCATGTCTTTTTTGATAAGATACATCTTTTCATTAATCAATTATTATTATTTATCATTTACATTATATATATATATATTTATGTTATTTAATTTCTAACACAAAGGCTTTGCTTGAGTTCTGTAAGCTTGGCATATACCAAAATTGTCTTATGTTGTGTGATGACCTTCAATGCTGGCATATTAGTAATTACCCATTTGTTTGGGCATTGGAATTGATGCTAGTTCACTGTTTGATCACATCTATGGTTAGTCTTTCAATTTCTTTTTTGCTGGGTGTTTTATCTCTTATATTCATGTCTATTGTATTGGTAGGGTGCACGAGATACTTCACTTCATCCTCTGCTTGGACACTGGCATAATGTCTCAGATGGTGTGCTGTGTTAAAAATTTACTACAGCCAGATTAGTGTTTAGAAACTCTATTGAAATTTCATGAATCATCTATGGACGTGGCTGACACACAGCGTGGGAGGGTTGACGACGACAGACGGGAAATGCAGTCAACGGGAGGATGCAACGATAGGTGGATGCAGTGGGTCGAAGGAAGGATACGAAGAACACTACAGAGGAGCAGCGACTTGGATGTCACGATGGGGACCAATGTGTTAGCAGAGAGCACGATGGTTTTGATAGCGAAAGATATGTAGCGGAAAAAGTTGTAGGCGGGAAGATTGATGGGCTTTGATACCACTGGAGCAAAAAATTTGTTCACAAGTGTTGTCAACCGACAGATACATTTAAACTTGTATGCAAGCATGAATTGTATGTGTAAATGTGTAATTGTAGTAAGTAGTAGTTGTATTAATAAAATATGAATGGTGGTTTACATTCCCTCGGGCGGTGTGCCTAAATAGGAATTGACTGGTCACGAGGGCTGATTGGTCATGCCTTTTGATCTTTCACTTACATAATTAGTTTTATTAATGTTAATTACTAATTTAATTAATTAGTTATTAATTTAATATTATATTATGAATTATTTATTCATAATAGTATTCCTCCAAGACTGTTGATTTGGGGTAGCATTGGATGTGCCCTAGCCACGAAATTTGGTGGAGAGGCTAAGGCACATGAGTTCTCCAATACCCAGAAAGGGTTTGGGCAGATTCTAAACAATTTGGGAGATATTAAAATAATTAATATTTTTAATGGAGTCCCTTAGTCTAAACTTGGGGAAATTAAAATATTAATGTGAATTAATATAAAAATGTGTTAGAATGGTCCAAAAAGTCATGGATCAAGCCAGATCTAATCTTAGCCGTTGATTAGGGACTTAATCTCGACCGTTGATTTGTCAACGAGAAGAGTATAAGAGGAGGCTTGAGGGTCACTTGGAGAACACACCAAGAGATTAAGATTTCGACTTTCTGGGGTTGGGTTTGCTGAGAAAGTTTAGAGAGTGATCTGGAGTTGCAGCTGAGGGGCAGTGAATACAGAAGAAGAGAGGTAGAGATAGTGCCGGAGGATCAGCGCAATGGCCCAGAACACCGATGCAGAGGGCAGAAGCCGAAATTGTCGGGAACAGCTGGAATTGCCGAGAACTGCTGGAACAGCCTAGAAAGCTGACGCAGAGGGTAGAAGTTTGAACTGCCGGGAACAACCAGAACTGCCGGGAAAGCTGACGCAAAGGGCAGAAGTCGGAACTGTCGGGAACAACCGAAACTGCCAGAATTGTCAGGAAAGCTGATGCAGAGGGCAGAAGCCGGAACTGTTGAGAACAGCCGGAACTACCGGGAACTTCCGGGAAAGTTGACGCAGAGGGCAGAAGCTGGAATTGTCAGGAACTGCTGGAACTGTTGGAACAGCCGGGAATGTTGACGCAATGGGAAGAGGCCGGAATTGTCGGGAAAGTTGACGCAGAGGGAAGAGGCCGGAACTATCGGGAAAGCTGATGTAGAGGGTAGAAGACGTTGACCTAGTCCCTAGAGGCTGACACTGGGGTTTTTCGTGGGGCAGATTGGAGCTGAGGAGTTGCCGGAGTGTTTATCTGGGGTTTTAGTCGTAGCATCTGTCTCCGAAGGAGAGGTACTACTACTGATATTTTTCTTTGTTGGGTGAGTCGGATTTGACACCCAGATTGTATTCTGAAACTGCTTAATAAATCAAACACTCAGATAGTTGCAACGGTTTTTCTGCATTGGGCTTTTCCGGGGACATTAGTCCAAAAATAACGGTGTCATTTGTGTGCTTGTTTCTGTTTCCTTCAGTTGATGATCTGTAATGTGTTGAGCATGTACTTGTGTTTATTTTCAGTATTTACATGGTAAATAACTTGGGAATTAATCAGAACAAGTAGGAAGGAATAAATCAGAAAGTACATGGAGGGTTTCTAACTGTTAGACATAGAAACTTCAACATGGTATCAGAGGGTGGTTGCAGATCACAGGAGAACTGAGGACATTAGCCAAGCAGAGTAGCAGCAGTAGAAAACTGTCCCGAGTGGCAGAAGCTGTTTCGAGAAGCAAAACAACAAGGAAGGGGTGACGCAGTGCCTGCGTCATCAAGTTCGGGCCAAGAAGAGGTTGCGCAGAGGCTGAGGGAGGCAAAGACAGGCTCACGCAGAGCCACACAGAGGCCAGGAGGGTTGATGCAGTTGGCTTAGGGAGCTAGTTTGCCGGTGCTGGGACTGCACAAAGCCTAGGAGCTCTCACCTTCAGGTTGTTGGGGTTTAGGAGGCTGTGGATAAGTTGTAGAGTGGAGTTGGTGGGGTACTGTTGTCAGAACAGTACCTAACAGGGCAAGGCCAAGGAGGAGGGAGTTGCTATCGAGGGTTTCTAGCCGAGAAATCCGGATCAGTGGTGTGGTTGCACAGACAATCAGAGTAGGGGGCATCTCGACATCGACAGAAGGATTTCCAGGAGGGAAATCGAGGCTCAGAGGGAGTCACATCGAGAACTTCCAGGAGGGAAGTAGAAGAGTAGCGGAATGGCACTACACGGAGTAAGAGACCAGGACAGACTGGACGGAGCCTCAAACTTCGTAGTCTGGAAGGCCAGAATCTTATCTGTACTTGATAGAAATCGTGTCAAGCACTTCGCCTTGAAGATGATAGCAGTCCCATTTGACCGAGCTGACAATGACAGGTATGAGGAAGCAATGGTGAGGGCCAAGAGTATCATTCTTGATGGGGTCAAGGATCATATAGTACCACATATTGCCGAGAAGAATATGACACAGGAGATGTGGGAGGCCCTGACCAAGTTGTATCAACATACTTCCGTGCAGAGGAAGATGCTCCTAGAAAATCAACTGCGTTCATACCAAATGCAGAAGGGATAATAGATCGACACCTTCCATGGTTGATTGAACGAGATCCGAGATCAACTAACTTCCATAGGGGCCACACCAGATCCAAAGTTGATGGTGAGAAAGCCCTGAATGCAGTTTCAGAAGACTGGGAGGTGTTTGTCCAAAGCATACTGGGCAGGGCGACCCTTCCAGATTGGGAGGAAATGTGGGCGGCTCTTCACCAAGTAGAGATGAAGAGGGTGACCAAGATGGGAAGCAGCAACAAGGGGATCAGAATCAAGGAGGAGGAGGAGGTGGATGCTGCCCTTGCATTTGAGGGTAAGTAGGAAAAGCGGAAGAAAAAGGACCTCTCCAAGGTCAAATGCTTCCACTGTGGGGAGCTGGGTCATTATGCGACCCAATATCGGAGGAAGAAGAGTAAGGGAGAGTCTTTCGAGACCAAGGCAACGCCAGCAAGGGCAGAGAAGGAAGTCGAGACAGACGATGACTGTGCCATGAGTGCACACACACCACTTGAGCGAAAGTGGGGAGACATCAAGCTGTAGTCAAGAGGACTATAGAAGATGAGGGGTAGGATCCTCGAGGTACCCAACCTCTTGGATTATACCTGGCCATGGGAACCCTGAAGAGGAGTAGCAAGACTGGCGGATGTCGGTAGAGACGGATGAGGATGGAACTGTAGAGAAAGCTACAGTGCAGGATTCCCAGGACAGTGCGAGGCTAGTAGGCTGCAACAATGTGAGAGGCACGGGAGTGTTGCAGGAGTGCAAGATGGCATAGAGAGGTGTGTAATGGTGATAGATGTAGGGAGTTGTTGCAGCAATGCAAGAGAGGTGTGTAATGGTGATAGATGCAGGGAGTTGTTGCAGCAGTGCAGAAGTCAGAGAGGGAGCACTTGTTAGCGACAAAGGGAGCTTCAACATCAGGAGTATCTGTAGCCTAACAGAGATGCCAGAGTTGGGAGATCAGTTACTTACTTCTCAGTAACTGAGTTGCAGTGCAGCAGTTAGTAGTGGCGGTGCTATGGGCAGTACGATGCAACATGATGAGAGGGGATGTAGTGTAGATGCAACAGTGGCAGTGGCAGGGCCATGGGCAGTAACACAGATGCAGAGGGAGCTATTGTACAAATGTAACAGTGGGAGTGACAGAGCCATGGGTGGCAGTACGAGATGTAGTAGTACAAATGATGGGCAGCAGGCCTAGCATCAGGGACTGATGTCGGATGATCAGAGTAATACTCAGTAAGGAGTATTGCTAGAGCACAGTCCTCGCTAAGAGGGAGTGTTGATTTGGGGTAGCATCAGATGTGCTCTAGCCACGAAATTTGGTGGAGAGGCTAAGGCACATGAGATCTCCAATACCCATAAAGGGTTTGGATAGATTCTAAACAGTTTGAGAGATATTAAAATAATTAATATTTTTAATGGAGTCCCTAAGTCTAAACTTAGGGAATTAAATATTAATGTGAATTAATATAAAACTGTGTTAGAATGGTCCAAAAGTCATGGATCAAGCCAGATCTAATCTTAGCCATTGATTAGGGACTTAATCTCGGCTCTTGATTTGTCAACGAGAAAAGTATAAGAGGAGGCTTGAGGGTCACTTGGAGAACACACCAAGAGATCCAGATTTCGACTTTCTGGGGTTGGGTTTGCTGAGAAAGTTGAGAGAGTGATCTGGAGTTGCAGCTGAGGGGTAGTGAATACCGAATCAGAGAGGCAGAGATTGTGCCGGGGGGATCAATGCAGCGACCGGAAAAGCTGACCCAGAGGGTAGAAGTCGGAGCTGCTAGAATAGCTGATGCAAAGGGTAGAAGTCGGAACTGCCGAGAACAGCCGGAACTGCAGGGAAAACCAACGGAGAGGGCAGAACTGTCGAGAAAACCGATGCAGAGGGAAAAAGCCAGAACTGCTAGGAAAGTTGACGCAGAGGGTAGAAGCTGGAACTGCCGGAACAGTTGGGAACGCTATCGCAGAGGGCAGAAGTCGGAACTGCCAGGAAAGCTGACGCAGAGGGTAGAAGAGGCTGATGCAATCCCTAGAGGTTGACGTTGGGGTTTTTCGTGGGGTAGATTGGAGCTGAGGAGTTGTCGGAGTGTTTATTCGGGGTTTCAGCCGGAGCATCTGTCTTTGAAGGAGAGGTACTACTGCCGAGATTTTTCTTTGTTGGGTGCATCGGATTTGGCTCCCAGATTGTATTTTGAAATTGCCTAATAAATCAAACCCTTAGATAGGTGCACCAGTTTTGCCGCATTGGGTTTTTCCAGGGATATTAGTCCAAAAATAACGGTGTCATTTGTGTGCTTGTTTCTGTTTCCTTCAATTGATGATCTGTAATGTGTTGAGCATGTACTTGTGTTTATTTTCAGTATTTACATGGTAAATAACTTGTTATTTAATCAAAACAAGTAGGAAGGAATAAATCAGAAAGTACATGGAGGGTTTCTAACTATTAGACTTAGAAACTTCAAAAAAGACCAAGTTAGCCCCAGTCAAGGACAAGTTGGCCTAATGGGAGGGCTATTCGACCCCTCAAGAAGGCTATAAATAGAAGGAGCTCGACCTCATTTGACTCACTCACTCATCTCTAGTTCGATCTGCAATAATGATGGAGAAGAAGGCCTAGAAGTACAAGGATAAGAAGGAAGAATCAAAGTTTCTTGGGGTAATCTCTCTCTCTCTAGTTGCATGTGCAAAGTTAGGGTTTCTGTGTAGTTGCAGTTGCAAGAGGCTAAAATTGTAGGGCCGAAATTTTGAGGAGCAGTTGCAGGGATGAAATTATAGAACGAAGCTACAAAAGGTTGAAGTTTTGAAGCTGCCTTGAAGAAGATCTTGTTGGGGGTTCACTTGGCGCTTGGGGGTATTTTGGGCTTTGGTCTTTGGGTCTTGGCAGTCTCATTGTAAGAAGATTCTATAAGAAGAGAAGCATTCTTTTTGTGTTTTTCCCTTGGAGGGGTTTTGCCCTGGCTTGGAGTCCATATCTTGTGTACTTTTGTTTCGTTATGATCTTCATTGTTTTGGTAATTGCTTGATGAACGAAGAATAATAATTAATAAGATGCCAACTAACATGACAAGTAGTTATCAAGGAATCAAAGTCAACAATAATCTGTAAAACCCTTGATTTTTTGTAATGAACAAAGTTCGTACACTCAGATGAATGCTCTAATACCAATGTAATGAACAAGATTCATTATAACAGGTTAAATATTCTAGAAGACTTGGAATATGTAGATCTCCATTGAGGATACAATAATATATATTCAAATGTATGAATGAGAATATGTTCATACATACATTCTCATTCATACTTTTTATATATAATAATATTTATATTCTCAATGGAGATCTTCATATTCCATTCCTTTTGGAGTATTTAACTTTTAAGTATATGAACCTTGTTTGTTACATTTGTATCAGGACATTCTTTTGAGTATACAAACTTTGTTCATTACATTGTCCAAGATGGTATCAGAGCTAAGGTGCAAGAAGGAGACTGAAGATCTGCATACCAAAGTGTATTCTCAACTATGGAATGATCTCTCCAGGTTTGATAATCTTTTTTGTATTTATTTTACTGCTAATAATTTGAATAACTTCTAATCCCTCTATCCTTCCCAAGGGATCTTGTAATTTTGTTTATAGAAACAGAATTACACATGACAGATGGTATAAAGCATTCATATTCTGTCTCTTAGATCTTGTAGAAAAAATGGCCAGCAACAGTCCTCTTACATCAAAAAACTAACTTCGTCATCAAGATGGCATTAACCTTTCCCCACAAAAAACTGTTTGCTTTACATCCTTTTTTAATCAGCAAAAATGTACCAGCTAGCAGTCACCGTATGTTTCATCCATGAGATAAACCCATAAAGAAAAACACATTACTGAAGTAATGTTGTGAAACGACCATCTTCTCCACCTCAATATCATTGTTAAATGGAGAAACTTGTTTAGTTTATATTATTAAAATATGAGGATGAGTCTCGTTGGAGACATGTGAGGTATATCATGAAACGATTAGAGAAGTTAATTTATTGTGAGACTTGTGAATGATGTTTATTTTATTTCAATATAATTTTTAGCTAAGTTTAAGTCCATATCTCTCCTAAAGTGATTTGATTTTTCTCTTGATGAATTGGTTTTTTTTTTTACAGGCAATTTATTACATTGAAAGAGGTGAATCAGTTTTTGTGGCTGCTCATACGTCGGCTGGTAAAACGGTTGTTGCTGAATATGCTTTTGCATTGGCTGCCAAAGTATGTTTTGGTTCAAATATTTTTTGCAACCATGTATTGGTGATACTTCGTATTATGATTTTACAATGGTTTTATTTTGTTGTTTTCATTCTTTGAAAAATGTGAATACACTGAGAATGAAACAATAGAGTTGTTGAGAAATAAATGTAATTCTCCTTTTCTATCCTAGCATTATCAAATAATTTTGCCCCATGGAGTTTTCATTCTTTGAAAAATGTGAATACACTGAGAATGAAACAATAGAGTTGTTGAGAAATAAATGTAATTCTCCTTTTCTATCCTAGCATTATCAAATAATTTTGCTTGTTTTCCAAATTTTCCTGTTACTTTGGTCAAGCAGGTTGAAACCGGGAAAGTTCTGGTCTTATATGCTATTCTAGTTGAGAACTATTATAATAATTTCATGTGTATATCTTTTGGTGAGTTGTCTTTAGTGAAGGCCACTTGTATATCTTTTAGTGAACTCTATCTCTTGTTTGAGAGATAATGTTACACGTTACCTTGGTGAGTGGAGAGCCCTTGTGTATGTGAGTGAAAGTGTTTGACCTCCAAGAGGTGGTTTTCCTTAGTCATCAAAGGATGGACTTAACATTTATGAAAAACCAAAATGGCTCATGTGGGAGTTAATACAATGCATTACCCAAAAAATACAATGGGAAGAAAGAAAGAATGAAATTATTGTAATGTCCACGAGGCTAAAGATAGCCTATGGGACAGATTGCTTCTTCATTTGGTTGATGTATTTGGCCCTTTTCCTGTGAATCCTCACAATAAACGCTCCCAACTTTTTGACAAACTCCTTGCTAAATAGATTATCCCAAGAGCTAGTGCCAGAATATCTGCAAAACTTTACCTGTTGTCTTTGAAGGCCTCGCATTGTAAAATGAAATGCTTTTCTGTTTCCACTTTTATAGAAGAACAAAAAATACATATTTTTTCCGCCCACACTTCTTTTGGCCTTTTCCAGTGCCTTGTTTCACAACGGAGTTGATGAGAATTAGTCCTTATTTGAGCAATAAGAATTTTGGCTCTCCAAGAAATATTGGCCTCTATGTACATTTTTTGTTGATGATTATGAGTGGGATCAAACACTTCAAAATAGTACTTTTTCTTTCTCCCTAGCTCCTTATCCCAAGTACACTTGTGGAACTTATCCATAACAAAAGCTTTTATCTCTTTACTGTTTATGAGGCACACAATCAAGCAAATACCCCATTTACTAAACCATTTGTTATTTTGCTGCTTCCAAGTCTTTTTTCTTTTGCCCAATATGTCATTAAAGACAACCTTCGCCATCTTCCCTCTTCTATTTGCTCAATTTTTTTTAAATACCTTATGACTCGCACCATAGCAATTGCTTCAATAGGAGCAACCCCTATTTCACTTAACAAGATAGCATAAGGAATTGCACTTTTAATTTTGAATTTGTTTGTAATCAAATGCTTATGAATTTTCTCAATTTGTTTCCATTGCATGGTAGATGTACTGCTGGCCCACAGTTCACAACCATAGAGAATCACTAGAAGCCCTAAAAGAGTTTGAGTTGTTTTCCAGTCCCATAACTCTGCCTCTCTACACCTATTTTGAAAAGCATAAAATGCTTTCCAACTCTCCAAAGTTCTTTTCTTTCTACAACCATCCCAACTTAGATTTTTGTTGAAGTCAATTCTGAGGTGTTTGTAATCCACAACTTTTTCCAGAATGCTGCCTTCAAAGTAGAACTTATACTGGTTATGTTTTCTTTTGTTAGAGAAAACCACTACTTTCGTTTTGCTAATATTGACTTGCATCCCCACCCCTCTACAAAATTGCTCAAGGGATAGTAAGTGCTTTTGCAAACCAAGAGCAGATTTAGCAATCAGAATAAGGTAATCTACATACCAAAGAAGCCTCATAACAAACTTGCAGAAATAGATACCATCACCCCCTTGTGAATTTAACCACTCCTCAAGATTGTCGATATATAAACCAAAATGGATAGGAGACAGTGGGCAACCTTGCTTGACCCTGATATCACTTCTAAAACTTTCAGAAATGCCTGCTGAAGTTCTAATTTTGACTTTCACCTCTTCATACATCCTATGCACAATTGCTCTTAAATGTGTAGGAACCCAAGTTCCTCCATTCTATGCCAAAGTTTATCTCTAGGAACCATGTCAAAATTTTTTTAGAAATCCACAAAGCAACAAAAGGCTTCTTTCTTTTTCTCCGAAACTTTTTCAATGATGTGCCTTAAAGTTATACAATGGTCAACTGTGGAATGTTTAGGTCTAAAACCTGCTTGCCATTTATCACACTTATCTCCTTCTTCTGCCCACTTGCTGATTTTATTTTCTAGCATGCTTTAGAATAACTTTGCAAACAAACGGTTTATCATTATGGTCCTATAATTGGAGGGATTATTGACGTCGCCACTTTTGAAAAGATGTATTTCCAGGTTAGTTGTTCAATCTGTGGGGAACCTATGTTGTATGATGTTGTTGAAATTTTTAGTAATGTGAGGTGCAAGAATGTTTGAGCCCCACTTTAGATACTCTGCTTGGAGTTCAGCGAAGTCTTTTGTTTTTCCAACACCCAACTTCTTGATACCCATCTCTACCTCTTGCATCGTGAAGAGTTCAATATCAATGTTGACCAAGGGGGGAGGGTCAACCTTGGGATCCTGCTTATAGAGTTCTCTTGCATAGTGAAACCATTTAGAATCTGTAATACTATTTTTAGTTTGCATCTTTCTTGGTTGGAGCTCCTTCCAAAATAATTTGGGATTATTTTTCCCAAGGAAGATTAGTTCTTCCCTCCTTGAAACCATGAAATCAACCTTTTTCTTTCTTAATATCTACTTGTAAGCTTTGAGCTTTATGTTATCCTTGTTTGACTCTTTCCACATTCTCCTTGCTTTTTTGCATTCCTTGTCAAACCAAGCATTAACCGGAAAGCAATTTGTTTCAGACTTCTTAATTTTTGCTCTTTTGCACTCTGCAAGTGCGCTTTGAATTAAATGTGTTAATTCGTGACTATGAAGGCCGTGAATTGGGATTTTCTCCTTCTCGAAGAGCCTCTCTAGTGTCATTTTGAAGGTATTACAATTTTTTGGAGTCAAAAGAATTCTGCCCTTTGGGAGATTTTGTTGAACACGTTGAGTTTTTGACTCTAATTGTTTTTTTCTAGTCCAATAGAAACTTAAATAAATTGGCTTTGATCTGATTTTAAGTCCCAAAATTGATCTCCAATCAAAACTTCCTCCATCTTCTCACACAAACCATGCGAGCAAATTACATAATCTAGTACACTTGCTCCATGGTAAGTATTGCAAGTGAAATTACTGGACTTTGTCTATCTAGTCAAGCCATTCCAAATGACTAAATCAAAGGCCCCACATAGAGTAAGCAATTGTTCACTAAAGAGATTGCAACCCTTGTCCTTTGAAATTATTTCCCGCTAATGATTCCTCTCTTCTGTAAGCCAAATAGGGTCGCAGTCTTCTTTACAACAAAAAATCTAGCTTGCTTACTTGCAGTCATAGCATTGAAATCACCCACTATAAGGACTTCACCTAGCTGAGAATATGTTGCAATATCTTCTTTGAAGGATGCAAAGGGGTCTTTGTGGTCAAGCCCTCTACTTTTGTAGATTTTTGAAACTTGCGGCGCAAAATAACATGTTGCAATTCTGATGTGATTTCCATTTTCTGATATTTTAAACCAAATGAATTGTTTATTTGAGTCTTCTTTTTCTAACTGAATGAGACAATCTTCTTTTTCCCTCACTAATACCATGATACCCCCGTGTCCTTTGCCATTCCATTCTACTTTGTTCCACACTGCCATCTTCCAGTATCCTTCAAACAAAGGTGTCTTGCACCCTTCATGCTCATGTGTTTCTATGACGCAAATTATGTCTTTATCTTCTGCAATAGGCCCTTATCCAGGTCCTCATCTCCATGGGTAACCTCTGCAGTTCCAACAAACCAATCTTAAGGAAACTTGGGTATGACTTGATTGCTATTTATTTTGACATGCAAGACTCACAATTGAGTCTTTGTCCCTGGTTTCCCATACTGACCTTGCTTCCTGATTTCTTGTTGAAGAGTTTGTTGCCTCTTCTTTATTACCATCTTGCTTCTCTGTTTTGGAAGGAGGTCCAAATCACGCTATCACAACTTTACCTTTACAAATCCACGCTCTCTTGCCTTCATCTTTTGCTGCCCTAACCTTTAACATTTCCTCCCTCCTTTCCTCTTGTTGTCGTATTGTTAAATCTTCTTCTAGAAAAAAGCGAGAACCCCTCAAGAGATGCTTCTTGCTTAGAATGATATATTTATCACGCAAGCTAGGCATGATGAATTTTACGGGCTTGGCCCTCTCATCGTTAAACTTACCCACCCTCCATGCTCGACATATTTGTCCTTGCTATAACAATTTGTCTTTCAAGAAGTCCCTTGCAAGGTCAAGAGTACATTCATTTTTGCCATAGTCTTTCATTCCTTTAATAATGATGTTTGTTGCTCTATTTTGTCTTTCCTTGTTTTCTCTATCTTGCAATCTGTCAACCCGAATGTTTGTTTCTCCTTCCCTATTAGCATCATTGTTAATAACTTGAGCCCAAGTTTTGGAAACTTTTGTGGAATCTCCTTTCCTTTTTTCTCTTGCTTTCTGTTCATGGTTGTCTATTTGGCCAACCGCTTTCCCTTTATCATGGGATGGTTTCGCATTCACCACCTCTATACTTTCCACTACAGATTTCTTTATGTTTTGCACATCCGCCTTCATGCGTTGCCATTTTGTCTTCCCTATGAGGAGAGCTTGTTGTAACAATGCCACTTGTTCTTTCAAAACTTTATTGGTTTCTGCTAAAGCCTTGTTCTTAGCTGTTACTATATGAATTTTATGATCTTTTTCCTGCTCTTTAGCTTCTAAAACCTCCAATCTTTGTTTTGCGTTTAACAATTCTTTCACATAAAGATCCGATGACTAGGTGAGAGGTGTGGATGTGGGGCTATAAAAGGAAGAATCATCAATGACTTACTCTGGACTTCTTGTTGCCACATGCTTGCAGAGGGGACTTGTTTGAGTGCTTATTGCGAAGGGCCCAAGTACTTTCTCTTTGAGACCAATTTTTCCTTGTTTGCTCCCATTTTAGACATGCTAGTCTTCGTTTTAAAATGCCCCGATATTGTTTGGCATTGACCCAAACCCACTTCCCAGCTTTGGTGGATGAGGCAATTTTCACTTGCCCTAAATCATTTGTTTCGAAATGTTTTGAAATTTCTTGTCCCGTTGTCATGTTTGAAATTTGAATGCGTTTCTAGCTGATTCGATTATGCGGTGCTTGAAATAACAAATTTTAAAATTTTCCTTAAAATTGTAGTTACATGTAGTCTGAGATCCACCCTTTATTTCAAGCCATGGCTGTGTCTCGTTGACATATACTCCATCAGAACAAAAAACTACTCATAACATATTACCCTATAAAAGCAAGATTTTGTTAAAGCTGTTGCAGATTATCTGACTCAAACGGCCAGCGATGAGCTCCACAGAGCAGCCTCTTCCCAACAATACCTCGACATAGCTCCGAGTCGAACTCACTCCACTCGTCTAAACCCTAGGCAGCTTCCACCCGACCATCAAATCTCAAATAAGATTCAAAATCACAACCAAACTTGATTTATTGATTGAGTGTTGGTCTTTGGTGGGTATCTTGAGTGGTTAGTTGACACCATGCTATCCCATACACACGAGATATCATAGCGGCACGATTTAGAGAGAGTATTTATAGTGGGATGAAAGGTGCTTAACTTGTCTGAAGAGGCTCTGTTTTGGAGGCTTAGAGACATTGGTAGTTTGGACAGTCTTATCAAGACTATCACGTTCTTTTATGAATCCATCCTTGGTAGTGTTAATTTTCTAACCCCAATTACTGGAAATTTATCAGTAGGTGAATTATCTTGCTGTAAATTAATTTGCTGCAAATCTTTTGAATAAAAAGCATTGCTAGAATTTTAACAGATAAGTAAGAGAGTGTAGGAATTTACAGGGTAAGTTCCTCAGACAGAACACCAAAGGACACCGCTCACAATCAGTTCACAGATCAATACACCAGTACTTTTAACGTGGTTAAAACCCTCAAAGAGGGAAACAGTCCGCGACCTGAGCCAACGCGGCCACTTCAGACAATTTATTAATAAAAGAATGAAAATTTACGTAAGCTTCTCTCAATGATTTTACCTTCACCTGAATGGGTTATCTGATATACAGATAGAAGGTTGCAGGATAAGGTTGGAACACATAATACTTCATTAAACTGACCATTGTCTAGATGAACAGTTCCAGTCCCTACAACACTAAGAGATCTATCATCACCAACATATATATTTTTGTGTTACAATCATTTAAAGAAGAAAACATGGCTTTGTTTTTGGCCATGTGATAAGAAGCTCTAGAATCAATGAGCCACTCATGAGAATGAGAAGAAGAAGATACATTTAGTGCATAGCCAGACCGAGATGCTTGACAACCACATGCAGAAAGTGCCATTCCTGAAGATGAAGTTGAAGTTGAAGATTGCTCCAAATGGATGTTATGCTTCTTCATTGCTGCTTCCAAGGATTCCATCTTCTTAAAGCATTTGGATTCTAAGTGGCCATCTCGATTACAAAAGTTGCAATGCCTATAAGTCTTCTTCCATTTGTTTTTATTTGTCTTATCATTTTGTTGAAATGATTTTTCATTTTGAGGTGGAAATTGCTTAGGACCCTTGTTTGGTTTAGGACCATTCCTTTTAGGATACGACTTCTTAGGATTCTTGGAATTTGGTTGCTGCTGGGCGGCTAACGCTTTCTTAGAAGAGTTTCCAAGATATACAAGACCAAGGTGTAAGAGTTTTTCTTGTTCTCTTATTAAAGAATCACAAAAGGAATCAAAGGAAGGGGACTTGTAGGCTTGTCCTTGAGAAATGAAGGCTTCTCTTGTAGAATGGAAGGTGGAAACAAACACAAAATAGGCTAGTCCCAACTTGTAAGAATGGAGTAGATAAGGCTACTATCTTCTTTCTTAACCTTAACACCTTCCAAGAGAAGTCTAAGGGTCTTGAACTTGGACAAAAAATCTTCAATGCAAGAAAAATTATTGGGGTCCAATGTAAGCAATTCATTTTCAAGTTGATGGGCTTTAAGTTCATTTTTAATTCCAAAGACTTGAGTAATCTGTTTCATTGCTTCATCAGGAGTATCAAGTTCTGCAATATGGAATCTAAGATATGGAGAAATAGACATCCCTATCAACCCATGTGCTTGGTCTTGTCTATTTTCCCATTTAGCTGCCTTGTCTTCATCTTTCGGTTTGGTCTCTTGGCCTGTGGCTATTCTGTAAAGACCTTTACTTCTAAGTAAATCCACAATGTAGGACCACCATTGGAAGTAGTTGGTGCTGTCAAGGATAAATTGGCATGGACTTTCCATTTTAAAAAAATCTGAAGCTATAGATGCTGAAACTAAGTGTTTCAATGGAAAGATCTCGAAAAATTAGGCTGTTTCAAAAAAAATGGTTCTGAAAACGGCTTCCGGATGAAGAAGTTATGGCTTTTTGAAGAAAATTTGATGAAGTCGCCGACGAGGTGCGGGAATGTGCGGAAATGAAAAATCCGCCCCCACAAAATGGAGACTTGAACCCAAGACCTCTACTCTCATAAATTAGCTTTGCACCAAGTGAGCTATACAAAAAGTTTGAGAGAGAGAGGGGGGGGGGGTTGATGCTTTGGGTTGCATGCTTGCTTTGAGAAAGCTCTTTTTCCCTACAAAACCAAAAACACAAAACCCAACACGAACATACAAAAAAAAGAACCTTGCGGCTCGAAGTTAGCTTCAGCCGGAAACTGAATATTTTCCTCAATGTTTCTGATTTTCCGAGATCACACTAAGGCGCAGCGGAATAGAGCATACGCATGAGAAAAATCCTTCCTTTCTGTTTCTGATTTGCCCAGATCGCACAGAGTCGCAGGGCAAAGAGCATACGCAGAAATGAAAGGTATAGATCCGGTAATAAAAAAAGCTAAATAAACCGAAAACTAAAATAAACAGAGAGAAAATAACTGTAAACTGCAAATTAACACTGTATACCTCCAGATCTTAAAAATGACGCAGCTAGGGCTACCAGAAACCTTTTCGCGTGAAACGAAAGGGGTTCCTCACTGGAACAGATGCTCCCAACACAACAGAGCAGTCCTCTCGGCCCGAAAGCAGTCAGATACAGTAGATCTAGGAAATGGTAGTCGGATGCAGTTCTACCGGCTTCAGATTTGGATCACCAACGGATGCGGCCCTCAAATAGCTCTGATACCATGTAGGAATTTACAGGGTAAGTTCCTCAGATAGAACACCAAAGGATATCGGTCACAAACAGATCATAGATCAATACACCAGTGCTTTTGACGTGGTTAAAACCCTCAAAGAGGGAAACAGTCCACAGCCTGAGCCAACGCGGCCACTTCAGGCAATTTATTAATAAAAGAATGAAAATTTACATAAGCTTCTCTGATGAACGGTTAACCTACAAATGACCCTCCATGCTCTTTAAATAGAGATCATGGACCAATCGGGTGTTAAGCCACGGATCAAGTGTCGGTAATACCGAGGAGAGAATGAACCGTCGGATCACTACATCATATCGTGACCGTCGGATTGTAAGTTACAAAATGTACATAGTAAAGAAACACACTTTACCTAACTCTATACTAGACCAAGTTGTACTTAACTATTTGTAGGAATTTACAGGGTAAGTTCCTCAGAAATAATACCAAAAGGACACCGCTCACAACCAGATCGCAGATCAATACACCAGTATTTTTGACGTGGTTAAAACCCTCAAAGTGCAAGGAGGGAAACAGTCCACGACCTGTCCCAACGTGGGTACTACAGGCAATTTATTAATCAAAGAATGAAAATTTACATAAGCTTCTCTCATGCACGGATTACCCGAACAATGACCCTCCATGCGCTTTAAATAGAACTCATGGACCAATCGGGTGTCAAGCCACGGATCAAGTGTCGGTAATACCGAGGTGAGAGTGAACCGTCGGATCACTACATATCGTGACCGTCGGATTGTAAGTTACAAAATGTACAACGGTAAAGAAACACACTTTACCTAACTCTATACTAGACCAAGTTGAACTTAACTATATCCTATGTGTCGGAATATCCTAACATCCCCCCTTAAGAACAACTTGGGATAGGATTGAAGGATTTACAAATATGACACAATAGGAGAAGGAAGGAGGCACTAGAGCCTATCCCCCCTTAGTGACAACTTCCTGAACTCCAAGCATATATCGAAGTTTAGTGAACTTCGCCTCTGTGAGAGCCTTTGTGAAGATGTCTGCAACCTGATCATCTGTTGGACAATATTGCACTTCAAGAACATGGTCATGAATGAGCTTTCTGATGAAGTGCATGTGTAGTTCAATGTGTTTGCTGCGCTGATGCTGGACTGGATCTTTGCATAGCTGAATGGCACTTTGATTATCACACCAAAGTGTGGTTGGATGCTGCTGCTCAAAGCCAAACTTCGATAGGATCTGACGAAGCCACAAGGCTTCCTTACTAGCTTCCACGGCACCACGATACTCTGCTTCTGCTGACGAAAGAGAAATGGCAGCCTGTTTCTTACAAGCCCATGTAATAGGTCCTGAACCAAGAGTGAAGACATAACCGGCAGTAGACTTCCGATCATCAGGGTCACCAGCCCAATCAGAATCAGTGAAACCAACTAACAGAGGAGCTGCTTTGGCACTGTAATGAATCCCAAACTGTACTGTACCTCGAACATAACGAAGTATTCTTTTAGCTGCTTTCCAATGACTTTCACGGGGGTTTTGCATAAAACGAGCAACAAGGCCAACAACAAAGGAAAGATCAGGACGAGTATGGGTTAAATACAAGAGTTTTCCGACAAGTTGACGGTATAAGGTAGCATCAACTTCAGGAGAAGTACAAGAGACTGAAAGTTTGACTCCAGACTGAAAGGGAGAAGGGGCTGGCTTACAGTCTTCCATGTGAAAATGACGAAGAATATCACAAGCATACTTGGACTGGGAAAGGAAAATACCCTCCTGGGATTGCAAGACTTGAAGACCGAGAAAATAGTGTAAGTGTCCTAAGTCTGTCATTTCAAATTTCTTTTTAAGGCTGGACTTCACATGGTTTATAAGGTTGGGATCACTACCAGTAAGAATAAGATCATCAACATAAAGAACAAGGATGATAAGAGAGTTGCCCACTTTCTTGGTGTAGACAGTATTGTCAAAATGACACCTAGAAAAGCCAGATTCTAAAAGAAAGCTATCCATTTTGGCATACCAAGCCCGAGGAGCTTGCTTGAAGCCATAAAGGGATTTCTTAAGTCGACAAACAAGGCTGGAGTCTGTTTGTATGAAGCCAATGGGTTGTTCCATATAGATTTCTTCCTGCAAGTCCCCATGCAAGAAGGCAGATTTAACATCCATCTGATGGACTTCCCATTTGAAAGAGGCAGCAAGGGAAAGAACAAGGCGGATAGAGTTCATTTTGGCAACAGGGGAGAAGGTTTCAGTGTAGTCAATGCCTTCAACCTGTGAAAAGCCCTTAGCAACGAGACGAGCTTTATGTTTATCAACTTTCCCATCTGGTCCATACTTGGTTCTGTAAACCCATTTACATCTAACAAGTTTGCGTCCCTTTGGTAGAGGAACAAGATCCCATGTATCATTTGTCATCAATGAATGATATTCTTCATTCATAGCTGCTTCCCAATGTGGATGGCCTGAAGCTTCTGCAAAAGTGTCAGGATCATGATTTACTGGAGCTTGAGCCAGTAAAGAAGAGGCTCTTTCAAACTGAGAAGCGTGTACGTCGCTGATCTGTAGGATCACCGGCAAGATCACCTGCTGCATCCCGAGTAGCACGGACCCATCTTGGAAGTTGAGGATCCTGAGAAGGTGGGGGAGGATTATCATCCTCGCTTTCATCATCTGAAGAAGAAATGTTTTCAAAAGTAGAAGAGATAGGAAGAGGTGGCACATCCGCCGGACTAGGCTCGCAGGCCGATTTATTTTCATCAAATTTTACATCTCTTCTAATGATAACATTTTTGGACTTAAATGGAATAAGTCTATAACCTTTTACATCTTCAGAATATCCAACAAAAGTACATTTCTCACTCTTAGGTTCTAAAGCTTTATGCTTTTCATCTGGAATATGGGCCCATGCTTCACTTCCAAACACACGAAAGTGACTTACATCTGGTTTAATGGAACTCCAAGCTTCTTCTGGAGTGATATTATCTAGAACCTTAGTAGGAGTGCGATTGATTATATAATTTGCACAATTAATTGCTTCGGCCCAAAAACTAAGACTGAGTCCTTTAGATTGCAGCATACAATTAGCCATTTTCTTTAAGGTGCGATTTTTCCTTTCAGCTACACCATTTTGTTGTGGAGTGTATGGAACAGTATGTTGCATTTGAATTCCATTTTCGGTGCAAAAGTTGATGAATGTGTTTTTAACATATTCTCCACCATTATCAGTTCTTAGCTTAAGAATTTGATGTCCAGATTGTTTTTCAACAAAGGCTTTGAAGGCCAAAAAGGTGTTAAATACTTCGCTCTTGAGTTTTAAGAAGTATACCCAAGTGCGTCTGGAGAAATCATCAATGAAAGTTAAGAAGTACTTGCAGCCAGAGAATGAAGCAACAGGAAGAGGACCACATAAATCACTGTGCACAAGCTGTAAAGGGGCTGAGGCGTGCCAAGAGGCACGTTTGTCAAAACTGTCCCGATGATGTTTTCCGAGTACACATCCGGAACAAACACCATCTCTGCAAGATACCATAGGAAGACCTGTCACCATATTTTCTTTACATAGATGCTGAAGGGAGCGATAGTTTAAGTGACCAAATCGCTCATGCCAAAGTTTGCTCACTTCATCATTATGAGCAACAAATACTGAGGGAAGATTTGATGACCCAAAGTTGTGAAACTTATACAACCTTTTGGAATCATCAGCAAGACCAGTAGCTAGAATCTGTTTAGGATCTTTTAGATCCTTGATTACAACATCATGAGGTGAAAATTCAACAATTTTACCTTCACCTGAATGAGTTATCTGATAGACAGATAGAAGGTTGCAGGATAAGGTTGGAACACATAATACATCATTAAACTGACCATTGTCTAGATGAACAGTTCCAGTCCCTACAACATTAAGAGATCTATCATCACCAACATATATATTTTTGGTGTTACAATCATTTAAAGAAGAAAACATGGCTTGGTTTTTGGCCATGTGACAAGAGGCTCCAGAATCAATGAGCCACTCATGAGAATGAGAAGAAGAAGAAGATACATTTAATGCATAACCAGACTGAGATGATTGACAATGACATGCAGAAAGTGCCATTCCGGAAGTTGAAGTTGAAGTAGGCTCCACATGGATGTTATGTTTCTTCATTGCGGCTTCCAAGGCTTCCATCTTCTTAAAGCATTTAGATTCTAAGTGGCCATCTCGATTACAAAAGTTACAATGTCTATCAGTCTTCTTCCATTTGTTTTTATTGGTCTTATCATTTTGCTGAAATGATCTTTCATTTTGAGGCTGAGATGGTTTAGGACCATTCTTTTGAGGATATGACTTCTTAGGATTCTTTGAATTTGGTTGCTGCTGGGCGGCTAACGCTTTCGTGGAAGAGTTTCCAAGATTAAGAAGACCAAGGTGTAAGAGTTTTTCTTGTTCTCTTATTAAGGAATCACAAAAGGAGTCAAAGGAAGGGGCCTTGTAGTCTTTTCCTTGACAAATGAAAGCTTCCCTTGTAGAATGGAAAGTGGAAACAAATACAGAGTAGGCTGGTCCCAACTTAGTAAGGATGGAATAAATAAGGTTACCATCTTCTTTCTTAACTTTAACACCTTCCAAGAGATATCTAAGGGTCTTGAATTTGGACAAGAAATCTTCAATGCAAGAAAAATTATTAGGATCCAAAGTAAGCAACTCATTTTCAAGTTGATTGGCTCTAATTTCATTTTTAATCCCAAAAACTTTAGCGAGTTTTTCTAATGCTTCATGAGGAGTCTCAAGGTCTGCAATGTGGAATCTAAGATCAGGAGAAATAGACATCCCTATCAAACCACGTGCTTGATCTTGTCTATTTTCCCATTTTGCAACCTTGTCTTCATCCTTTGGTTTCTTCTCTTGGTCTGTGGCTATTCTGAAGAGACCTTTACTTCTAAGTAAATCTTCCATGTAGGCTACCCATTGGAAGTAGTTAGTGCTGTCAAGAATGACTTGGCATGGACTTTCCATTTTTTAAAAAAAACTGAAGCTGAAGATGCTGAAAGTAAGTGTTCCAATGGATAGATCTCGAAAAAATAGGCGGTTTTAAAAAAAACGGCTCTGAAAAAGGCTTCCGGATGAAGAAGTTATGGCTTTTTGAAAAAAAAAATTGTTGAAGTTGCCGGCAAAGTGCGCGAATGTGCGGGAATGAAAAAATCCGCCCCCACAAAATGGAGACTTGAACCCAAGACCTCTACTCTCTTAAAATAGCTTTGAACCAATTGATCTATACAAAAAATTTGAGAGAGAGAGAGAGAGAGGGGGGGGGGCCTTGGTTTGCGTGCTTGCCTTGAGAAAGCTCTTTTTCCCTACAAAACACAAAACACAAAACCCAACACGAATATGCAAAGAAAAACGAACCTTGCGGCTCGAAGTTAGCTTTAGCCAAAAAACTAGAAATTTTTAAAAAAATCTCAAAGTTAGCTTTAGCCGAAAAACTAAATATTTTTCTCAATGTTTCTGATTTTCCGAGATCACACTAAGGTGCAGGGAAAAGAGCATACGCATGAGAAAAATCCTTCCTTTCTGTTTCTGATTTGCCCAGATCGCACAGAGTCGCAGGGCAAAGAGCATACGCAGAAATGAAAGGTATAGATTTGGTTAAAAAAAAAAGGCTAAATAAACTGAGAACGAAATAAGCAGAGAGAAAATAACAGTAAACTGCAAAAAAACACTATATACCTCCCGATCTGAAAAATGACGCAGCTAGGGCTACCGGAAACCTTTTCGCGTGAAACGAAAGGGGTTCCTCACTGGAACAGATGCTCCGAACGCAACAGAGCAGTCCTCTCGGCCCGAAAGCAGTCAGAAACAGCAGATCTAGGAAACGACAGCCGCATGCAGTTCTACCGGCTTCAGATTTGGATCACCAACGGACGCGGCACTCAAATAGCTCTGATACCATGTAGGAATTTACAGGGTAAGTTCCTCAGAAATAATACCAAAAGGACACAGCTCACAACTAGATCGCAGATCAATACACTAGTATTTTTGACGTGGTTAAAACCCTCAAAGTGCAAGGAGGGAAACAGTCCACGGCCTGTCCCAACGTGGGTACTACAGGAAATTTATTAATCAAAGAATGAAAATTTACATAAGCTTCTCTCATGCACGGATTACCCGAACAATGACCCTCCATGCGCTTTAAATAGAACTCATGGACCAATCGGGTGTCAAGCCACGGATCAAGTGTCGGTAATACCGAGGTGAGAGTGAACCGTCGGATCACTACATATCGTGACCGTCGGATTGTAAGTTACAAAATGTACAACGGTAAAGAAACACACTTTACCTAACTCTAACCTAACTCTATACTAGACCAAGTTGAACTTAACTATATCCTATGTGTCGGAATATCCTAACACTATTTCCTATGTGTCGGAATATCCTAACAGAGAGAAATAACGGAATCAAAAAATAACACCAATTTCATACACATGCGCAATGCACACACATAAATTCAACCCTTCAAATCTTCTATTTCACAAAAGAATATCTTCGCATACAAGGGCTCCCTTATTGGGAAAATGGCCTTGTGAGGAAAAATACAAATAGAAAAAACCTAGAAATGTTCCAGTTGATCAAACCCTCAAAACCTGTCCTTTGATCTCGTTGGCTGCTAGAACCTTTTCCCTTGCTTGTTGATGTTTGTAGCTCCGGTAGGTACTTCTGCACAATCCTAAGTGCCTAGGTGTGCAAAAGTTGCCTAATACACCCTTTAGACCTTAGTAATTACTTTAATAATTAAAGTGATTCTTTTATTAGGAAAAGGTGACTTTAATCTAATTTAATGCAAAGGCTATTTGGATTAGTGAATTAGATTAATGTCAATTGTTCATCTCAAGTGAGGCAAAATCTAGTCTCAACCGTCAATCACTTTGGAGGTTAGGGTTGTGAATTTGGTCATAACTGAAGCTTATAAAAGAAGGTCTAGGCTAAGGAAGGAGACACAACAACACACAGGGGCACAGGGCATTAAGAGAGGCATCTTAGTGGTGGCTAGAGAAGGACTTATACTCAAGTGTGCCAGATTCGAGGAAAGTGCAAAGGGGGCAGCAATGAGATCTAGATCAACCAAATCTAGGGTTTGATCAGTTGGATCAGATGTATGTTTTTGTATATGTTTTGCTCATATTAGACCATTTTCTTAGTAAAAGAGCGGAAAGAAGTTTTGATTAATGAAATGAAAAGTTGTGATTAGGAAAAAAATTGTGTGTCTATGTGACATTGGTTATCATTTTGCTTCTACTGAATGTTTACGTTAAGAATCTAGTTGTGCTTTTATTCAATGTATCTGAGATAATCTACTAGCAATTAATTTCTAGGTGCCGGGTTTAGGGAAATTTAACATTGGTACCCCTTGTTATTCTTCCTTTGGACCCTGCACACTTGGATAAATGTCCATCTCCACCTAATCATTGAGATGTCATTGTCTCTTGCCCTCACTTGATGTGTCTTCTTCCTTAGCCTAGCTTTCCTTTTATAATCTTGAGTTATTGACTTGATTTGCAACCCTAATCTCCAAAGTGATTGACGGTTGAGATTATATCTCAACTTCAATTGAGATCAATGGTTGAGATTCATCTAATTCACTAGTGCAAATAATCCTTGCATTTCATTAGATTGACTCACTTTTTCTTCTAAAATGAAATTTTATAATTTCTTTACTTAACTTAATTTGTGAAGGTTAAGGGCCATTTGGAAAACTTACACATAAACACTTAGAATTGTGTGGAACTACCTCTCCAACGCTACTATCGTTAACACTCTTTTAGCGAGGAAGGTACTTTTGGAAGAATCACTTGGAATTGGCTTCCCCTCCTATTCTGACACAATGTCCTGTGCATCATCCTTCATATGGCTTTCCCCCAAACCTCTTGATTTGCTGCCTCCTCAATGATTTTAGTCATCAATGCCATGTAGTTAGAAAACTTCTTTGTGGGCCTTCTCTCCCTAAATGTGCTCCTAGGAGCCTCAACATGGTCTTGAGCATCCTTCAATGTCTGCTCAAACCACCATGGTCTTTTGATGAAACTGGAAGGAGTTATTGGCTCCTCACCCGAAGGTTGACTCCTTGAATTGAAAGCCTTTGAATGTTGTTCTCCCTTCGGAGTCTCTTGTTCCTTTTCCTTTGTCACTACTGGTGGCAACTCATGAGACTTCCTAGATGCAATGTTCTCCTCAAACTTAACATCTCTCCTTATTGTCTTCCTCTATGCTAATATGAAGAGCCTGTAATCTTTTGAGGTCTTAGGGTATCCAACAAACATCCCCTTCTTTCTTGAAGGTCCCAAATTCTTCTTCTTCCCCATAGGCACATGGATGTATATTGGATAACCAAATATTCTGAAGTGCCATATCTTTTGCTTCACTCTTGTGAATGCTTCCTCAGGATTATTGTCCCCCAATATGTCGTGAGGACTCTTGTTCTGCACATATACTACCATGTTACATGCCTCTTCCTAAAGAAGCATAGGTAGATCCTACTCATGTAACATTGTTGATAGATGGTTGTCATTGATGTCAACCCAAGCAGCACTAGGAGATGCCCTGTCTTTTGTTGACTAATATGACTTGGCAATTCATGGTTTTCCATCTCAGGAACATCCTTGTTGGATTCTCCTCGTTGAGATGTTTCTGGTAGTATGTGGCACGCCATGTAGTTCTTCACGGTTTGTGAGATATCCTCGTTTGAAGTTGAAGAACCTAATTTATTGGCCAAAACCCAAAGGAAGGTTATGTGGCACTCTATCATTGGCTAGCATATACAATTATGAAATTAGGGGTTCTCTCAAATATCTATGTTGGGAAATTGCATGGAGGACATTGACAATTGAATGCAAATCGACTGCCTATTGAAGCCCTTGTCCAACAACTTCAACCCAACAACAACCCAGAATTTCGGCCCCCAATAACTACAGAATTTCGGCCCAACTATAGTACTACAACTTTGGCCCTTCCAGTAGCTTAGCAATGTCACGCATGTGTGTGAGAGAGAGAGAATTTTGACTTCTTGTGCTTGATAGAGATCTCCTTCTCCTTCACTAGTCCTTTCCACCTTCTTCCTTGAATTTCACACTTTTTACTGCCCAGCAATTGCAAATCAAACTTGATGAGTGAGTGCACCAAATGAGGTCGAGTCACTGCCTTTATATAAGAGTTTGGTGCCCCTCAATTAGGCTGACTTGTCCAGTTTGAGGCCGACTTGGTGGAGGAGGCCTAATTGACCTATTTTACATTAAGATAAATTTGTTTCTTGACAAATGAAGCCAAAAGGGGTCTGATACAATATGGCATGGACAAGGACACTTGACATAAACAGTAGAAGCCTACAATGGAGGCTTTGACTTATAAATAATTGACCCAAGCATGAAAGCCATTCTTTAATAAGTCAAGTTCTTTAATAATAAAAATTCTTTTTCTTTCTTTTGACTAATACGTTACATCATGACTCAAATATAATTATGAAGACCGACACAAGATACATTTTTCAACACTTCCTTAACTGAGGTATTCATAATTTCATAAATATACAAGTACATGGAAGATCTCAAAATGATATGAACTACGAAGAGTTCTTTCACACTTAGTGCTATGGACTAGATACCTGACTAGGGTATTCTATCCGGGTGGGACTTAGGGGACTCAAGCTTTAGCCAACTGTAGGTACCATCAGGCTTTTAAGCTTTGCCACCAACCCAAGGATCTAGGTGCATATCCAAGGTCAGAGCTCCATGACCAATGCCACCATCCCTCTTTGGGGTGTAGTCATCAACACATAGGCCGGCCTGATGTCCTCCCAAGCATCTTGCCATTAAATGCTTAATCTCTCCTTATAGACTAAACTAGATCGAAGTTAACTGCAGCCCAAATCGAAGCCTGAGGCACCTCGAGATCCTTTGAGGCAGGCTACTTGAGCCCCCGAGGCAGATTGATGAGGTTTTCCTGAGATAGCTTAGGTCTTCTGTAGCTGGAGGTCAAGGTCTGAAGCACTGAAAGTCTCCGAGGTTAGCAAGCCGCTATCTCTGGACAGCCGCAAATCATCTGAAGCAAATCCTCGCAGTTTCGTCCTGAAGTTGACAATCCACTTGAGACAAAGAGCCTGTGTCTGAAGATCGAAGCACTGAAGCAGATAGGCTGGGGGCTCTGTCTGAAGTTGAACACTGCTTTAAGGCTATTCGGATACCTGTAGCTGATCCGAACTTACCCAGAGTTCATTCAAATTAAGACTGAGGGTTTTCTGCAGTCTTCGTGTGGTGATTAGGAGTAAACAACAGATCCTGAACTTGGATAGATTTCCTCCTGTAGCAGATTCAGACAAGGGTGTTCCAATTAAGGTTCCTAACTAGAATTCACAGTGGTACACTAGCTGTCCATTATTTCAATCAGCAAAATTATACAGGCAGTTCTGGTCATTGGTAGTTGAATTGTTCATTGACTATAGTTTGTTGGACTTGGAACTCTGTGTGGATTAGTTAAAGCTTAATATGAATTGGAAGGATTATATGTATGAATGGAACAGTGATGTTGTTGATGGAATGAACAGTGATATTGTGTTGTTGTTTTGGATCATATATATTGTACCACTGAATGAATTGTTTGTTTCACCACTTAGTTGAGCAAAGAAATTTTGAAACCCTAGTTATCTGAAAACCCTAGTACAAATTTCCCCTAGCATACTACAATTATGTTGACATCTGCTTTATGTTCAACATGGTTTATGGTTTGGTTCCATATCTGCACTGCTTCTTGTGCTTCCATTGGCTAGTTAGTTAGCTCTCTCGGATTTTAGTACAGTGACAGGTGGTGCTTTCACTCTCCCACTGTGTATTCTCATTTTCTATATTTTTGATTCCTATTGATAAACTTTGTGGTCACTTGTTGGAAATTAATTTACATTGTATTAATTCTAGCTTATCTGGTCTTCCAATCTATATTAACTATTTACAGTAAGATACTTTATTGATCAAAGTGGATCTCATGTTGGAGGTTGATTTGGCAATACAAAAATGTTTGTTAAAACTGGGAGGTCTTGTCTCCAGTTCAATGCTCTTTAGTTGTGGCAGTGAAGCTTAATTGCCTTATGTATTATGTAGTATACCTAGGGGGGATAGTATGGGGTAGAGAGGGAGGTACCCAAGGGAATAATGTAATAATGGGATGGGTCATAGTTATATACCCATCCCATTGTTACATTATTCCCTTGGGTACCTCCCTCTGTACCCGATACTATCCCCCCTAGGTATACTACATATTAATTCTAGCTTATGTGGTCTTCCAATATATATTAATTATTTATAGTAAGATACTTTATTAATCAAAGTGTATCTCATGTTGAAGGTTGATTTGGCAATATAAAGATGCTTGTTAAAATTGGGAGGTCTTGTCTTTAGTTCAATACTCTTTAGAATGGAAGTGAAGCTTAATTGCCATATGTCCATTGGTTTCATGCTATTTTGTAGCATTGTACACGTGCAGTATACACATCTCCTATAAAGACAATCAGCAACCAGAAGTATCGTGACTTCAGTGATAAGTTTGATGTGGGTCTTCTGACTGGTGATGTGAGTTTGCGACCAGAAGCCTCTTGCCTTATTATGACCACGGAAATCCTAAGGTCAATGCTTTACAAAGGAGCAGACATTATCCGTGATATTGAATGGGTGAGTCTAAGATCAGTGTCCAGAATTTGTCCTTCATGTTGTTCTGTTGTGATTGATAAACTTATAAATGAATTGTGTTATAAATGTACAAATGGCTGTGCTTTTTCTTACTACAACCTTATATGTTACAGGTTATATTTGATGAAGTGCACTACGTAAATGATGTTGAGCGAGGAGTTGTTTGGGAGGAGGTTATCATTATGCTTCCAAAACATATCAATATTGTACTCCTTTCTGCAACGGTAAGAATGAATTCTTCCAAATTGTTATGAGTTTATTGCCTTTTTTCACAATATCTTTTTCTTACATGTTTTCTGTATTATAAACAGGAGAGGCCTGTTTTGGAATGATACATAATTCAGAGATATGATTTTATTAAGTTGAAGATTCCTATTTCTTTAAGGTTAATAAATGTTCATGTAGTAGTTGAAAATTGAAATACAAATTATTATTTGAGTTTGAGTTCACAGGCTAATTGTTTCTGCTGATAAAATTTGCTGCCGATCCTTGTGCAAAAAGCATAATGTCTCCACAATCCGACACCTTTTGTTCATCCACTATGAGAAGGATATTGTTTGAGTCCAATTGTTTGTATGAACCATGTTATTGATCGTTCATCCCAACAATTTTCCTAGGAATATGTGCATAGATGATAAATTCAGGGTGAATATAAATTCAGGATATTCACCCTAGAGGAAAGAGCCTAACACAAGACATATCATGCAATTTACGTGTTTTAACTTTTAATTCTCAAAGATTGCAATAGTTACGTAAGGTTTTGCAATAACTGTAAGGGACAATTCTGCATGTTTTTGCTCCTCCTCGAATCCTAATTGGAGTTTTTGAACTTTTTTGGCAATTGCTTCTCTTTCATTGGCATAGAAGCCTTAGATATAACATGTTCAAATTGTGGAGCCACCCAAATATAAGATGTTATAAATGTGTTGATAAATATAATAGTAAAGATATGAGATAGAGATGAATTCAGATAAGATAATTTTATTAATGTTGAACCAATTACCACAATAGAAAGTCAATATGTAATATCCCGTTTTAATTATTTGTGTTATATTATAGGATTTTTTCTTCAGAAAATTATGCCGTATATTTAATCCAGAAATACCATGAAAATTTATCAATTTATACAAGAGAAATCGCCAACATAAAAATTTAGAAATTAATAATTACTGCAACTCTGGCAAAATTAATATTAAACATGACAATTACAATATGAGACAAATGCAACAAATCTCAGCTTATTTATATTAATATAAATATGATATTACATGCCCATACAAATAATGGAAGAATGCTGAGATAAAACCCTCTGAGCTGCTGAACACTGGATTTGGCCCCAAATATATCTACTGTAACACTGGATCTGGCCCCAAATATATCTACTGTAACTCTGGATCTCACCTCGAAACTGGAACTACAATTGATAAGGACTCCTGTAAATTCTGAATGAATTCATCAAGGGATGAGATGGGTTTTCGTCTTGTTGCTGCCTTAAACACCTAAGTTAATGTGGGGAAAATCCTCAACCCCACTAGGTGTGGCCTTGCAAGAGATAAATATGCTCAAATAAATGACAATAATAGCAATAAAAGAAATGCTTCCAAGAGTTAACAAATACAATGATATGTGAAAGCTGCAAGACAAGTGTTAGTAGATCAATATAAGACTACAATTGCAAAATATTAGATACAACTTTGAAAGAAGAGCACTTGAATGAAACTTGCAAGTGAAATGATACTTGTACTTGGAAATAAAATATGCTCACATATGATATAAACAATATTGCATCAAATGAACTTCAAGATAAGCAAATGAGCATGAACCAAATAAGGTACAAGAATGTGAATGAAGCAAAGTACTTGCAATAAAGTGAATATATGTGCTCACAATTCAACTTGCATGTATTTGAGAAAGAGCTCAAAAGGAAAATAAGATAACCAATGATATCACAATTGCATGCAAGATAATCCAAAGTTGTTGGGGTGGGTTATGTGGTGAAAGTGTTCTTAGTAAAATCAAAGACCTATCTAAGGTGTTACTCCTCAAATCCTTCACCCTTGTATGGATAGAGGTTGTTGCAAGGGGCCTCAAGTGGAGAAGCTTAGCTTCAATACCAAAGATCCACCTAGTTCCTCAAGTCAACCCGCATGCCACCGTTTCGACGTAGGACTCAACCATACCCTAACTGAATGGTCGTATGTTTTAACCTTTTCTCCAAACTTAGACTTGGGATCTTCGAAGAAGATTTCCTAAAATGTCTATTCAACCAAAACTTATGTCTTGGAGGTAAATGTTTAGAAGTGCAATTTTCAAATTTCAGATGAAATGTAAGTGATGAAATAACTTGCAAGTAAATGTAGCGATTCAAATGAGGGATGATTCAAGATAACCCAATAAGGAACTAATCCACATCAAATGCTATATTATACTTGCATGAAAATGAAATGAGATCAACTTAACATGAGTGAATCAAATTAGCATGTAAAGTGGCTTTGCATGTAATGGAAATGAATTTCAAATGTGGAATATGATGAATGATTGAGCTACGCTATGTCTAAGCATTAACTCTATGTCTAAGCAAGAAACCATTAATTCTATATCTAATCAAGAAAGCAATAGGAAACATTAACCCTATGTCTAAGCAAGAAACCAATACACAGAGTCATAGTACAATAACTAATCACACTAAACCAAGAGAACTTGATACCATGTGCATGAAAGTAATGTGTGTAATTGCATGTGTCATCTAAGGTATATTTGGCAGGTGGAACAAACAAAGTTCGTTCTTTAAGTTAAATACTCTAGAAGACTTGGAATATAAAGATCTCCATTGATATACAAGAACATATATATTAAAATGTATGAGTAAGAATGATATGTTACAAATGAGAGTGAGGGCCTGCTTATATACCCTAGGCAGGTATTGTTGGAAATAATACTGAGAGCGGGGGTGAATCAGTATTATCAGATAAATAATTTTTCATTTCCCAAACAGATTTATATATGCTATTTCTGTGAAGTGAACTAGCGTGTACACGCTTTTATGATTAGTGAATCCAGCGTATACCCAAAGAACTTGTGATTTAGTTAATTTATTATGTGTTGATATATAACCAGTGCATCAGTAACTTATTAAACAATGCAGTAAAAATAGAATAAACCACCACACATAAGCAACACACATGAACACCAAGATTTAAGGTGGAAACCCAATATGGTTGAAAACCACCTGATGCTGTCGTCTCTGTCTTCTTTTAATAATAAGAAAATCTGTTTACAATCTTGTACTGGTGTAGACTCATACTGGTACGCATGCACCCACCTGCAGAAGGCTACAACCTTCTCTCATTTTCCAGCTTCTACTAGAAGGGAGCTACAACCCCCTAGCTCTTGTACTAGCCAATGTGTTTACTAGTACGTAGGCGTTGGCCTACAGAAGGTTACGACCTTCTCTCTCTTCCTCCAGGGAACACGTTCCATAAATTTTCATACTGGATGCTCCTGGGACACAACAATACACATGAAGGCTTCCTTTATTCAAATTTTCATACTGGACCCATCAGAACTTTCAAACTGCATCAACCAATAATTAGTTAATCTAAATAGTCAGATCACTGTCACTAGAACACTATGTTGAACCAAAAACCTGCATCATCATTCAGAACCAGTTGCAACCTCAAAAATCATACATCAAAATGTATACGCTACTTTACTGAACCCAACCTGTGTGTATACGCTACTTCCTTTAATCAAACTTGCGTTTACCTTCAAAACTACTGAAACATAAAACTTCTGAATCAAGTCTGTACCAACCAATAATATACTGAACATCTACTGTCAATTTACAGAGCTTTACACAGGAAGTAGCAGAGATCACCCTTCTCACTTATACAATCAAACAATCAGATATCATACTCCTTATGCATTTAGTTTTTCATTCAGATCTAAGAAGACTTCATTGACAGACAACAGTAAAACAACAGAACTGATCAGATAGATCAGTCAGACTTGAAGAAAGGGCTTTTCCTTTATATATGCTACTTGGAAGAGTAGAACCTGCGTGTACACGTGCTTTTACCGAGGTGAACTAGCGTACAGATCTGCAAATATTAACTCATAACTTCGCTGCTATTCCGAACTTTAGACAAACCCAGATTATGACATTTAAAGAATAAAACAGGTGCACACAATTAGATCTGGCCCAACCAATACCAGATCATTCAATGATAAGTCATTTCAGGTCTCATGATCCTGATCCAACATTGAATTCAAGGTGCACAAAATATTTCAGATCAAATCACCAACATAGCCCCTGCAACATAAAAACCAATGTTGCACGAAGCGGGAGCGAAGCGGAAGCGCGAAGCGCGGAAGCGTCATTTTCCAAAAATCTAGGGAGCGAAGCGTCCGCGGAAGCGTCTGCTATATATATATATATTTTTATATATTTTTTTGCATTTATACTCAAAACAAACATCCCAAATACCAAATTAATTGTAGAAGACATGAAAACATGCATATTTTTGCATAAATCAAGATAGATATGGCATCCATGATTCCATTGTAGTTACTAGTATGTACAACAATCATCTATATTCTAGCTATTACAAACATACATCAAATTTTTAAGCATATTATAAAAACATAAAACATTTAAGCATATTATAAAACATAAAACATAGAGCATATTATGATTTATCTAGCAAGTGAGCAACTGTCAACATTTGTCATGTCCAAAATTCAAATAATAATGTTTACAAAATATGTCACTTGGTCACCGCCAAGCCAAAAGGTTCAAAATTCAAATTCACAAGTCTACAAGTCTAATGAGTAATCTATAGACTATGACAAAAAGAAGTAGATTGTGAATATATCTACTAATCTCTCCTCCTTCCACCACGAATAGAACGTGACGGCGTGCCTCCACGTGGTGGCAATGAAGAAAATGGTCCCTGTGTAAGTCGTGGCACTGGAACTGATGAAGAAGAACCGCCTGCTGTTGGTGTTGAACCATGGAACCTAGGACCAGATGGGGGTGGGGGTGGTGGCATATCAACACGGTCATCATCATCCTAGAATCGCTCAAAAAATTCATGCAAAAAAAAAAAACACTAGTTAACAAAAAAATTAAAAACATGAATTAGAGAAATGCTTTATAAGGGAAAATTGGAAAATTCATACCACAATGGACATACCTGGATAAGAGCATCCTCTAATTGCTCTAGTTGCAACACTCCATCCTCCAAATTGGGCTCCTCTGGATGCTTGTCCCAAGTCAACAAGTCTTTATTAGACTTTGCATCTTCACAGTAATGGGACAACAATCGCAAGTTGTAATGAACATAAACCAAGCTCTCTGCCCGGTCTAAACTCAACCTGTTCCTTTTAACACTGTGGATGAAAGAATAAGAGCTCCAACACCTCTCTGCAGAAGAAGTGTTTACCACCTGTGATAGCACCCGCAATGCCAAACTCTGTAGAAGTGGAGTAGGCCCTCCATGCATGTTCCACCACTCAAGAGCAGAAAAATGCTCTCGATCTTCAATTGAATGCATGCTCCCAAATGGACCAGTGTTGAGCGTATAGTTGCTCACCTGTCTCCGTACCAATGCAGCCTCCTCATTATCAGGGATTAATCTACTCAATGCAGCCATATATTTTTCGTGAACCTCTTTATCTTGGTGTGGTTTTTTCCTGCTTCCCCCCCAGGTGCTGGTTTTGAAAGCCATGATGGATGATAGTACCTAGGTGTCAAAACATATGCTAATGCATGCAATGGAACATTTAGCATATCCCATCGCTTTTCCACCTCTTCACGAATATAATTGTACAAGGTGGTATCTCTAGGCTCAACAATGTCTTTAATCTGCCCCAACATGCTATCCATTTGCTCATACACCTCCCCAATTACTGGTCGATCTGAATCTGCAAACTTGATCATGTAATAAATTGGTTTGGTGAATTGCAAAACATATTTAACCTGTGACCAAAAGTAAGTGTCAAGAACAGTGTCCTTGACTACATTAGCAGTAGCACCATCTGTACATTGGTTAATTTCATCCCATGTTTCAGCACACACCAGATTAGTTAAAGCTTGTCTCACCTTCACTAGCCGCCTAAAGGTGAGGTAATAACTAGCAAATCTTGTCTTTGCAATTTTAAGCAATTGCAACTTGGAGTAAGTGCCATAGAAGTAGTTTACCCTTGTATGCCCTGTGATGAATTTAATGAGCTGCTTCCCTTCCTGTAAACCTCAGCAATCCACCCACATTCTTTGTGTTTCACAATATCATGCATCAAAAGGTTCAATGTGTGAACCAGGCACCCAGACCAAAAGATGTGTGGATGAGTACGCTCAATAATTTTTCCTGCTGCCTTACAATTTGTTGCATTATCTGTGATCACTTGAACCACATTATTCGGACCAACATCTTTGATTGATTTCAATAGGAGATCTGCAATGTTTTGTGCAGTTGCACTGATGGAGGAGGAGTCATGACATGCAATAAATACTGCACCCTTAGAAGAAACACCAAGAACATTTATCAAATGTTGGTTTCTAATATTTGTCCACCCATCTGATACAATGGATACCCCATAATCCACCCACTCATGTGTAAAACGTGTCAAAGCTCTTTGAACCTTAGCTTTTTCTCTTTCTAATAACACTGTTCTAGCTTTCTCATAGTTGGGGGCCTTGTATCCTTTTGGGGCTTCATTGATGGCCTTTACCATGTCATGCCAATAGGGAGAGCGAAGCACATTGAATGGTACACCGCAAGCACAAAGAAAACGGACTACCTTTCCATCCACATCATCCCTCCCAGAAACATTAAGGAAATCCCCTATTGTTTTTCTACCTCCAGAGGTTGCAGAAGTACCATGAGGAGATGGGCAACTACCAAATTTAGAGTTTGCACTTGATTCTGAATGAGTTTTTTGTTTCTTGTTTTTTTGTTGTGCAGCCATCTCTATTTTGATGTATTTTTGTCTTTGTTCACTTGAAATTTTTGGGCAAATGGCTACCCCCACAGAACCCTTTTTTTCATCACTCTCTAGCACCCCACAAAGATGCCTCCTCGGACGGGTATATGAACCCGTATATGGTTTTCCTCCATGACAATCATGAGGGCACATCCATTTGTAAGATCCACCACCCTTTCCCCCTTCAAGTTTGGTCACATAGTTCCACAAGGGATTTGATGTACCTTTCCCATCTTGTGCTTCAGTGTCCTCTTCAAGTTCATCCCCTTCCTCTTCAAACCCTTCCTCCTCATCATACATTGGGTCACTACTATTAGGACCAAGTTCATCCCCTTCCTCTTCCCCTCTATTCCTCACCCTTGCCATCATTAAAACCAAGAGTGGAATGATACATAGAAGCCAAAAGAACACCATCTTGGAATATGGATATAGGTGGTGGACAACCTGTAAATAAAGGAGCAAGTAGAAACAATGGGAAAGAGTAGGAGAGGGAGGAGAAAAATACAATTTTTTTTTCAAAAAAACAAGGGAGTTTGGGGTTTGAACTTACCTCTTTAGCTCTTGTAGATGAAGTCCTCCAAGCTCTTGCTCCAAGCTCCTCCTCCTTCTCCTAGCTCCTCCTCCTTCTCCTAGCTCCTCCTTCTTCACTCCTCCAAGCTCTCCTCTCTTCTCCTCTCCTTTCCTCTCTTCTCTTCTCCTCTCCTCTCTTCTCTTCTCCAACTCTCATAAACTCAAAGTGAGAAAATGAGAAGAGAATGGGGGCTTTATTCTTTTCTAAAGTCACCCTAGACTCACCCTAAACTAACCTAACCCACCCCCTCATGCTAGTTAAGTCACATGTTAAAACAAATTTAAAAAAAATAAATTAAAAATCCGCTGGCCGCGGGGTTGCTTCCGGAAGCGCCTGGGTGGCGTGCGGTTCCGGGCCGGAAGCGTGGCGCCACCCCGTGCCCGAACCGCCCTCCGATCCGCGGTTCCGGGCGGCCGCAACCCAAAAAGGCAGGAATCGTTTTTTTTTTAACGGATCCGCGCAACCGCCAAATCCGATCCGCGCTTCCAGGGTGGATTCCGGGACGGTTCGCTCCGATCCGCGGTTCCGGGTTTGGATCCGGCGGGGGGGGGGGCGATTCCTGCAACCCTGATAAAAACCCTTAGAAATCCTTTTCACTTGCCCAAGGTGGGCCTTTATCAATACCTCGGACCAAAACCACTTAGGACCCGTGGTATTCTTGGACGGGATCAAATAGTCGTTACTCCACTCAATATTGTGGGCTAATACCATGGTATTGACCCCTGGTATTCTCTACTCTTGAAATTCCTTGATTATCCAACTTGTACGCTCTTTTCCTCTTGCGAGAGTGTGTGTATACTGTTAGAGTCGGTCCTTATTACAGCCCTCCGTCAGAGATCTTTTCGTTTTTGCATATCATTTTTAGGTGTCTCGCTTGTTCCACTCCGTTGCATTCCGCTAGGGGCATGCCTTTTACTGACGAGGGGGTCTGGTTGTCTTGTGTTCCCTCATGTTTGTCCCTGCAGGGTTAGTCAAAAATTTCTCTAAAAGTTACAAGTACATGGTCATTGCATTCATCATCATACATGATTAGGGTCTTTAGTCATAGAGTCTAGAGTTGTTAGTCCTTTGCATATACATAAAACAACCCTGCAGGCCATGAGGTTGAGTTCAAAATAATTTTTTCATAAAGCATTTTAAAACATTTTTAGTCCAAAACTCTGTTTTGGACCTAAAAATTGTTAATGTAAATATTTATATTTGTTTTATCCCAAAGGATTTCAGAGCAAGTCTCTGATCTTCTCCAAAGTCAAAACGCCAAATCCCTGCAAAAATCAGCCAAAATGATCAGTCCAAACCTTAGAAAAGCAAGAAAAATAAAAAAACAGTGTTGTATTAAAGGACCAAAAGTGAAAAGTGCCAAACCTTACAAAGTGGGTTTTTGGTTCAATTTAATTCAAATGAGATATTTTGTTTGCTTATAAAAGGGCGAATCAAGTCTATTTGTTCACCAACAATCAAGGCAAGAGCATGTTCAAGCATTGGAAGGTGAAAGACCAAGTTTATATACCCGTGGACAGTCTTACAGGTGCGCGCTGCGCGTAGAAAGAGCACGCTGCACGTTGGGTGGAGCGCTGCGCGTTGGGCAACTGGAGCCAGTGTAAATTTACACAGGCGCTGCGCGTTGGGAGGTGCGCTGCGCGTTGGGGTGGCACGCTGCGCGTTGAATCACAGTCCCAGGAAAAGCGCCCAAATCGTGTCTAATTGCCTCCAAATTTGCAAGTAGGTGTTCTATGATCGATTCAATCAATTTCATATCATTTATGGTGTGTTTGAAGAGAGGTGTGATGTGTTGGATGTGAGAAACAAATGAAACCCTAGGTCATCAAATGAAACCCTAGGTCTCACCAAAATCTGCCTTAAGGGTGTTTATGGATGATTGATGAAGATTAGCTCCATGGTGAAACATAACTCCATGCCCATTTGAAAGCTTTGAGCCAGCAACACATCACATTTTGGTCCATTTGTCCAACTGCCCTTATGACTGTTTTATGCTCAATACACTAAAACAGAATGTCTATTATTGCATAACTCTCATGATATTTCGGTTGGTTTTTGAGCATGTATTGAAAAAGTAATTTCACCACACCTACAACCTACCATTGCAGACAACATACATTTTTCAGACATTGTATTTTCAGAGCTATGTCGGACACAAATTCATCTTATGAGTAGGGGTATGACAGTGATTCTACAACAGAGGGTAGTGTGCCACGAAGGTCTCGCAAAGGTGGTAAGCCTCGCAGGGAAGAGCCTACTTCTTTGGAGCAATTGCAGGCTTGCCCGCTTGCAATGGATTGTTTTCGTCGACAGTCATGCTATCATTATTGTGAGCTAATTTCACAAATTCAGCATCATCGTGAATTAGCTCGCTTGTTCATTCTACATTTACATGATGGCCATGTAAATCTCGCCGGAGTGGATTTCATTTTGTCACCAGAGACTATTGCGGAGGCCACTGGGATACCAAATATTGGAGAGCAATGGAATAAACGTCAGCAGTTAGAGAAATCTTACTATCAACCATACATCAAACCTGGTTATATGAGGCACTTGAGCAACATTTTTCCTTTTCAATACCTCAAAGATCAATTTGCACCTTTGATGAAACTCATCATTCGGTATTTCAGTTGTGAGGGCAGATTCTCCCGTCTTTATGCGTACCATGTCCGTTTGTTGATGCATTTTACAAGGGTACGTATGATGAACATTCCATACTTCATGTTTCGCAACATAGAGAAGATGGTGCCTCTTGTACAAAGGAAGACCCCAGCACAGCAGCATAATAGTATTTATCATTACGCGTTGATCAAGATCGTAGTGGTTCATCAGTTGGCACAGCAGGGCATCACTTGGGAGGATTTTATTTCTCGTGACCTTTTCACAGCGCCTCAGCCAGCTCCAGAGATAGTTCATGATGAGGCAGGGCCTTCACATCAGTTTGACATTCCTGAGACAGAGCATGTCAGCGCTCTAGCATGTGTAACATATCAGCGAGGACACAGGGCCTTATTTGCATCTGCACGACGAGTACTATCTTCACCCGGGGTGGAAGGGGTCTCGTTGACTTCATCAGCACAGCGAGTGTTATCTCCACCTCGTGTGGAAGGGGCCTCGCTTTCGACAGCAGCACCGCAGGTACAGGATAAGGGCAAGAAGCCCAAGCATGAGGAGAGGCCTTCAGGCGAGCCATCGGGTTTTGTTACTAGTCATGATGAGACAGCTTCATATATCAGGTATCTAGAGCAGCGCAATAAACAGTTAGAGGATGAGCACACACTTATAGAGCTGCAACGAATCCGTGAAGACCGTAGGTTGGCCCGTAAAAGACCGGGTGATTTGACACCTGTTGCGCAGCAATTTGTGCTTGAGAAGGTCAACCGACACTTGGAGGGGTTGCTGGCGAAGGCCAATAGAGACAAAGACTTGCTTCGTCACATGAAAAATCATTACTGGGCCCGCATGCATGTTTGCAAAGCGAAGATGAAGATCCTTAAGAGGCGATTAAGCAAGGCACTGAAACGGCAGAAAAAGCCCGACCCACTCCAAATTTTGGCCGAGGCTTCATTGGTGGGGCAACATACATGATAGAGGGTCATTACTCCAAATTTGGGCAAATTTGGAGAAATTTTTGTCATTTTTGAAAATTTTGTCCTAAAAACAGGTTTTTTGGTTCAACGCGCAATGCGCTGCCCGTAAGATTGGGAGGTCCAAATCACAAACAGTTTGCATTTTTGGATTTGTCATGATGAAATATGCCTGCTCAGCTATTGCCGAAGCATTTCATCGAGATCTGGACGGTCAAAAGGCTCAAAAACACCATAAAAACCACCTTGCTGCCACCTTTTGCCACAGCAGGAAGTACCTCTGGGAGAATGCAGTTTTGAGGGGGCAAATGAGCTCCAAATTGAGAAATTCCACTTAGGTTGGAAAGTAGACATCCAGGGCTTTCCAACGAGCTATCTTGAGTGTTGGACACCTAATCCTAAGTGGGTTAGTGTGGAAGTCGAATGGACAAAAGGAGTCCAAGAGACCTTGGGATCTGAAACCCAAGAGTCACATATTTGTACTATAAATGTATATCTATTGTTAATAAAAAAAGGTACTGAATGATTTATCTTTCCTATTCTATGTTTTCCATGTGTGTTTAACATGGTATCAGAGCAGGCGTATTCCTGCCCTGCATAATTAATGTGAGCCATTTGTCTTATGGCCTTTCTGTGCAGTCATTTCTGCCATCAATTCTGCATCTCAGGAATATTTTCTCACGAATATTTCTTTAGCTAAATGTTAGCTGCTCCTGGCGCTGTCCAGCACTGTCCAAGCGGTTCTTCTGACATGTCTGTCTGCCATATTTTTACCTGCGCTCTCTGTCCATAAGCGTTTCATGCTCTCTCACTGATTCATAAAACGTCTCTGTCCATCATATTCCTCAAATAATATCAATACCTCACCATCCTCGGTATCGCGTCCTGGGAAGTACAGGTCACCGCGGATGACGGACTGGGTTTCGCTCACACCGCTTCCAGCTCCATCTACAGCCGGAATAAAATACATACATGTGGCAATTTGTGGGGTTCCTGGAATGAGATTTTCTAACGTATGATAAGGAAAGGAAAGTCTTCCATATAGATAAATCACAACAGCGCCATTTGATACTTCATTTATCTGAATATATGATGGGACCCTATGTGAGGCATCCAAATTCAAGTTTTTAGGAGGCAGCGTTTGCAGGTTAATATATTGCCAAAGCCATTCGCTATTATTCTCTTTACTTCTTGAGAGTTTCCATATTCCATCTGCTTGCGATGAAATAGCTCTTCTTCCCTGCCATATGTAGCTCTCTCCCTCACAATTGGCCGCGTAAACATGTCTCCCCAATCTTGGCAAGGAAGGGAGTTTCTTCCAATGGATGTTGAACTCTCTTAAATTGAGCATCCACACATGGTACACGTCAGCAAAACCTGGAATGAGTGCATATACACACTCACCATCGCTCGCAATCTCAATTTTACTTGTTGATATCCAAGTAATTGGAGGTTGGGGAAGCGTACTCCAGGCAAAAGGAAGAAAAGGATTCCACACCGAAAGCATGAAACGTTCATTGCCACGCGTGCAATCGTAAAAGATGGATGGTTCAGAGGAGAGGATACCACGGTTGTAAAGACACTCATAACCTAATCTGTACTGCTTTGTCATAGCTTTATTCCACGATCGACTTAGCATGTTCAGGACGGGCCGCAGAAAAACGCTCTCTGTCCATCATATTCGCATTATGTCTCTGCCATTCTGCACTGTTCTTCTAAGAAAAGCGCCTCTACTGCCTGACAATTCACCTGATTATTCTCGCCTGCAATACTGAATGTGCTGCCTCTGTCAAGTTAGCGTTACTGAAACAATAACACACCGCATACTTGTAATAGCCATTACACCGTTCTGTCAAGTTACGGTTACTGAATTCGAGCGAGAAAGGAGCACGGAATCGCCCTAATTCCGCGGGAAGCGTTGAGGTTTTGAGAATTTGAGGCGTTGTGGTTGAAGCTTGAAGCACATGCAAAGCAGTCAATCGGTCAGCGTAGAAGGTGGATATGTGTGGCGGTCAGTCCATGAGGGAGACTGCACTTCAAATTGGAACCACTTGGTCTAAGATTCTGATTAATTCGAATGATATTAGTGTTGGCGCAAGATTCTTATAGCATCGTGTATTACTCCGGGTCTTCTATTCTTTGAACATTCAGGAGCTCCCAGAGTTCGTTGAGAATCATATGAAGGAGTGGATGGGGAAGTTCCACACATATTTGACCACTCCGTACCCTATTCTTGAAGATGCCGAGTGAAACAAGGAGGGTACCGTAGACCAGCTTAGAGCTACCATTTGCGACAATATCTACCTTTACATGGAAAAGAACGAGGAAGAATTTCAAAATTATTTGAAGGATTTTGCTTCGGTTGTTTGGAGTTTCCACTGCATCGAGTCGTGATAGTCACAACCACTCTGGTGGATAGTGGATGTGAGACCACTGCAACAGCAATTGAATCGACATTACCATTGCATTGTCTTCCAATCTAAGAGTGATTAAAACGTCAGAGAAGAAAGGCAAAGAGCTTTTGGACGGTCCAGTTTCAAGAGTAATATAGAAAGCGGTGTTTTTGAGCCACTGCCAGACGAAGGCACGAACAGGGATGCATTGACCAGGTTTGCCAGGGCACTCTCAGATGAAAGAAAATTGCGTCGCTAATCCTCGAAATAGCATCCTCTGTATGTTTTAGGTTGTGAATACAGCTGCAGCGCGGTCCCCTTTGGTGTAACCGATCTGTTGGTTTGCACGGTTTATATAAATGTAATGTGGTGTGATCAAATATATTATATGGGATAACTGGACTCACCATAGTTTCTGTCTATTATTTGTAAGGTTAGAGTAGATGCAGTGTGGATTTTGTGAACGTGCACTCTTAGAATTGTTGACTCAAGGTCTGGAACAACATCAAAGGCTCATTTGATCAACATAATCCCATTAAAAGGCATGGTGGAAAGACGAACCAGGATTAAGGAAAGCTGCCGTCCGTTGGTATACATGCGCATTGCTCCTCCCATCAAAGTCTGTTGAAACAAGGAACGAGGAATGATTAAATCGATGCGCTGTCCATTGAATGTTTTGTATTATTTTTGTGCTGTCCTTATGTGTTGTATAAAACTCTGGTGAATATTTGCGCTGTCTTGCATTGCGGTTTACACTCAGAGCGCTGTCCATTAACACTCAGAGCGCTGCCCATATATTTATATGTGTTCTTTAACGCTGATCAGTTTTGAGTATTAAGTTGAATGTGTTGAATCCCTGTCTAACATGGCAGCTTGAAAGCTCGTGCGAGAATCGAACTGGTGGTAGCTGAATATTCTTCACTTGTGTGAGCATCCCTAGCACTGTGTGTTGCGCTGGTCACAATTTTGTGGAAGGCTATTCTGGGTGGTTCGAACTTGTTACTCCTCATCTCATTGGGATTGTGTGGCTGTGAATATATTGAAGACACTCCATATTTATTTCTCTGTCTTGGAGCTGAATACGTTGCATATATTATCACTGTGGTGTTTTCTCTGTAATGATGGAGCTTCTTTGATGTTATAACACTTATCTACAGCCATTGTTCTTCCTAACATTTGCTGGTATATTCTACTTCAGATCTCTGTTATTATTAGAATTGATATATCAGAGGTATATGTAATCCATTCCTGTAGTTGAAGTTCGAATTTCAAAGAAGGAAGAAGTCATTTAGTTGTGCATCCATACAAAGCGTATCCTGGTATACCTGAGCATTTTAAGGGTGAAACATATCTATTGTATCTGTGTCGGAAGGACTTTGAGCCTCTCATTCTTGCTGTTTATTATTCTTGAAGGAAGAGGTCAAGCTACCCTTGTGTATATTCGTGGAGTTTGAGCCGCGTCTCCATTGCTGGTATTCGCGGATTTTTTTATTCTTTTTGCATTCCTGAGCTTCCAGAAGGGATATAGAGGCAAGTTCTATAAAGTTTGAAGAAATCAGCTACGTAATTTAAAAGGTCTAGTCAGATGTGAAATTTCTACAGAATTTAAAGAACAGAATCTCTGAAAGTCTGGTGATATTTGTATAATTTTGATAGTTTCAAGATATCTCTGGTTGATTTTTCCTTTTAAGCTATAGGGCTTTCTTGTGCAACTTGAAGATATTTAGCAGCTTACATTTTTCTGTGGGATTTGGAGGATTTTTAAGGTGTAGAAAAATGGCTAAGCTTGAAAGAATATTAGAGTTATTGAGAACTCTAATCATGTCCACTGCTAACAGCACAGTCAAAATTAACAAAGCCTCTCTTTCAGACATTCAAACATGTCTGCAATATGCACAAGAAAAGATAGAGTTTTTGCAGCTTGAATCAAAACTGCAGCAGGAAGAATTACAGTAGTGGAGTCATCATTCTGAACCTGTTTCTGTTCAGAACAATGAAACAGACTCCCATAAACAGCAAGTCAATAATGTTACAGTTCATTCAGATAAAGCAACAGTTGTACATGCAGATGCAGAAACTCAATCTGCACTTCCCAAGCCCATCATCAGACCTTGGGAACAACTTGTCCACAACAAGCACAGAACTGGTCTTGGATATGACAAGGACTTGTCCTTTCATATTCCAGACTATGCCAAGCCCATTCAGTTTCAGAGTGCTGGATTCATTTATGACAGTTCACCTGCTCCTCATGACAGTTTAGCTTCAGCTGTTCCAGACTCTGCCCCTCTTCCACAACAACAACAGCAACAACAGCAGCAACAACAACAACAACAGATTGTGAAATGCCAACACTGTGACCGAGTTGGCCATTTGAAAGATCACTATTTTGATCTTCATCCATGTAAGCACTGTCATAAAACCACTCATTCTTCAAACAGATGCTTCAAAAACAAACGTCCTGCAAGAACAAAGATTCATCTTGGATGGATCACTTCTTGGCAATGGGCATCAACAGCCAAGAAGATATTCCAAACACATGTCAGAACTTGTTCCAGAGTATTGAACAGTCTTGCAGTTGAGTTTTCTCCATCTTCTCACCTTGTATTTGACAGGGGGGGAAATGATGGTCTTCTACAAGCTTCAAAGTCACATCAAGCGAGCCTGAGCCACAACCTGCCACACCAGTTTCAGAGTTGTAGCCAGAGACAAAGATGCCCGTGAACAAAATTGAGAACACTTCCTCTAGCAGAAGACACCAACTTCTTGCCAGTTTTGGAAGAGTTCAAGGAATTGCATTAAGCATTCCAGAGTTGTTGGTTATCCTTAAACCATCACAGGTTGAGACTTCCCTTTTCAGGTTGAATTTTTACCTTTTATGCGGGGTGAGACCTCCCTTTTATGGTTGAAGGTTTCCCTCTTTAAAACAATAGGATCACTTCCTCTAGCAGAAAACTTCAGTTTCTTGCCAGTTTTGGAAGAGTTCCGGGAACTGCACTAAGCGTTCCAGTGTTGGTGGTCATCCTTAAACCACCGCTCTTTATACCAACATTTCAGAGAGCACATTCAGCCTAGTGCTGCCATGCATTTTTTGAACATTTTGTATTACAGCTCTCTTCTTGGACTCATACATAACCCTTCGGATTAAGGGGGGGAATGTTGGACACCTAATCCTAAGTGGGTTAGTGTGGGTTAGTCGAATGGACAAAAGGAGTCCAAGAGACCTTGGGATCTGAAACCCAAGAGTCACATATTTGTACTATAAATGTATATCTATTGTTAATAAAAAAAGGTACTGAATGATTTATCTTTCCTATTCTATGTTTTCCATGTGTGTTTGACATTGAGCTCAATTTGCATGCCGGGAAGTGCCTCAAAATCAGTCTGAAAGGTGCACTGCGCATTGAGATCAAGGCGCTGCGCGTAGAGGTTTTTGGTCCAGTTTTCATCCTTCAGCTCAGGAAATCGGCCAGTTTTCACTAGTTTTTCTCCTTGATGTTATTTTTGACTCACCATGATGTAAATTGATGTATATAAGGTAATATGGCACTTTTATCTCCTTCTAGATGGTTCATTCACAAAATTACCAAGAAATTAATGTAATGAAATCAGTTTCCTTCTTTTTAGTGGTAGGTTGTTTTGGTCAACTAGATTCCTGCTCCATGTTTAGAATTGGTTGAAACAACTCCTAGAAGGAGGAGCTCGACCCCTAGAGGGTAGGGAATGAGGTTAACTTGGTCTATATATGTAAATTTTCATTCAGTAGCAGAGGTTGGACTCTTGGGGGATAAGCTTAGACTGTATTACACATTGTATCTCTGCAATTTTGGCAAAGGAAAGACCAGGGTTTTGCAGCACTTTTTGGGATTCCTGTGGTTATTTGTGTTGATGGTTTGTTTCTCTCATGTACTTGTAAGTTTGTTATGTGTATCATTTTCCTACTATTCTCTTCTGCAAATTAAACAAATGAAGTGTTAAGGTAGAATTCATAATCTTGTATGCTCTGCCTTTAAGTTTGTTTAATATCTATGTTTTCATCTGTTTAAGGAGAACTCCTGAAAGTTTCTCGCTCTCCTTAGCTCCTCACTAGTCATTTCTATCCATTCAATTCCTTTAAAGACATCAGGACGATTGCCTACCTTGCCCCAAAAAGACCTCTGCAGAAACTGTGTCACATCCCCGCACCCAAAATTGCCTTTCCCTGTTTTCCAACGAAACCCTAAAAATTTTAAATAAAAATATCTTTTCAATTTACTAGCCTAAAATCAGTATTCATATCGGTCATTTCAGCCCCTTTGAAGACCTTTTGCCGAGATAGACCCGGAGAGAGCTCTCTCCTGTCCTCGTAGGGCTAGCTACGAGGCTGAGCTTGGTTTGATGTTGCCTTGAGTTTCGCCTTCCCCAGCCTGAGGCAAATTTGAGCGCTAACATATACATATACGCACTTTTCCTCTTGCGAGAGTGCGTGTATACGTATACACGCTTTTTTTTCCGTGGACCTGCGTGTATATGATGTTTTGACTAAGTGGACCTACGTATACATCTTAAACTTCTTTTCACCATCCTTTACTTTCAACTTCTTCATACTTATTAGTTGACTTTAGTTCCATCTTTCTGTTCTTCTGTACCAATGCCCTGTTACATCTAAATGGATTTGTTACACTGTGGATTGCCTTTCATCAAAACTAAACTGACCTGTGAGTGAGTTGCCATCAAGGACAACACTTGTATCATAATGCCAACATGTACCTCTTCATGGAAGGTCATGTTCCATTTAAACATGCCTCTTTAGTAGTAAATACTAATAACTAATCATTATTACAATTTCATCATTATTTTTATATACATTTTATGCATAACATTGTCTTCCTCCTCAAAAAGCTTTGTCCTCAAAGCTTATTGACAAAAAGCTTGGTCTCTTTTTACTGTTTTGGATGGCTTCTTGTCTCGGAACTGTCATCTTCGTCAAAACAAACGATATGATCCTCTAAGTGATAAACAAAACTAAACAAAACTATCACACTAAGAATGGATCTGACCATCCTAAATTAATCTTCTGTGGAATCTTGTGGTTACTGGATACTTCGTGTGAATTGTGGTCACAAGACTGAATTGTAGTGACATTAGTAGTCTTCGGAACTTAAGTTTGTTGTTTATGTTCAGAGTGATACAGATTCGTAGATTGATTTGGATGTAGATAAAGAGTTCTTTTGGTTTGTTTTTCCCCTATCATGTATTTGGCGTTCCCCTATCATGTATGTGGCGGTACTCTAATTTACTTCAGGTGATGATGTTGTTGAGTTGGTTACAAAACCTTCACTTGGGACGCTTATCATCTGAACTGCAGCATCGAAGTGCGTCTTTTCTTCAACCAGTTTGCCTTCTTGAGTTACGATATTCAATGGATCAATATTTATTCCTTTCTCTTCAACTTGGACTTCTACATTCGATGCGTTTTTCTCAATAAGTTGTTGTACCTTGTTTTCCAATGACTTCTTGTCCTTTTAAGCTTCTTAATTTGCGTCAATAGTTTTTCACTATGGTCTTTAAGTCGCGAAACTTCTTCATTTTTTTCAGCAGCGATCTTGTCAACTTCTCTTTGCATATTTTGTAGTACTTTTTTACCTTCTTGAAAAATTAGTTTTGAGATATCTAGTATGTCTTCTGGTATTATTGAATTCGGCTTCACTGTAAGATCTTGTAGCATTATTTTTTCTTTTTGTATGAAAATTTCAAAAACTTCTTCTTCATATTCAGGATGAAAGAACGTAGGGTTACCATTTAGGGTGAACCTAAAATAATGTCACCTTGATTGCTCCATAGATTTTGAACTAAGAATTGTGATATCAATATATAATCTCCAACGTTTAATTGTAAACTGGTTATTTCATATTTTTTGTTGTTATAACAGTCTAATTTTTCGATTATATTTCACTCAGGAATCACTAATTGTTTTGCAATTTTAGGCATTATATAGTTTTTTATCTTCGGTTGGCGAGATAGCGATAGTAACATCCTTTCTCGCAATAGACCCTTTAATCTAAATAGTACTAAGGCAAAACTTAAGATTTGGTTATATATAAAATTATATCACCAACCTGACGGGATGTTGTCGGTAAAGGAAAACCGGATTGAGTTGGGTTGGAGAATAGCAGGATTCGGCTACAGATTTAGGAAACGACAACAGGGAGGTTGCAATTTTGAATGGTGCCTTCACAAAATGGGAGCGGTGGCGGCTGGGGATCTGGAGTCGATGTTGTTAGTCGAAACGCCTTGATGCCATGGTCGAAGCCTCCTGGCTCTGTGGGAAGTCTAAAGCCTAGGAAATAAGTGCCTTTCACATTCACTTTACCAACTAGATAAGCTGGATCAATGGCGGCCAACTGGGAGACTTTGGTTGGAATCGAGCGTGTGGCGTTCAAGCAATGATTCGTTGCTTTGATGGAAACAAAGGGCAGTGGTTAGTTGATGCGGGTAGAATGAGAGTGGAAGCGGCAGGGTGTTGCGGAGTTTGAGGAAGAGCTTGACGTGAATGGCTGGAAGGGATCTGCTGTGGCGTGGGCGGACAAGTGACAGTGTGGCAGCGGATGACAGGGATATGAGTAGTAGCGTCGGGGTTGTGGGTGGCTGCAGTTGTTATGGTGGTGCTAGAGAGAATTTGCTGCGCAGCGGTGGAAGAGGCGGCTGTATATGGCGGAAGAGTGAAAGCCTTGGGCAGTCAGTCCAAGACAACGATGACCATATAAGTGCTTTCACCAATCCACTTTTTTTAACATATTTTTGTATTTAATATGTTGAGCTTTTCTGTTTTAATTAATTTTGGAAAAAATCTCATGTATGTGACAACAATAGGATTAGTTGCTATATTAGCTCCAGTATTTTTTGAGGAGGAGTTAATGCATCCTATATTTGTTGTGAGGGAATTTATGATTCAGTTTTATACTCCAGCTATAAGAAATGTAATCCCGTAGAGGATTGTGAGAGAGTGTAGAGAAAATAGGGTGAGCTGAGAGTATGTGTGAAGAATTAAATTGTTGTAATCTCCTGTTGAATAATAAGATTGCCGATGCCTCTGTTCTGGTGGATGTAGCCCAGATTGGTTGGGTGAACCACGTTAAAATCTTTGTGTTATGGTTTTGTGATTTTGTATGTGCTGTGTATGTATGTTTATTTTTATTTCCGCTGCGCATTGTTTGGTCTAACAATTGGTATCAGAGCGGCGCAGCGGAAGCGTGGAGGGCCCATAACCTACAGGACTCTGGTTGTGGAGCTGGTACGTGTGACAGAGACACGGAAAGTGAAGCTTTTTTGGTTGGCGCGGTTTTGGCTGGAACAACAGCGCCAATTTTGAGCTAAAGAAGGGGCTGGCGCGGTTTATTCAGTAACAGTCGCGCCAATTGGCGCAGAAGTTCCAGGAACAGTCGCACCAGCGCGCCAATGCACCAGAAAGGGCTATTGGCGCGGAAACGAAAGGGTTAATCGCGCCAATTTCCTGCCTTACATGAATTTTGTTTCAGGCGCGGGTCTTCCGCCGTCGAGGAGCGCCAGGTAGTTTATTTTTGTTTCAGGCGCGGGTTTTCCGCTGTCGAGGAGCGCCAGGCAGTTTTTCTTTTTTGGTAAACCTGCAATTTTTTGTTCTGTTTTCAAATTGTAATTACACGGTACGACAGAGGCATTTTATAGTATAAAGAAAAGGCATTTTTTAATTTGGAATTGGAGATTCTGTTTGTTACAACATGGCAAAAACTCAAAGTGCTCGTTTTGAGATCGAGAAGTTCAATGGAAAAAATAACTTCGAAATCTGGAAAGTGAAGATGCATGATCTACTTGTGCAACAAGGCGTGGCGAAGGCGCTGTTGGGAAAATCCAAATAGCCTTACACCATGACAGATGATGAATGGAATGAATTGGATGGAAGAGCTCTGAGCGGTATTCGACTGTGTTTGGCGGATGATGTTTTGTTTAACATCGTGTCAGAGAAAACTGCTGCTGGTTTGTGGACAAAGCTTGAGAAGCTGTACATGACAAAATCCTTAACCAATAGGATTCTTCTGAAGCGACAATTGTACAGTCTGCGCATGAAGGAAGGTACAACTATTACTGATCATTTGAATGTCTTTAATACTCTCCTAGTGCAATTAGAAAGTATAGAAGTAAAATTTGAATAAGAAGATAAAGCTATAACTTTATTATGCTCGTTGCCCGAGTCATGGGATCATTTTGTTACTTCTATAAGTCTAAGTATATCAGAAACCCTTGAATTTGATGATGTTGTTGGAGCTTTGTTGTCCGAAGAGACAAGGAAGAGGTCAAATTCCGAAACCTCTACATCAGAAGCAATGATGGCTAGAGGTCATTCTAGAGAAAGACGCTTCGGTAAGCACAACGACTCGCGTTCAAAATCGAAAGGGAAGAAGAGTAAGGTAAAGTGCTGGTTTTGTGGCAAATTAGGACATTTGAAGAAGGACTGTTGGAAGAGACAGCAAGCATCCAAAGAAGACTCTTCAACAGAGAAGAAAGAAGAAAACACGACAAATACAGGTTTGGCATCCAAGACAGGTATGAGTGCTGAAGTGTTATCAATTGATTTGTCTAGTCATGATCAACATTCGCTGTTAGATTCTGGTGCATCAAATCACATGTGTATTCATAGGGAATGGTTTAAAACTTATAAATCAATCAATGATGGAGTAGTTTACATGGGAAATGATGTCACATGTAACATTGTGGGAATTGGAACCATTCAGCTTAAAATGTTTGATGGGACAAATAAAATTTTAACTGATGTAAGACATGTACCTGAACTAAGGAAAAACCTCATTTCATTAGGAGTAATAGACACTAATGGATATAAAACCTTTATTCAAGGTGGAGTAATGAAAGTTTATAAAGGAATTTTACTAGTAATGAAAACAAAGAAGGTTGGAAATCTTTTTCAGTTAGAAGGAAGAACAGAGTTAGATCATGTTTCTACAGTGTTTGAAAACGACAGTAATTCTATTCGTTTATGGCATTAAAGGTTGGGCCATATGAGTGAAAGAGGTTTAAAGATTTTATCCGATCGTAAGTTACTTCCTAATTTAAAGTCTGATAAGTTAGATTTCAGCAAACATTCTCTGTTTGGGAAACAAAACAAGTAGAAGTTTAAAACTGGAAAACATAACTAGTAAGGGAATCCTTGATTATTTCCATTCTGATGTTTGGGGTCCGTCTCCTACAACCTCATATGGAGGTTCGTCATATTTTGTATCTTTTATTGATGATTTCTCTAGAAAAGTGTGGGTCTAAATGTTAAAGAAGAAGTCTGATGTGTTTACAGTTTTCAAACAGTTTAGAGCATTAGTTGAAAACATCATTGGAAGAACTATTAAATGTCTAAGAACTGACAATGGTGGTGAGTTTACTTCAAAGGAATTTGATAATTATTGCAAGGAAGCTAGGATCGAAAGACATAAAACCACTGTGTATACTCCTCAGCAAAATGGAGTTGCTAAACGCATGAACAAGACTCTTTTATAGAGAGCAAGAAGTATGCTGAGTAACGCCAATTTACAGAAGGAATTGTGGACAGAAGCGGTTGCTGCAACTTGCTATTTGATAAATCGATCGCCATCAACTGCAATAGGATGCAAAATTCCTCAAGAGGTATGGGAAGGTCATCCTTGTGATTATTCTAAACTGAAAGTTTTTGGGTGTGATGCATATGCTCTAGTTCCAAAACATCAGCGTTCTAAATTAGATCCTAAATCAAAAAGATATACCTTTGTTGGATATGGTGATGGGACTAAGGGATACAGATTGTGGGATCCTACTACTCACAAGATCATCATTAACAGAGATGTTAAATTTAATGAATCCTCACTTGAAAGTTCAGATGTAGATGATAAATTTAAACAGGATAATGTATCTAAGCTTCAACACATTCACTTTGAAACCAGTTCAAATACTGATGATGATCAAGATGAACATGGTTCAGATGCTAGTCATGAACAAGTTTCAGATGTAGATCATGAACATGTTTCAGATGCAGATCATGAAGTTCCTACAGATAATAATCAACAAATTGTGGAAGTACCAGAAACATCTTTAAGGAGGTCCACGAGAATTAGACGTCCTCCTAGAAGGTATGATGATTATGTTACTTCAGTTGCCTTAACCGCTAATGATGATGAACCTTTGTGCTATCAGGAAGCTGTAGAAGGTTCTAAAAGTGAAAAGTGGAAAAAAGCTATGAAGGACGAGATGATGACATTAGACAAGAATGACACATGGGATCTAGTAGAACTTCCTAAAGACAGAAAAACTGTGGGATGTAAATGGGTGTACAAATTGAAAAGGGGTGTTGATGGTTCAAAGGACAGGTACAAAGCAAGGCTGGTCGCGAAAAGTTTTTCCTCAGAAAGCAGGCATTGATTTTCATGAGATATTTTTACCAGTTGTAAAAATTGTTTCAATTCGAATTGTATTAGCATTAGTTTCCTTAATTGATTTAGAATTACAACAACTAGATGTTAAAACTGCATTTTTACATGGAGATTTAGATGAGGAGATTTACATGGAACAACCGGAAGGGTTTGTTCAATATCGCAACAAGAAATTTGTCTGCAGGCTCAAGAAATCATTATATGGTCTGAAGCAATTGCCTCGACAATGGTACAAGAAATTTGATTCTTTCATGTTGAGTCAAAATTATATAAGAAGTGAATATGATCATTGTGTTTACTTTAAGAAATTAAGTAATGGCATGTTCATTATCTTAGTGTTATATGTTGACGATATGCTTTTAGCAAGCAAAAGCATAACAAAGATCAACAGGTTAAAGGCTTAGATGGCTAGGACATTTGATATGAAAGATCTAGGAGCAGCAAGACAAATTTTGGGCATGGAGATTTTCAGAGACAGGAGCAATGGTAAGTTGTGGCTATCACAACAGAAGTATATTGAGAAAATACTCTTGAGGTTTGGTATGAACAATGTGAAGTCTGTTTCAGTCCCTTTAGGTTCCCATTTTAACCTTTCTTCAAGTTTATGTCCTAATACAAATGAAGAAAAGGAATTTATGTCTTGAATTCCATATGCCAATGTAGTAGTTTGTTTAATGTATGCGATGGTTTGTACTCGACCAGATATTTCACATGCAGTTGGGGTTGCTAGCAGGTATATGGCCAATCCAGGAAAGGAACACTGGTCAGTGAAATGGGTGCTTCGGTATTTGACAGGCACAAGTGATTATTGTATCACTTATAACATAAGTAGTGAATTTGTTTGCGGATATGTTGATTCCGATTTTGCAGGTGATTTGGATAAGAGAAGGTCAACTTCAGGGTATGTCTTTACTCTTGCAGGTGGAGCTATTAGCTAGATGTCAAAGCTACAGAATATTGTTACTTTATCCACTATTGAAGCATAATACATAGCTGCTTCGCATGCTTGCAAAGAAGCGGTTTGGTTGAAAGGTTTGATTGGTGAGTTTGGTAGGTTACAGGACAACATCAAGTTCTTTTGTGATAGTCAAAGTGCAATTCATTTGGCTAAGAATCCGGCCTATCATGGTGAATCTAAGCATATACCTATCAAGTACCATTTTGTAAGACAGGTTATCACTGAAAAGGGAGTCTCTCTTGAAAAAGTGCATACAAGGGAAAACTGTGCAGACATGTTCACAAAACCAGTTTTGTTAGAGAAGCTACGTTGGTGTCTCGCTTCTCTTGGCTTGCAGAAAAGATAAAAATAATAAATGAACAGGGTATCAGGCTAATTGTTGTCAAGGTGGAGATTGTTGAGATTTTCTGTTTTAATTAATTTTGGAAAAAATCTCATGTATGTGACAACAATAGGATTAGTTGCTATATTAGCTCCAATATTTTTTGAGGAGTTAATGCATCCTATATTTGTTGTGAGGGAATTTATGATTCAGTTTTATACTCCAGCTATAAGAAATGTAATCCCGTAGAGTATTGTGAGAGAGTGTAGAGAAAATAGGGTGAGCTGAGGGTAGGTGTGAAGAATTAAATTGTTGTAATCTCCTGTTGAATAATAAGATTGCCGATGCCTCTGTTCTGGTGGATGTAGCCCAGATTGGTTGGGTGAACCATGTTAAAATCTTTGTTATGGTTTTGTGATTTCGTATGTGCTGTGTATGTATGTTTATTTTTATTTCCGCTGCGCATTATTTGGTCTAACATAATATATATATATATATATATATATCTATTACTTTTTATTTATTTATTTTTAAAGGGCAAAAGGCTTTATTGACCACTAGATTGGCACTTGATGATTATATGAAGACTCTGTGAAATTTCCTTAAACCGAAATCCTTATTGCAACAACTAATGATATTTTTCCTACTTCTTAGATTTATATGAATAAGTTATTTGCAGTTTCCTACGACAAACATTGAAATACATACACTGCAACCTACACCATTAAAAATAATATGTCGAAACAAGAAACTGAACAAGAGAAAGATACAACACAAATGACAGTTGTTTTTGAACAAATGTCCTTGGAAAAACCGAATGGTGCAACAGATCCGAGGGTTTGAATTATTAAGCAAAAGTTATTTCTCAATACAACCTCTGGATGCCTTGCTGGCAATCTAGTACAAAGAATATCACTCGACAGAAGAAATTAATGAGATTACTTCACTCTACACTGCAAGTCCCAGCTGATCTGACAACTGAACCAACGAGTCCCCGACTGCTTTGCCACTGCCCCTACGCAGTCACTGCGTGGGTCTGCGTCACAACCTCTAAGGTGTTGGAATTTCTAAGTTTAACCCGTTAGAAATTCTTTATGTACTATCTAGTTTATTCCTTCTTACTCGTTTAATTACTTAACAAGTTATTTACCATGTAAATACTGAAAATAAACAGAAGTACAGTATCAACATCTATAGATCATCAACTGAAAGAAAACAAGCACACAAGTGACATCGTTATTTTTGGACAATTGTCCTTGGAAAAACCTAATGCAAGAAAACTGTTGCAGCTATTCAGAGGGTTTTATTATTATGCAGTGTTCAAAATACAGCCAGGGTGCCAGAAATGGCTCACCCAACAGAGAATGCCCTCGGTAGTAGTACCTCTCCTTAGAGGCAGATATTCCAGATGAACAATCCCACAGCAACAATTGCAGCTACCACTGCTCTATGTCACTTTGATAGGGACTGCGTCACCTTACCCAGCTCACCAGCGCCCAATCTGTCCCACGAAATCCTCCCACGGCTGCTTCTTTGGCTCTGCGTTAGCTTTTGGAGCTTCTGGGTCAACCCCTAGACCCTCTGCGTCTCACACGTTGGCCTCTCCTAGCTCTGCGCAGCCCTTGGTTGCCCCTGCGTAGCACCCAGCTGCCTCTGCGTCAACCTCTCCTGGCTCTGCGCTCTCTCTAGTACCAACTTTGCCTCTCTGCTATGTATTCACTGCCCCTCGCTGCTGATCACTGATTCTATCTCTCTTAGCAAACTCCACTCTAGGGAATAGAATGACTGATCACTCTGGTGTATTCTCCAACTGACTCTCAAGTCTCCTCTTATACTTTTCTCGTTGGTCCATCAATGACCGAGATTAAATCTCTAATCAACAACTAAGATTAGATTTGGCTTGATCCATGACTTTTGGAACATTCTAACCCAATTTTATATTAATACCCATTAATATTTTATTTTTTCTAAGTTTAGACTTAGGAACTCCATTAAAAATATTAATTATTTTAATATCTCCCAAACCGATTAGAATCTGCCCAAACCATTTCTGAGTCTTGGAGATCTCATGTGCTTTAGCCTCTCCACCAATTTTCATGGCTAGAGCACTTCCGATGCTACCCCAAATCAACATAAGGCCTTGCTACACCTCTTTACTGAATCGATTTTCTTTCAGGAGCTGACTCTAGCCCTCCGGGCTCAGAATGTCAACCTCCTCAGCAAATTTCGGACCTCTGCGTGGAAGGCTTTTGCGCTTCTCTGCATGGGCCCTGCGTGAGCCCTTCCTCGCTCTACGTCACTCTCTTTGGGCACTGCGTTGCTTCCTTTATGTGTCTCTCTGCCTCTCTGTTGAGTATTCTTGGCTTCGGAGAAGATCCACCAGCCAAAAATCTCTTTGCCCCTCTTTGTGTGATCACTACGAAATCACTGCGCTGCCTCTAGCTTGAACAATTCAATCTGACTGATCAATTCTTTGTGTCTTCCAAATGATCCTCAAGCCTCCTTTAATAATCTTCTTGTTGACAATCAACGACCCAGATTAGAAGCTAATCAATGGCAAAAATCATTTATGCTTGATCCTTGTCTTCTTCTAGAAGTTACACCCACAGTTAGATTAATACCCACTAATTATTTTAATTTCCTAAGTTTAGACTTAGGGACCCATTAAAAATAATTAATTATTTTAATAAAACTGTCTCTGGGTGGAATTTCCCAAAATGCTTTCTAGGTTCTTTGGAATATATGTGCCCAAGCGTCCCTGCAAAAATTGAGACTTAGAGCACATCTGATGCTACCAGAAATCAATAGACTCCAAGCCCAATGATGATCTAGAGGACACTTGTACATCAGATCATCAGTCAACATAGAGTTTTAACTCTACTTCTATTTTGTCATCATCTTTCTTATACCTAGATTCCACACTCCGCAGGGAATTGTAATAAGTGATACTAGTAATGATGAGTTTTGAGTCTGTAACAGGCCTAGGATGTTGGGACATGATCAACAAATGAGTACACCTTGGAGTGTTTTTTTATTTGGTTATTTATCTCTTCTTTTTTCAGAGGCAGATAATTTTCTCGGGTTTTTAACTCACTTTTTTACCGCAAAGTCGGGTTGACAGTTTGAAGGTTGAGCCCCTTACACATATTAGTGTCTAGAGTCAATGTATATTACTATACTAGATCACACACAAAATTTCGTGGAATTTGGTTAGGTCTAGATAGTCATTTTTAAATTTTTTAGATTTTCTGCACTATGAAAATTGCTAATAAAATTGTATTTGTAATGTAATAAGTGATGTTTAGAGAAGTTGTATGGGGTATGAGTAATAAAATTTGCACCTACCATCCTCAACTCTCTACTATGACACACTTTGAGGTGTTAAGAATGTGTTTTGAACCCTCAAAACCCACTTCTTCTAAGTTTATTGAGAAATCTGGTAATTAATTAAGCAAAAAAATTAAATAAATGGAGAAAAATAGATATCCACATGTTAAACGTTGTGGAAATGAAGTGAAAAATTATGGAGGAGTTAAAGTGAAATTCCAAGATGATGTGGATTCCTAAAATCAAAGAAATGACATGTGCTCAAATAAAATCGAATTTTTGGCATTAAAAAAGAAAGCTACTTATCTAGAAATTCGAATTTGTGAAGTTAATGCACATTTGAGAGGATTTAGGAGAATATTTGGTGGTGATTTTTGTGGGAAATTGTCCCCACATGGGTTACCACCTATTTACACTTGTCATTCCATCGTAAAATTCGAATTTGACACATAAGGGAAGAAGAAAATGATGTCCACTTGCCAGAATTCGATTTTTACACTTGGCATTGGAGCTCCATTCAACAAATTCGAATTTCTCTTTGGGATTGGCTCCAATGCCATTTGTCATTGTCATTCTTCAATGGGATTTGCTTCCAACTGTCTATATAATATAGACATGGGCTCTCATATTGTAGGATGTCTAGTAGGTATTCTACTTGGGAAAGCTCTGCTCTTATGTACACTTGTTCTTAATTGCAATAAAATACTTTGGGGTTTATTCATAAGTTGTTCATCTTATAGAGTATGATGATTGGCTCACTATTGGTATAATTCCCCTTGCTCATGCTTTGATTTATTTTATTTCCATATGTATTATGCTCTTGTAGATTTGTTAATGTAAAGCTATCTTGCATTGGCAATTGATTTAGGAGTATGCTCTAGGTGTGGAAATCTTTAGTTATTTTCCAATAAATTTCTAGAGTTTTCTTATCATTGCTTATTTGCTAAATCTATATGGGACTAATGTTTGATTGAAGTTTTGTAGAGGAAAATCTTGTTGGGATTCAAATATCAAGTGTGAGGGGAAGTCTTTGGAGAGACCAACCCACTCTTGACACATTCTCCAAAGAGCTCTCATTGGTTCTTTGAATTTCCATAGTTTTATCTTATGAAGTGGTTTCTTGCAGAGATTTTTCTTGGACATAGCTTGTGTACAAACAAATACTTCTAAATTTAAATCTCTTTTAAAAAATTGTGCTTTCATTGATTTATTTAGCTATTTAAGAGCATTTTCCAAGCTAGGCAAGTGATGGGGTTCAAACTTCACTCCCATCACTTGATTTGGTTTTGTACATTATTTTGTATCATACTTGTTCATTTTATATGCATTCTACACTAATTTTGTCTTGGTTTTGCAACCCATAGTTGGAGTTTTGTGACAACAAGTGCCTTGAGGAAAGACCATTGAAAACTCTATCTTTCTTGTAGGACCTCTCAAGCACCCAAGATCTATTCTAAGGAGGTCGTGGACACTAGAAGGAGTTGCAAAGAAGGCTAGACCGTGGGCCTTTGGGAGCTTGTAATTTTCTGATTTTAGAAGGACTTCATTGCCCTTTGAGGTTGCTATAGTTTGGAGGGATATTCTAGCTATTTTTAGCTCTCATCTTGTACAAATCTCCTTCATCTTTTGGGCAGCCCTTTAAGAGGCTTTTACACCATTGTAATATCTTAATAAAAGATTTTTTTTTTTTGTGGGAGCTTGGGTTTACCCAAGGCATCCTTTCTCCTTATTTAGAAGGAGGATTTTGTGTGGGTGGATTAATTTTGGCATCTCATCTTTTCTAACTCTCCTTAGCTCATTTTGCATGCGCTAAAATTAACATAACCTCACCATCACATTTCAATTTTTAAGTTAAATTTTGCTAGAAGTTTCATTTGATGTTTTGTCTTTCATTCCTTTTGCTTTGAAGTATAAGTTGATATTTTGCTTTAGAGCAACTCATTTCTTACATGCAAGTATCTCAATTTGTGTAGCAAGTTTAATTTAGTTGTCTAACATTTGCTCTCTTTACAATTTGCCTCACTATAAGCTCGTTTACTTTCGAAGCATACTTTACAAGCAGGCATTTACTTTTTAGCTTCATCTCATTTTCGATTGCTATAAGTTTATGGTTTGTGACATTTACTTGGAGCAATTTACAATTCCATTTATTTATGAAGCTTATGTTTACATGTCTTGTACAACTTTGGGAGAATTTTTTCAAGTTACATCATTGTGAGCATTTCCATCTACTTGAGGCAATTTCCTTTTTTGCAAAGCAAAGTTACTTGCATCACCTTAATTCACTTGCAAGGTAATTTCCTTTGCTAATTGAAGTTACATTTGCAATTTACTTTGAGTATTATCTCATTTCCATTATTTTGAAGCATTGCAAATCTCCTTGGGAAAACTTACTTGCATATCATTTACAAATTCTAGCATAGTTTGCATTTTAACTCAATTAACCTCCAAGCATAAGCTTGGTTGATAGAAAGTATAGGGAAAAAAACTTTCTTGGAAAGTTCTTCCATCTGGTACGAAGTAAGGTAAAAGCATTGTGACCTTGCAATTGTGAGAGTGGCTTGTCCCCTTGTAGGAACTAAGGCACACGCTGGCTCGTAAGACTAAGGGGACGAGTATCGTTAATGACACTTTTGTGCTCTCGCCCCCTGTTTTGTACAGTCAGTGCAATTTTTACCCTTTGGTTAGAGCTCAAGAGGAGGACTTCTCATTTAGATTAGGCATTTTAAATTAAAGTAACTGAGACTAATTACATTCATATCAAGTATAGGTGTATCTCATGCTAATACATCTTATGATTTCACTTGCGATTGTTCATTTTACTTGTTGTTATTGAATATTTTATGTTGGCAAGCATTGTTTCATTTTTCTTTTGCAAGTAGAACACTAATTGCTTTTCCTTTTGCAAGATATCTCTATATGCTTTGATTTAGGCATTGATTATATTTTGAAAGCATTTTATATCTTGTATTGATTATCATGCTAACATCTTTGTCTCCATTTCAGGATTGCTTTGCTTTCATTGTTGGAAGCATTCTACTTTTGTTTTGAGCAAATGTATCTTTCATTCCTATTGAGCAATTTATCTTAAGACACTGGTTTTATGGTTTTATTATGTTAATGACTTTTATTGCTCATAAATCTTAAAAGTAATCCACTTTTACCTTAACATCTCTCCTAGAACCACACATTTATTTTATTTTAGTTTTCCATATTAGGGACCACCCCCCATAGCTAACCTAGGAGATAGCTTAAACGAAGAGAGAAGGGATTTAGTGTGACAACCCCTTCTCTTAGTTCCCTGCCACCAACCACACCTTGTGGGGTTGAAGGCTTTTCTCATTGACTTGTAGGTAGGTGTAGGCGGCATGGTCAACATCTTTGGTGCCATTGCCAGGGACAAGCTTTCTTGTATCGGGGAAGTCGACTAACCTTTTGATTTTAGCATTTTTTAACTTTAGATGTAGATTTTTGTTCAAGTGGCGACTCCACTCAATCCAAATTTTGCTAGTTTCTACTAGGAGAAATTCAAGTTGTTTAGCTAGCTCCTCTCATGATCCTGAAGGGGTTTTTAGAGAGAGGTTGAATAGATTTCCTCATAGTAGAGCTCTTGCTAGTCTTGGGCAAGACGCTATTTCTGATATTCATTTGCTTTTTCAAGAACAAGTAGAGCCTAATATCATGAATAATCTTTTTGCCCCTTGTGACTTCACTAATATAAATGGCTATCCTCACAATATCCCTGACAAGGTTGTTGAAGAGTTGACTTCTTGTCAAGATAGCAATGCCATTAGTGCTACATCAGATGTGAAAATCTTTAATGTTTGTATCTTTAAATGGTGTAAAATGACTGACTATGAGGATGTGAAGATGAGACTTATTGTTTTACCGTTAGAAGAGGATGTTCTTGATTGGCTCACTGAGCAACCTGCTAACTCATATAACTCTTTACAAGCCATTCTAACTGCATTTTTAGATAATTTTGGAGTGAAGAAGGAAAATAGGCATTTGATCAATGCCATTAGCAACATGAAGAAAAATGAGAATGAAACCATGGAGGAGTTTAACAAGAGATTTAATGAATTAGTAAAAAACATGCCTGCTACTGTTAAACCTCTTGATGAATTTCTATTATGCCCATATCTAGATGCTTTTGGTGTTGACACTGCTTATGAGTTGAGGAGGGAGGTGCCTACGAATTTAAGTGTAGCTCAATCTGAAGTCTTGAAGTTAGAAAGGGCTAGAAAACAATCAGGAAAATCTGAACTTTCTGGTTTCAATAGAGGGCCATCAAAATCTAATGATTCCAAAGACAAGGCCAAGGAAGAGACTACACATGATCCTATCAAAGAATTAACTTAACTCATTAAGACCATGGAAGCAAATCACATTAAAGAAATGCAAGCCATGCAAAATAGATTGGTGGCCATGTAAAGATCACAGGTGCAAAGATTCCAACCTAGGCCAAATGATAGATGGAAAAAGAATAAAGGCCCTCCACAAGATTATAGGCCTCCTAATCCATTGGAATCCACCAACATGGCAGATCAAATTCCCCCTTTTTGTAGGCCATGTAATGAGTTCCATGAAGAGGCCACATGCCCATATGTAAAGAGAATTATGAAAGGTAGCATGTTGGGGGATGAACATGTAGGAACAAGTGGTCAAATCAATATGTTCTCCACGGAAGATCAAATATACACCATTGAAAGAAATGAAGAGATTGACCATAGGCCTAATAATCTTGGGGTTGACAATATGATTGCAAATTTTGACGAAGTCCCTACGATTTGGAGAAAAACCTACATCTGGACAGATTCTTGCTATTGCAAAACACAAAGGGATGACTTATCAGAGAAGGGATATCCAATACTGGAATAATCACAATTTTTTTCTCTTCCTACTTTAAAATTAAATTTTGACATAGGCAATTAGGTGAATAATGCAAAGGTTTCTATTCCAGTGACAAAACTTTTAAAGATACCATCTCAAAGGGCCAAGTTACTAAATGCCATTGATGTTACTCAAAGTGAAGAAAAGCCTAGTGACGAACTAGAAGATGAGGAAATTGTATTGAAAAGTATGAACTACTATGTGGGGAACAAAGATAATCTACCATTTTATGTTTCTTTGATAGTCAATGATCGTCTTTTACACAATTTGAAGTATAAGTTGATATTTTGCTTTAGAGCAACTCATTTCTTACATGCAAGTATCTCAATTTGTGTAGCAAGTTTAATTTAGTTGTCTAACATTTTCTCTCTTTACAATTTACCTCACTATAGGCTCATTTGTGGTTTTGCTCATTTACTTTCAAAGCATACTTTACAAGCAAACATTCATTTTTTAGCTTCATCTCATTTTCAATCGCTATAAGTTTATGGTTTGTGACATTTACTAGGAGCAATTTACAATTCCATTTACTTATGAAGCTTATGTTTACATGTCTTGTACAACTTTGAGAGAATTTTTTTCAAGTTACATGATTGTGAGCATTTCCATCTAGTTGAGGCAATTTCCTTTTTGCAAAGCAAACTTACTTGCATCACTTTAATTCACTTACAAGCTAATTTCCTTTTTCCAATTGAAGTTACATTTGCAATTTACTTTGAGCATTATCTCATTTCCAATATTTTGAAGCATTTCAAATATCCTTGGGAAAACTTACTTGCATATCATTTACAAATTCTAGCATAGTTTGCATTTTAATTCAATTAACCTCTAAGAATAAGCTTGGTTGATAAAAAGTATAGGGAAAAAAACTTTCTTGGAAAGTTCTTCCATCTGGTACGAAGTAAGGTAAAAGCGTTGTGACCCTGCAGTTATGAATGTGCCTGGTCCCCTTGTAGGAACGAAGGCACACGCTTGGTCGTAAGACTCAGGGAACGGGTATCGTTAATGATACCTTCGTTCCCTCGCTGCTTCTTCCTTACAATCACCCCAATTTTATACCCTTTGGTAAGAGCTCAAGAGGAGGACTTCTCATTGAGATTAGGCATTTTAGATTAAAAATAACCGTGACTAATTGCATTCAAATCAAGTATATGTAGAAAATCCTGTAGATTCACAAGCTCATGCAATGCACTAAAGCACAAGACAAGAATCTACTTCTACTTTAAGCAGCGGAAGCCAATAGATCGATGAAAACAATATGAACAAGAAGAAGATAAACCAATCGCACATAACACAAGATCTATCTGGGGAAAGCCACTGCTCAAAACCCCACTATCTGTATTGCATATATCATAAATATGAGTGAAGATACAAAGCTTGTTTTCACTAGAACAATTCCGCGCAAGTATGCTCAACTCTCTTAGCTCACAAGCTAGCTCAAGGCAAATCCTTAGCCTATTGAGCAACTCTCCAAGTCCCTAATCTCTTTTGTAATTCCTAGGATGGATATCCCGTATTTAAATGGAATTCATGCTTCCAAAACTGCACAATCCAAACATAAGATCAATTTCTGATGCATGCATGATATTTACACTCCAGTAAACAATACAACTGATAGTACACTGTCTCTGTGCTCTAGTCTCAATTGGGTCTTTCTTAGAGTCGACTAGTGCACCAACTGATTGCTAACTCTCTATTAGTTCCACAAATAGTTTGGAGCTAATTTAACTGAAATTAACTCAGTGAACTGAGTGATCTAATTTCCAACTCAATTTAAACTCATACTGGACCCCTAAAACTTAGGGAGAACATATACATGACTACAGAAAGACTTCCAACTCGAAAATCCTAAGCTAATTAAGTTAATTAAACTTAATTAACTATTTACAAGTTGCTATGAGAATAGAATTCGATTTTAATTCTCAGTTTAATTCAATGACAAATTAAATTTGAATTTCTTGTTGCCATTTCTCAACGCTCCCTTTCAACAGGAAAGGGATTATCAGCTACCCCGATCCTATCTCTGTGAAACTCAAATTTACATCTTGACAATGCCTTTGTCAAAATGTCAGCATCTTGCTCCTCCATGGGAATGTACTTTAACAACATAATCCGCCTCAATACAGAATCTCTGAGATGATGATATTGGATATCAATATGCTTGGACCGATCATGAAAAACTCTGATACAACTCTGATTATCGCAGTAAATCACAGCTGGATCCATGTGCTGACCAAACAAACCAACCAGGATCTTTTCTCATCCAAATGGCCTCACATGTTGCTTGACTCGCAGCCATGTACTCTACTTCTCCTGAACTGAGTGCAACCGATCTCTATTTCTTGTTGTACTAAGAAACTGCTGCTGACCCAATACTGAAGATCCCTCCTGAAGCCTTGAAGCTTCACTCCCTCTGTCCGTTTGCCCCTGAGGTATCTCAACACATGCTTTTCCACCTTCCAATACAACTTGGTCGGCCTAACCATTGATTGAATAAGTTGGTTAACTGCATAGCACATATCCAGTTGTGTGTTCACCAAGTACATGGGTGAACCCACAAGTTGTCTATAAACAGTAGCTTCCACTACTTCCCCTGAAGTATCATCCTCCTTCCTCCAATTACTAGTTAGAGGAGTCTCCATGGGTTTGCTACTCTCCATGCAGAATCTCCTGTGTATCTCGTTGACATACTTGTCTTGAAACACAAACAACTCCCCATCTCCATGCCAAGAAAGTAATGTGTGAGCCCCATGTCCTTCATCTCAAACTCTCTTGCAAGCTCCTCCTTGCAAGACTTGATCAACTGATCATCATTTGTTAGTATGAGATCAATAACATAAAGTACAATGATCAACAATTTACCTTCCACCATTATGTGGTACAGGTTTGCATCCGCATCACGAAGACGTGAAGCCCAACCAGGTGAAGTAGCTATCTATCCTGGTGTACCAAACACGGGTTGCTTGCTTCAACCCATACAATGCTCTCTTGAGCCCGCACACATGTGACTCATGGTCAAAGGTCTCAAAACCTTTAGGCTTCTCTATGTACACCCTTCCTCAATCATGCCATTAAGGAAGGCTGTATTCACATCCATCTGATGTGTCGTCCAACCCATCTGTGCTGATAGTTCCACTATAGATTTGATCGACGAGTACCTTGCAACAGGAGCAAAGGTCTCATCATAGTCAATCCCCTCTACTTGTGAAAAATCACTAGCCACAAATCTAGCCTTATGCTTCTCCACACTACTACCTCAGCTTGCTTTACCTTGTAAAGCCAACGAGAGCTCACTGTTGACTTGTCCTCCAGTTTCGGGACCACATTCCAAACACTGTTACAAACTATGGAGTCATACTCCTCCACCATGGCATCAACCCAAACCAGCTGCTCACTGCTCCCTTAAAAGAAAATGGTTCTGTCACAACACATTCGCCCGCAAGAGCCATGTATCTAGTGTACCTCTCAGGTGACCTCCTTTGCCTGTGCTGAGAAGTGGGTGCTCCCACATTCTCCCGTGCATCATCCAACAATCTGTCAGCCTCTTTGGTGCGCTTTCTTCCCTCTCTGGAAGACTCTGCCTAAGTGGATGTCTCCACTCCCAGATCCTCTGCATGTGGCTGCTCCACATCAATTTGAGGCTCCTCAACCTTAGGAGCTAAAAGCTCCTCATCCGCATGTAGTTGAATCTCCCTCTCAAGGGAAACTCGCATGGCCTTCTCCTCATCGAATTTGACATCCTTGTGAACCATTGTCATCCTGCTGGTCGGCAAGTACACCCGATAGTTGTGAGGTGTATCAATGTACCCCACAAATATCCCCAACTTTGCTGTCGGCTCAAGCTTCTTCCGTGCATATTTGGTCACATGGCAATATATCGATGACCCAAAAATCCTGAAGTGACCAACATCTGGCCTCTTTCCGGAATAAGCCTCCTCTAGTGTCTTCATCCCAAGTATCCAATGTGGGCTACGGTTCTAAACATAAACCGTTGTGTTGCATGCCTCAACCCACAAGTGTAGTGATAGGCTTTAATCATGTAACATTACCCTCGCTGCCCCTACTATGCTTCCGTTCTTCCTCTTGGCCACCCCATTCTGCTGAGGGTTATGGCATGTCGTCGACTCCCATTTAATGCCTTCCACTGCACAAAAATTCTTAAACTCGTTTGAGACATACTCCTCATCGTTATCACTCCATAGAGCTTTAACCTTCTTGCTCGACTCTTTCTCCACCAATGCTTTAAACTCACAAAACTTTGTGAAAGTTTGATCTTTTTTCTGCATGAAAAATATCCAACATTTATGAGAATAGTCATCAACAAATATAACATAATACTTGTGTTTGGCTGTGGATGTTGTTGAGAATGGTCCACACACATTTGAATGGACTTGCTCTAGAATAGCCTCTGCTCGACTATCTCTGTCGTGAAAGGAAGACCCTTGCATGTATCAACTTGCTCAAGCGTATCTTTGGGGAGACTGATAGAGATCTGCTGCAACATCTTCAAAGCCCCATGATGCATGTGGCCCAATCGCCTGTGCCACAACTCGCCTACGTCTCGGCTCTGCACCCTTTCTGCTTTTGTGCTCAAATTAGCACACTCCTCCACCTCCAGCGCATAGAGATTCTTCACCCGAATCCCTATCTTCTTTACTTGACTCGTGGCTTTGTGTCGAAGGAACAACTTTCCTTTCGAGGAGATCACATCATAGCCTCTATCCTCAAGCATGGCAATGGATACCAAGTTCTTCTTTAGCCTGGACACATACATAACATTCTCCAAAGTGAGTGGAACCCCATGCTCCCTCTGAAAAGTAATCGTGCCCAATGCAGTAACACTACTTCCTGTGGTCACTCATCTCGATATGCATCTAGAGATCTTTCTCCACTAGGTCACTGAATAACTCTTTGTCGCCAGTCATGTGGAATGAAGCTCCACTGTCTAAGTACCATACACTTCCCATCATTGATGACACCATGTATGCAATGAGGGAAAAGTCCAATTCGAATTGAGAGGCCGAAGCATCACCCACCACTCCTCCTGAGGACTTCTTCTTAGGCTTCTTGAGTGGACAATTTGTAGCAAAATGGCCCAACTCATGACAGTGAAAGCACTTAACTTTTGTCATGTCTTTCTTCTTACCTCCATGATAACAATCCAATTTGGAATGAGAAGCTTTCCATTTCCCCTTCTTCGTTTTAATCGCTAAGGCACAATTCTCTTTATCATCAGTGTTTGATGAAGAGCCATCCCTGGTGTTCCTTCTGATCTCTTCCTTTATCAAATCCGACCACAGTCGTTCACAATCTGGCAGCTTCTCCCGACCATTGAGAGAGTCCTAATAACTATGACAACTCTTTGGGAGACCTAGAAGAGCAAGACTCACCATATAATCCTCGGCAACCATGATTCCAACACTTCCAAGTTCATCACGACATTGTGTGAACTTGGTCGAGTATTTTGGAATTGTCTCACCTTTCTCCATTTTGATTTTTCGAAGTTTGTCCTTTAGTGTCAATTTCCTTTGGCCACGACTGTTTTGATACAAGTCCGTAATGTTTTCCACGTAACATACAGAGTTTCCTTGCCATAGAGAGACAATGTGGTCTCGAACTCCCTCAAGGATTATCTGCCTCGCTTTCAGCACACACTTCTTTTATTTGGCGAAATTCTGTGCATCCGATACTATTGGCTTAGGAATTTCTTGATCAACGAATTCCTTCAAGCCATTGTCCTCTAGCACAACCTCTATTTTGTCCTTCCAAGCTATGAAATCAAGCTGCCTTCCAAGGCATACTCGAGCCGCAAACCATAGAATGCCATCAACCGATATTGAAGTATGTATTGCAAATTCGAATTTCACCTATAACCAAAAACTCAAAACTTCGAAATCTCCTCTAGTATACTATCTTCAGCTCCGATACCATGTAGAAAATCCTGTAGATTCACAAACTCATGCAATGTACTAAAGCACAGGACAAAAATCTACTTCTACTTTCAACCAGCGAAAGCCAATAGATTGATGAAAACAATATGAACAAGAAGAAGATAAATCAATGGCACATAACACAAGATGTATCTGGGGAAAGCCACTGCTCAAAACCCCGCTATTTGTATTGCATATATCAGAAATATGAGTGAAGATACAAAGCTTGTTTGTCACTAGAACAATTCCGCACAAGTATTCTCAACTTTCTTAGCTCACAAGCTAGCTCAAGCCAAATCCTTAGCCTATTCAGCAGCTCTCCAAGCCCCTAATCTGTTGCATAATTCCTAGGATGAATAGCCCGTATTTAAAGGGAATTCATGCTTCCAAAACTGCGCAATCCAAACATAGGATCAATCTCTGATGCATGCATGCTATTTACACACCAACAAAAAATACAATTGATAGTGCACTATCCCTACGCTCTAGTCTCAACTAGGTCTTTCTCAGAATCGACATGCATGAATTTCTGATGAGGGAATCTTCAATTAACTAGAGTGACACTTGTGGATGCACTAGTGCACCAACTGACTGTTAAGTCTATTAGTTCCACAAATAGTTTGAAGCTAATTTAATTGAGCCTAACATAGTAAATTGAGTGATCTAATTTCCAACTCAATTTAAACTCATACTGAACCCTTAAAACTTAGAGAGAACATATACATGACTACAGAAAGACTTCCAACTCGAAATTCCTAAGCTAATTAAGTTAATTAAACTTAATCAACTATTTACAAGTTGCTATGAGAATAGAATTCAATTTTAATTTTCAGTTTAATTCAAGGACAAATTAAACTGGAATTTCTTGTTGCCATTTCTAAACTGTATAGGTGCATCTCATGCCAATACATCTTATGATATCACTTGCAATTGTCCATTTTACTTGTCATTCTCTAATATTTTATGTTGGCAAGCATTGTTCCATTTTCCTTTTGCAAGTAGAACATTAAATGCTTTTCCTTTTACAATCTATATGCTTTGATTTAGGCATTGATTATATTTTGAAAGCATTTTATATCTTGTATCGATTATTGTGCTAACATCTTTGTCTCCATTTTAGGATTGCTTTGCTTTCATTGTTGGAAGCATTTTACTTTTGTGTTGAGCAAATGTATCTTTCATTCCTGTTGAACAATTTATGTTAAAGGCACAGGTTTTTTTTGAGAAATGGCAACAAGAAATTCCAGTTTAATTTGTCCTTGAATTAAACTGTGAATTAAAATAGAATTCTTTTCTCATAGCAATTTGAAAATAATTAAGTTAAACTAACTTAACTAATTTAGGAAATTTGAATTAGAAGTCTTTTAGAAGAGATGTATATGTTCTCCCTAACTTATGGGAGTTAAGGATGAGTTATGAATGAGCTGTAATTAATTAACTCAGTTTATCGAGTTAAGTCCAGTTAAATTAGTTCCAATCAATTTTAGGAACTAATAGTGAGTAAACAATCAGTTGGGACACTAGTGACCTAATTATTGCTACTCTAGTTAACTGAAGATTCCACCATCAGAAACTCATGCATGTTCATTTTGAGAAAGACCCAGTTGAGACTAGAATGCAGGGACAATGTACTATTTGTTTTAGATTTTTCTGAGTTGCACTGATAGTGCATGCATTTAGAAACTGATCCTTGGGATTGCACTATTTTTAGAAGTTTTATTTCCCTTTAAATACAAGCTATTCTCCATAGGAATTACACATTGGAATAGAGACTTGGAGAGCTTGTGAATTGACTAAGCTTTGGCCTTGAACTTGGTTATGAGTTGGAGATTGAATTTGCTGAGTGCTGGGATTGTTCTAGAGAGAACAAGCATTGTAATTCTATCTTGATTTTCCGGATTAATACAAAACAGATAGTGGGGTTTTGAGCTGCGGCTTTCCCCGTATATTTATTGTGTTATCTGCCTTTGATTCTCTTCCTCTATTGATTATTGTTTGCTCGATGTTTATGGGCTTCCGCTATAAAGAGTAGAAGTAGATTCTTGTCTCTTGTTTTAGTAGATTACATGAGCTTTTGAATCCACAGGTTTTTCTACAGTTTTATAGTTTTGTTATGTTAATGACTTTTATTGCTCATAATTCTTAAAAGTAATCCACTTTCGCTTTAACATCACTCCTAGAACCTCACATTTCTTTTATCTTAGTTTTCCATATTAGGGACTAGCCCCATAGCTAACCTAGGAGATAGCTTAAACATAGACAGAGGGGATTTAGTGTGACAAGCCTTTCTCTTAGTTCCTTGCCACCAACCACACCTTGTGGGGTTGAATGCTTTTCTAATTGACTTGTAGGTAGGTGTAGGCGGCAGAGTCAATAGACCTGAACGGTGAAACTGAGAAAGGAGAAACTCCACAGAATATATAGCGAAATGCTTCGATCACAATGACAACAAAGTTGACGAATTTCAACAGTTAAAGACCTGGATTAGACTGGCTCTGTGCAGTGGTTAAGCAACCAGAGGATCGAACAACTTGTTGATTTTTGAGTGGCTTGGGAGATACTCCAAGCCCTAGGGTTTGGAGTTTGGAGGGAAAAGCACCACAAGGGTCACTTGTGGGCTTGGAACCCAAGGTTGGGGTTTTACACCCATCGGTATTTGGGCCAAAACCATGAAGATTTTGAGCATGAGAAAATGTGAGGTGATAGAGCTTGGCGAGCCGATTCGAACGCTTCGAAGATCACTCAAATCAGAGCTCTAGAGATGAAGTTATGAAGTTGACAATTAATGTTTGAACATTCCAGTCATGTAGGCTTGAGGAATTCATTCAATAGACATGTCTCTTCGTGTAATTTGTGGAGCCCTCTTTATGTGTATAAATAAGAGGTGAGATGGAGTCATTCTAATCATCCAAAAATTGCATCATTCATAGAATTCTCTTTGAAACAGGCCGAGCTCAAGAAGGAGGACGAAATAGGGTGAAAGGATCTGTTTTGAGGGCACAACACACCTGTGATTAGGCTGAGCGGCTACAGTAGGTAGGCCGTGTAAAGTACTTGTGCATATGTGATTTACTGCTTTATATTTTCCGCTGTGCAAAGTAGTTCTTGTTGAGATTCTTGGTTTGGTAGCGTCAAATATTTTAAGATTCTCACCTAGACGTAAGATCATGGAAATTCAACACAACTCTAATACCAAATGGAACGAACAAAGTTTGTTCTTCAAGTTAAATACTCCAGAAGACTTGGAATATAAAGATCTCCATTTAGATACACGAATATATATATTAAAATGTATGAGTAAGAATGATATGTTACAAATGAGAGTGAGGGCCTGTGTATATACCCCAGGGACGTACCTCTTCATGGAAGGTCATTTCCCATTTAAACATGCCTCTTTAGTACTAAATGCTAATAACTAATCATTATTACAATTATCATCATTATTTATTTTTATATTTATTTTATTCATAACTGTAGGAGTTTATATACCATGGTTGAGGCATCTGAAACAACTGAGGAGAACTGATGTGAGGTGAGATCATCATATGTTTGAAGGAGAATGGGAAGAACAAGCTTGAGTTGGGATGAGATGAGCAAGAGAGCCAATGCAAGCTGGAACACCACATCGCTGAGTGGGTGGCTCTGGAAGTAGTAACAAGGCATAATATAAAAAGGTCAAATGTCACATTAGTAAATAATGTTAGGACATATAAAATGTTAAATAAATCTTAATTGGGTTTTCATGCATTATTAATTTGTTGTACATGTGGTTGACTCTCTCATTAGACATATCAGTTTTTTAATCCCATTTTCATATTGAAAGGTGCTCTCTTTTTCACTCTCACTTTCATATTGAATAGTACTCTCTCTCTCTCTTTCTCTCTACAACTTTATGCTGTACTGTCTTTCTGTCCCTTGCACTTTTACATTGTGTGTCTCAATAGGGGTTGTTGTCTGTCCTTAATAAAATTTCCTTCTTTCAAATTTCAGTTGATTTATTATTAATATTTTTTAGCTCTGTGAAAGTCTATACTGTACTGTTTTTCTCTCTTGCAATTTTACCCTGTGTAATTTAATTGGTGATTGTTGTCTGTCGTTAATAAATTTTTTTCTTTCAAATTTCAGTTGATCTATTATTATTATTTTTTGTACATTATTTACAATATAGATTCATTTGAGTTACCGTTTGTGTAATGACGTCTTATATAGTATAGTTTGTGGGATAGCCTCTTATATATCCTAGTTGTTTGGAATTGGATAAAGATGCATAAGTAGGTGTGAAAGAATATGAATTTGGCATAAATACTAATCATGGCCATGTAGATATATGCTTCTAGATTGTATTATAGTTGCTGTGTTTTAAAAGCAATTGTAGGATGTGTGAAAAATATGTAATTTGTTATGGTATAAAATATATTGTGGTTAGAATCAATTGGAGCATACACAAATAGATGTATTCATCAAATTGATTAGTTGATAGATGGTTAGGAATTGTATATGCAAGTCCTTGGTGATAGCATGGAGCAGATCATATATGCTATTTTAAACTGCTTTGTTTGCTTTAGCGATTTGTTTTGTCTTTCAGGCATTGCATTACTTATTATTCACTATTATATAGAGATTTACTGGGAAAACAAGTTTATTTGATTTTGGGTTGTATATTGTGTTCACTTTTTAATTGATTGGAAAAAATAAAGCCTCTTTTATTTTTAGTCTATCATATTCTTTGTGTATTTAATAAGGATTTATTTTGTTCAATGTTTATACTGATGATTCATAGGTACCAAACAAGTTAGAGTTTGCAGATTGGATTGGGCGTACAAAGAAGAAGAAGATATATGTTACTGGGTATGTTTTAGGAATAACATGTACTTCTTCCCATTACATGTCCATGTAATTTGTGAATTCAGAGAAATCAATCATCAGTGATAAACTGAAGCACAAATATTCCTGAGTGTGTTTTCAAATACATTAAATATCTAAGTATGGTTTATTTATTTTATGAATTTGACATCATTGGTATTAGAATGTAGATTAACTGAGTAAATAGTACTCATTATTTTTAGTAGAGATTGAAGTGACAAGTGAGATGCTTTGTTTTCATGTTGGTTTTGTACTACAAGTATCAGAGCCAAGTTTGATCTGGCCCTTGGCCACAGTTTTTTAAGACCTTGTCTGATTTGGTGTTTGGCCACCCTTATCTTTTCAGAGTGGCCAAATTCAAGAAATCAGCAAAATTAAAAAACTGAAAGAATTATAAGAGAAGAATCTAGTGGTGCTCGATAAATTCTTGTCTGAGAAGACAAGCAGAGCATCTGTGTATGGTCGTTGGTGGACATTGTGGTTAAGTTAATTATTGTGAGCATGTGACTGGGCGAGGTTAAATTAATTGGTATAATACAAAAAAATCATCACTGGTGGAAAAATTCATCTGATAGTAAAGAAGGATACACATAAAATTATGAGGAAATCAAGCTGGTAAATAATACTCGTAACATGTTACAAGCATCCAGCCAGTGTTCTTTGCACTTGTTGCTGGCAACACAACCAACATTTGCAAAAAAATCAGTAGAACTGCCATGAAATTACAATCATGATTTCTGGGGAAAGGTATTGGAGAATACATCCCGTATCCATTCTATTATTAAAATCAGTGTTGCACACATCGCGATAAAATCGCGATAAAATCGGAAAATCGCGATTTTTTAAATTTGCCGATTCAAAGCGCGATTTTTATCGAAAAAATCGCCCATTTTTTTTATAGCGATTTTTATCGAAAAAATCGCGATTTTTTCGGTTAAAATCGCGGGGGGCGCGGGCAGCGGGGTTTTATATGGAAAAAAAGATTTTTTTTTTATTCATTCAGCAGTCCGCCGCGGAGGAGAAGGAGAAGAAGGGAGGGAGAGGGTTGCCGTCGGTTGTGGGAGCGAATCGAAGCGATTTTAGGAGGAATCCAAGCCAAGATCGCCAATTTGTCCATAAACCAGGTATGTAGATTAATTTTTTTTTGTTTTGGTTCAATAAAAACTTTGTTTTTCATTGTTTTTAAAGAATTTTTGGAAATTTTTCATTGATTTGGGATGGGTTATTTGTTATGACTATGAGAACCAATTTTTGATTTTGATTTTCTCATTTTCTTTAAACATTGTTTATTTTTTTTGATTTTTCATTGTTTTTTGGCATTTGGTTGGGTGACTTGGGTTTAGAAATTGGGATTTTGGAAATAATTAGCTTGTAATTTTGCAAATGCTAAATTGTAATTTGTATTTACTATTATCATTTATGTAATCCTAAATTCCTATTTCCTAATCCTTATTTTTCCATAGGTTTGCAAATTCAAAATTCAAAAACAAACATGCCAAGGAAATTGGATCCTTTCTGGGAATATGGTGACCCTAAAACTCCGAATGATAGACAAAACTTGTATTGCAAGTTGTGTGGAAAGGAAATATTCGGGGGGGTGTACAGGTTGAAGTTCCACCTTGCACAAATCCCTGGACGTGATGTGGGGCCCTGTCTAAAGACAAATGCTGAAATTATCCAAAAAGCCATGAGAGCATTGGGAGAATTAGAGCACACTAGAGACGCCAAAGAAGAACTCAAAAGGCAACTAAAAAGGTCAGTTGAAGGAAGTGGGCCAAGTGGCACAGGTTCTACTGCAGCGTCAGTCAATCCGTTTGCTGCATCATCATATTTTGTTCCTCGAACCACACCTGGTTCACAACCAACTATCGGTTCAATGATGAAAAGAACTGAAAAAGAAAAAGCTGACAAGTTGATGACAAAATTTCTCCTCTGGAGTGATATTCCTTTCAGCATTATAAGGAATAATCCATTTTTCCAACCTACTCTTGATGCTGTTGCCAGTGTTGGCCCGGGGTACAAACTCCCTTCTCTTCATGATTTCAGAGGCCGGCTTCTTCAAGATGAAAAGCGTGACTGCACCCAAAGATTGGAGGATTTTAGGGCATCATGGGCACAAACAGGATGCACTGTTATGTCAGATGGTTGGACTGACCAAAAGGGGAGAACCCTTATAAACTTCTTGGTTAGTTGTCCCTTGGGGACTATGTTTATCAAATCTCTTGATGCAACTCATCAAATCAAAGATGCAAAAAATTTATGTGATTTGCTGGATGTGTTTATTTTGGAGGTGGGTGCAGAAAATGTTGTCCAAGTCATAACGGACAACGCTGCAAATTATGTTGCTGCTGGTAGAATGCTTATGGACAGGCATCCTACTTTATTTTGGACACCTTGTGCTGCCCATTGTATTGATTTGATGTTAGAGGACATAGGGAAAATTCCCTTTGTCAAAGAGGCTGTTGACTCATCAAAAACCATCACAAAATTTATTTACAATCACACATCTGTGCTTAGCTTGATGAGAAAATGCACCAACAACAAAGAGTTGGTGCGCCCCGCCATTACACGGTTTGCGACGAGTTTCATATCTCTTCAATCCCTCTTGAATTCTATGTGGGATTTGAAGAGAATGTTTGTTTCAGAGGAGTGGCGTTCTTCGCCAATGAGCCGCAAACCAGAAGGAGAGGCCGTCTGCAGACTTGTTTCATACCAAGAAGACTTCTGGGCGGGAGTGCAGGAGGTGTGCGCTGTCACTGAACCTTGGTAAAGGTTCTTCGGTTGGTAGATGGTGAGAAGCCTGCAATGGGCTATTTGTATGAAGCCATGGACAGGGCCAAAGAAGCCATTCGGTCCTACTATGATGACAAGGGAGATGATGGGTTCCAGAGACAACTCCTTCTATGGAAGGTCATTGATGAGCGATGGAACAACACACTCCATCGTCCCATTCATGCTGCTGGGCTTTTCCTGAACCCTGCATTTTCTTATGCATGTGGGTTTAATTTTGATGTTGAGGTCGTGGAAGGATTATTAACCTGTGTCCAGAAGATGGTGAGATCTTCAGAAGAACGTATGGAGATCTCTAGACAAATTGAGCAATATAAGTTGTCAGGTGGCTTATTTGGCTTTGATATGGCTGTCATTGATAGGACGGTTAAAATGCCAGGTATTTTTTAGTTTGTAGTATGTACTTTGTAACTTTGTTTCAAATTTCATTGTTTCTTCAAATTCCATTTTTTTCTTATGTTTATTTAAAATTTTATTTGTAATTTTGTTGTAGACGCATGGTGGAAGATGTATGGTGGCAGAGTACCCCTTTTGCAAAATCTTGCCATACGCATCCTCAGCCAAACATGCAGCTCCTCGGGATGTGAGCGCAATTGGAGTGTATTTGAAAAAATACACAACAAGAAGCGCAATAGGTTAACACTTAAACATTTAAAATATTGCAAATTTCCAAATAAATTTTTGAATTCATTAAAGTTTTAAACAATATTTTTTTTATAATATTAATTATTAATTATTAATTTATTATTTCATGAACTTTGTACAGGTTGGAGTCCCATAGACTTAATGACATGGTCTATGTCTACTACAATCTTCGATTGTGGGTGAAACAACTAGAGAAGACACCTGATACGGAAGCCATCTCATTGGATGGGATTGACACCACTGCTGAATGGAGGGTTGAGACCGAGAGGCCTCTCATGGATCCCACTGAGGATTGGTTAGTGCAGGATGAGGGGGAGGAGGAGGGGGAGGAGGAGGAGGAGCAGGAGCAGGAGCAGGAGCAGGAGGAGGAGGAGTTGGAGGAGCAGGAGGAGGAGGTGACACCGCCTACCCGGGCTACCCGGGCTACCACTACCACCAGTAGAGGACGTGGTCTCCGTCCACCTCAGCCTCCTATAGCTGCTACTACTAGTTCTTCAGCTTCTAGAGCACGTCAGACTCCACTGCCATTTCCACCACCACAGGCACCAGCTTCTACATCTAGAGGGAAAGAGAAAGTTGTGCCATTTTCTCGCAAGAGGGGCAGAGGAAATCAATAGGATTAGACTTTCATTTTATTGTATATGACATTATGACATGATGAGATACATTATCATATTTTTTGTTGATATTTTGAGGCTGAGTTGGACTTGGGACTCAGGACTTACTATTCAGGACATGATTCAATGTTATGTGTGATTTTAGCGCTAGAAATGATATTAAACATCTTATATATTAGTTTTTTTATCATATTTATGTGTCAATGTATTTATTTTATGTTGTAGATGGTTTAGATATTAAAAAAATTGAAAAAAATTGAAAAAAAAATGAATATTTTTGTGCCAAACGATTTTTTTCCCGCTTTTTTCCGATTTTTTCCCGATTTTAACGATTTTTTCCGCTTTTTTCCCGGCGCCGATTAAATCCCGATCGCGATGTGTGCAACACTGATTAAAATATGGGATTCTGTTGTGGTGGTTTAATATGCAGCGGCAGAGTTGATTTCTTTTCTTTGTCAACAACGGCCTCGCCATCCACTTGTAGGGAGTTGTCTGGTACACTAATTCTCCCAGCATTGCCTATTATCAACAGCCACTACCAGACAGTGAGCTATTGTGAGAATCATAAAAGTCCATTCGATAAGAAATTGTAGGGGCCTCGTGTCTTCAAAAATTTCATCAATTTTATGATAAAACTGCCACATTTCCAATTTGGTGAAAGAGAGATGAATTGTGACTTAAGGAAGTGTTGTCACCCAAATTGTATAGGCAAGATGCGACAAAGCTCAGGACGGGGGCTGTCACTTTGATCCCCCCCTCTCTGTTCTAGTTGTGTCCCAACAACAAGCTATGGAGGGTAGTTGCTATGAAATGTGAAGGTGAAAGACACATCGGCAACTGACAAGTCTGGGAGACATAAATGAATGGCCTAGCAACTTAGTTATTTTAGCAAGTTTAATGATTAGATTATTTTAGCAAGTTTAGGGAGTCAAATACTTGCATTATGCGAAATATCTACTAAGCCACAGGATGCTTCACTATCCTAGATGAAATGCAACACCTAAAATCTAAGTGAATGTAGGATCTTGGTTTCTTTTAGATTAGATGCCTAACTAGGTGAATCTTTTCCCTTAGCTATTTTGAAACTAGTCTCTAGAGTGGGTTGTGGAGAGAAGTGCAGGGAAAGATAGAAATGACTATATTAATGATACCTCCCCTGGAAATCTAACCACCTGATGCCTCTGACGCTGCAGAGATGGTGGCTTTGATGACTGCAAGGTCACTGTGTTAACCACTAAAGAGGGTTTAGACTTCGCAAGCTAGATGAGAAAGGTGGTCCTAAAATCTTTCAACCAAACTTATGCTTGAAGGTAAAAGTAGTGTAAGGCTAATCCTAGAGTGCAGGTGCAAAAATGAGTGATCACTATTAAGGTGAAGTTATTAAGTTTTTTAAGTACTTAGAGACAAATTACAATGATATTCAATTTATAACAATGAAGTACTTAACAATGTACAACAACAATCTTCACCAAAAGAATGCGCTCAATGAACAAAATATATGGCTCTAGAAAATGTTGCCAAGATTACCAATATCACAATGGACAATTGCTCTTGAGATGAAAATAAATCAACGAGTCCAATGCTGTTTAACACAATTAGCAACTTCCAAGATTACTTAAATTATAACAATAGAATGGCAATGTGCCAACTAGAGACAAAAGATCCAATCTCAAGATTATGATTATGATTGTCAATTAAGTGCCTTGTGAGTGACTTGGATTAACAAGATTATGCATACAAGAGATGCTTATTCCACAATAATAATGAAGAACAATGTACTCACTTGTCCAATAATCAATGGTAGCAATAACAATTAGAAGTATTCCTTTATAAACGATGTCACAATAATACTAGCTATCAATGAGGAAAAGAGAGCATTAATCCACAATGTTACTCTTTAAGCCAATCTTACCAAACAATTGCCAACTCAATTATCCCTTTAGAGCACTTATGTTCTTAGTTAGATGAGGATGCAAATAGTGAATGCTCATGCAAAAGTGTAATGTATGCAGTATGCGAATGGATGCAAGACATGCAAAATGCAATGAGATGCAAGATGGAGCAGCCAAGAAGATGATGATTACAGCAGTAAGAAAAACACCCAATTCCACTAGAAGACACTTATTCAAGATGCACAAGATGCAAGGAACAAATGCCAAATGAAATTAGATGACTGTCAACCACTTTTGATCTACAGTAATGTTTATATCAGACCTTTGATTTTTATGACAGCCTTGAAGAAATGATAAGATATGCTATGAAATGCAAGCCCAACCAATGCAAGTGATATGCCAATGAAGAAATATGCTTGCAAATTAATTATTATGCCACCATTAGGTGATTTCATCACTACTGTAGGTGATTTCAGATGGCTGTAGCAAACATATCAGATCTGGAAATCACCCAACAGTCCACAAAACTTCTCTTATATGCAATCAATTTGACCCCAAAATTAATTTTTAATGCCTTAAGTGATTAATGAGTGAATTTAGGCTTATTTTAAATGTTTTTAGGCCCTGGATATACTGCTGTCATAAAATGCTTCAGAATTCAAGATGAGGATAATGATGAGAATGAAGGATTAGAGGGAAAACCAAGAGGCCTAATGGCCTTGTAGACAACTAGTTTGGCTTCCAATGAATTTTCCTACCTGCAACCACCAAGTTAGCCCAAAAATTGCTGCAAAACAAATTGTTGGAAACAAAATACTAATGCAAACCAACTCAATGACTAAATAATGGCTGAATGAGGGCTAGAAGAAGAGGCTAGGGCTAGGAGAAGGCCAACGATAGGGCTAAGGAGCCAAGGAAGGGCAGTGATGAGGGGGAGGAGGCCTAATAGGCCTATGATACACACAGAAAAGCCTCATAGAGGCAATGACAAAAGGCCGTAAGGCCTGTGGCTAAGGGAAAATGAGAAAAAGAGGGGGGCCGAGGGGGTTTGAGACCCCTCTAAGTCCACGACAAGGCCAAAAACAGCTTGCGGCCCAAGGAAACACCCTCTAAGGGTTGTGGTAAGGGCAAGGGAAGCCCTTTTAGGGCTGCGGCCAAAAAGAAAAGGGGCAGCGGCTAGGGTTATGACCCTGAAGGGCCTGCAGCTCAAGGAAAAGAGCCTCTAAGGCTAACGACAAGACCTAAAAGGGCTAGTGGCTCACCTAGAGGAGGAGAGAAGGGCACGACAAGGCTGGAGGAAGGGGCAACTAGGCCCTAGAGGCCTTGAAAAAATTTGAAACCCCTACAATCACAAAAATTTCACCACAAAATGCCAAAATATCACTTCCTTAGGACCGGCGTCTTCCTTTTTTGGCTAGATGTTGAGCTTGGAAGAAGATTAGAGGCTAGATCTTGCCTCCATAGGCCTAGATCTGCCTCAAAGCCCCAACAATTTTTCTTGAGAGATTCAAATTTCACCTACACAAATTAATGAAAGAATTCCAAAACCCCAAATATATACAAAATTTTAAAACCACAAAAATGACAAGTGCTACGTCTTCTGCGTTTTATATTTATGTTCTATCTGCAGTTTATCGTAATGCTGATGTGATTGCTAATTGTGAAAATTTAAATAAATTGCTCTAGCATAGAACATACCTAATCTTAACATGGTATCAGAGCTGAGGTGAAGACAATGCCCAAGCAAGAGTGAAAGAGCAATCACCAAATACAGTTGGGACAAGACAAAAGGATCAATGGGTTCTGTTGTCGCCCAAACTGGCACGACAACGCTCAGACCGGGGGCTGTCACTCTGATCCCCGGTCTCTCCGTTTAAGCCTGTCTCCCACGGCTAAGGGGGGTAGACCCTGAGGAAAGACAAAGGCCAACTGCCACAACAGTTGGGCCAGGAGACGAAAAGCACTAAAATGACTTGACGAATTGAGCAGACCAGTGCCTTTAAAGATCTAAATGATCACTAGCTAGATGATCGAAGAACATGAACCACAACCAGCAATCATCAGGAAAAGAGAGCAATGCTTTAAATATTCAGTAAAACCACAACGCTCCTCAAATAACGATATCCAGCAAACTAAAAGAAATCAATTTGCTTCAGACAACAGAGAAACCAGATATCAATTTCGTGCTCAGATCTGAGTGTGAAAGGTACAGCATAGATGAAAAGTCTGAAACTGGCAAAGTGAATTTTCCAAATTTTTTATTTTTATTTATTTTTTTTTTTTTTATATAAAAAAAAGGAAAATTCCTAAAACTATATTAACATCTAAAACCTAAATTACTTTAAATTAAAAGCTATAAAATAAAAACTACAAAATCTAATTTTTTTTTTTTTTTTTTTTAGTGTTATAAAAAAAAAAAAAAAAAGAAAATTTAAAATCTAAAAAATTTAAATTTAAAATCTATTCTAAAATTAAATCTAATCATCATTTTTTTATTTTTTATTTCTTTTTTTTTATTCAAAAATAAAAAAAAATTAAAATTTGAAATCTAATTAAAGCTAAATCTAAAAAAATCTAAGATCTAACTAACATTTAAAAAAAAGACTAACACATGAAATAAAATTAACTAAACAAAAACTAAAATACAAAATGCATTTTTTTATTTTTATTTTTATTTGATATGTAATAAAATGAAACTATGTAAAAAGAAAATTAAATCTAAATACCTAACCAACGAAACCTAAATAAAACCTACGCTAATCCTAAACTATGTAAAACAAAATTTACAAACGCATGCCTATGATATCAAAAACCACACATCGAAATCAAAGGAAACGATATAACAAAATCGGGTGAGCACAATACGATGGCGTAACAGGACGCTTCTCAATGGCGATAGAAGGTTACAGCGACTAGCATGAAACAATGTGTACTTACCTGGAACCTCCACGCAACAATAAAGTCCGGAAATTACTCACGCTGAAGGCTGATCGCTCTGTCCGCGGATACCCTTCACAGCAGCGGGCTTGGGTCGACTTTTTTACGTGGAATCTCTGCGCAGACGCAATGCTGACCGGTTTTTGGAAATGGCAGATAAACGAGCTCTCAGGAATGCCCTCACGCCAATCCACGAATCGCTCAGCCCGTGTGAAAGCCCGTGTGGATTTTCTGGAAGCTTGCAGACGGCGGTATGATCTTCAGATTTTAGTTTGAGCGGCCACAAACTGTCCTCACGGCAGCCACTAAATCGAAAAACTAATATGGGCACGGTCTTGTTGTTTGCTGCCCTGATGCCAAACACAAACAACTACACCAGAGCTGTGATAGCACATAAGTGGACAGAGAAACTTTCAAACAGATCAAACGTAACCCTTTTCTGAGAATACAAGATGCGTTGGCCAAGAAAATTATCGGGGAAATGCAGAGTCGAATCACTTCAATTGAAAGAGACTTTCGTACCTGGCGTCTGAGAGACGGATTCGCTGAAATTTTACCTGAGTGTTTTATGCTGCTGAGACCAAATCTGAAGATTCCCTCAAATAATGATTTCGTTTTGCCTGTTTGAAGCATGAATTCAATGCATTTTTTGCTGTGGACAGGGAAAATGGCGGACAGAACAGTGCAATGATAACCCTGAAAAACAGCAAATAAGAGCCCGGCAGATATATGCAAAACTTCAAAATAAGACCACTTCAAAATTTACCTAGAATTACTAGGAAATTACAGCTCTTGGACAGCCAAATTTGACACTAATTGCAGTAATGTTCTTGAAATATCAGAAGTAAATTCACTGTGAACTTCACTGTAAATCAGAAAAAATTTCTCAATGTAAAACATGCAATAAACTTTAACAGATTAACCCGGGGCACAATCAGCTGGGCTCTGCACAGAACAGCCTGTGGGAGTCGGCTGGTTCAGCCCAGAACTTCCCCAAACGCCCACAAATAACCTTCACCTAAAAGTTTCCTGCACACCTCAAGCAAGCATCAGCAAACAAGGGCAAGAGATGCTGCTAGATTTCAAAAGAAAATGGAGATACCTGCCATTTTCCAGAAAACCTACAGCATTCAGACCCTAGCACGTGAGCAAGATACCTGTACTCACAATGCTCTAAAAAAAATCAGCTATTTTAACTGTTGAAAACTGAAATATGCAGAAATTCAAACACCTCACAGCAGTTCCAGAGAGTAACACCAGCCAGTTTGAAACCCCAAAGTCTTTTTATTAATCAGAAATCAGTTTACAAGAGAGCTTTCAGTACAGACTCACAGATCAGATAAAACTGAAAATGACCTCCTAAGACCCTACATAAAGGAAATGATCCCAACGGCTAGTTTTGGGTGATCCACAAAAATATTATTATTTTATTGCTTAGGGTTTTTGCTTTATGCTTTTTATTTTTTTAAATTTTTTATTTTTTATTTTTTTATTTTTATTTTTTATTTTTTATTTTTTATTTTTTATTTTTTATTATATATGAATTTATTATTTTTATTCATTAAAAGAAAAAAAAAAAATTTTAAATTTATTTTAAGACGGATCATCAAACCCAGCCGTTGGAATCATCACCTAGCACCTAGGACCTAGGACTCATGAGGGGATTTACAACATTTTCAACCCTCAAGACACATTTCATCATGATTTTTTACAATTTTTACAATTTACATCTCAAAGGGATGAATCCACTTTAACATAGACCCTCATAGACCACCCAGATCTGCGACACAACTATAATCTAGCAGAGTAACACGCTAGGATTCTCCTAAAGTCCTAATAACGAAATGCATCCCGGCTTTGGAGTTGGGTTTGAAGGAAAACTCTGCCGATCCATGGATCGGTGAGACTAAAAACCTCCCGGGACGCAGATCGTCATTAGAAAGTTAGGTCCACCTAGGCAACTTTACATACATGACTCTGATCTGCTTAGATTATTTACATTTCAAACATGCAGACTGGGTTTACAACAAAAATGATCAAGCTGTCGATGACTGTAGGCTGGCACGGACATGTCGCTCAGGAGCTATCCTTCTCTGCCAACAGGAAGGAGGTGTACTGCATGGGTAGTTGACCAGTAGTGGTCAACATCTGGCTCTACTTGGGGACACGTTGCTGCACTGGTAGGAATGTGAGAATCCAGAATCTGCATCCATACAACACACAAATAAAAATAAGTAGCGTCCATTCCCAAATCATCATATGCATTAAGTACAGGAAAAAATAAAAGCTCTTCATTTATTGACTAACTAATAACATGAAAAGTAAATCTAATCCTAAAAATAGAAATAAAATGCTGAAAAGACAAGGAGTAGGGACAGAAATACAATACAAAAGATGCCCCATGGCATCAGATATCATCTCTGAAGAACAGCTTGAGCATTTGGCCGTTCGCTGGTAGATGAAGTGGTTCACCATCCAATCTGCTCAAGTGGAATGAGTTTGGTCCAGCTATGTCTCTAATGATGTACGGTCCTAACCACAAGCTGTCAAACTTTTTATGCTTTCCTGGTTTTTCATTTTTGCGATCCCAAAGTAAAACCATATCTCCAACCTGCAAAGATCTAGATCTAGAGCATTTATCAAAGCTTTTCTTAATATTAGATTGATTTTTACATATATTTTCAAAAGCTGTCCGACGAGTCTCATCTAATTCCACAATCTGATCTATCCTATTCTGAACAACATCTTTATCAGTGGAAAATTTTTGGAGAAGCTGATAAGCTGGCAATTTTAGGTGCACAGGTAAGGTAACATCCAAGCCATAAACCAATTCAAAGGGAGATTTACCAGTAGATTTCTTCTTAGTAATTCTGTCTGCCCACAAAGCATACTTGATTTTGCTGTCCCAAGACTTCTTGTTATCTCCTACTATTTTCTTGATAATGGTTATGAGATTTTTATTACTTGATTCAGCCAAACCATTACCCTGAGGATAGTAATTCGATGAATGAGATAAGACGATGCCATATTTGAAACAGAAAGATGTAAACTCTGAAGAACTAAAAGCCTTGGCATTGTCCGTAGTGATTTTAGCGGGGACACCAAATCTAGTAATGATGTTATTCTCAATGAAATCCATAATCACCTTTTCAGTGGCATTCTTAGCAGGAATGGCTTCTACCCATTTAGTGAAGTAATCAGTAGCAGTCAAAATCCAAGAGTAGCCATTGCTAGAATTTTCATGGAACTTCCCTATGAAGTCCAGACCCCAATGCTGAAAAGGTGCCTCTACAATAACAGGCTGTAGAGGAAGGGCAGCAAGCTTCTGTTTCCCAGTGAACAGTTGACAGGCTTGACACGATCTAACAAACTTGTGCACATCAGAAAAAATTGAAGGCCAATAATAGCCAGCTCTCAGGATTTTGTGGGCAGTAGTTCTAGCGGCATAATGACCACCACAAAATCCTGAATGAAATTCGGAGATCAATCTTTTGGACTCAACATCGTCAACACACCTAAGCACTATGCCCTCTGGATTTCTCCATCCAAGGCCATCCTTCATAAGGCAGTACTTAGTGGCTTTTAGTCTAAGAGCCCTTCTTCTATGAGCGACTAAGTGGTTAGGACAAGCAAGATTTGTTAAGTAGTAAACTATGTCCTGATACCATTCATGCTCAGCTAACCTTCTTAATTCTGGTGAAGAAAGATCGTCAAGGCAAAACAGACCAAGAGTCTTTTCATTACTTTCAGCTAACATTTGAGCTAAACCTTGGCCTTTGATCAGCTTAGTGGGTCTAATCTCTAAATCATACTCCTGTATCTTAGTAACCCACCTAGCACGAGTCCCTAAGCAATCAGTTTGAGTTAATATGTCTTTAACAGCAGAATGTGGGACGAAAGCGATGATCTTAGAATAACCCACATAAGTTTTAAAATGCTTAAGAGACTTGACTAGGGCATAGGCCTGCTTTTCCATGGTATTGTACTTCAATTCGGAATTTTGAAGTGCTCTACTCATGAAAGCGATAGGCTGCTCGTGACCCTCTCTATTCTTTTGAAGTAAGACACCGGCAATGGTATCCTCAGAAGCGAAAGAAAAAATCATGAAATCTTTGGAGTAATCAGGACTAACAAGGACAGGAGCCTTCGCGATAGCAGACTTGATTTCTTGGAAAGCCCTTTTGCCCTCTTCTTGCCAGACAAATTTCACATCCTTCTTCAGAAGACTTTGAATGGGCTTAGCTATTTCCGCATAATTCGGGATAAATCTTCTAATAAAATTTATCTTTCCAAGGAAAGACTGAAGGGACTTGAGGTTATGCGGGAGAGGAATCTTTTGAATTGCTTCAACTCGTTCAGGATCGACCCTGACTCCTTCCTTAGAGATGATATGACCCAGAAGTTTCCCTTCAGTTACCCCAAAGACAGATTTAGCCGGATTCAAAGAAATTCCATATTCTCTACATCTATCGAAAACTTGCCTAAGATGATCTATATGACTGATACCATCCTTAGAGAAAACAGTAAGATCATCTTGATATATTTCGATAATTTTCCCGATCAATCCTTTGAAGGCATAGTCCATGGCCCTCTGGAAAGTAGCTCCAGCGTTTGTTAACCCAAATGGCATTCTGATGTATTCAAAAGTGCCCCATGGTGTTGTGAACGTGGTCTTGTGTCGATCTTCCTTTTTAACCCAAACTTGATTATACCCAGAAAAACCGTCTAGCAATGACATCATTCCAGACCCAGTTACTCTTTGCAACAAAGTTTCCATTTTTGGCAAAGGGTAATTATCCTTCTTGCACGCTAGATTAAGGTTTCTAAAATCAACACAAAGTCTTATTGTACCATTCTTCTTCCTGACAATCACCAAATTCGAACACCATGTCGAATGCCTAGTTTGAGCGATGATTCCTGCTGCAAGCATCTTCGCAAGCTCTTTTTGGACCAGGGGGGCTAACTTAGGATTAATCTGCCTAAGTTTCTGCCGAAAAGGTTTAGCATTTTCGTCTTTTAAGGGAATAGTATGCTCCATAATATCTTCCCTATAGCCCTTCAACTCATCATAGGAAAAAGCCAAAACATCTCTATATTCACGAAGTAAATCAATTAACTTTTTCCTTTCCTCCAGACTAGCACCTTTACCGATTTTAACCATTTTCGGATTTTCAAAAGTACCAATGTTAACTTCAAGGCACTCGCCTGGGTCCAACTTGTCTTCTTCTCTCAGCTTCGTGGCATCATGCCGATCAAAATATTGCTCTAAGGCAACTACATTTCTGGGAGTGGGATTTATGATATGTCCTTGATCTAAAGACCCATCCTCGCCAGAAACTAGCCGGAAATCCTCAAACTCGTCTAAACTATTGAGAAAACGAACGACTTGCTTTTCATCATTAAAAACTTGCCAATGCTCCGAGTTGTCTGGGACAGATGGTCTGAATATTATCTCCATTTTAATTTTATCGTTGATTAACTCATCAGACAACTGGAAAGTGCTAGCAGCTACGGCAAGTTCATCTGCCGAACTATTTAGCTCCCTAGGAATTGCTTCAAGGTTAAGGGCATCGAAGTGCTCCATAGTATCCCACACAGCATTTCGATAGTTTCTTAATCTCTGATTTCTACATGTGAATTTGTTCTTAAGCTGCATGATAACCAGATCGGAATCCCCCTTTATGTTAAGCAATTTAATCTTCAAAGCTTTGGCCAATTCAAGGCCCAACAATATGGCTTCATACTCAGCGACATTGTTGGTTGCTTCAAATTCTAGACGATAGGCAAACTTGAATACGTGACCAAGGGGAGACTTAAGCACAATCCCAGCACCCTTACCATGACTAGAGAACGCACCATCGAAATACATATACCAGACTTCATCCTTAAGATCTTTAATCTCATCATCGGGAGGAATTATGAAATTGGACATGATAGCATAGTTCCCGATGTCAGATTTTTCTTTAATTATCTCGTTATGAGGCTTTTTAGGATTTTCAACATGAAATTTCCTCTCAGGCTCTCTATTTAGTCTAACAAAACCGTCACCGCTAGGAGAGGGAATCATAGCATATGACCAATTCATCTGAATGCTTCCCCCTAGATCAGAGGCCCACTTCCTAGATAACAGCATACCCCAAGCATCGGGTACATCAACGACAACAATATCCATAACAACCATGATGTCTGGGTAGACTGAAAGATGAACTTGCAAATCCTTGATTAAACCATGTACCTCGATCTTCTTAGAATCCATGGCGCATATATTATAGTAGGGTCTGGAAACTCTTAAGTTAAGCTGTTCCATAACCCTTTTAGTCATAACACAAGCAGATGCGCCTGAATCCAACATGCAGTTATTCAATTTATACCCATTGACTAATAAGGTGATAAAGAAGGGTTGATGATCCTTGTTATCAGCATCTACGCTTTGCAGATAAATAGGAGCATCATGATAGTCAACCTCACGAATCTTCTGCTGAGAAGCGTTGACTTGAGGACCCTGAATTGCTTTTAGTAACTTGTCCCTTTGGGAAGGGATCTTAGCGATCTCAGACACGGGAACCCAGATTTTAGCATTATTAAACCAATTCCCCAAATCGACATCTATTCCAGAGTTCATACCAGGGCTTAGAGTTCGAGGAGGAATTTGATTTCCGCTCTGATCTTTATCCCTTCTCTGGTATGTTAAACCCTTATCTCTAGCAATTTCCAGAATTTTCTCAGGAGAGGGTTTCTCACCATATAACCTGGCCAAAATGTCATCTTCGTTTTTATTTATACCAAAAGCAGATCGAGGATTCACAACATCATAGCTCCTTTCCTTAACCTCTATCCAATCATTCATGGGCAAAGGGAACTTGCTCCCTACTACGTTTATTTGCTCACCTGTCTCAAGCATTCCATTATCGAGAAGTCTTCTGATAATGGGACAAGAGGACTCTTCGTGAAAATCAGCACAAGCACGACAGTAGGGAGGAGCATCATCCACCAGATTGGTAAGCGGATTAGGAGGCCTCTGCTCACTAGTTTGACCCTTTCTTTGCCAGTTATTATTTCTGTTATTATTATTTCGAGGCTGAAAATTTTGCGGTTGCGCTCTTTCCATTTGAATTAACCTATTCTGCAAAGTGTTTATCTCCTTGTTATGATTAATTTCCATGGTTTCAATTTTCTGAAGCAATTTGAGAACAAGTTCATTTTCAGGCTCTTGGGCTGCTTTTCCCTTAGTTTCCTTCAGTTTTGTAGCAGCCCTGTCATAACCTGGGATTTCAGACTTCCCAGAAGCTGCCTTGTCCTTCTCATGTTCTACAGCTAAGGTTTGGCAAGCTCGATAATCAGTAAGTTTAGCACGCCTTAACTCATAAGATGGCTCAGGACCAAAGGCATCAATATAAAAATCTTGGAGAGTTTTATCTGAAGGTTTATAATCTTGAGGTAGTTCTTTAATAATGCTATTAAACCTTCTATTAAATTCCTCAACAGTTTCGTCTTCTCTCTTTCTCATCAGAGTAAGAGCTCTTACAAGATGTCGTCCCTCTCTTTTATCTCCATATTTTTCTCTAAATGAATTAATGATTGATTGTAAAGAGTCAAAAGAATTAGGAGGTTTTTCTGTAAACCAGTCATGAGCATCACCTCCTAGAGTCAAGATAAAAAGGGTCATCCTGACATCCTCATGATCAAAATCAGGAGATCTAGCGTACTTAGCCATCCATATGTTGAAATCTCGCAAATGGGAATTAACAGTAATGGCATTATCTCCATGAAAGCTAGGCAATTTGTCTATCCCAACAGATGGAATATCATTGGGGGCTCCAGGAATGTTAGAGAAATCACAAGGACCCAACAGACTCATGGTGTTGCGCCTAACCTGACCCCTAAAGAGCAGATGAACGTCAGAAAGGGCTTCTTGTCCAAGATTTGTAAGGAGTGCACGAGAAGCGAGTTTGTGTGATCGCACCCTGTAAACCTTTTCAGGATCCGGAGTGGGGTTGCACAGACTGCCTGGATGTCTTCTAGTGTACACTCTCGCAGATAATAATGGAAGTGGAGTCGCCACTTGAACAAGAAGCTAAGCACGGAAAAGCTTGAAAAACAAGGACCAAGGACAGAAAAACTCTATCCCCGGCAACGGCGCCAAAAAATGTTGTCGCCCAAACTGGCACGACAACGCTCAGACCGGGGGCTGTCACTCTGATCCCCGGTCTCTCCGTTTAAGCCTGTCTCCCACGGCTAAGGGGGGTAGACCCTGAGGAAAGACAAAGGCCAACTGCCACAACAGTTGGGCCAGGAGACGAAAAGCACTAAAATGACTTGACGAATTGAGCAGACCAGTGCCTTTAAAGATCTAAATGATCACTAGCTAGATGATCGAAGAACATGAACCACAACCAGCAATCATCAGGAAAAGAGAGCAATGCTTTAAATATTCAGTAAAACCACAACGCTCCTCAAATAACGATATCCAGCAAACTAAAAGAAATCAATTTGCTTCAGACAACAGAGAAACCAGATATCAATTTCGTGCTCAGATCTGAGTGTGAAAGGTACAGCATAGATGAAAAGTCTGAAACTGGCAAAGTGAATTTTCCAAATTTTTTATTTTATTTTATTTTTTTTTTTTTATATAAAAAAAAGGAAAATTCCTAAAACTATATTAACATCTAAAACCTAAATTACTTTAAATTAAAAGCTATAAAATAAAAACTACAAAATCTAATTTTTTTTTTTTTTTTTTTTAGTGTTATAAAAAAAAAAAAAAAAGAAAATTTAAAATCTAAAAAATTTAAATTTAAAATCTATTCTAAAATTAAATCTAAATCATTTTTTTATTTTTTATTTCTTTTTTTTATTCAAAAATAAAAAAAAAATAAAATTTGAAATCTAATTAAAGCTAAATCTAAAAAAATCTAAGATCTAACTAACATTTAAAAAAAAGACTAACACATGAAATAAAATTAACTAAACAAAAACTAAAATACAAAACGCATTTTTTTATTTTTATTTTTATTTGATATGTAATAAAATGAAACTATGTAAAAAGAAAATTAAATCTAAATACCTAACCAACGAAACCTAAATAAAACTTACGCTAATCCTAAACTATGTAAAACAAAATTTACAAACGCATGCCTATGATATCAAAAACCACACATCGAAATCAAAGGAAACGATATAACAAAATCGGGTGAGCACAATACGATGGCGTAACAGGACGCTTCTCAATGGCGATAGAAGGTTACAGCGACTAGCATGAAACAATGTGTACTTACCTGGAACCTCCACGCAACAATAAAGTCCGGAAATTACTCACGCTGAAGGCTGATCGCTCTGTCCGCGGATACCCTTCACAGCAGCGGGCTTGGGTCGACTTTTTTACGTGGAATCTCTGCGCAGACGCAATGCTGACCCGGTTTTTGGAAATGGCAGATAAACGAGCTCTCAGGAATGCCCTCACGCCAATCCACGAATCGCTCAGCCCGTGTGAAAGCCCGTGCGAATTTTCTGGAAGGTTGCCGACAGCGGTATGATCTTCAGATTTTAGTTTGAGCGGCCACAAACTGTCCTCACGGCAGCCACTAAATCGAAAAACTAATATGGGCACGGTCTTGTTGTTTGCTGCCCTGATGCCAAACACAAACAACTACACCAGAGCTGTGATAGCACATAAGTGGACAGAGAAACTTTCAAACAGATCAAACGTAACCCTTTTCTGAGAATACAAGATGCGTTGGCCAAGAAAATTATCAGGGAAATGCTGAATCGAATCACTTCAATTGAAAGAGACTTTCGTACCTGGCGTCTGAGAGACGGATTCGCTGAAATTTTACCTGAGTGTTTTATGCTGCTGAGACCAAATCTGAAGATTCCCTCAAATAATGATTTCGTTTTGCCTGTTTGAAGCATGAATTCAATGCATTTTTTGCTGTGGACAGGGAAAATGGCGGACAGAACAGTGTAATGATAACCCTGGAAAACAGCAAATAAGAGCCCGGCAGATATATGCAAAACTTCAAAATAAGACCACTTCAAAATTTACCTAGAATTACTAGGAAATTACAGCTCTTGGACAGCCAAATTTGACACTAATTGCAGTAATGTTCTTGAAATATCAGAAGTAAATTCACTGTGAACTTCACTGTAAATCAGAAAAAATTTCTCAATGTAAAACATGCAATAAACTTTAACAGATTAACCCGGGGCACAATCAGCTGGGCTCTGCACAGAACAGCCTGTGGGAGTCGGCTGGTTCAGCCCAGAACTTCCCCAAACGCCCACAAATAACCTTCACCTAAAAGTTTCCTGCACACCTCAAGCAAGCATCAGCAAACAAGGGCAAGAGATGCTGCTAGATTTCAAAAGAAAATGGAGATACCTGCCATTTTCCAGAAAACCTACAGCATTCAGACCCTAGCACGTGAGCAAGATACCTGTACTCACAATGCTCTAAAAAAAATCAGCTATTTTAACTGTTGAAAACTGAAATATGCAGAAATTCAAACACCTCACAGCAGTTCCAGAGAGTAACACCAGCCAGTTTGAAACCCCAAAGTCTTTTTATTAATCAGAAATCAGTTTACAAGAGAGCTTTCAGTACAGACTCACAGATCAGATAAAACTGAAAATGACCTCCTAAGACCCTACATAAAGGAAATGATCCCAACGGCTAGTTTTGGGTGATCCACAAAAATATTATTATTTTATTGCTTAGGGTTTTTGCTTTATGCTTTTTATTTTTTTAAATTTTTTATTTTTTTATTTTTTATTTTTTATTTTTTATTTTTTATTTTTTATTTTTTATTATATATGAATTTATTATTTTTATTCATTAAAAAAAAAAAAAAAAAAATTTTAAATTTATTTTAAGACGGATCATCAAACCCAGCCGTTGGAATCATCACCTAGCACCTAGGACCTAGGACTCATGAGGGGATTTACAACATTTTCAACCCTCAAGACACATTTCATCATGATTTTTTACAATTTTTACAATTTACATCTCAAAGGGATGAATCCACTTTAACATAGACCCTCATAGACCACCCAGATCTGCGACACAACTATAATCTAGCAGAGTAACACGCTAGGATTCTCCTAAAGTCCTAATAACGAAATGCATCCCGGCTTTGGGTTGGGTTTGAAGGAAAACTCTGCCGATCCATGGATCGGTGAGACTAAAAACCTCCCGGGACGCAGATCGTCATTAGAAAGTTAGGTCCACCTAGGCAACTTTACATACATGACTCTGATCTGCTTAGATTATTTACATTTCAAACATGCAGACTGGGTTTACAACAAAAATGATCAAGCTGTCGATGACTGTAGGCTGGCACGGACATGTCGCTCAGGAGCTATCCTTCTCTGCCAACAGGAAGGAGGTGTACTGCATGGGTAGTTGACCAGTAGTGGTCAACAGGTTCCTCATAATTCACCTAGGGTGAAGTTGAAGCAGAGAATGTTATCAGAATGGCGCAGCGGAAGATTCTGATGGTCCATCTTAAGATCACTTCATTGGGAAGTTCGGATCTAAGGGTGGAAGGAAAGGCGGATGCCTTGTTGAAATAAGTTCGGCTGTTATGCGCAGGAGTATCCGAATGGCAGAGACACATCTCTTGATGAAGATAACAATCATTGTTGAGACATCTTCAATGATCAAAAGAATGACTGATAATGCAGGTCATCAAGGAAATGATCGACTCTTCCACAAGGAACCCCAAAATCTCTTTTATGTACCTGATCGAACCTGATGTCCATCTCGGAATGGAAGTCAAAGGTTACAGGGTGGCACTTATCGATGGAAAGGTACGTGTTTGAAAATAGATCTTTTAAAGATGTTTTTGAGTTCAGGGTTGTATCAAGTTGCAGGAAGTCCACTAGGGACCATGTCCATTGACTCAACACCGGAGGTCTGTGAGTCAGATGGTGACTAGGATGCCTGGATTCAAAAAGAAGCATGAAGGTACATGTACCGAAGGAAAATATTATAAGGGGACCATTCCCCTCATGCAGTAGGTTCACAGGTTTGAAACTACCTGAGGAGTTTGAGAATCATGATCAAGGAATCTCATGTATACAGGTGGAAGAAAGCCCTCTATGGCTTGAAGAAAAACACCTCGGGCATAGTATGGGAGGATTGATAGCTATCTAATGCAGCTGAGATTCACTAGGAGTGACACCGATCCAAACCATTACTCAAAGGTTGTGGATGATAAACCTCTCTTACCGGCACCTATGTCTAACAAGTGCAAACCCTCTCATTTATAGGAGACAGAGGGAGTTGGATTCTGAATGTGGGAAGATAAGCTGCAAGCCTGTGACTACCTCGAGGATTTTAACTTTCAAGAAGTTATATGGTAGTGATGTCGGACTTGATTTGGGAAATGCCTCTGAGTTTCATAAACTCAATCGCGTTGATGTTCTTGGAGAACCTCCGTCTGGACATATGTGTTGCAGTTATCATGGTGAGCTCATATTTGGTTAAGCCTCACTGGATTGGTGCCAAGAATCTTCTGAGATATCTTCAGGGCACAATCTGTCATGGATTGAGATACAATGCCAGAAATATGAAACCACATGATTATGAAGGGTGCGTAGGCAGTGTGGAGGATCACTAGAGCACTTCTCAGTGCTGGTTCTCTTTGGAATCTGCCTCGATATCCTGGATGAGCAGGAAGTAGAAGTCGGTGACTCTGAGCACCACCAAGGCAGAATACATTGCTGATAGTATGGCCTTCTGAGAGGCGGTCTGGTTGCTGAAGCTCTTCAGTGAGCTGTTTGTACACATGATGAATACCATTGTGATTCTCTGTGACAACCAGAGATGGGATTCGATTATTGAGGAATCCCGTATTTGACAATTGCTCCTGCAGATAGACATCAAATACTGCCTTATCTGGGATATGGTAAGTCGATGATCAAGGAGGCTCCATCGCATTAAGATGATGTACAGGTTAGAGCCCCGTGGAAAGACCAAATTTGTGATTTTCCCGAATGACTTGGAGTCGTCGAGAGACCTTTGTAAAAGGGTCCTGCATACATTTAGCTCTGGGAGCTTTGGGGGGCTTGCAGTTCTATTGGAGCAACATACGACCACAGGGTGACTCACCCTCCCCTGGTGGTGCGCACTGGAACAAGATGATTCGCTCTCTTGTGGGACAAGATGATTCGTTCTCTTGTGTAGCAGGATGATTAGTTCTCCTGTGAGGCCTGGATTGATGTGTTCTCCATGGCGATTGTAGCAGGATTGATGTGTTCTCCTGTGAGGCCTGGATTGATGTGTTCTCCATGGCAGCCTGGATTGATGTGTTCTCCATGGCGATTGTAGCAGGATTGATGTGTTCTCCTGTGAGGATAGGATTGATTAAGTTCTCCTATCGAGGCATCCTACCCATGCTGTCTGGGACTCATGGGAAGTACCTCTCATCTGATCAATGAGCAGGGAAATGAAGTTAGGGATGATAGTAGTATCGATGGACGCATCGTTGTATCTACCGTACTCCCTACGCTAGGATGTCCTCCATTGATCTGGGATCAATGATACTGGTCTGGGACCAGTGGTAGGAGTTGTACATACTATGATGCTGACTTCGGGTCAGCTGGGACTGGTCTGGGACTAGTGGTACATACTCCGAGACTGACTTCGTGTCAGTGCAGTACTGGTCTGGGACTAGTGAGAGTCGTACATACTATGACGCTGACTTTGGGTCGGTTGAGACTGGTCTGGGACCAGTGGTACGCACTCTGAGACTAACTTCGTGTTAGTGGAGAATGATATGACTCATTCTCGATCAATTCTTCTTCTTCATAGTTTAGCAGAGCTGAGCAGAGCAGAGCCACCAGAGCCAGCAGAGCTACCAGAGCCAGCAGAGCTGAGCAGAGTAGAGCTACCAGAGCCAGCAGAGCTGAGCAGAGCAGAGCTACCAGAGCCAATAGAGCTGAGCAGAGCTGAGCAGAGCAGAGCTGAGCAGAGCAGAGCTAGCAGAGCCAGCAACACTGAGCTGAGCAGAGCAAAGCAAAGCCACCAGAGCTGAGCAGAGCCAGCAGAGCTAGGCAGAGTAGTGCAAGGCACTAATGGTAGAGATAGTACAGTCGTACATATGGATCAGCGGATGGAGTTCTCCCTAGTTGAGAGGGAGTGTTAAATTGGCAACTAGGGCCAAACTCCATGTGGGTCGGCTTATTTATGACAGCTGATATTTTTATTGGATCCCTCTCGTCGAGAGGTGTAGGATTGATCCAAAGATCATCCGATTCCGATAAGTATTTATGGAGATATGAATTTATTTTGTTTAAACTTTATATAATTATTATCAAGCCGATCAGCTCTTATGTAGGCTCTAGAAGCCCAACCGACGTGTCTATTCAACCTCTAGATTTCTAGTATAAATTGTTAGGATATTCCGACACATAGGATATAGTTAAGTTCAACTTGGTCTAGTATAGAGTTAGGTTAGAGTTAGGTAAAGTGTGTTTCTTTACCGTTGTACATTTTGTAACTTACAATCCGACGGTCACGATATGTAGTGATCCGACGGTTCACTCTCACCTCGGTATTACCGACACTTGATCCGTGGCTTGACACCCGATTGGTCCATGAGTTCTATTTAAAGCGCATGGAGGGTCATTGTTCGGGTAATCCGTGCATGAGAGAAGCTTATGTAAATTTTCATTCTTTGATTAATAAATTGTCTGTACCCACGTTGGGACAGGCCGTGGACTGTTTCCCTCCTTGCACTCTGAGGGTTTTAACCACGTCAAAAATACTGGTGTATTGATTTGAGATCTGGTTGTGAGCGGTGTCCTCTTGGTATTCTTTCTGAGGAACTTACCCTGTAAATTCCTACATGGTATCAGAGCTATTTGAGGGCCGCGTCCGTTGGTGATCCAAATCTGAAGCCGGTAGAACTGCATGCGGCTGTCGTTTCCTAGATCTGCTGTTTCTGACTGCTTTCGGGCCGAGAGGACTGCTCTGTTGCGTTCGGAGCATCTGTTTCAGTGAGGAACCCCTTTCGTTTCACGCGAAAAGGTTTCCGGTAGCCCTAGCTGCGTCATTTTTCAGATCGGGAGGTATACAGTGTTTTTTTTGCAGTTTACTGTCATTTTCTCTCTGCTTATTTCGGTTTCGGTTTATTTAGCCTTTTTTTTTTTTTTTTTTTCCGGATCTATACCTTTCATTTCTGCGTATGCTCTTTGCCCTGCGACTCTGTGCGATCTGGCCAAATCAGAAACAGAAAGAAAGGATTTTTCTCATGCGTATGCTCTTTTCCCTGCACCTTAGTGTGATCTCGGAAAATCAGAAACTTTGAGAAAAATATTTAGTTTTTCGGCTAAAAGCTAACTTTGAGATTTTTTTTAAAATTTCTAGTTTTTTGGCTAAAGCTAACTTCGAGCCGTAAGGTTCGTTTTTCTTTGGATATTCGTGTTGGGTTTTGTGTTTTGTGTTTTGTAGGGGAAAAGAGTCTTCCCAAGGCAAGCACGCAAATCGAGGCCCCCCCCCTCTCTCTCTCTCAAATATTTTGTATAGATCAATTGGTTCAAAGACCTTTTAAGAGAGTAGAGGTCTTGGGTTCAAGTCTCCATTTTGTGGGGGCGGATTTTTTCATTCCCGCACATTCGCGCACTTTGCCGGCAACGTCAACAATTTTTTTTTTCAAAAAGCCATAACTTCTTCATCCGGAAGCCTTTTTCAGAGCCGTTTTTTTTAAAAACCGCCTATTTTTTCGAGATCTATCCATTGGACCACTTACTTTCAGCATCTTCAGCTTCAGTTGTTTTTCAAAAAATGGAAAGTCCATGCCAAGTCATTCTTGACAGCACTAACTACTTCCAATGGGTAGCCTACATGGGAGATTTACTTAGAAGTAAAGGTCTCTTCAGAATAGCCACAGACCAAGAGAAGAAACCCAAAGATGAAGACAAGGCCGAAAAATGGGAAAATCGACAAGATCAAGCACGTGGTTTGATAGGAATGTCTGTTTCTCCTGATCTTAGATTCCACATTGCAGAAATTGAAACTCCTCATGAAGCATTAGAAAAACTTGCTAAAGTTTTTGGGATTAAAAATGAAATTAGAGCCCATCAACTTGAGAATGAGTTGCTTACTTTGGATCCTAATAATTTTTCTTGCATTGAAGATTTCTTGTCCAAATTCAAGACCCTTAGATATCTCTTGGAAGGTGTTAAAGTTAAGAAAGAAGATGGTAACCTTATTTATTCCATCCTTACTAAGTTGGGACCAGCCTACTCTGTATTTGTTTCCACTTTCCATTCTACCAGGGAAGCTTTCATTTGTCAAGGCAAAGACTACAAGCCCCTTCCTTTGACTCCTTTTGTGATTCCTTAATAAGAGAACAAGAAAAACTCTTACACCTTGGTCTTCTTAATCTTGGAAACTCTTCCTCGAAAGCGTTAGCCGCCCAGCAGCAACCAAATTCAAAGAATCCTAAGAAGTCTTATCCTCAAAGGAATGGTCCTAAACCAACTCAGCCTCAAGATGAAAGATCATTTCAGCAATATGACAAGACCAATAAAAACAAATGGAAGAAGACTGACAGACATTGTAACTTTTGTAATCGAGATGGCCACTTAGAATCTAAATGCTTTAAGAAGATGGAAGCCTTGGAAGCCGCAATGAAGAAACATAACATCCATCTGGAGCCTACTTCAACTTCAACTTCCGGAACGGCATTTTCTGCATGTCATCGTCAATCATCTCAGTCTGGTTATGCATTAAATGTATCTTCTTCTTCTTCTCATTCTCATGAGTGGCTCATTGATTCTGGAGCCTCTTGTCACATGGCCAAAAACCAAGCCATGTTTTCTTCTTTAAATGATTGTAACACCAAAAATATATATGTTGGTGATGATAGATCTCTTAATGTTGTAGGGACTGGAACTGTTCATCTAGACAATGGTCAGTTCAATGATGTATTATGTGTTCCAAACTTATCCTGCAACCTTCTATCTGTCTATCAGATAACTCATTCAGGTGAAGGTAAAATTGTTGAATTTTCACCTCATGATGTTGTAATCAAGGATCTAAAAGATCCTAAACAGATTCTAGCTACTGGTCTTGCTGATGATTCCAAAAGGTTGTATAAGTTTCACAACTTTGGGTCATCCCATCTTCCCTCAGTATTTGTTGCTCATAATGATGAAGTGAGCAAACTTTGGCATGAGCGGTATGGTCACTTAAACTATCGCTCCCTTCAGCATCTATGTAAAGAAAACATGGTGACAGGTCTTCCTATGGTATCTTGCAAAGATGGTGTTTGTTCCGGATGTGTACTCGGAAAACATCATCGGGACAGTTTTGACAAACGTGCCTCTTGGCACGCCTCAGCCCCTTTACAGCTTGTGCACAGTGATTTATGTGGTCCTCTTCCTGTTGCTTCATTCTCTGGCTGCAAGTACTTCTTAACTTTCATTGATGATTTCTCCAGACGCACTTGGGTATACTTCTTAAAACTCAAGAGCGAAGTATTTACCACCTTTTTGGCCTTCAAAGCATTCGTTGAAAAACAATCTGGACATCAAATTCTTAAGCTAAGAACTGATAATGGTGGAGAATATGTTAAAAATGCATTCATCAACTTTTGCACCGAAAATGGAATTCAAATGCAACATACTGTTCCATACACTCCACAACAAAATGGTGTAGCTGAAAGGAAAAATCGCACCTTAAAGGAAATGGCTAATTGTATGCTGCAATCTAAAGGACTCAGTCTTAGTTTTTGGGCCGAAGCAATTAATTGTGCAAATTATATAATCAATCGCACTCCTACTAAGGTTCTAGAGAATATCACTCCAGAAGAAGCCTGGAGTTCCATTAAACCAGATGTAAGTCACTTTCGTGTGTTTGGAAGTGAAGCATGGGCCCATATTCCAGATGAAAAGCATAAAGCCTTAGAACCTAAGAGTGAGAAATGTACTTTTGTTGGATATTCTGAAGATGTAAAAGGCTATAGACTTATTCCATTTAAGTCCAAAAATGTTATCATTAGAAGAGATGTAAAATTTGATGAAAATAAATCGGCCTGCGAGCCTAGTCCGGCGGATGTGCCACCTCTTCCTATCTCTTCTATCTTTGAAAACATTTCTTCTTCAGATGATGAAAGCGAGGATGATAATCCTTCCCCACCTTCTCAGGATCCTCAACTTCCAAGATGGGTCCGTGCTACTCGGGATGCAGCAGGTGATCTTGCCGGTGATCCTACAGATCAGCGACGTACACGTTCTCAGTTTGAAAGAGCCTCTTCTTTACTGGCTCAAGCTCCAGTAAATCATGATCCTGACACTTTTGCAGAAGCTTCAGGCCATCCACATTGGGAAACAGCTATGAATGAAGAATATCATTCATTGATGACAAATGATACATGGGATCTTGTTCCTCTACCAAAGGGACGCAAACTTGTTAGATGCAAATGGGTTTACAGAACCAAGTATGGACCAGATGGGAAAGTTGATAAACATAAAGCTCGTCTAGTTGCTAAGGGCTTTTCACAGGTTGAAGGCATTGACTACACTGAAACCTTCTCTCCAGTTGCCAAAATGAACTCTATCCGCCTTGTTCTTTCCCTTGCTGCCTCTTTAAAATGGGAAGTCCATCAAATGGATGTTAAATCTGCCTTCTTGCATGGTGACTTGCAGGAAGAAATCTATATGGAACAACCCATTGGCTTCATACAAACAGACTCCAGCCTCGTTTGTCGACTTAAGAAATCCCTTTATGGCCTCAAGCAAGCTCCTCGAGCTTGGTATGCCAAAATGGATAGCTTTCTTTTAGAATCTGGCTTTTCTAGGTGTCATTCTGACAATACTGTCTACACCAAGAAAGTGGGCAACTCTCTCATCATCCTTGTTCTTTATGTTGATGATCTTATTCTTACTGGTAGTGATCCCAACCTTATAAACCATGTGAAGTCCAGCCTTAAAAAGAAATTTGAAATGACAGACTTAGGACACTTACACTATTTTCTCGGTCTTCAAGTCTTGCAATCCCAAGAGGGTATTTTCCTTTCCCAGTCCAAGTATGCTTGTGATATTCTTCGTCATTTTCACATGGAAGACTGTAAGCCAGCCCCTTCTCCCTTTCAGTCTGGAGTCAAACTTTCAGTCTCTTGTACTTCTCCTGAAGTTGATGCTACCTTATACCGTCAACTTGTCGGAAAACTCTTGTATTTAACCCATACTCGTCCTGATCTTTCCTTTGCTGTTGGCCTTGTTGCTCGTTTTATGCAAAACCCCCGTGAAAGTCATTGGAAAGCAGCTAAAAGAATACTTCGTTATGTTCGAGGTACAGTACAGTTTGGGATTCATTACAGTGCCAAAGCAGCTCCTCTGTTAGTTGGTTTCACTGATTCTGATTGGGCTGGTGACCTTGATGATCGGAAGTCTACTGCCGGTTATGTCTTCACTCTTGGTTCAGGACCTATTACATGGGCTTGTAAGAAACAGGCTGCCATTTCTCTTTCATCAGCAGAAGCAGAGTATCGTGGTGCCGTGGAAGCTAGTAAGGAAGCCTTGTGGCTTCGTCAGATCCTATCAGAGTTTGGCTTTGAGCAGCAGCATCCAACCACACTTTGGTGTGATAATCAAAGTGCCATTCAGCTATGCAAAGATCCAGTCCAGCATCAGCGCAGCAAACACATTGAACTACACATGCACTTCATCAGAAAGCTCATTCATGACCATGTTCTTGAAGTGCAATATTGTCCAACAGATGATCAGGTTGCAGACATCTTCACAAAGGCTCTCACAGAGGCGAAGTTCACTAAACTTCGATATATGCTTGGAGTTCAGGAAGTTGTCACTAAGGGGGGATAGGCTCTAGTGCCTCCTTCCTTCTCCTATTGTGTCATATTTGTAAATCCTTCAATCCTATCCCAAGTTGTTCTTAAGGGGGGATGTTAGGATATTCCGACACATAGGATATAGTTAAGTTCAACTTGGTCTAGTATAGAGTTAGGTAAAGTGTGTTTCTTTACCGTTGTACATTTTGTAACTTACAATCCGACGGTCACGATATGTAGTGATCCGACGGTTCACTCTCACCTCGGTATTACCGACACTTGATCCGTGGCTTGACACCCGATTGGTCCATGAGTTCTATTTAAAGCGCATGGAGGGTCATTGTTCGGGTAATCCGTGCATGAGAGAAGCTTATGTAAATTTTCATTCTTTGATTAATAAATTGTCTGTACCCACGTTGGGACAGGCCGTGGACTGTTTCCCTCCTTGCACTCTGAGGGTTTTAACCACGTCAAAAATACTGGTGTATTGATTTGAGATCTGGTTGTGAGCGGTGTCCTCTTGGTATTCTTTCTGAGGAACTTACCCTGTAAATTCCTACATAAATAAGAGATGTTTTGGAGTCATTAGAGACATCCTCTTAAGGTGTAATCTCCTCTCCACATCTTGGGTTTTTGGAGAAGGAGAGAGACACCATGGGTGATACGCTGGTCTTCAAAGTGCTGCCCTAGCTACTGTACGTTGCCCTAGTTGCACAGATCTGGCCACAGTAAAGGAGGCCTCATATGCAGCCAAAGGAAAGGCCCTAAATTACAGTCACGCATGCAAACCTATATGTTGTAGTGGATACGCTGGTTTCTATTGTGGTTTTAGCACCACAATAGAATAGCCAAGCAAGTACCCAAGTCTTGGACCCAGAGCATTCAGGTTCAAATAGTGATTGAAGAAGCCTAATTGCACTTTGATAGTGTTAGAGATATGGGTGTGCTATAAGTGTGTTGTTTAAGGATCATTAAACCTTGACATTTCGATTTTAGTTGTCAGATTATCAAATAAGAGCAGTTTTTGAGGAAAAACATTCAAGTGGTGGTGGCCACAGGTAATTGAATGGATAGGCTTAATTGGTGGGTTTTGGATTGCCATCAATTGTATATGAGAGTCTGATTGGTTTACCGGTTTAGTCATTCGTTCGACTTTAATAAAATTACCTTTAGTCTTATGTAGCAATTAGAAGTATCAATGAATATAAAAATGGGAATGAATTTCAGGTTATTTTCAGAAAATGAAGTTTTATGCAGCATTTTGAAAGGTTTGTTTGTGGTCATCATGATTAGATGATAAATGATTACTTGTATTATGTGTTTTCATGCTTGCTAATTGGTACAATATGCTTCATTGCCTCCCTTTCTGTTAGGTTTGTTTGTCTTGATTTCAATTTTCTACTGTTGTTTCTCTTATTGTTCTGATATTAAATTTGTCACTTGATGCATTCTGTTTGGAATCAGGACAACCCAAAGGCCTGTTCCTCTTGTGCACTGCCTGTATTATTCAGGAGAGCTCTATGAAATCTGTGAGAAAGAAATCTTTTTACCCAAGGGAGTAAAAGCAGCAAAAGATGCACAGAATCTGAAAAATAGCAGCAGGGGGATAAGTGTTCCAGGAAAATCTGCAGGAGCACCAAGTCGTATGTCAGTTGCTCATGGTCGAGCTTCTGAGAAAGGTGGTGGCAATCAAACACAAAAAAGTGCTGGAGCTCAGCTAGGAGGGCATGCAGCATATAGTGGTGGGCCTCAGCGTTCAAACACTGGAGGTTGGAAATCAGAGACTTCTCAATTGCACTTACTAGTCAACAAGCTATCAAAGAAGGGTTGGCTGCCTGTATGTTTATCTGAATAAACCTTCTTAATAAACTTATGTATTTTTTTCACATTTCGACTATTTCTTTTGTTATTCTGTATTATGTTTAGTGAATGGTAATCACAACAATCCACTAGAAACATTTAGTACATCATGAAACAGCACTATTATAGGTCATATTTATTTATATTTTCTTCGTTTGCCTGTTAAGACTTTCACTAAGATTTTGATACTATAATAAGTGCTGATGTTTCACTTTTAGGTAGTGGTTTTTTGCTTTTCAAAGAACCGTTGTGACCAGTCAGCAGACAGCTTAACTGGTATGGATCTTACGAGTCGATTGGAAAAGAGTGAGATACGTGTTTTCTGCGACAAGGCATTTTCCCGTTTGAAGGGATCTGATCGACAGCTTCCTCAGGTAAATGAAGAGATTTTGATCAAGTGCTAGCAGCTATTGATGTTCCTTAGGATATGTCCCATTGGCTTTGATATTTAATACTTCGAGTTTAAGGTAATCACACTGTTCCTGAAAGAATCTTTGGGTACTGTGTTTCATGTAGGTTGTAAGAGTACAAGATTTGTTACGTAGAGGAATCGGTGTACACCATGCAGGTCTTCTGCCTATTGTAAAGGAAGTTGTTGAGATGCTCTTTTGTCGTGGTGTCATTAAGGTTGTTTGCAAACCGTGTGCTCTTGTTTGTTTTATTTAATGACCTCTTGTAATCAGTTGAAAATCCATTAATTTGTGCTATGTTATCACATACTTTTTTGCATCTAGCTGACTTTTTGGAAGGCTGGTATTTATTTCAATGACAACATGAGTTGAGCTGTCATTCCCTTGTGTGCATGCTTCAAACTGATCTTTTTATTTTTTAAGTGCTAATATCATTTACTAATTGTCAATGTATATCACCTCACAAACGGCAAACTGTTTAGCTTTGTACTATTTTATGATTTTAAAAATTCTCTTCATGGAAATAAACTTGAAGTTTGCTTAGTGTAGATTTTTTGTTGATTGTTAACATAAAGTTTCACATACTCACCTTTCTTTTTAGCATAGTCATCAAAAGGAAATTCGGAGTAGATAATTGGAAGATCCACTTTTTTCCATTTATAGTTGATAAGTACAATATTAAGTTCCACTAGGCTTGATTTTGAAGGTCTAAGGCGGAAATGTAAACAAGTGCAAGCTCTGAAATTTAGTATGGATAAATCAAAGCTAAATCTAGGTAAATTTGAACATTACAGAGAAATGAAATTTTGAAAATGGTTAAAATATTAGAAATGGGCCATGCTCATTGTGCCGAGAGGCGCTCTCCAGCCCAATATGGTAGAAATGTTGTAATGTAATGTAATTTCCTGTAAACATTTTGAATCAGTAAAAATAAAAATAACTTCAAACTGGAATAATAAAAATAAATGTTCTACATTATTTTATTATTTTTCTTAATTTTTGTTGGATACTTAAGGTAAACTTGACTTGGTCAAGTTATCAATGTTTTTTGAGCTCCAGGTTTATGAGAACCCATTGTATGGACCCATGGAATTCATGTGGGATATAGCCTATTTAAGGGGGAACATTAGACCAGTGTAACGAACAAAGTTCATATACTTGGGAGAATGCTTTGATATCAATGTAACGAACAAAGTTTGTACTTCACAATAATCTTCAAAATACTTAGAAGAAAAAAAATCCATTGTAGGACAAGTAATTGTATACCAAATATTATATAAAAGGATTGATGAGATGATTACAAATGAGGGTGAGGGCTTGCTTATATACCTAGGCAGATACTTCTTCACCAACAGTCATGTCCTTTGGGACACACCTCTTCATTAACTAATTACTAGTTAATTTATTATTAATCATTATTTTTGTTATTTACATTATTTGTATTATTTTATATATATTTTATTCATAACATTGCTTTCCTCCTGAAAAAGCTTTGTCCTCAAAGCTTACTGATAAGATGGCTAGTTCTTTCTTCTCATTTCGAATATCTTCTTGTCTCAGAATTTTCATCTTCGTTGATACAAGATGATATGATCCTTTGAGTGATAAGTAAAATTGTCGAACTGAGAAGGGATCTAACCATCCAAGATTAATCTTTTGTAGAATCTTCTGATCACTAAAAATTTGTAATGAATTGTTATCATAGGAGTGGATTTTGCAAACTTCAGTATTCTTTGGAACATAAATCTGTTGTTTTTGTTTTGAGTCATACAGATGTGCACACTGATTGAGTTGTGTGCTCTTGTGATTTGGATGTCAATAAGGAATTATTTTGGTTTGACTTCCTCTTATCAAGTGTGTGGCAATTTTCAGATTAACTTCAGGTACTGAGGTTGTTAAGTTGGTTACTAAATCTTCACTTGGAATTTCCATTGTTTGAATTACAACATTTGAATATGTTTTTCCTTCAACTGGTTTGTTATTTTCTTGAGTTGTGATATTGATTAAATCAATGGTCATATCGTTTTCTTCATCTTGCACTGAAGACTTCGACACTTCTTTCGTGATAAATTCTTGTAATTTGTTGTTCAATGATTTCTTATCATTTTTAAGTTTCTTAATTTGAGTGAATAGACTTTGATTATGATTTTTGAACTGTAAGAGTTACTCATTTTCTGAGTTGACTTTATTTTGGCATTCAAACTTCTCATCTTTTAAACACTTAACTTGTTCTATTTTTTTTTTTATTAAGGTTTTTTAAGCATAAATTTTAGTCTTCTTTCTCTGATGAACTTTCATTGAGCTTCTTGTTAAAACTTTCCTTTTCTTGTTTTAACTTGTGCTTCTTAGTTTTATAGTTTTTGACTTGTTCAAGTAGTTTCTGGATATGACCTTCTCAATGAGAATTCTTTTCGTTTTTATTGGATATGACCTCCTCAAGCTCTTTCTGCTTCTTCGATATTGTGTTTCGATTGTTTTGAGGTATTAATTTTGTAATATCTTTAAAGACCTCTGAAGAAGGCATTATCGATTTTGACTTCATTGTCATGTTTCGAAATGTGATCATCCTTTCCCTATAAGAAAACGTCAATTTTTTTTTTCTCCATGTTTAACATGAGCATACCTAATTCTTTAAACGAAGCTTGACCAAGAATTATGTCAACTTCTCTGTCTTACATGGTTACAACACGAAGTTGAGATACGTACTCATAATGATCTAATGTTACTTGTAAATCATTAATTTCATATTTTTTACCAAATCTTCTATTTCGCCTACATTTACATTTGAGAATAGTTGATTCACCAGATTAATGTTAACGTAATTTTCATCATTGCTTGTACGGATAAAAATATTATCATTTTTCCCTTGGATGTACCCTTTTAATGCAATTATTTTGTAATCCGTGATCGAAAAACCTTTACAAGAAAATCTTCCTTCCTTTATTTTTGAATTAGACTCCATTTTGTGTTGGTCGCGATGAACTTAGGGTTTTTAAGGTAACCCTTTTTTTAATAATATTTTTTTCTTTTGTTTTTCTCTAAAGTATATATTTAAGAAAAAAAATATTATAATCGTTGCTTATATATATATATACCATGATGATGATCTTTTTATAAATAAATGGTGGATTTGAATTATAACTAGTGCAACGACATAAAAAATATTAATGCGGTCGATATAGAAGAAGGCTTCATAAATATAACCAAAAAAACTATTGCAACATAAAGAATGCCTTACTAATGCACACATTTACTTGATTAACCATGTATAAAAAGGTTATGGGTCAACTTTAACTTAAGGAAAAAAGGAATTATAAATGAATGTTATAAATAATAATGAGAACTTATCATGGAGGAACTTATTAGAATTGAATAATCTCAAATCCCTAGGAAATTGGTGGGTGGGGAACCGCGTGGCACGAATATAATTTTTTAAATTTATTAAAAGTAATGGACCATTTTGCTAAATAAAATTGCTTATATATAAATGAATGTTATAAATAATAATGAGGAACTTATCATGGAGGAACTTATTAGAATTGGAATAATATCAAATCACTATGAAATTGGTGGGTGGGGAGCCACGTGGCATGAATCTAATTGTTTAAATTTATTAAAAGTCAAAACAACCTAACAAACTCTTTAATACACTACAATCGTTAATAAGCATTAAGACTAAGCATATGCTGAGCATATTCCCTTGAGAATCAATCCAGGCCGCAATTAAAAAAAAAAGTCAACATATCGTCATCCACGTTAAGTTGAAATAAGAAGCATTCAAAAATAAAATGTTTCTTTTTTATTTTCCTAAATAATCTTATGTCTAACTAAGTGTACAATTTTTTTTTTTGGAGTCTTTTTAAAAAGTCACACCTCGAAATGAAGTGTGGGTATTCACCTTCAACGTAGCTATTCCCCAGGGGAAAAGAATCCTTGTGTTTAAAAATAAATAAGTAATTAAAAAGATAAGGCAACGAGAGTAGGCATACAAAAATAATGCGATGGATATGCAATAGTTCAGTTACCGGGCACGCGATAGACAAGAAAAAAAGTGGCCTATTGAGAAGAGCGAGTAGCCCAATCTTGTAGTCCTTATGGACCGGATAGAATGGATGTATGCAAAGATTGGAGATGCGCTGCAAAAGTTATAGCTAACGAGATGGAGGGTGGCATCAGTGGAATAGGTAGCAGCCACAAGGAGCGGTGATGGTGGCGGTGGTAGAGTAAGATGATGATGTGCAGAGCCGTAGTCTGGCTGATTCGTAGGGTGGGCATTGATAATGGAAGGTGGCTAGGTGATTGTGTGAGGCAATTTGTCAGCGACTGCGAGATTGCTTTTTGTTGCAAATTTGTCAGCTAGTAGTGATGGATCGGGTGGCGGAGATTGAAGATTGTAGTGGTGAACGCTGGCAACGGTGACTAGTGGACGAGCAACGACCTTGAGAGGAGGTGACGATGCTGGCTCGATGATTGCTTCAATGTTTTTTCTTTATATATATATATTTTTTGTGGTTTTTAATAATTTAGTTTTTTTCGGTTAATTTTTATTTTGTTTTGATTTTTTCTTTATAAACCTTTTTGTTTTTGTGAATTTGTTATATATGTGTGTGTGTGTGTTTGTATCAATGTTACTTGGGAGCGGGAGCGGAAGCGGGGAGCGGGAGCGGAAGCGGGAGTGGGAGCGACCATTTTCAGAAGCTCCCGGTTTGGGAGCGAATCCCGGAGCGATTTTTTAAAAATATATATATTTTTTATATTTTTTAATTTTTGATACATATATGTCAACAAAAACATGTAGAATGATGAAATAGACATAAAAAACATAAAAAAACATAAATTGATCATTGAACCATATCACATCAATCATCTAGAAATTATAATCGTCATCAACCTTAGTAAAATTAAAATACATATTACAACTGCAACATATTGAGTCTTATAAATCATGATTCATCAAATTCAATATTAAAGTTTCAACTTCAAGCTTTCAGAATTGAAAATTCAATAACATTTATCATCATTGATCACCAAAGTAACAAGTTGTACTTGTAAGCCAAGTTTAACCATTACAAGAAGTAATATCGAAGATATTTCTAAGTCCTAACTTCTAACTGTTAACATGATATGAAATGTTAAAAATTTATAAAATGAAACATGAATAATGAGATGAAATGAAACAACTTTAGTCTTTCACAAAGCATCATATTCATAATTCACAATCATTACCAATGAGTTATAATTGCCAAGGCCCAACTTCAAACTTCAAATTTTCATTGTCACAGTGATATAATGTTTACAAAAAATATCTTAGTGTCATAATGATATGAAAGAGTCAAGAGTCAAGAGTCAAGGACTCAAAACTCAACACTGAACAGTTATGAAAACTAAAGTGACAAGTCTAATAGAAACTAAAAAAGACAAGTAAACTGTAAATCTACAAGTGGCCCTTGCCACGAGAGTCTCCAGGAGTATAAATAGGTCGTGGTGGTCTTCTAGGAGTCTCCCGCCCAGACCGACGACCAAAACTAGAGCCTCCACGCGAGGGTGTCGATGGAGGTGGCGACAGCAATGGAACAAGACTCGGGCCCCGAGAACTGCTACTGGATGGTGGAGGTGGAGGTGGCATGGCTGCTGTAGCTGCTTCAGCTTCATCCCGTACAAGCTCCTCTTCTAGTTCTTCCATATGTACAATGCCATCCTCCAAATTGTTGTCCTCAGGGTGATTGTCCCAAATTTTATATGTGGGATCTTCATTAGCCCGATCACAGTAATGGCTCAACAACCTCAAGTTGTAGTGCACATAAACCAAGCTTTCTGCTCGGTTTTCGTTGAGCCTGTTTCTTTTCACATTATGTATATAACTCTAGGTGCTCCAACACCTCTCTGCAGAAGAAGAATTTACAACCTGTGAAAGAACTTTTATTGCCAATTTTCGCAAAAGTCCGTGGCCGCCATATGTTTCCCACCATGTGAGAGAATCAAATTTATCTTTGTCATCCATTGCATGGAAGTTACCATACAAACCACTGCCAGTGAAGTATCTGCCTATTTCAAGGCGCACAGCTGCACATTCCTCCCTATCAGGCACCAACTTTTCTAATGCTTCCAGATATCCTCTAGTTACCTCTCGATCTAAATGGGGTTTGGTCCTAACACCACCCCCTGCTGCAGGTTTGCCCAACCAAGAATCTGAGTAGTATTTTGGCGTAAGGATATACGCCAAGCAATGTAGTGGAAGGTTAAGCCTATTCCACCGTTCACACACACAATCGTGAATCAGTTTGTACAGGTCGGGATCTTTGTTATGAACAATGTCTTTTATTTCCCCCAACATGGTATCCATTTGCTCATACACCTCGCCAATCACTGGTTTGTCTGTATCTGCAAACCGAATCATGTTATAAATTGGCTTGGTGAAATCCAATACCTGTCTCACAGTTGTCCAAAACTGCCCATCAAGAGCGGCCTCCTCCACCGTTTCAAAACCTGCAATGTCAGCTACATTTGTAGCCCTTTCCTTTAACACCTGCCAATGTGGACTTGATACCATGCTAGCTAATGCCTCTCTTACCTTCAAAAAGCGCCTGAAGGTGAGGTAATAGCTACCAAATCTAGTCCTCGCAATCTTCAGCAACTCCAATCTCGAGTGATTGCGGAAAAGGCCATGGGTATTGCTATGATTTGTAATAAATTTTATCATTTTTTTTCCTTTCTTGTACAAATCACCAATCCATTGGTATTGTTCATTTTTGTTTTTGACAATATCATGCAACAGAAGGTTCAATGTGTGAACCAAACATCCAGACCAAAATATGTTCGGGTATTTATCCTCAATAATTGCTCCCGCTGCCTTACAATTAGGAGCATTATCAGTGATGACTTGGATGACATTGTATGGGCTAATACGCTCAATTGTTTCAAGCAATGCTTCTGCAATGTTGATAGCGGTCTTGAACTTGTCTGAGTAATCATGTGCAGCTAGAAAGATGGGACCACTAACAGACACGGCAAGAACACTTATCAATGGCTTGCCTTTTACATTTGTCCATCCATCAGATACAATGGACACCCCATTGTCAGTCCAAGAACTTGTCATTTTATTCAAAGAATGTGATATTTTTGCTTTTTCATGATCAAGGCCAACAGTTCTTGCCTTGTCATACCCAGGGCTCTTGTATCCTTTAGGGCATCATTTATGGCAGAAACCATTTCGTGCCAATAAGGTGAGCGTAGAACATTGAATGGTATCCCACATGCATAGAGGAACCTGTAAACTTTTGAATCCACATCATTCCTACACCCCTCATCAAGGAAATCTGATATGGTTCTACGGCGTAAAGATGATGACCCTGTGCCTCCATGTCCATATCCACTGCCTTGGGAGGATGCTGAAGGAGTTCTTTGTGAGCTTGGTTCAAAGAAACCCCTTGATCTTTTTGCTCTGTATTGGGCGTCCTCCTCTTCCTTTATGTATTTGGCTCTATCTGCTGTTGACACCTTGTCACAAGTTTTGATTCCTATTTGTTTCTCTCCATCCCATGGCCTTTTCCCGCAGAGGTGTCTTCTAGCACGGGTGTATGAGCCTGTGTAGTCAGTGTTGCAATGGGGGCAATGAAATTTAGTGGTTCCACCCCCCTCCCTGTTTCAGCCCTGTGAACATATTTCCACAATGGAGTTTGGTCTTGTTTAGTTTTTTGACCCTGATGTTCACCCTCCTCCACATCCTCCTCACTGGGGTTTTCACCCATTTGACTTCCTCCGGCTTCTTCATCCACCTCTTCAGTTTCAGGCCCCCTCCGTTTCCTACTCTCCACCACCATAATAACCAGAAAGGGGACCAGGAAGAGGAAAATGCCAATAAAAATCCTCAGGTCCATCGTGTTTGATGTTTGTAGGGTTTGAACTTTGAGTCTTGAATCTGCAAATTAATTTAGTTTATTGGGATTAATTCATTTAATTTATTAATTTAATTTAAATTAATGATCTTTAAACTCAAACAGGTAAATGAAACTAACCAAATTAACTACCTAACCAGCTAAACTAACTAAATGATTAAGTTACTTACCTCTGCAAGTTTCCTCCTCGCTCCTTGGCACTTGCTCCTCGCTCCTCAGCTCTGGTTCCTTGCTCCTTGCTCCTTGCTCCTTTGCTCTTCCTCAGCTCTCAAGCTCAAGCTCAATCTCATTGAAATGATTTTTTTTTGGCCCATTGGGCTTATAAACCAAAAAAATTAGTTAAATTTTTTTGTTTTTTCGGGTCCGGCGGAATTTTTTTCCGCCGAACCGCTCCCGGTTCTTTAAAATTCGCTCCCGGAGCGTTTTTTAATGCCCGGGAGCGATCGGGGAGCGATCGCTCCCCGATCGCTCCCGGGCATTAAAAAGTGCTCCGGGAGCGCGGGAGCAATCGCTCCCTGAAGCCCTCCCTCACAGACCAGGGAGCGCAAATTTTTTTACGGGAGCGCGCTCCCGAAAATCGCTCCCGTCCGGGAGCGATTTGGGGAGCGCGCTCCCGACCCGCTCCCGAGCCGCTCCGGCCCGGAGCGCGCTTCGGGAGTGGGTTCGAGGGGGGGGGGGCGCTCCCCCGCAACACTGGTTTGTATATATTTTTTTTCTTTTTGACTTTTTTATATTTTTTTTTTGACTTTTGAAAGTTTTCTTTTCTAGTTTTTTTTCTTTATTTTTGTAATGGCCAAGGGAATAATGGTGAATCTAGCAGAACAGAGAACCTCCAAAATTGTGGAGAAACACTTGAATTGTGACAACAACAAGGTTGACAAAAATTAATGGCCACAGGCCGAATCACACTGGCCTCATGTAGTAGTTGAGTGACTAGAGGATTGAACAACTTTGATACCAATGTAACGAACAAAATTCCTATAATCGGAGGAATGCTCTGCTACCAATGTAACGAACAAGGGTCATATACTCAGACGAATGCTCTGATACCAATGTAACGAACAAAGTTCGTACTTCACAATAATCTTTAGAATACTTCGAAGACAAAAACATCCATTGTAGGACAAGTAATTGTATATCAAATATTATATAAAAGGATTGATGAGATGATTAGAAATGAGGGTGAGGGCCTGCTTATATACCTAGGAAAATACCTTTTCACCAATGGTCAAGTCCTTAGTGACACACCTCGTCATTAACTAATTACTAGTTAGTTTATCATTAATTATTATTGTGTTATGTACGTTATTTGTATTATTTTATATATATTTTATTCATAACAACCAACCTAGATCCATCGTAACTCTGTATCTACCAAGTGCTGAGAGGGATTGTTAATTTTAGTTAACAATGGTATGTTCTATGCTTAGCACAACTTCAATGTTCCTTTAGCATCCTAATGACAATTTCGAATTTAATTTTCAATAAAAATCACATTAATCACATTGACAATAAAAGTAGATAGAACATGAAACAAAATGCAGAAGACGAGGACACTAGATTTGGCAGATATCAGGGAAAAACCCCAATGTGGGGAAAACCCTTTGAACAAATCTTCTTATTATTATATCAAATGTCCAACAGAGAGTACAAAAAAACAAAATTTACTTGCCAATAGAAGATCAAAACAACCCTGTCAAATTTCTGCAATACTGTCCTAGTCAACAACAGTGAAATCAGCCCTAACCAGAACTTCCAACCCATTCAACATTAGTATATTCATGTAGCCTCAAATTCCTGGCAGTGAATCTCATTGCATAGTTGATTGTGCCATAGAGATATCTTAAGAGATTCTTAGCAGCAATCCAATGTGTGTGATGAGGCTCAACCGTAAATTGACTCAATGTATTCATAGCGAAGCATATGTCCGGACGCGATTTTACCAAGAACATCAAGAACCCCACAAGTTGTCTATATTCATAAGGGTTTGCCAGTGTTGGCCCAACAACACTTCCATATAGCTTCTTGAAGTTGAGTTCCATCAGAGTAGACATAGACTTGCAATCCACCATCCCACATCTCTCAAGCAACTTCACAATGTATTTTCCTTGAGAGAGGAAAATATCACTTGGCTTTTGCCAGACCTCCAGGCCTAGGAAGTAGTGCATCAGACCTAGGTCCTTCATCTCGAACTCAGAAGCCAACTTCCTCTTGCATTGATAAATGAGAGGGTTTGCACTTGTCAGAAAGAGATCATTCACATAAAGCACCAAAATGAGACGCATGTCCTTTCCAAGCTTGAAGTATAAGTTATGATCATGATCGCTTGTAAATCCCAACTTCATAAAATAGCTATCAATTCTCTCATACCAAGCCGTAGGGCTTGCTTCAACCTATAGTGGGCTTTCTTCAACTTGCATACATGTGTCCTTCGATCTTGTTCTTCAAACCCTGAGGTTGTTCGAAATAGGCTTCCTCCTTAAGTGAGCCATGCAAGAAAGCAATCTTAACGTCCATTTGATATAGGTTTTGTTGACCACTCTGTGTCAATGACCCCATAATAGTACACCCCTTTTTTCGCAAAAGGGATTTATCATGTTCAAGTGTTTGCATCATTTAGATTTCATCATCAGTCGACAATTTGTTAAAGATGTAAACCCATTCTGCATGGTTATAATATAAATGATCTTAGTAAGGCCATCATGTATGTAACAACCTAGGTAAGCATAGTATTTTGGTGATGATTTCTATACTAGGAGGTCTTTTTGTCTCACTGATTCATTTGTGTCTCTAAACACAAATGATCAACAGAGTTTTTCCCTCCAACTTCATCCCAAAGCTAGTGTGGAATTTTTCATCAAGATATTAAGTGAGTCTTAGTGTTTTTTATCGAGTCCTTGTAAAAGTGATTTGGGAATAATCCTAGGTAATTGGCTAGATTATTTTATTACAAATTACTTAGTCTACTAGATCATATTTTGAGTCCCAGAATTGGGTAGATATTTGAGGGTCTATAACGAACGAGTGTTCCCCTTGTATTAAATTCTAATATCTTGATGTAAAAAATAATTAGTGCATGGTCCCACATAATTAGACACCATGGCTAAATATTAGAGGGTTAGAAAGAACTCCAAATATCTTATCCTCTATAAGAAAATCACTTCACTGTTTTATTAAGATAGATACAAATGAATTTGATACTTGATACTAAAGAGTGCCAGAAAGATTGTAGGGGCAGGATGGAGCTCCGAAACCCTCTGCGAATAATGCCGGACACAGGCTAGGGTTTGACTGTAGTGAGTTTTTTGCTGAACCTCCATTCCGTTACGATCAGCTCCATCACCACCCTGTTGCTGTACCCATCTTACACCGTTCTTCCTCTGCCCCCGTTTCCGTTTGCTGACTTGCGCTTATCCTCTCCATGACTCTGTCGTGCCCCGCATCGTTTCCTCTATCTGTAGACGGTTACTACTTCAGCGACGATTTTATACATTTTCGGTGGCAATTGGCGCATAACTCTTGGAGCAGTTATGGACATGGATTTGGTGGATTATTCTGAAGACCCTTTCGAGGATGTCTCCATCTAGACAGCCCCCCACTCGAACACGGACAACTTGCTCCCCTTCAGCAGCGAGCTGTCGGAAGTCATCGCTCCCTTGCCCTCGATCTCGGGGCCCTCATGTCCGGTTGTTACCCTACCTTGGGCGGTTTTTGCTACCTCTCCTCCGTCGTCGTCCTCCCTACAATTTGTGGCCCGTTGCATAGGTCTTGACCTCACCGCTAGCTCCTCGGGCTACCCACGTTTCCCTCCGTCTGCCGGATCTCATTTCCCTTCATCCACTCCCCTTAGCGAACCCTTGGTTTTCCCTCATGGTACCCCTCTCTTGGCACCATTGTCAACCCCCTCTCCGACAGTTTTATGGGCATACCTCCTCTCTCAGATGCTTTCCCCTCTGGGCCTGGTCTGAACCCTTCAAACCCTCTTCCAAACCCTCATCTCAACGGATTTCAGGAGGATACCACCGACGCGAGCCACAGGCCGGGCAAAAAGCAGAAGTGCGTCAAATCCAGGACTCAAGATGTAATTATCCGTTTGGGCGAAGATATTCAGTGGGGTGAAACCATGGATACCATAGACCATGTCTTGGTAGGTAGGGTTCGTGGGAGAAGCTACACTGCGGCACGACTAAAGCAATGGACAACAGAAGTCTGGGGGCAACATCTAGCTGAGCTACCCTTTGTACAAACCTTTGTCCGAGGATGGTTTGCGCTGCGATTCATCAGAGTTGAGCATACAAATTGGGTTTTGTCTTCTTTCTGGCACATTGAACAGGCCCCCGTGCTTCTGCGATGATGGAACCCTCTTTTCGACCCTAAGAGGGAGCAATTAGGTGTTGGGCCACTATGGGTCCGTCTTCCAGGCTTGCCTCTTCATTTTTGGTCTGAGGACATCTTCAAGCACATTGGAAACTCCCTGGGCACATATCTGGAATATGATAAATCATACCTCTCCACAGGCATCATGGCATATGCGAGGATACTGGTCCATTTAGACACCAGGGAAGGGTTACAGGAACATATCACACTATAATGGAGGAATTTCTCATGGATGCAGATCCTTGATTATGAGGGGGTCCCTTTTAGGTGTAGGAGATGCCATAAGGTGGGTCACTTATTTAGGGACTATCCCCTGAATAACAAAGCAAGAACAACGGAAAAGGGAAAGAAGATCCCTACAAAGGATACATAGGTAACTGCGAACCACACCTCTTTTGAAGCTGCATCGAACCACTCCTCCCCTGAAGCAGCAGCGGCAACCTCAGCCAAGGAGACTCCAAAGAAGCGCGACAAAGCACCATATTGGCCTCCCTCTCCTCCTCTGACCAGGGCAAGGGCGACTGCGGAGGCTGCACTATCTTCAGGTTTGTCCACTTCTAACCCCTGCTCTGTTCATCTCTCTTTTTCATCTGGTAGCATTGCATCATCCTTGGTGAATCATCAGGTCTCTGCATTCATGCCCTCGCCCCCCATTACATTGGCATGCTCTCTGCTCCTCCCCCCCCCATATTCTCTTGCACACCCCCATCCTTCCCGGAGGAGACCCCTTCTACTAAATCCTCTGACTCTGATCAAGGGCCTCTATCCCACAGATACCTGCTTCGATCCCTATCCCGATCTCAACCTCTTGACTCCATTGGCATTGGACTTGTATCTCCCCCCATCCCTCTGAAGCCTCCAAGAGGCAGACCTTCCTCCCTATCCAAAGCCAAGCAGCAGGCAGGGGAGGAGATTGCCTCGGGTCGACAACTTGCTATTGACCAGGTTCTTAGAGCACAGAACACCCTGGTTTCATCTCCTCCATGAAGCTGCTTTCCTTTAACTGTCGAGGGTTAGCTAGCCCTGAGAAAAAACTAGCTTTCTGTAGACTTCTTAGGACTGAACTGGTAGATGTCATATTTCTACAAGAAACCCTGGGTCTTGCAGAAGTAATCTCACACCTGCTAGAATCCATGCTTCCTGGTTGGTCTTTTCAAGCCCTTGATGTCAATGGCCATTCGAGAGGCATTGTTATGGGCTTCAACTCCCGAACCATCAAAGTATGTAACATTTGGGGAGGCATTGGACACATTGGGGCGGACATCTTCTCATTTGAACTGGGCACCGACTTTCGACTAATCAATGTATACGGGCCATGTCAATATCGTGGAGAATTCTGGGAACAATTATTGAACTCCAATCTTCTGCAAAAGGACAACATAATCCTTGGAGGAAACTTAAATTTCTCTATTGGATTCTCGGAGTCATGGGGACATCATGCCCAAATTGACCCCCTATCTGCTTTCTTTGAGAATACACTAGAGAATCACAGTCTTAGAGTTATTCCATCAACCAAAATTCAACCTACCTGGAGGAACAAAAGAATTGGAGAGGACAACCTCGATAGAAGGCTAGATCTCTCTCTCATCAAGGAATGATTGTTGGGCATGGGCCATAACTATAGGCAGTGGGTAGGATCAGGAGGCATATTAGACCATTTGCCGATATACCTTGAAATAAGAGGAGGACTGAACAAACCTAAAGCCCCTTTCAAATTCAACTCTACTTGGTTGAAGGATGCAACCTATATTCGAATGGTAACTGAATATTGAAAGACTCACCCTCCTGCTGCTAATGGGAATATAGATGAAGGCTTTGCACACAACATAAAGGAGCTGAAGAGATTATCTAAAATCTAGGCACACAACAAGAGAGAATAGGATGATCAAACCCTAAGGGACACTGAAGCAGAGATTGCTGCCTTGGAAAATGAGCAAGGGGGGGTTTTCACCTCTAATGAACAAAAGGAAAAGCTCACTGCCTTAATAGCTAAGAGAAGTAAAATCCTAAAGGATCGGGAAGAAACCTGGAGGTTGAGGAGTAGAGCAATATGGCTGCTTGAGGGAGATGATAACACAATTTTTTTTCACAAATATGCAAATGGTCGAAAAGCAATCAACTCCATTTGGCAACTGACAAATGAGCAGGGGAATACTGTGAACACTTTCCAGCAATTAGCTTCCCTGGCCACATCCCACTTCAAGAAAATCTACAAGGCACCTCCCAATGTCACTCTCGCTGAAGTCATCTGAGTGGCACAATTATTCCCTCGGTTTGTGGACTGCCATGGATCTGAACAGGGAGGTCACAATGGGGGAACTTGAGGCTACCCTGAAATGGTTCAAGCGAGACAAGAGCCTAGGACCTTATGGCTGGGCGGTGGAGTTCTATACTGTTTTCTTCGACATTCTTGGAAAAGATCTACTTAAGGTCATTAAAGATTGCCGGATCACTGGGAAGATGTATGATGCATTCAATACCACCTTCATCGCCCTCATCCCCAAATTAGACAACCTCCTCTTCTTTGATGACTTTCGCCCCATCTCCCTATGCAACTGTATCTACAAAATTATTGCCAAAATCATAGCCAATCTCCTCCGTCCCATCCTATCCTCCCACATAGAAGATAAAGGTGTTGAGGATAGATGACGGTGGAAAGTTTTGCAGTAAGGAATTTGAAGAATTCTGTAAGAAGTGTGGTATAGCACAACAAAAGACTACTCCATATACACCTCAGCAAAATGGAGTTGCAAAAAGAATGAACAAGATGTTGATGGAAAGGGTAAGAAGCATGCTCAATGGTGCCGGGTTAGGACAATAATTCTAGGTAGAGGCGATGGAGACAACATGTTACCTGGTCAATAGATCACCTTCATCAGCGTTGGAGGATAAGACTCCACAAGAGGTAGGGACTGGTAAGAAACCCTCTCTTTCATATCTAAGGGTATTTGGATGTGATGCATATGTACATGTTCCAAAGGAGAAATGAACCAAGTTGGATCGTAAATCTGAAAAGTGCATCTTTATTGGGTATAAGGATGGTTTAAGGGGTTATAAGCTTTGGAACCTAGTAACAATGAAGGTTGTGTACAGCCAAGATGTGGTGTTCAAAGAGGTGAAAGATGTTATTAAACATGAAGTCCAACCAAAGGAACCTAAGAAGATAGAGTTTGAGCTAAAGGAGGAAGAATCAGACTCTACAGCAGAGGAGGAATCAGAAGATGAAGAGCCACAAACTCTGGGTGTGAGAAGATCAGTTCGAGAAAAAAGGCAGCTAGAAATGTATAGTCCATCTGCTTTCTGTTCAAATTTTGCTTTATCTATTACTGATGATGATCCCAGAACTGTGAAGGAAGCAGTAGATTCAGAGGATGGAAAACTCTCGAAAGAGGCCATGGTTGATGAAATGGCATTTTTGCACAAAAGTGAGGCTTGGGATATGGTGGAGTTGCCAGCTAGAAGGAAAGCCATTGGCATCAAATAGGTGTTCAAGAAGAAGACAAATGTAGAAGGAAAGGTGGAGAAATACAAAGCTCGGTTGGTAGCAAAAGGTTATTCCCAAGTGCTGGGAATTGATTTTGGTGATATTTTTTCTCCTGTTGCCAAGGTAACTTATATTAGATTACTTTTATTTGTTGCTGCTGCTTTTGATTTTGAGGTAGAACAGATGGATGTGAAGACAACATTTCTTCACGGGGATCTGGAAGAGGAGATCTACATGAAGCAACCTGAAGGCTTTGCGGTGAAGGGTAAAAAAGAACTGGTATGCAAGTTAAAGAAGTCTCTTTATGGGTTAAAATAGTCTCAGAAATTTGATACATTTATACGAGGACTTGGCTTCACCAGAAACAAAGTAGATCACTGTTCGTATTATAAATTAATTGGTGACTGTGTTATTTATCTGGTCTTGTATGTGGATGATATGTTGCTGGTTGGAAATGACAAAGAAATTATCCAGGATTTGAAGACCAAATTGTCCTCCAAATTCGACATGAAAGATCTTGGTGCTGCAAACTATATTTTGGGCATGGAAATTAAAAGAGATCGAGCAAAGAGGATGCTCTGGTTAAACCAGAGGAAGTATGTCCAGACAATATTGTAGAGGTTCAATATGCAAGATAGTAAACCAGTGAAGGTTCCTATTCCTGTAGGTGTAAAGTTATCTGCTGAACAGTGTCCTAAGACACAAGAAGAGGAAGAGGATATGTCCCGTGTTCCATATGCAAGTGTTGTCGGTAGCCTGATGTATGCGATGGTCTGTACTAGACCAGACATTGCACATGTAGTGGGAGTATTGGACAGGTTTATGTCAAAACCAGGGAAGGAGCATTGGACAACAGTGAAGCGGGTTTTCAGGGATTTGCATGGCACTAGTGATTATGGTTTGTGCTACCAAGGAAGACCAGGATTGGACAGAGTTTTGGATATCTGTGGCTTTGTTGATGCAGACTGGGCTGGAGATTTGGATCAGAGAAGATCTACAAGTGGGTATGTGTTTAACCTATTTGGAGGTGCAGTTAGTTGGATGAGTAAGAAACAATCTATAATGGCACTATCAACTACAGAGGCAGAATACATCGTAGCCACTCATGCAAGCAAGGAAGCAGTTTGGTTGCAGATATCTGCTACAATGCCACTTATCATATGTCGATCGGTATGTCTCCTTTTTGAGCACTTTATGGATATGATGCACTTTCTTTTTCTGACATGGTGTTTGGAGATACCGGGGCACTAGAGGCAAAGGAGTGGGTTCAAGAGAGCCAAGAGATTCTCCGCGCTCTCAAGAACAACTTGCTGATAGGCACAGAGTGGAGAAACATTTTGAGGTAGGGGACATGGTCTACCTATGCTTGCAGCCATATATGTAGTCTTCACTCAAGTAGAAGGGGGTAGAAAAGCTTTGACCTAGGTTTTACGAGCCATATAAGGTGGTCAGGAGGGTTGGAGAGGTGGCTTATGAGTTGGAGCTACCTTCGGAGAGCCAGATCCACAACGTGTTCCACGTCTCATGCCTAAAAAAGGCGCCGGGGCAGCATGTTACAACAACAACTGAGTTGCCTCCCTTAGATGATGAGGGGCACTTAGTTTTGACACCTGAGTTCATATTGGAGGCCCGGGAGAGGAGGTTGAGGAACAGGGTGATCAGGGAGCACTTGGTCAAATGGAAGGATTTGCCAGAAGAGGATGCCACATGGGAGAGTGAACAAATTTTGCAGCATCCGGTTTTGCAGTTGCTTGGGGACAAGCAACATCCAGGAGGGGAGGACTGTAATGTCCCTTCCTAATTATTTTCCCTAAGGTGAGAAAAACAATTTTGTCAATTTTGTCATTTTTGGCTTAATGTAATTTTGGTGAAGAAACTTAGGAAAAAGGGGGTCAATGTGCATTTTAGTGGAATGTGGGGGCCACTCACCCATAAATAATACACACCCTTGAAGGCAGTTCGATTTTCCTAAGTGGGGGTCGAAATTATTGATGGGACCCACATGAGACTCAAGGGAGCAAGCATAAATAGGAGAAGAGGAGCAACATTTGGGGCCTTTTGATGATTTGAGAATTCATTGTTGCTTTGGTTGTTCAACTGAGCTACAACGTGCTGCTTAGCACAAGAGCTTCCCAAGGAGTGAAGCTCACCCTTTCTTCGGTGGACCTCGAGTGCCACCCTAGGAAGGTCTTCCCTTTCATTTGGAGACAGAGAGAGTTACATCCTACAAAGATTTACGCTGCCTTGGTTCAGTAGGGATGCAGTGGAGGAAGCCACGCTGTTTTGGTGGAGTAGAGGTGTCGAGAATTGGGTGAGAAGTGTTGCCGGAGTGATCCTTGTCCAATTTCCAGCTTAGAGGAGCGATATTTCAGCAGGAGGAGGAGCCTAGCACTCAGGTCGAATTTCTGGCTCAAGGGACTGCGCCATTTTCCCCAGGATTGCGTAGTCTATGGTGTGGGTTGTTTAGAGGGAGCCTTGGCTGGAGGATTGAGGAGTTGGGTTGCTGGGATTTTGATGGGAGGCATACTTGGAGGGGTTTCTTAGCATTTTGGGAGCAAGAAACAACAATTCTAGCTATAGGTGCAGATTTCTGGTTTGGAGGGGGCCAAGCTCTAGGAGGCCGAATTTGGAGGGTCAAAACTAGGGAAAACCCTTTCTAGGTTTTTCTGGGTTCTTGGCAAGGAGGATACTCCTAATTTTAAAGAATGTTCTAGGTTGTTTTGAGGGGGTAAATCAGAGCCTAAAGTCAGCCAACAATGTAGAATTAAAGGGTCAGTGTAGTTTTCTTGAGAGCAGGATTTCTACAACAGTTGGGCATTTTTGTATTGATCACCTAAGGCTTGTATTTTGCCTTGTGCAAGCCCAAGTGTACCTTGTCCATCTTTTGCTATACTCTAGCGATTATATTTAATGAAAATTGGCTAGTTTGGTGTTTGAGGAGAAATTTCTACTATATGTGTAAACTGCCAAACAAATTTTGTTTGGAAATTTATTGCATGTCTTTGTGATGACAATTTTCCATTAGGAATATTACATTTTACTATTTTTATATATATTTTATTCATAACATTGCATTCCTCCTCAAAAAGCTTTGTCCTCAAAGCTTACTGATGAAAGGCTTGATCTCTTTTTTCTGTTTTGAATGTTTTCTTGTCTCAGAATGGTCATCTTCGTCGAAACAAGACGATATGATCCTCTAAGTGATAAACAAAACTATTGCACTGAGAATGGATCTGACCATCCTAAATTATTCTTCTGTGGAATCTTGTGGTTACTGGATACTTCGTGTGAATTGTTATCACAAGATTGAATTATATTGACATTAGTAGCCTTCGGTGTTGAAGAGTCTAGGTCAATTAGGTATAGTAGGATTCTTCTTGACTTGATAACAATTTGTGGAGTCTTTTTACTTTTTCTTGTTAGCTTAATGTTCTTCTTCTTCTTATTAATGCATGTGTGTGTACTTCATCAAACTGTTACCAAAACATAAGAACAAGAACACAAGATGTTGGCTCACTGTCAGGGCCAAAACCTCTCTTCTCTTGAGAGGAAAACCCTCTAGTAAGTTTCTCTTATTGAAGCTTCTTATCAATCAATGCCAAACCCTAGAACCTTGACTTGAATATCCTCCAAGCAAAAGTCAAGTCCTTCCGACACTTTGTTTCATCGACACTTTCTCCTTCCGGCACTTCGTTCTTCTTTCTATTGTTGATAGACGTTGTTGCACTTGCTCTAGCAGAGACACCTTTTGATAAGTCCTTTTTCTTGTGATCATCCCTTCCTTCTACTTGACCAAATGAGTTCCTTCTTCAAGGTGTAGGTGCATACTTGATATGACTGTCCTGCAACCCTAGATTCCCGCACGTGTGGTGATTTACTTGATATGGTAAGCTCTTTTCCTCCTTCGCTTGAGTGTCCTTCTCCTTCGCTTGATTGGGAGGCCTTATAGGCCTAGTTTACTAGCCCAATTAGAGAGATATGCCAACTGTGGGTTTCTGCTGTTATGACTGTAGTTAACCTTCCTTTTTCCTCGCATGTGTGACTGTAGTTTGCCTTAGAAACAGTCCTTTGAGGTTCGATGTTCTTCCTTCCTTCGTTGGTGCACTAGTGGCTCTCTTTCTCATCTCCTTTTTAGCCTTTACTTGCACATTTACTTCACTGATTTCAGTTGTGTTATAGTGGAGTGGACAACCTCTATATATAGAGGACTATCCCTCCCTTTAGGCCGACTAGAAGGCCAACTAGAAGGATTGTTTTGAGGCCGACTTGCTGTCTTACTTTGGATGGCTTCTTTGGTGATGTCACATGGTTGAAGGAGCCTCTTTGATGGCGCCTTTGCATAGGAGGGGACTTGAGTTTGCTTGGAGGTATTCCCTTGACCCTTAATACATGGTTTACCATGCCCTTAAGGCCTTCAATATTTATTTTTGACTATTTGACTCACCTATAGCACTTAACATGTGCTAGACCTATTTCAATGAGCAAGAAACTCATTGACATATATTATTAAAATAATATTTATTTTCTTGAATAAATACAAATATCAAAAATACATTTATAAAGACTGAACCTAGTTACATTTCCTTCAACATTTGGAAGATAAGTTTGTTGCTTATGTCCACAGTGATACATATTCGTAGATTGATTGAGATGTCTATTCCTATGATTTAGATGTAGATAAAGAGTTCTTTTGGTTTGTCTTTCCCCTATCATTTGGGTGGCGGTATTCTGATTTATTTCAGGTGATGATGTTGTTGAGTTGGTTATAGAACCTTCACTTGGGATGTTTATCATATGAACTGCAACATCTAAGTGTTGATTTGGGGTAGCATCGGATGTGCTCTAGCCATGAAAATTGGTGGAGAGGCCAAAGCACATGAGATCTCCAAGTTCCAGAAATAGTTTGGGCAGATTCTAATCGGTTTGGGAGATATTGAAATAATTAATATTTTTAGTGGAGTTCCTAAGTCTAAACTTAGGAAAAATAAAATATTAATGGGTATTAATATAAAACTGGGTTACAAGGTTCCAAAAGTCATGGATCAAGCCAAATCTAATCTTAGCTGTTGATTAGAGATTTAATCTCGGTCGTTGATGGACCAACAAGAAAAGTATAAGAGGAGGCTTGAGGGTCAGTTGGAGAACACATCATAGTGATCAATCATTCTATTCTCTAGAGCGGGGTTTGCTAAGAGAGATAGAATCAGTGATCAGCAGCGAGGGGCAGTGAATACATAGTAGAGAGGTAGAGTTGGCACTAGAGAGACAACGTAGAGCCGAGAGAGGTTGACGCAGAGGCAGCTAGGAGTTGCGTAGAGCTAGGAGAGGCCAGCGTGTGAGATGCAGAGGGTGTAGGGGTTGTCGCAGAAGCTCCAGGAGCTGACGCAGAGGCTAGCAGAGTTGACGCAGGGCCAAGAGGCAGCGCTGGAAGGATTTGTGGGGCAGACTGGGTGTTGGTGAGCTGAGTAGGGTGATGCAGTCCCTATCAGAGTGACGCAGAGCAGTGGGAGCTGCAATTGTTGTTGTGGGATCGTTCATCCGGTGATTGATCAGCCAGAATATTTGTCTCCGAGGAGAGGTACTACTGTCAAGCGCATTCTCTGTTGGGTGAGCCATTTCTAGCACCCTGGTTGTATTCTGAAAACTGAATAATAATAAAACGCTTTGAATAGCTGCACTGGTTTTCTCACATTGGGTTTTTCCGAGGACACTGGTCCAACAATAACGGTGCCATTTGTGTGCTTGTTTTCTTTCACTTGATGATTTGTAGATGTTGATTCTGTACTTGTGTTTATTTTCATTATTTACATGGTAAATAACTTGTTAAGTAATTAAACAAGTAGGAAAAAATAATCCAGATAGTACAGGAAGAATTTGTAATGGGTTAGAATTAGAAATTCCAACACTAAGTGCGTAGTTTCTTCAACGCTTTGGCCTTCTTCTTGAGTTATGATATTCACTGGATCAATGTTTATTCCTTTCTCTTCATCTTGGACTTCTACATTTGATGCTTCCTTCTCGATAAGCTATTGTACCTTGTTTTCCAATCACTTCTTGTCCTTGTAAGCTTCTTAATTTGTGTTAGTAGTTTTTCACTATGGTCTTTATGTCGTGAAACTTCTTCATTATTTTCAGCAATGATCTTGTCAACTTCTCTTTGGATATTTTGTAGTACTTTTTTACCTTCTTGAAAAATTATGTTTGAGATATCTAGTAGATCTTCTGGTATTAGTGAATTCGGCTTCACTGTAATATCTTGTAGCATTACTTTTTTCTTTTTGTAAGAAAATATCAAAAACTTCCTCTTCGTATTTCAGATGAACGACCCTAGTGATTCCATCCAAGGCGAACCCAAAATTATATCACTATTGTCGCAAAATAAGGTTTTAATTGTGAATTTGCGAGACAAAAGTATAGTTACCAATGCTTAGTTGTAGATTGCTTATGTTGTCTTGTTTGTCACGTGTGTCAACAAAATTCGTTTCAATTATATTCGGTTCAAGAATCACTAATTGATTAGCATACTCATTACTAACATAATTATTATTTTGAGTAGGATCGATAGAGATGATAACATCCTTTTCCACAAGTGATCGTTTGATTTTAAATAGCGCACCGACACATATACCAAAAGTTTTAGGAAATCTTCCCTATTTTGTTTCCTTCTCATCTGTGATTGATCCCATTTTGTTCGTTGAATATTAAATATTTTTGAAGTCAACAATAAGCAAAGCTTTTTATTTTTCCTAAATCACTTAGATATATCTATATATATTTTCAAATATATAAAATTCCACTATATATATATATATATATATTTTTTTTTTATATATATTTTGATTTTTTGATTTTTTTGTTTTTTTTTAACATTATGATTTTCGATTTTTTTGGTAATATAATTTTTTTTTCAAATAATATATATATTTTTATGTAACTTTATCTCTCTCTCTCTCTCTCTCTCTCTTCTCTTACTTTTTATTTTATTTTAATTTTTTTTTCTCTCTTTTTTATTTTTTTTCCTCTAAGTTTTTATCTTGACTTTTTTTTTATATGTTTTTTTAAATTTTTTTAAGTTTATGGCCAAATGCCCTAACGATAAATGGAGAATCTCCCAAACTATGTAGCGAAAACACTTCAATAATGACGACAACAACGTTGACGAATTTCAATGGTCAAAGACCTAGATCGAAGAAAGAGGCTATGTGCAGCATTTGAGCAGCCAGAGGATCGAACAACTCTCATACCAAATGAAACGAACAAAGTTCGTTTTCCAAGTTAAATACTCCAGAAGACTTGGAAGATGTAGATCTCCATTGAGGATACAAGAATATATATTAAAATGTATGAATAAGAATGATGATACAATTGAGAGAGAGGGTCTTGTATATAGAGCCAGGTAAGTACCCTTTCAGGAACGGTCATGTCTGTAGAGGCATGCCTCTTCCCTACTATTTATTAGTTAATTAATTATTGTTTATGTCTATTATTATTTATATTATTTTTACTATTTTTATATATATTTTATTCATAACAGTGCCACACGTGGGAGAGAGAGAGAGAATGCCCAATGTTGTACGAAGCAATGAGAGGAGAGAAGAAATGTGGGTGATGATGATGCCAAATGAGGTGAGAGGGCACTTGTATTTATACAAGTCGTTAAGGTAGAAGAGTCATGTCCGTTGGGCTTCATGAACCTACATGATGATGTGGCCGACCCGAACAATTTGCACATGTGAGGGCATAAATTCAAAATCCATTTCTGCTTGTCCAAATTAAATGATCTTTATATCAATTTTAGTCCTATCAAAAAGAGGAATTTAATGCAACTATCATCTCCATCAAATGAGCTGTCACAAGGTGGAATTTAGCCTTAGTTGCCAATTTTAACAAGGATGAAATCTCTTTTCACACTAAAAGAGGTTTGCATCTCAAGAGATTTGATCCCTCTTGACACTTGGTAGATACAAAACTAAGATTGATCTGTGTTGATTTTTGAGTAGCTTGGGAGGTACTCCAAGCCCTAAGGTTCGGGGTTTGGACGTTAGAGTAGAACAAGAGTCACTTGTGGGCTTGGAACCCAAGGTTGGGGTTTTGCACCGATCGATGTTTGGGCCAAAACCATGGAGCATTTTGGACATGTGATGGATGGAGATGATAGAGGATGGTGAGGAGAATCCATTTCTTCGAGTATCATTGAAATCCAAGATGTCCTTGATGAGTTATGAATTTTTGAAGGTTGATGATGGGTTTTGGGCACGTAAGTCGTGTAGGCTTGATGTGAATGTGCCAAGAGACATGCCTATTCGTGGAGCCCTTGTATGGATATAAATACAAGGTGTTGTGATGTTATTTCCTCATCTAAATGTGCATCTTTCTCATAGGAAAACCATTTTGAGGTAGCCACAGTTCTAAAGAAGTTTCAGACCTACAACAGAGCAGAACAACCAATGAAGAATGAAAAAGGTCTGAGTTTTTCATGATGGTTTCGTGTTGAGTTGATTCTAGCTGGACAACATTATTTGCAGCTCGTGGGAGCCATTTCAACGGCTTGACTTGGTTGTTAGAAGCCCCTCCTAGGTGCAGATTTCATAGTCGAGTATTGGGCATCATTGGACTGGTGGAGGCAGCGTGTCGATAGCCCAAAGTAGCCCTTGATAAGTTGTCCTAAAGAGAGTGTGATACTTGAAGTTTGGGTGAAGTTGGTGAGCCTAATGTGCAGTACATTGACAGACTAGTGTGTAGGAATTTATAGGGTAAGTTGCTTATATAGAACACCAAAGGACACCACTCACAAACAGATCACAGATCAGTACACCAGTATTCTTGACGTGGTTAAAATCCTCAAAGAGGGAAACAGTCCACGACCTGAGCCAACGTGGCCACTTCAGGCAATTTATTAATGTAAAAGAAAGAAAATTTACATATGCTTCTCTCATGAATGGTCACCTAACAAATGCCCCTCCATGCTCTTTAAATAGAGATCATGGACCAATCAGGTGTTAAGCCACGGATCAAGTGTCAGTAATACCGAGGAGAGAATGAACCATTAGATCACTTCATGTCTAGAACATATCATGACCTTCAGATTGTAAGTTACAGAAGGTACATACTAAAGAAACACACTTTACCTAACTATACACTAGACCAAGTTGTACTTAATTATTTCCTGTGTCCAAATATCCTAACATCCCCCCTTAAGAACAACTTGTTATAGGATTGAAGGATGTACAAAGATGACACAATAGGAGAAGGAATGAGGCATTAGAGCTTATCCCCACTTAGTGACAACTTCGTAAACTCCAACCATAAATCAAAATTCAGTAAAGTTCGCCTCTGTGAGAGCCTTTGTAAAGATGTCTACAACTTGATCATCGGTTGAACAATATTGCACATCAAGAACATGGTCATGAATGAGCTTTCTGATGAAGTGCATGTGTAGTTCAATGTGTTTGCTGCGCTGATGTTGGACTGGATCTTTGCATAGTTGAATGGCACTTTGATTATCACACCAAAGTGTAGTCGGATGCTGCCGCTAAAAACCAAACTCTAACAAGATTTGACGACGCCATTGGGCTTCCTTACTAGCTTCAATGACGCCACGATACTCTGCGTTTGCTGAAGAAAGAGAACTGACACTTTGTTTCTTTCAAGCCCATGTAATAGGTCCAGAACCAACAGTGAAGACATAACCTGCAGTAGACTTCCGATCATCAGGGTCACCAGCCCAATCAGAATCAATGAAACCAACCAATGGAGGAGATGCTTCTACACTGTAATGAATCCCAAACTAAATTGTACCTCGAACATAACGAAGTATTCTTTTAGCTGCTTTCCAATGACTTTCATGTGGGTTTTGCATAAAGTGAGCAACAAGGCCAACAAAGGAAAGGTCAGGACGTGTATGGGTTAGATACAAAAGTTTTCCAACAAGCCGACGGTATAAGGTAGCATCAACTTCAGGGGAAGTACAAGTGACTGAAAGTTTGGCTCCAGGCTGAAAGGGAGAAGGGGTTGGCTTACAGTCTTCCATGTGAAAGTGGCATAGAAGATCACAGACATATTTGGACTGGGAAAGGGAGATACCTTCTTTGGATTGCAAGACTTGAAGATCAAGAAAATAATGCAAGTGTCCTAAGTCTATCATTTCAAACTGCTTTTTAAGTCTAGATTTCACATGGTATATAAGGTTTGGATCACTACTAGTAAGGATAAGATCGTCAACATAACGAACAAGAATGATAAGAGACTTACCCACTTTCTTGGTGTAGACAGTATTGTCAGAATGACACCTAGAAAAGTCAGTATCTAAAAGAAAGCTATCCATTTTGGCATACCAAGCCCGAGGGGCTTGCTTGAGACCATAAAATAATTTCTTAAGCTGGCATACAAGGCTGGAGTCTGTTTGTATAAGGCCAGGAGGTTGTTCCATATAGATTTCTTCATGCAAGAAGGTGGATTTAACATCCATCTGATGGACTTCCAATTTGAAAGAGGCAACAAGGGAAAGAACAAGGAGGATAGAGTTCATTTTGTCAACAGGGCAGAAGGTTTCGGTATAGTTAATGCCTTCAACTTGTGAAAAACCTTTAGCAACAAGACGAGCTTTATGTTTATCAACTTTCCATCTGGTCCAAACTTGGTTTTGTAAACCCATTTGCATCTAACAAGTTTTCGTCCCTTTGGAAGAGGAACATGGTCCCATGTATCATTTGCCAATAATGAACAATATTCTTCATTCATAGTTGCATCCCAATCTAGATGGCCTAAAGCTTCTACAAAGGTGTCAGGATCATAATTCGTTGAAGCTTGAGCCAGTAAAGAAGAAGCTCTGACGTGTACAACGCTGATATGTAGGATCACCTGCAAGAGCACCTGCTACATCCCGAGTAGTGTGGACTATTTTGGAAGTTGAGGAGGATCCCGAGAAGGTGGGGGAGGATTGTCATCCTCGCTGTCATCTTCTGAAGAAGGAATATTTTCAGAAGTAGAAGGGATAGAGAGAGGTGGCACATCCCGCCGAACTAGGCTCGTAGGCCGATATATGTTCAACAAACTCTACATCTCTTCTAATGATAACATTTTTGGATTTAGGTTGAAGAAGTCTATATCCTTTGACATCTTCAGAATATCCAACAAAAATACATTTTTCATTCTTAGGTTCTAAGGCTTTATGTTTCTTATCTGGAATATGGGCCCATGCTTCACTTCCAAAAACACAAAAGTGACTTACATCTGGTTTAATTGAGTTCCATGCTTCTTCTGGAGTGATATTCTTTAAAACCTTAGTAGGAGTGTGATTTACTATGTAATTGTCACAGTTAATTGCTTCTGCCCAAAAATTAAGACTAAGTCCTTTACATTGAAGCATACAATTAGCCATTTCCTATAAGGTGTGATTCTTCCTTTTAGCTACACCATTTTGTTGTGGAGTATATGGAACAATATGTTGCAATTGAATTCCATGCTCAGTGCAAAAGTTGATGAATTTGTTGTTAACATATTGTCTGCCATTATCAGATCTTAGCATAAGAATTTGATGTTCAGATTGCTTCTCAACAATGGCCTTAAAGGCCAAGAACATGTTAAAGACTTCAGTCTTGAGTTTTAAGAAGTATACCCAAGTGCGTTTGGAGAAATCATCAATGAAAGTTAAGAAATACTTGTAGCTAGAGAATGAAACAACTAGATGTGGTCCACATAAATCTTATGCACAAGATGTAAAGGGGCTGAGGCGTGCCAAGAGGCATGTTTTTCGAATCTATGTTGATGATGTTTTCCGAGTAAACATCCGGAACAAACATCATCTCCGCAAGATACCATAGGAAGACCTGTCACCATATTTTCTTTACATAGATTTTGAAGGGAGCGATAGTTTAAGCGACCGATTTTGAAGGGAGCGATAGTTTAAGTGACCAAATCGCTCATGCCAAAGTTTGCTCACTTCATCATTATGAACAACAAATACCGAAGGAAGAGTTGATGACCCAAAGTTGTTAAACTTATACAACCTTGTAGAATCATCAGCAATGCTGGTAGCTAAAATCTATCTAGGATCTCTTAGGTCCTTAATCACAACATCATGAGGTGAAAATTCAATTGTTTTACCTTCACCTGAATGAGTTATCTGATATACAGATAGAAGGTTGCAGGATAAGGTAAGAACACATAATACATCATTAAATTGGCTATTTTCTAGATGAATAGTTCCAGTCCCTACAACACTAAGAGATCTATCATCACCAACATATATATTTTTGGTGTTACAATCATTTAAAGAAGAAAACATGGCTTTGTTTTTGGCCATGTGATAAGAAGTTTAGAATCAATGAACCACTCATGAAGATGAGAAGAAGAAGATAAATTTAGTGCATAACCAGACCGAGATGCTTGACAACCACATGCAGAAAGTGTTGTTTCTGAAAATGAAGTTGAAGTTGAAGAGTGCTCCAAATGGATGTTATGCTTCTTCGTTGTTGCTTCCAAGGCTCGCATCTTCTTAAAGCATTTGGATTCTAAGTGGCCATCACGATCACAAAAGTTTCAATGTCTCTCAGTCTTCTTCCCTTTGTTTTTATTTGCCTTATCATTTTGTTGAGTTGATTTTTCATTGTGAGACTGAAATGGGTTAGGACCCTTGTTTGGTTTATGACCATTCTTTTTAGGATGTTGTTTCTTAGGATTCTTTGAAGTCGGTTGTTGCTGGACTGCTAAGGCTTTCTTAGAAGAGTTTCCAGTATTAAGAAGACCAAGATGTAAGAGTTTTTCTTGCTCTCTTATTAAAGAATCACAAAAGGCATCAAAATAGGGGGACTTGTAGTCTTGTCCTTAAGAAATAAAGGCTTCTCTAGTAGAATGGAAGGTGGAAACAAACACAGAGTAGGCTGGTCCCAACTTAGTAAGAATGGAATAGATAAGGCTACCATCTTCCTTCTTAACCTTAACGCCTTCCAAGAGAAGTCTAAGGGTCTTGAACTTGGACAAAAAATCTTCAATGGAAGATAAATTATTGGGGTCCAGTGTAAGCAACTCATTTTCGAGTTGATGGGCTCTAATTTCATTTTTAATTCCGAAAGCTTTATTGGGTTGTTTCATTGCTTCATCGGGGGTATCAATTTTTGTGATATGGAATCTAAGGTCTGGAGAAATAGACATCCTGATCAACCCACGTGTTTGATCTTGCTTATTTTTCCCATTTGCCTTGCTTATCTTCATCTTTAAGTTTAGACTTTTGGCCTGCGGCTATTTTATAAAGATCTTTACTTTTTAGTAAATCCACAATGTAGGATAGACATTAGAAGTAGTTGGTGCTGTCAAGAATAACTAGGCATGAACTTTCCATTTTAAAAGAAACTGAAGTTGTAGATGTTGAAATGAAGTCTTCCAATGGAAAGATCTCGAAAAATTAGGCCGATTAAAGAAACGGCTTTGAAAACGGTTTCCGGATGAAGAAGTTATGGTATTTTGAAAAAAAATTGTTGAAGATGCCAACGAACTACGTGAATGTTGGGAAGTGAATGATAATGTTATATTTAAAAAAAAATTCCCCCCCTTTCCAAACTTAATCTAATTAGCTCACTTTAAAAAAAATTATTTTATGTGACTCACTTATATAAATAAGTGAAAGTCACTTTTACAATGGTACTTTATGAACTATCCACAAAATTGTAACTTAAATAAATGATAAAGAGACATTAGAGTTATAAGTGACTCACTTTTTATAATGGGTGAGAAGACTTTTACATAAGGTAACTTTAAAACATAAGTTACGTGTGTTTTTTGAAAAAGTAACTCAACAAAAAGAAAGACTTGAACCCAAGACCTTTGTTCTCATAAATTCATTTTGGACCAAGTGAGCTAGATTAAAAGATTAGTAATTTTTGGAAAGGAGGATTTTTTTTTTTTGGCTCACTGAAGCTTTGGAGTGCATGCTTACGTGAAAAACCCCTTTTTTGCCTACAAAACAAACAAACCTCACAACCCAAAATGAACAAGAAAAAGTAATCCAAGCCTTACGGCTTAAAGCTAGATTTGACCGAAAACTAAATATTTTTCTCGATGTTTTTGATTTTCCTAGATCACACTAAGGCGCAGCGGAAAAGAGCATACACTCGACAAAAATCCTTTCTTTTTGTTTCTGGTTTGCTCAGATCGCACAGAATCGCGGGGCAAAGAGCATATGCAAAAATGAAAGGTATAGGTCCGATAAATATTTTTTTTATTTTATAGAGGACTATAAACCGAAATAAACAGAGAGATACATAACTATAACTGCAAATAAAGACTGTATACCTCCAGATCTTAAAAATGACGTAGCTAGGGCTACTGAAAACCTTTTCATGTGAAACGAAAGGGGTTCCTTACTGGAACAGATGCTCCTAACACAATAGAGCAGTCCTCTCGGGCCAAGAGCAGTCAGAAACAATAGATCTAGGAAACGACAGTCAGATGTAGTTGTAACGGGTTCGGATTTGTATCACCAACTGATGCGGCCCTTGAATAGCTCTGATACCATGTAGGAATTTAGAGGGTAGGTTCCTTAGATAGAACACCAAAGGACATTGCTCACAAACAGATCACAGATCAGTACACCAATATTCTTGACATGGTTAAAACCCTCAAAGAGGGAAACAGTCCACGGCCTGAGCCAACGCGGCCACTTCAGGCAATTTATTAATGTAAAAGAAAGAAAATTTACATAAGCTTCTCTCATGAACGGTCACCTAACAAATGACTCTCCATTCTCTTTAAATAGAGATAATGGACCAATCAGGTGTTAAGCCACGGATCAAGTGTCGGTAATACCAAGGAGAGAATGAACTGTCGGATCACTTCATGTCTTAAACATATTGTGACCTTCAGATTGTAAGTTACAAAAGGTACATATTAAAGAAACACACTTTACCTAACTATACACTAGACCAAGTTGTACTTAATTATTTCCTATGTGTTGGAATATCCTAACATAGTGGACTGCTAGATTGAGAGATTGGATAGCTCAGGGGTGGCCAGCTTAGAAGAGCAGATTGGATCAACCCATGTTCATTGAAGCAAAAATGACTTGCAGTAGTGATAGGTGGCAGCCCTCTTGGAGATTCTATGTGTTGTCTCTTGATGGATTAAGGGGAACTAGAGAGCAGAATGGAAGTGAAGAACCGACAGGATGAGATACGACATAGAGGCTGTGGCAAGATTGTTAGTGTATCTTGTATTCTTGTACTTGTGGATAATTGAGGGCCATTATTATTTGTACGGGAGACCTAGACAGTTGTATTATATGTTGATTAATATAGCGAAGTTGGGTTGAGATTTGTAAAAAGTTGTCTATACTTGTGCATGTGTGATTTACTGCTATTTATATTCTGCTGTGCAAAGTATCTTCGTTGAGATTCTTGGTCCGGTAGCATTAGGGACTTTCAGATTCTTTCCTACATCCCAAGATCGTGGAAATTCAACAATCTGGGGTGGTAATACGTAAGTAAGATGAATAAGTACTTACATTAGTGTTTCCATTGAATATGCAATGCTATTCTATGTCCAGATAAGAAATATAGTTGATCACACAACCTTAGATGCTATCGTTTTCTGAAGGTGAGTTTGAGAGTGTCTATGGTAATCTTGACAAGCAAGGAGCTTAAAGCTCCTTATGTTATTAGTGTTTTCTGGCGGCTATTTAGACTATTCACTCTCCTTCCTTCTGAATAATTTTCTTCAATGCAGAATATGGTATGAACACTGGACATCTATATCTCAATTTCGAAATTTATATAACAGGTTATTAATTTTCTTTAAAATTCTTAATCGAATTATAAATCCTCAATTTCTTAGATGAAAAAGATTTAACAACCATTCTATCGAGAAACATTACTTATTTATTAAACTCTTCCTTGACTTCAATGTTGAAGTCTTAAGATGCCTGACTCGTATACCTTGGGCAGGAAGGGCATAAACCACCTGGTTATTTTCTTATAATTCTATCATTATGTAGCAGAATAAAACCCATGCTGCTCTCTGCTTCTATTTCAGTTTGCAAAGTTCACTGAAATTGCTTTAGGCTGCAAATAATATGAAAATAATTGGTCATACGACTTTCAGAATCAACCGAGGAGAATGTTTTCTTATGTATTTGTTTTTACTTCCATGTTGATCTTTAGATTAATATATTTGATTTAGTTCTTTTGTCTAAGATGTAACCATCGGTTTAAATTAATCATTATTTTAAGATTATCTGAGTGGATAGGTTATTGGGTGATGGGTTTGTTTGTTCCTTTAATCTTCTTATTAATGTTGGAAAAACAAGGTTTACTTTATAATCATTAGTTCTTGAATTGGTAGGAGTCCTGTCAATATATTTTTAGACTTTAGCATTTACATAACATTAATTACTCAGAACGGTGAAGGATGATTTTCATAGAACATGGCAAAGAAAATTGTTTGTCTTGAGAGTTGGGTAGACAAATAATAGACATTTTGGCAGGGAAAGGAATTTTTGTGCAGTTTATAGGTATTGTTATCTTTTACTTCAGTCTACCAACAATACTCTACTGGCTCTCTGTGGCAGGTATTGTTTTCAACAGAGACATTTGCTATGGGAGTGAATGCCCCTGCAAAAACAGTAAGTATTTGAGACCTCGTCGATTTGGTCATCAAGATATGTGAGAGAATTTTAAATTTGTAGGTTTTCAGATGAAGAAAGATCTGTAAGAGCTAGTAGTTGCTTCTTTAAGTTTTTGTGGTACATCATAGTTTCTTAAGCATCGAGCAAACCTTTTCGTCCAAACCAATCTGTTATTCGACTAATTATAGCTTTTTTAATGAATGTAAATAGTTGCATAACATGACATTACACGACAGGAAAAACAATCTATTATTTGACTAATTATAGCCTATTTAATGAATGTAAATAGTTTCATAGCATGACATTACATGATAAATTATCTTTCTACTCTGTTCTATTGTTGCTATGAGCTTTGCTTGACTATGTTGAAGATTCAATTGCTTTTGAAACATGTGTTATACCTTGAATATTATTTTCAGAGTGCATTCTCATTCCGAGTGCATGTGCATATATGTTGATATGTATCTCTTTACAGTCAAATTACAACTAATTATTGTTTTATTTTCCTCTGAGAATTCTGAAAGGGCTAAGGGCAAGAATTGCCTTTTATTTTAGTACCTTGATATCACAAGGGCAAGGGTAGGTATCTCTGTTTGTTTTGGAGACTTGTACTAGTGCTTGGCTACCTTCATTTTGTGTGATGGCCATGGTTGTTGCCTTTGCTTCAGCATGTTGATGAGATTCAGTCTAAGTAACTGGGTTTGGCCAAACTTAGTGGCGAACTACAATAGGACAATGGACATGAACAGAAAGCTAAAAAAATTCAATCAAGTTCATTTCAATGTTATTATTCGATTGGGTTCGACTAGGATTTAACTTAGAAAAAAATAAAACCTGAATTGTAACTTTGGAGCTGCCGCTTGCATTCCACTTCCTTTTCTTATTTGCTGCAGCCTACTATCAAGGTGATCATCCACTGTGACAGCATTGTTTCCTGCAAACTTTGACAAATATTTTGGTAATTTACCATTGGAAAATGATGAGATTGATCAGGAATTCCAGTGAAATCTAGTGGGTTATAAAAAGTAAGGGTAAACGTCACTAGATTTCCAGTTGCTACCATTTAAAAGACAAAGATGAAAATAAATAGAACTGTCGCCACAATATTAACTTTGGATAAAAATATGCATGAAACCAATGAAAAAATCTGTTGAAGATACACATACTGGAGAGCTTGAAAAAATTATAAGTGGAATGCAATGAACTCACCGAAGAATCTGATATGCTTACAAATCTAGTTGATATTCCTGGAAGAAATGTAATTCTGTTCCAAAAAGGATACTTGGGTTTGCTTAGGCTTGGAACTATGCTTGGCGTATGATTGAATTCCAGGCATTTCATTGTGAAACAATGTGATTCGATGTAATGTACTAAAGCTAAATCATGGCAACAAATTTTTAAACTTTTCTTTGAGAACTTTTGTCAAAAATTTAGTGAACATTCATTTTCACGAACACTTGCCGAGCAAAGTAAATAACTTGTAGAGCAAGAATATTGCAAGGGTAAGCCAATAATTTTATTACTTGTAGGAGATAGTCCTCCTGTGTCCTGCTGCTCGTGATGAGAGCATCAAGGGGCAACAACCAAACCCTTTGCGACTATAAACAATACTCGAGAGTGATAGGTATGTGGGTCCCCAAGGGTAAGAGTCCATATGGACACCCAAGGGTAGTCATGTGAATGTTCCTCTCTCTGCCTCTGAGCTGATGATAACACAATTCTTTGAGATGCTCATCTGTCCCCTCACTGATCTTGGGTAAACCAAACCTAATGGTATGCCTGATGTCTCTGTCGAGAGGTCTCCTCGGAGGCAATGCTCCAAGATCCTGCATAGCAGCACCATACATCACTGTATACAATCATGTATCCCTGCACTCATCTGCATACCACTGTACAATGTTGCATGTCTTTGTACACCACTGGATACCACCACGTGCAACTGTACCACCCCATATCGTTTGGCATCCCGTGTGTGCCAATGTACTTGTCACTCCAATAAGTGGATCCAATGTGATGTGAATCACCCCCCCTAATCCACTCTAGTAAATTTGTGTAGCAGAACTCCTTGTGTAGAAGAACTCCTCGCATGCCCATGGGGGTGTCACTACAACATTAATCCTTAGTGGCCCCGTGCCTCGTACATCAATGTAAGTACATCGTGTCCATTGATACTTGGGTTTACTTATATTGATTTGGGGTAGCATCGAATGTGCTCTATCCATGAAAATTGGCAGAGAGGCTAAAGCGCACGAGATCTCCAAAACCCAGAAATGGTTTGAGCAGATTCTAACCAGTTTGGGAGATATGAAAATAATTAACATTTTTAATGGAGTTTCTAAGTCTGAACTTAGGAAAAATAAAATATTAATGGGTATTAATATAAAACTGGGTTAGAAGGTTTCAAAAGTCATGTATCAAGCCAAATCTAATCTTAGCCGTTGATTAGAGATTTAATCTCGGCCATTGAAGGACCAACAGGAAAAGTATAAGAAGAGGCTTGAGGGTCAGTTGGAGAATACACTGAGGGAGACCATTTAGTTCGATTTCTGGAGCGGTGTTAGCTGAGAAATTTGAACTAGTGGCCCGGGGAGCAGTAGGAGGCAGTGGGTACGGAACAGAGTCAGGATCAACACCAGAAGACCAGCGCAGAGGTTGGAGAGGCAGACGCAGAGGCAACAGACTGCGCAGTCACTGGAAGGCCTGCGTGGGCGACACAGAGAGGCCCAGTGCTGACGTAGAGTGGCAGGAACTAACGCAGTAGGTCTGGGAACTGCGTAGAGGCCAGTAAGCCTGGCGCTGAGGTTGGGAGAAGTGCTGGAGAATTTTTTCTCTGTTGAGTAAGCCACTTTGGCGCCCAGTTGTACTGAAGAATTGTTGAATAATAAAATCCTCCTATGCTACACTAGTTTTCCCGCGTTGGGTTTTTCCGGGGACTTTTGTCCAAAACATTTGTGTTGATGTGTTGATTCTTGTGCATGTTTTTGTTTCTATATTATGGTGTGATATTCGCAGCAGAATTTATTTTAATGTTTACTAAAGGGTTTTTTCGTAAATAACTTATTGGCAAATAAGTAGGTAAAATAAATCAGTTGTTGCAGTGATAGAATTTTCACATGGTATCAGAGGAAGTAATCAAAGGTAGGAAGAGAAAATCAATTATGGGTCGAGACCATGATGTAGAGGCATCTATGTCAGGAGGCTCACACAGATTTTTAGAAAGTTGCACAAGATTCAGTGACTTCGATTTCTCTATGTTGGCTTCCAGGCTAGAAGAAGTGGCTTGTGTGACTAGATTTGCATCGTCAGAAGGATGGTATATAGACAGTGGAGCCTCTTGGCATATGACGGGAATCCGGGAATGTTTCTTAGATTATCGGGAGGAGAGGATGAACTTTCAGATCACCATGGGGAACAAGGCAAAGTGTGCTAGAGTACGGAGGGGCACCATAGTTTTTCAAACAGGAACGGGAGAGCAGTTCTGTGCTACCAATGTGATGCATGTACCAGGATTGGGGATGAATCTACTTTCCGTGTCGCAACTTCAAGGCAAAGGCTATGACGTTTTCTTCATGAGGAGAAAGTATACGTCAAACACCCACGCTAGAAAATAAAGTGCAGATCGGGATCAAAAGTAACAGGTTGTATAGACTACAACTAGAATCACCAATGGCACTAATAGGCAGTCATGGTGACAAGGATTTGAACGAACTATGGCACAAAAGAATGGGACATTTGCACCATGGGGCTCTGAGAATTCTCAAAAACACTCTAACAGGAGTTTCAGATCTTAGTATGAAATGAGATGATGTATGCAGAGGGTGTTCTTTGGGAAAGTATGCTAAAGCAGCATTTCCTAGAAGTAAGAACAAGGATAAGAGTGTACTAGGATTGATACACTCAGATATCCATGGACCTATGTCCACTAAAGCTCTTAGTGGTGTCGAGTACTTTCTTACCTTCATTGATGACCGCTCAAGGAAAACTTGGATTTATTTTTTGAAAACCAAGGACGAGGTTTTCTATCGATTCAAAGAGTTCAAGGCTCTAGTAGAGAATCTGTTTGGGAAGAAAATAAAAGTTTTGTGCTTAGATAATGGTGGAGAGTATGTCGATAAGGACTTCACTGATTTTCGCGCTAAGGAGGGCATCAGAAGAGAGTGGACGCTTACAATCTGGAGTAGAATGGAGTAGCAGAAAGGAAGAACAAGACTATTGTAGAAGCAGCTAGGGCCATGATGTATGATCAGGATATGCCAAAATTCCTGTGGGCAGAAGCATGCAACACAACAGTCTATGTTCAGAACAAGACTCCTCATCGGGAATTGGGCAAGATTACTCCAGAGAAAGTTTTCACAGGGAAGAGGCCTGAAGTCAGTCATTTCAGGATATTTGGGAGCTTAGCAAATAGCCGCATACCCGAGGAAAAGAGGAAGAAGCTGGATCAAATTGCAGAGAAAGGATATGTAGTGAGATATAGCGAGAACGCTAAGGCATACAAAATCTATCTTCTAGGGAGCAGGAAGGTAGTAGTTCGAAGAGATGTGAAGTTCATGGAGGAAAGGGCTTTCAGAAAATCTCGAGAAATGCCTTCTGAGGAGCAGTCAAAAGAGGAGCCATTGGTCAAACCTCTTCAACCAATGGAAGTAAAGAATTTTTCCTTAGATCAGGAAGAATCTTAGGATGAGGAGGAGCTAACAGAAGCACTTGCTGGCAGAGAAAGAACGAGCAAGGAACTTTGTCAGATTCTGCAAAATGCAGAGGACTTCATCGGTGCACCAAGGAACAATAAGAGGCAGCGAAAGCAACCAGATAGATATCAGGCATTGGTAGCTCAGGATGGGGAGCCTGCCATTTTTCAGGAGGCAGCTCAACATCAAGTTTGGTTGGATGTGATGATAGAGGAGTACAACTCCATAATGGTGAACGATGTTTGGGAGGTAGTGCCAAGGCCTCAAGACAGATCAGTGGTAGGTTCGATATGGATCTACAAGATTAAATACGCTGCAGACGACAGTGTTGAGAAATGCAAAGCTAGGTTTGTGGCTTAGGGGTATGCTCAGAAGGAAGGAATTGACTATGGAGAGACCTTCACCCTGATAGCCAGGTATACATTTATTAGAAACGTGATATCTCTTGCAGCATAGATGGGGTGGGAGATTCATCAGATGGATGTCAAAACGATATTTTTGAACGGGCTGATAGAAGAAGAGGTATACATTGAACAACCTGAGGGCTTTGAGACACATGAGAAGAAGTCTCATGTATGTAGATTGAAGAAAGCCTTGTATGGGCTGAAACAAGCACCTAGAGCATGGTATGGTCGAATTGATGGCTACTTGTAGGAGATGGGATTTGTCAAGAGTGACGCAAATCCAAATCTCTACTATTTGGTTGTAGAGAATGAGCCTCTAATCTTAGTATTGTATGTGGATGATCTCTTTCTGACAGGATCATCTAGGCTCATCGGGGACTGCAAGAAGAATCTAGCCACACAATTTGATATGAAGGATTTGGGACGAATGCATTATTTTCTAGGGTTGGAAGTTTGACAGCAAAAGGGGGAGATCTTCCTTGGGCAAGGAAGATATGCTACAGAAATCCTGAAGAGATTCAAGATGGAGGACTGTAGACCCATGGCTACTCCAATGATCACCAATTGGAAGAAGATTGATGCATTAGAAGACAAGGATGTTGATCCCACCTTATACAGATAGCTCATAGGGTCCTTGATGTATCTGGTCAACACCAGGCCTGATATTTGTTACATTGTCAACACCCTTAGTCAGTTCATGGTGGAACCAAAGAGGGCACATTGGGTAGCAGCCAAACATGTTCTCAGATATATACATGGATCAGTGGATTATGGACTCTTGTACACTAGGAGTAAGGATATCAGATTGAGTGGATTTACTGATGCAGATTGGGCGGGATGTTCAGTGGATCAGAAAATTACCTCTGGGTACCATTTCAACATTGGATCGAGAATGACCTCCTGGTGCAGTAGGAAACAGAAATCCGTGGCTCTGAGCTCAACAGAGGCAGAATATATGGCGCAAGCATAGCTTCATGCGAGGCCATATGTCTTAGAAAACTGCTTGTGAACCTATTCAGAAGAAAGATGGAGGCGACCAGGATCATGTGTGATAATCAGAGTTGCATCAAGCTCTCTGAGAATACAGTGTTTCACGATCGGTCAAAGAATATTGATATCCGGTGTCATTTTGTCAGGGACTGTGTCCAACGAGGAGCTGTACAATTGAGCTACACTGCTACAGGGGAAAAGGTGGCAGACATCCTTACCAAGGCCCTTGGAAGAACCAAGTTTGATTATTTTAGGGAGAAGATGGGGATGATAAAGAATCCATTTCAGTAGCAGAAATGGGTATGATGCTGTAGTGCGGTAGCAGTCAACAGTAGCACGATGCAATATGATGAGAAGGAGTTTACTGTGCAAATGTAGTGTTGGGAAGGACCAGCAGCAACACGGATGTAGAGGGAGTTGCAGTGCAGATGGTGTGTTGGGAAGATAGATCAGCAGCAACATGAATGTAGAGGGAGCTGCAGTACAAATGTAGTAGTGGCAGTGATAGCGCCATGGGCAGTAATACATGATGCAACAGTGCAGGGGATGTTGGGCAGGGAGGCTTAGCATCAGCATAGGTACCGATGCCGTATGATCAGTGTAATGCTCAGTTTGGAGTATTACTAGAGCACAGTCCTCGGGAAGAGGGAGTGTTGATTTGGGGTAGCATTTGATGTGCTCTAGCCATGAAAATTGGTGGAGAGGCTAAAGCACATGAGATCTCCAAAACCCATAAATGGTTTGGGCAGATTCTAACCACTTTGGGAGATATTAAAATAATTAATATTTTAATGGAGTAAAATAAAATTTTAATGTGTATTAATATAAAACCGGGTTAGAAGGTTCCAAAAGTCATGGATCAAGCCAAATCTAATCTTAGCCGTTGATTAGAGATTTAATCTCGGCCGTTGAAGGACCCACAGGAAAAGTATAAGAAGAGGCTTGATGGTCAGTTGGAGAACACCTTGAGGGAGACCAGTCAGTTCGATTTCTGGAGTGGGGTTAGCTAAGAAATTCGGACTAATGGCCTAGGGAGCAGCGAGTACGTAACAAAGAGTTGGGAGCAGCACCAGAAGACCAGCGTAGAGGTTGGAGAGGAAGACACAGAGCCTCTCAGGCAGACGTAGAGTGTTAATTTTAGGTATGTTCTTTGCTTAGAGCAATTTATTTCAATTTTCACAGTTAGCTCAATATCTTTTCCAGATTAGCAATCACATCAGCATTAAAATAAACTGCAGATAGAACATAAACATAAATCGCAGAAAACAAGCCAAGACAAGTGGAGAGAAATCAAGATAGAAGTGTGTGTAGAAATGACTGTCAAGTCGTCTCCTTTTATACTAAAACGTTGAGCACATGTGGGTTTATTTGGTTGCTGACCGACCTTGACGAATTGTCTTATAACACAAATAAATTCATAACTCCATGAATACTTATTAGAATCGGATGATCTTTAGATCAATCCTACACCTCTCGATGAGAGGAGTCCAAGAAAAATATCAGTTGGCATAAATAAGATGACCCACATTGAGTTTGGCCCTAGTTGCCAATTTTAACACTCCCTCTCAACTAGGGAGAACTCCATTCGCTGATCCATTTGTTCGACTGTACTATCTCTACCATCAATGCCCTGCACTACTCTGCTCTAGTCTGCCCTGCTCTGCTAAGCTCTGTTCTGCTCTGCTGAGCTCTACTCTGCTGAACCATGAAGAAGAGAATTGACCGAGAATGTCTCATACCATTCTCTGTTGGCCCGAAGTAAGTTCCATATGAAGAGGGTGTGTCATACGACTCTTACTGACCGAAGTCAGTTTCATTGATCCAGATCGATATCACAAGAGAGTGTCTCAAACCATTCATACTGATCCCAGATCAGTTTCATTGATCCCGAATCAATGGAGGTCATTCTAGCATAGGGAGTACAGTAGATACAACGATGCATCCATCGATAGTACTACTAATGGTCCCTAACCCCATTTCCCTACTCATTGATCAGATGAGAGGTACTTCCCATGAGTCCCAAACTACATGGGTAGGATGCCTTGACAGGAAAACTAATCATCCTATCCACAGGAGAACGAATCATCCTGTCCACAGTCGCCACGGGAGAGCTAATCATCTCGGCCCACAGGAGAACTAATCATACTATTCCACAGTTGCCACGGGAGAACTAATCATCTCGGCCCACAGGAGAACTAATCATCCTGTTCCACAGTCGCCATGGGATATCACAGGGAAGGCTGAGCCATTCATCCTGTACACAACACACCATTAGGGGAGGGTGAATTGCCCTATGATCGCATGTTGCTCCAGTAAGTAGCCCAAGCCCCTTGGAGCTCCTAGAGCTTAATGCATGCAACATGTAGGACCCTTATAAGAAAGTCTCTCAACGACTCCAAGTCGTTCGGGAAAGTCACAGATTTGACCTTTCCCTGGGGCTTTGACAAAAAGTCTGCGACCTGTACATCAATCTCAATGCGATGGAGCCTCCTCGCTTATCGACTTACCATATCCCTGATAAGGTAGTATCTGATGTCTATCTGCTGGAGCAATCATCAAATATGGGATTCCTCAACAATCGAATCCCCCCTTGGTTGTTACAGAGGATCACAGTGGTATTCATCATGCGTACAAACAACTCACTGAAGAGCTTCCACGACCAGGCAGCTTCATACGAGATCATACTCATAGCTATGTATTCGGTCTCGGCGGTGCTTATAGCAATTGACTTCTGCTTCCTGCTCATCCATGATATCGAAGCAGAATCCAAAGAGAACCAACACTGAGAAGTGCTCTAGTGATCCTCCACACTGCCTGAGGATATCTCAGAAGATTCTTGGCACCAATCCAGTGAGGCTCAATCAAACATGCGCTCACCATGCTAACTGCAAAATATATATATGGACAGAAGTTCACCAAGAACATGAATGCAAATGAGTTTATGAAACTCAGATGCATTTCCCAAATCTGGGCCGGCATCACTACCATATAACTTCTGAAAGTTAAGATCCACGAGGCAGTCACGGGCTTGCAGTTTACTATTCCACATTCGGAATCCAACTCCCACTTACTTCTGCAAATGAGAGGATCTACACCTGTCAGAAATAGGTAATCCTCAGAAGGTGCCGGTATGAGAGGTCTATCATCCATAACCTTCGAGCAATGGTTTGGATCAGTTTCACTTGTAGTGAATCTCAGCTTCATCGAACAGCGATCAGTCTTCTCATACTATGCCGGGGGTGTTTTGTTTCAAGCCATAATGGGCTTTCTTCCACCTATATACATGAGATTCCCGATCATGAATCTCAAACTCCTGGAGTTGTTCCAAACCTGTGGACTTGCTACATGAGGGGAATGGTCCCCTTATACGATTTTCGTTTGGTACATCTCGGACATGTACCTTCATGCTCTTCTTGAATTCAAGCATCTCTGTCACCATCTGACTCACATCGGGTAGGGCCCCATAATAAGTAGACCTCTAGTGCTATAGATGAGATGTGACAACTGACATGGTCTCCAATGGACCATCCTGCAACTTGATACAACTTTCCAGCCCTAAACCCATGAGTAAAAGCATCTTAAAAAATTCTATTTTCAAACACGTACCTTTTCATCGATGAATGCCACCCTGAAACATTTTACTTCCATTGTCGAAATGGACACGAAGTTCTTCTTGCAGTCAGGTACATAAAGAGATTCTCGAAAATGAATCGAGGTACCGTCATTCAATCTAGTGGTAACATTCCCTACACCCTTTCCGGGATAGGTGGCATCGGCTCCAAGTATAATCCCATGATTGTTTCCATCTCTACTGAATTAGAGAGATCACCCTTCTATCCGATGAAGTGCCTGGGGTTCCTTGCTTTCTTGAAGAGTCGCCCGTTTCATTGATGACCTGCATTACCTGTCATTCCTCTGATCATTGAAGATGTCCTTGGAATGATTGTTATCTTCATCAAGTGATGTGTCCCTACCGTTCGGACACTCCTTTGCATAATGGCCAGACTTATTACTACCAAGACATCTGCCTTTCCTTCCACCCTTACATTCAGACTTCCCATTGAAGTGATCTTTAGGTGGGCCATCAGAAGCTTCTGCTTTGCCATTCTGATAATATTCTCTGCTTCGACTTCACCCGGTGAATTTGAAGAGGGATGAGGAATTCCTTGATCCTTTTGTCCTTTCCCAACTGTCTCCAGTGATTGCTCTTTCACTCTTGCTTGGGCTTTGGCTTCACCTCAGCTCTGATTACATGTTAATTTTAGGTATGTTCTATGCTTAGAGCAATTTATTTCAATTTTCACAGTTAGCTCAATATCTTTTCCAGATTAGCAATTACATCAGCATTAAAATAAACCGCAAATATAACAGAAACATAAATTGCAGAAGTCAAGCCAAGACAAGTGGAGAGAAATCAAGATAGAAGTGTGTGTAGAAATGACTATCAAGTCATCTCCTTTTATGCTAAAACGTTGAGCACATGTGGGGTTTATTTGGTTGCTGGCCGACCTTGACGAATTGTCTTATAACACAAATAAATTCATAACTCCCTGAATACTTATCAGAATTGGATGTTCTTTAGATTAATCCTACACCTCTCGATGAGAGGAGTCCAAGAAAAACATCAGCTTCCATAAATAAGATGACCCACATGGAGTTTGCCCCTATTTGCCAATTTTAACACAGAGGAAGCAGATTGCGCAGTCACTGGAAGGCCTGCATGGGTGATGCAGAGAGGCCTAGTGCTGATGCAGAGAGGCAAGAGCTGACGCAATAGGTCTAGGAACTGCATAGAGCGAGTAAGGCTAACGTTGAGGTTGGGAGAAGTGTTGGAGAATTTTTTCTCTGTTGGGTAAGCCAGTTTGGTACCCAGTTGTATTGAAGATTGCCGAATAATAAAATACTCCTATGCTGCACCGGTTTTCCCGCATTGGGTTTTTCCTAGGAAATTTGTCCAAAACATTTGTGTTGATGTGTTGATTCTTGTGCATGTGTTTGTTTCTGTATTATTGTGTGATATCTGCAACAAAAAGTATTTTAATGTTTACTGAAGTGTTTTTCGTAAATAACTTATTGGCAAATAAGTAGGTAAAATAAATCAGTTGCTGCAGTGATAGAATTTGCACAGCTTAGGCTTGGAACTATGATTGGAGAGTCCTCCTGTGTCTTGCTGCTCGTGATGAGAGCATCAAGGGGCAACAACCAAGCCCTTCGCGACTATAACGCAATACTGGAGAGTGATAGGTATGTGGATCCCCAATTGTAAGAGTCCATATGGACACCCAAGGGTAGTCATGTGAATGCCCCTCTCTACTTCTGATCTAATGATAACACAATGATTTGAGATGCTCATCCATCCCCTCACTGATCTTGGGTAAACCAAACCCAATGGTATGCCTGATGTCTTTGTCGAGAGGTCTCCTCAGAGGCAATGCTCCAAGATCCCCGCTTAGCAGCACCATACATCACTGTATAGAATCATGTATCCCTGTACTCGTTTGCATACCACTGTACACCATTGCATGTCTTTGTACGCCACTGGATACCACCACCTGCAGTTGTACCACCCCATATCGTTTGGCATCCCGCATGTGCCAATGTACCTGTCACTCCACTAAGTGGATCCAATGTGATGTGAATCACCCCTCCTAATTCGCTCTAGTAAATTTGTGTAGCAAAACTCCTCACATGCCCATGGGGGTGTCACTACAATGTTAATCCTCAGTGGGTCCGTGCCTAGTACATCAATGGAAGTACATCATCTCCATAAATGCCTTTCCTGGTGCCATTACCAATGCCATGACATCCGATAACACCAGCCAGGGCATGCTGACCACCCTCCAACCCCATACACAGATGATGTGATAGGACCAACTTGCCACTTGCGCTGACTGAAATTTTGATGGAAATGGGAGGAATGTTTGCAGTTGGTCATTGTGTCAACCACCCCATCAATTCCATAGTCGTCCTACACCTCTAGTATATGATGGAAAGCCCCTCCTGGATCCCAATGCCAACTTGGACCCTTTGTGTCCCCAATGATCGAATGCTCCTGCTGAATTGTACCTTGGACTGTATCTATCTTTGCAAGTCTTTGCAAGGTTACCAACTCAAGATTTCTTGCCATCCAATCTCAAGAGAGGGATCGAATGCACAAACACCTATACATAGAACAAGCCCATTATGTTGATGTTGCACCATGTTCAACACATGTTGCTCCATCTCGCTATCCTGGTCAACCCATAAGATCTGTCTAGGAAACTCTACATCTGTCTTTTCGTTGCGTAGAGGTGGGATAATAATGCTTGCTGCTTCTCAGTCGGCAGAACTCTCATAAAGAGAGGGATGCCTTAATGTTATGTCCCAATGACGGGTATGCCTTATAATTTGCTGCAAATGATTCCAACTCTGTTGTAATCATGACTTGCTCCTTTGATGCGTTGTTCAGAAATTGGAGCATAGTGGGTCTAGTGGTTTTGCCATACGAATGAGGATGGCTCTGATTCCCCATTGTGGCATTAGTCAGTTGCTGCATCATATCAATTATAATCTTTTGCATGTTGATTATCTCATTCATGGTAGTTGGCATGTTTCTTGGTTTTGAATTTTCTCCCTCTCCCATGGGTCCTTACTTTGCTTAAGATAAATATATTTTATTCATAACAACTGCAATGTACCAAAACTAAAATATGGCAACAATTTTTTAAAATTTCTTTGAGAACTTTTGTCAAACATTTAGTGATCATTCATTTTTAGAAATACTTGGTGAGCAAAGTAAATAACCTGTACAACAAGAATATTGCAAGGGTTAACCAATAATTTTATTAGCTGTAGTAGAGAGTTTACTTGCAAACATGAATTTGAATATCACTTCGACAAATGGATGAACCAATTCGTCCTCCAAAAGATGATGACTTCGACATTCTAGTACTGAACTCGACCCATAAGAATTCGACTTGGAAAATGAGATCAACTCGACCCACTGAACAATTCGGCCTCCAAGATGGTAGTGTCTTGGCCTCCTATAGGATCTCGACCTTCCATATGACTAAAGCAGTCGGCCTCCCCACTGATGTAACTCGACCACCAAGAGATGTAGCAACTTGGCCTCAGGTTTGTTGAAATATGTAACTAGGTTCGGCCGTAATAATGACATATGTAATCATGATTTTATGTATTTAATGAAAAGAGAAAAATAAATTTATTATTGTGATTCTTGAGGCATGGGTTTCATGCTTTGAGATTTATTTTTAGGTCAAGCACCCATTGAGTGCTTCTAGGGCTTATCATTGAATACAAGTCAATTGAGTCATTGTCATGTATGAATGACCTTTTGGACATGTTACATATTGTAAAGAAAAATTATGAGTCAAAAGAGCCTCCAAGACCTCGTCATGGTGCAAAGATCAAGTTGGCCTACATGAAGAAACAAGTCGGCCTAAAGATAGCAATTTGTACCCCTCAAAAGCCTATAAATAAGAAGGAACTCGACTTCATTTGAACATGCACTCAGGCAAGTTTGATCTCCACAAGATAGAAGCTAGAAAAGGACGAAAAAGGAGAAGAAGAGCAAGAACAAAGTTTTGGGCCTCTCTCTTTCTCTCTCTCTCTCTCTCTCGTGCAAGGGTTTTTCAGTAACTGGGCAAGATGAAATTCTGAAGCTGCATCGAAGGTGTGAAGCTATATCAAAGTTGTGAATTTGTAGCTAGGTCGAAGTTGTGAAAGGTGGTAGCACTGAATTTGCTGGTCGAATTTGCAGAAGAATATGTTGGGGATCGAAATTGCAGAAGTTGTTGGAAGTAGGAAAGATTTGACCTGGTCTTGGAGGGTCTTGGTCAAGGGTCATACGTCTTGGAATTCGTCAATTGAAGATCTATAAGAAGAGAATAATTCTCGTGGGTTTTCCTTTTAGTTGAATATTGCATGGTTATAGGACTGCTGCTTTAGAATATATTGCTGGCATTAATATTTGATTTAAGAGTAGATTACTAGACTGATATTTCATTGATATGATCTGAGCTTAAAACACTAAGTTTAATTTCTGAAATACATTTGTTTTTTACATGCTCATTCAAGAAGAATTAAGTTAGTTTCACTTATGCATAAATTATCTTTGATTGAATATTTCATGCAGATTGATTTCTGTATGTTAAATGATTTATTTCCAACATTTTACATTTCAATCCTGTTGTACATTTCAGTGATTATTGGTTTAGATTTAACATTTTACGTTGCTGGTATAAATACTTGTTTTCACATTGAGACCATTTTTCAGAGACTTAAGTTAAATAACATTCACACCATAACTCAAAATAATTCATATTTTAGGCCCTCATTAACTAAAATTAACCAAGTCTCTGCATATCACATAGTTTTAAGCTTTGCATTTGCATATAAGACAATCGAATCATTCAACAATAGTTTCCCACCCTTTATTTGGACTTTATTTCCTTTGCAAGATAGTTGACTTCGCAAGGCACTAATATCATTTTCCTCAAATCAAGTTGAATCCTTCAAAAATATTGCACAATCTAAACAAGTATTGGTATTTAGCTGTGTCTCCCGAACTGGTTGGTCCCGAACTAGTTTTCATTCATCCCATTTCTATAGGATTGCCCCCCTTAGTTTGTTATAGGCAGACAACTCAAATAGAGTGATTGGGGATCAGTGTGACAAACCCCAGTCTAAGTTGTTGTCACGGTGCCTAGACATTCTGTGCAACAATAAAGCTATTACACTAAGGTGTTTCTTCAATTAATTAGCCCAAACTATCACCTTAAGCGTAAATAATTAAAATAGGCTTGATACTAATCTCGTTTTATTGGAGTCTTCATAATGTAACAGAACCAAGATTGAACTGTGTGGAACTGATCCTGATGATGAAATATGGCAAGCGATCCCCGTTGGACCCCATAAAACTCCTTGAAAACCTTTGGGCCCACCAAAGGTGTAATCCTGCTTCCATGACATAGCTAACACAAGCTCTGATAATCTCTCCTAACCACATCACAAGGTGATCCCAAAACTGGGGACATTACAATCGACCCTACATACAATGCAGTTGCCAGGTGAGAAAATTAAAATATTGCAATTTAGACAAAAACTCACTGATGTAGTAATGCCATGAATTAGATGTTCTAGGCAATGGTAACAATTTGTTAGCACTATTTTTTATGCCTTTACAACTAATATGATCTTTAAAAGACATCTGCTAAGGGAATTTACCCTATGTGTCACTAGCAAATTCTCTTCTATGTTTGAGTTGGTGCTTTCCAATCTTAGTGGGGTGTCCCAAGTGATTGTACCTGCTGTTCTATCTTTTAAATCAGCAGTAAAAGACACAAAAAACAACAAGGTTATTGCTCTTTGACCAAGAAGTTAATGGCCAATCAATTATGTGAAACATTGTCAATTAAATATGTGGAATAGTTCTTCACAAATTAACATCTAATATGGAAAGGTAAAGTAAGAAAGAAAGTGTATCTAAGTGGCAAATTGCTGAAATAAATAGCTAAGAACTCTTAAGAATCTAAGTCACCGGATTCGTCCTAAACCCCCTACGAATCCCGAATCCAGCGAATCCGACACGATTCGGTCCGGATTCGTGTCCAAATCATATGACACGTCGTGTCCTTTTCCGACACGTCGTGTCCGAGGTTGTGTCACGATTTTCAAAAGCGTGTCGCGATTTTGGGACACATGTCCTGTTTCCAGGACTCGCTAAGCTCAGTGCGGGAAAGAAAAAGGCGTGTTTGCTCATTAATATTTTCATTTGGCAAGTGATTTGTGCTGTTGGCAAGTGATTTGTGCTGTTGCAGCAAGGAGTAGAGCATTTTGGCAGCTTCATGATCAAGTCTAGGCCCTAGTATTGATATGCTATTCATGGTAATGTTAAATTCTTAAAGTAAAAGTGACATTCTCCTTAATCTTCATTTTCATCCTTTTACTTAAATTTTTAACATTACCATGAAATGACTCAGGATGTTTGAGAGTGGTTTCGGCCTCATTGGATTTCATATGGAGAAAGTAGAATTTTAGATCTCATTCAAAATCCAGTAGACTTATCAGTTTTTCAGGATTTTAGGATTGTGGGATTGCAATGTTTCCATTGAATTTTATCATGTATTAGGATATGGAACTCGTATTTAATCAACAACACCAAACCAAGAGCTTCTGAATATGTCGCTCCCGCTCCCGTTTTCGCTCCCGCTCCCCGCTTTCGCTCTCGCTCCCAAGTAACACTGTTCCTGACGATATGGGTCTGGACACCACTGTTGAGTTGGCATTGGCCAACATGGATCTCAATGATCCAGTGATAGAGCCTGTTAGATTTGATGACTTAGAGGGGTCAACCTCCATACCAACAGATGCAGAGGCGACTATGGATACGGGGGAGGAGGAGGATGCAGAGAAGAGCAGTGGGGACAGTGATGCTGATTGATGCCTTGAGGTTTGTATACTTGTAGTTGTTTTATATTTTCTATTTCTATTTGCCATTGGCATTGCACCAACACTACCTATGTAACACATTTTGATTAATGAGAAAACTACAATTGTCAATGTGTTTATCTTACTATCTTGTAGTTGTAAGTTGTCTTTTAGTTATGAATTATGAATCATGATTTAAATTTTTAATAGATTTATCATTTATGTGACCAGTACCACTGACGTTTATTTGAATTTTGTATGTAATATGCATGCTAATAGCTATAGATGAAGATCTATATTTGAAATCAATAAATTTGTATCATTAATTAAAATTTGTGTAAGAAATATGATAATATCTAATTTTTAATATATATATATATATATATATATATATATATATATATATATATATATATTTTTTTTTTTAATAAAATAATATATAACGTGTCCTGTTCCGAGGGGTCAGCGTGTCCGAATCCGACACCACGAATCTCGAATCCTACGTGTCCCGAATCCCCGTGTCAGGTGACTTAGTTAAGAATTGATGCAAGATAACGTTGAATCAAAACAAACTAGAGTGAATGGATCAAAACTGAGTTTTATTCCACAATGGCCAAGAAGTTGGCTGTACCAAGATGGTTATTACAAAACTTGAGACATTGATACCAATACACAAAGTATTAGGAGGTAGAGAAGAGGTTGAATGGCTATTATTGGGTCTTAGTTCACTTGAGTGAAAAAAAAATGAGTTCATTGAACCTTTATGAGAGTTAATGTGAGATAAATATTAACTCTCGATAAACTTGGCACTTAAAGTTGTAACAAACAGGGTTTGTATATGCAACAAAATATTCTGAATATCTGGAATATGTAAATATCTACTATTGGACAAATCATATATATATATATATATATATATATATATATATATATATATAAGAATGTTGAATATGCAAGAGATATTGACATGATATTGACGTGTTCGGTTACAAATGAGGTCTTGCTTATATACATAGGAAGGTGCCCTTTCATGAATGGTCATGTCCTTAGAGACATGCCTCTTCAGTATACCATTCATTTTTTTTCCTTGTATATCGAGAATTTCCGTTAATTCAAAATAATACATCGTTTCATGATTCCTTTCAAAAACTTGTTGGCTTCACTCTTACTAGATTTATTGTCTAACTGGTGCATGGCCAAGTACATGATATATTACCAGAGAGAACGATCTACAGACACTAACCGACAACCATTGCCAAAAGACTAACAACACAATAAAACAACTGACACACATTAGTTATCATCAAAATTCATTGGGACAAGATGGTTTAGAGCTGAGCCCAAACGGGGGTTTGAACTCACAATGGACGTGACCCTCCATGTGAGCTATCCGGGTTTCCAATTGGTCCAACTGTGCCTAAATGAACCTATGTCCTCGCCAAAGACTCACCATTTTGTCACGTGCTTCCCACATATTGTGTTATAGGTGGTTTATGAAGTCAAGGGTATCATTATGGTCATCTTGGCATGCCCAGTTAAGTTAGCCCAACAAATTGTGCAGTTGTTGAAGAATATTAATAGTGTCATTGTGTGAGGGAGAATTTCCAACCGAAGGGAGGAAATAGGGAAATGGTGGATCTACCGTTTCACCTTGCCTTGATCTTGTTGTAGCTGACGACGCTAGACTTTTCTGATCTCCAACCCGTGACTCGTCCTTCTTCTTGGAGAGTTCATATTTTGCTTTTCACCAGTGCGTTCCTGAGCCCAAAGAATCCCTTTGTGGATGTTATGAATATAATTCATATAAAAAAATGTAAATATAAATATAATAATAATTAATTATCTAATAGAGAGTTAGTTAGTTAGTAATAAAGAGGCATGTCTTAGAGACATGACCATTCATGGAAGGTCACCTGCCTAGGTATATAAATGGGCCCTCATTGTAATTATTTCACACATTTTTTTGTACATTCAACAATTCTTATATAAAATTACTACTTTTCCTACGATGGATACCTACATATTTCAGTTCTTATGAATTATTCTGTTGCATATATGAGCTTTGTTTGTTACATTGGTATCAGAGCATTCCTCTGAGTATATGAACTTCATTCATTACATTGGTGTTAGAGCCACGTTCTCCGATCCCAACCATTGGCCATTAAAGTCTTCATCAACATAACTGTCGTCACAATCAAGCGTTCCACTATATAGTTGGAGTTTCTCCACTCTGTCGATTTTCGCCATTTTAGACTTTTGGCCGTAAAAGGAAAAATAAATAAATAAAAATAAAAGCCCTTCAGCCATAAAAACACAAAGAGGAGAAAATATATATGAAAGAAAATAATTAAAAAAGGGGGTGTATATATATAGATATATAGGAAATAAAAAAAGTGAGTGAAAAAAAATAATTTAAAAAAAAGGTCATATATATATATTAAAAAAATTATTAAAAAAAAACAAAGAATATTTAAAAAAAGCTTATATAAAAAAAAATTCGAAAGAAAAAAAATACATAAATTATATTAAATAAGAAAAGAATACGCAAGTCGTCGCGTGTGCGTTGCTGCAGCCAGTCCATTATCGACAGTTCATCCCTCAAGCGAGTAGCTAAAGCCAACCCCATATCAGCCACCACCGCACCTGCCATGCCAAAATCTGCACCACGCCGCCATTGACAGACTTCTCGTACTTGAATCCGTAGAATTCCACCACACAGACCACCATTGTGATCCTGTTCCTCATTTTCCAACTACTAACCTCTACTTGTTCCCTTCACGATGCCACCATTTCTGTTGCTGCCCAAAAGCAACACCAATGAATATTTTGTAACCAATACGCCACCATACGCCTTCTCGACTAATTAAAAAAAGCTGATTTTGTAACCAATATGCCACCTTCACTTGGAAACAAGCACTACCATACGCCTTATCCTGCTCTTTGTCGCCACCCAACAGTAGCACACTACGTTGAAGTTGATACCCTTGCCACTGTAACCACAAGTTGGCCCTGACTGATAGCATTTTCCAGCCACTGCATCCTCAACTACTGAAATCCCTTATTCGAGCCACAATTTTTTTTTAAAGCCGTACGAGGCATTAACCTCCATCACTGCAGCGCTATATAAAGCCGCTAGCATATCGATTAATTGAAGCCTTAGTATTCTGAATTATCTACATAATACCAATCCAAAAGGACGCATCCGTACGAACACCCAAAATCATAATCATGTTGTTAATTGTCGACGGTAATTAATATTAAGTTTGAATATAAGTGACAAAAGAAACCATTGTTGAAGATATTAGACATTTTATAAAATTGAAGGTTTAATAACAAGTATAAAGGGTTAATAACACTATAAAGGAGGGTATTTTTTTGTAAAAAAGAGTTCCTATAAAACGAAAGAAAATATTATCATAAAAACAAGCTAAGAGGGTAAGGATAAAAGGTTGAAAGGAAAGAGTAGTTTTTATAAATATTGAAATAGGGTTAAATAAAATAAAAGAGGGAGATATTAAAATGAAAAAAGAAAAACCCTAATTCGATTCAAAAATTCCAATCATAGTTATTAAGGGATTTTTAAATGAAAGATCAGTCCTATAACCAAGTCAACATTTTGGACTAAATGTCCATTTTGTCTAAACGATATTGGATATACATATATTCAAAAACGTTGCAAATTAAGTTGTCCAGCATGTGGAAGATTATTTAGTACAGAAGAACATCAAGATAGTGAGCAGATGCAAATGAAAAGACTAAAGGAAGAACTCACAGAAGTACAACAAAAGAACAAAGCGTCGGAAAAGAAATATAAATATCTCAAAGATCAATTTTATAAAAAATCAACAGAAAGTAACAACGAAATTTGGCGTCTAAGAGATAGTGGTAAAAAATTACTTGAGAAGGTCAAGAAGTCCAAAGATACCAGAAAAAAATTAGAGGAATAAAATGAATGTCTCGAGAAGAAATTCAATGAGAATCTATCAAAAAAAGAAAAAGAAAATTTGCGATTAAAAGACCCGAATCAAAGGCTATTAGAACAAATCAAAAGTACAAAAGATAAAGAGAAGGATACTAAAGACAAAGTCAACGATTAAGAAAATGACGAACTTTCACACCTAAGGTGTTAGTTTTTGTAGCATCAGATGTGTTCTAGCCATAAAAACCCAGAAATCGTTTATGGAAATTCCACCTAGAGATGAGTTAATTAAAATAATTAATCGTTTTTTAATGGTTCTTAAGTCTAAACTTAGGAAATATGATTAATTAAAGGGTATTAATTAAGTCACGGTGAGAATCTTCTAGAAGAAGACATGAATCGAGTTCTAGTTATTCTTAACCATCGATTATGTTTTAATCTTGGACGTTGATGGCTCAATGAGAGATTATAAGAAGAAATTCGATGGGGGTTGGAGAACACACTTGAGACACCAAAGCACAATGTTGCATGAAGCGGGGACGCGAAAGTGTCATTTTCCAAAAATCTAGGAAGCGAAGCGTTTGCGAAAGCATCTGCTATATATATATATATATATTTTTATATTTTTTTGCATTTATACTCAAAACAAACATCCCAAATACCAAATTAATTGTAGAAGACATGAAAACATGCATATTTTTGCATAAATCAAGATAGATATGGCATCCATGATTCCATTGTAGTTACTAGTATGTACACCAATCATCTATTCTAGCTATTACAAACATACATCAAATTTTTAAGCATATTATAAAACATAAAACATAGAACATAAAACATAGAGCATATTATGATTTATCTAGCAAGTGAGCAACTGTCAACATTTGTCATATCCAAAATTCAAATAATAATGTTTACAAAATATGTCACTTGGTCACCGCCAAGACAAAAAGGGTTCAAAATTCAAATTCACAAGCCTACAAGTCTAATGAGTAATCTATGACAAAAAGTAGTAGATTGTGAATATATCTACTAATCTCTCCTCCTTCCACCATGAAGAGAATGTGGTGGTGGGGCTCCACGTGGTGGCGGGCCTCCACGTGGCCGCAATGAAGAAGATGGTGCCTGTGGAAGTTGTGGCACTGAAACTGATGAAGAAGAACCCCCTGTTGTTGGTGTTGAAGTTGAACCATGGAACCTAAGAACCAAGGGAGGAGATGGGGGTGGGGGTGGCATATCAACATGATCATCATCATCCTGGAATTGTTCAAAAAATTCGTGCAAAAAAAAAACACTAGTTAACAAAAAAATTAAAAACATGAATTAGAGAAATGCTTTATAAGGAAAAATTGGAAAATTCATACCACAATGGACATCCCTGGATAAGAGCATCCTCTAATTGCTCTAATCGCAACACTCCATCCTCCAAATTGGGCTCCTCTGGATTCTTGTCCCAAATCAACAGGTCTTTATTAGACTTTGCATCTTCACAGTAATGGGACAACAATCGCAAGTTGTAATGAAGATAAACCAAGCTCTCTGCCCGGTCTAAACTCAACCTGTTCTTTTTAACACTGTGGATGAAAGAATAAGAGCTCCAACACCTCTTTGCAGAAGAAGTGTTTACCACCTGTGATAGCACCCGCAATGCCAAAGCCTGTAGAAGTGGAGTACCCCTCCATGCATGTTCCACCACTCAAGAGAAGAAAAAGTCTCTTGATCTTTAATTGCATGCATGCTCCCAAATGGACCAGTGTTAAGCATATAGTTGCTCACCTGTCTCCATACCAATGCAGCCTCCTCCTCATCAGGGATTAATTTACTCAATGCAGCCATATATTTTCTGTGAACCTCTTGATCTTGGTGTGGTTTTCTCCTGCTTCCCCCCCTGGCGCTGGTGTTGAAAGCCATGATGGATGATAGTATTTAGGTGTCAATACATATGCTAATGCATGCAATGGAACATTTAGCATTTCCCATCAGTTTTCCACCTCTGCACGAATATAATTGTACAAGTTGGTATCTCTAGGCTCAACAATGTCTTTAATCTGCCCCAACATGCTATCCATTTGCTCATACACCTCCCCAATTACTGGTCGATTTGAATCTGCAAACTTGATCATGTAATAAATTGGTTTGGTGAATTGCAAAACATATTTAACCTATGCCCAAAAGTAACTGTCAAGAACAGTGTCCTTGACTGCATTAGCACCATCTATGTCAATGTTAATTTCATCCCATGATTCAGCACACACCAGATTAGGTAAAGCTTGTCTCACCTTCACTAGCCGCCTAAAGGTGAGGTAATATCTAGCAAATCTTGTCTTTCCAATTTTAAGCCACTGCAACTTGGAGTAAGTGCCATAGAAGTAGTTTACCCTTGTATGCCTTGTGATGAATTTAATGAGTTGCTTCCCTCTCCTGTAAAGCTTAGTAATCCATCCACATTCTTTGTGCTTCACAATATCATGCATCAAAAGGTTCAATGTGTGAACCAGGCACCCAAACCAAAAGATGTGTGGATAAGTATGCTCAATAATTTTTCTTGCTACCTTACAATTTGTTGCATTATCTGTGATCACTTGAACCACATTATTAGGACCAACATCTTTGATTGATTTCAATAGGAGATCTGCAATGTTTTGTGCAAATGCAGTGATGGAGGAGGAGTCATGACATGTAATAAATACTGCACCACTAGAAGAAACACCAAGAACATTTATCAAATGTTGGTTTCTAATATTTGTCCACCCATCTGATACAATGGATACCCCAGAATCTACCCACTCATTTGTAAAACGTGTCAAAGCTCTTTGAACCTTAGCTTTTTCTCTTTCTAATAACATTGTTCTAGCTTTCTCATAGTTGGGGGCCTTGTATCCTTTTGGGGC